>CM062921.1:54237588-54942588 GCA_031878705.1 Tapirus indicus
TTTCATCAACGTAGATGGACCTTGAGGGCATTATGTTAAGTGAAATAAGCCAGAGTGACAAAGAAATACTGCATGGTATCACTTACATTTGAACTAAAAAAAAAAAAGTCAAACTCATAAAAACAGAAAGTAGAAAAGTGGTTTCCAGGGGCCAGGGGGTGGGGGGGAGAATAAAGAGTGGTTGGTAAAAGAGTGCAAACTCTCAGGTGTAAGATGAATAAGGTCGTCTGAGGATCTAATGTAAAACACAGGGACCATAGTTAACATTGCATTGAAATTTGCTGAGAGAGTAAAACTTAAATGTTCTCACCAAAAATTTTTTAAAAAGTATGGTGATGGATGTGTTAACTACATGGGGGAAATTCTTTTAAAATGAATATGAATATTAAATCATCATGATGTAAACTTTAAATATTTGACAATTTTATTTGTCACTTATGTCTCAATAAAGCTGAAATTTAAAAAAATGTTAAATGCAGTCATGAGAGTGGGGATCTAATCAGATAGGATTAGAAAAGCAGGAAGAGATTCTCTCTCTTGCTCTCTCTTTCTGTCTGTCTATCTCTCTCTGTCACTTATTCTATCATGTGAGGAAACAGCAAGAAGGTTGCCATCTGCAAGCTAGGAGGAGAACTCTTACCAGGAACTGAATCATCTGGCACCTTGATCTTGGACATCCCAATATCCAGAACGTAAGAACGTAACTACTGTTTAAGCCACCTGGTCTATGACATTTTGTTATGGCAGCCCAAGCAGACTGAACACCACACATGCTACACGTTCTCCTTATTTAATAGAGATGTTTGGGACACAATCCTACATGAATATTTTACCCTCTCCTTGTCATTCACTAGAAACTAACTACATCTTACATCCTATGTGTCTGCACTATCCCTTAATGCTAGCCTCCGTGGTGTAAACCTTCTAAATTTTCAATGAACAACTCAATTAATAAAAATCACCTGCTTACAAATATATTAGGTCCTCAAACTCCTATTATTGTACTGCAGTTTTGATAATATAATTAAGCAAGAATGCACTATAGTGTGATTATCTGATGAACTGGGTAAACTATAGGATCCTTTTTGTTTTAGCGAAACTATTGCAATAAAGTGCAGTATGGTGGTGTTTTGAGCAAAAGTAATTTGAAGACCAAAACTTTTAATCTTCATCAGCAGAGTGGGCAACATGAAATATCCTGGCAGGGAACTGTGTATTGCTCATGGAAAAGTAAGTCAAATGGAATTGGGCAACAGGTTTTTGTTGATCAATGTATTTGAGCACCTACTAACAGATAAAACTAATAATTATTCCAATAATTATTGGAATATTTCAATATTCCAATCAAAAGACAAGACATCCACTTCTAACTTATAATTCAATTTCAGTTTGATGGAACTCAATATTTCCCTTAACGCATAAGGAGTATTTATAAATTTGTAAGAAGGAGGACTCTAAATAATCATTGTGTTGTAAAAATCTAGATGGATAGCACTATTAAACATGGAATGTACTTGCTCCTTGTACTTCCAAACCAGAAGAAATTTTAAAAGTCCTATTTAATATGCTTTTATAATAATAGGGAATTCGGCAGCTAGTTATCAAGAGGGAGTATTATATTTGATGAATCTAGCCCCACACTAGTCCAAAACATTGATGAGCTACAGAGTGTGGGCACTTACAGCTCTCAGCCTCACCCCAACATACCAGAAAACTAGCAAAACATTATTTTACTATGTGTATTATACATTCATGGCCAATATACATTATGGTGCTATTATGGATTTTGTTAGGCAACCTATATTGCCCCTCTTACAACATACCTTGAGAAGAGATTAGATGAGACTTGGTACAAATGGAAGAGTGGTGGAATATTTATTCAGAAAATATGTGAGTTCATTTTACTCAAAGACCTTGGTTGTACACACATGGGATTTTAGCAAAAACAGAATTTAGATACATAGGCTTCTATCCCTGCAGTGCAACAAAATTGATCTGATTTAAGGATGACACTCTAGGTATTTCAGTCTTATATACGGCAAAATACTGGCATTCCCAGATACCCAATCAAATTTGGAGGTTATAGCCTATTCATAAATCAGTTTGTGAAACATGGAATGCTTTTCACAAAAGAAAGCAATATTATAAATGGTGGTATGCTTTCTCAGACCATTGAACCCTTCTTGTTTAACTCATGCTATATATATATAATATTTAAGTCATGGTTATCATGAGTCCTAAAATAATAATTAGTATTTACTGATTCATTACCTTACCAGAAATATTACATCCATTATCATATTTATTCCTGCAAACAAGCCAAACAAATGCTATGGGATATGTAGGATTGAAATTCCCATTTTATAGATTAGGAAAAGGAGGTTAATTATCTTTTCCAAGACTACAAATCTAGTCAAAATTTATAGTTAATATTTACACAGTTTAAGTGCGCAGTAAACAGTGTTTATTAAGTGCTAAGCATTATTAAAGAGCTTTACTTGTATTTAAATCATTTAACTGTCACTCCCTCCATTTTGTATTTAATATCTTATTAAATCGACTCAAATCTTTCTCTCCAAAACGTGATTGTGGTTTGCCCCACCTGCTTGAACCTTAATCAAACACACATTCATGAAATGGTCTAAAAGATGTTTATGACTTGCAATAATGGGGAGAATGTAAATGGATAAAAGTCACATTTTGGAAAGCCTTAACCCTTATTTATGACTTACTTCGAGAACTGACGTTTCTGGATCACTCCATTTTAACATGGAATCGTCATTTCATAAAAATTCCTGCTTCAGAACCCCCATTACCTGCTTTATTTTATTTTGTTGGTTTGTTTAGGTGGTAGAGAAGGAAAAAATATTTGATGTAAGTGAATCTTTAGTGTCAGAGTAGATTTTACGTAGATTTCAGAGAAGAATTCTGTACACATCTGTTCAATTTTCATTAAAGCAAGTTAATCTTAAAATCATTAAAATAAAATTTAGGGCAGGATGCACGACAGGCTCTCTGGTGGCGTGGAGGGCAACTGGAGATGCATTAGAACCTGGGGATGATAGAGAGGAGATGGCCACCGGTGGAAGAGCTGAAAGAGGGAGAAGCATCCATTCAAATGTATTTTTATTGTCTCTTTCCTTTCCCTTTACCAATGTCTTCTGACCTGAACTTCTCATAGGGAGAAGTGAGAGAATAAAAACTGAGAAGATATTTAGAACTGAAGAATTTTATATCACTAAGTTAAAATAAGTTATTCATGTACTTAAAGAATATTTAGATTTGAGAGACAGTGAAATGTATTGGCTAAGAGTGCAAGCTTTGCAGTCAAAAGGCCTAGATTTGAATCTTGGTTCTACCTCATACTAATTGTGTCACTTCAGAGGCCAGTTACTTAATTTTTGCTTCAGGTTTTAATTTGCAAAATTGAGATAAATTAAAATAAAGTAATTTTCAAGACTAAATAAAAAAATACATGTAGAGGACTTAAAACACTGGTATAAAGCAAACTCCAGTTAAGAGTTAACTATTGCGACCATTGTTGCTATTGGCAATAGTAATGTTATTTTTTAATGTGCACTGTGTTCTAGACGCTAGGGTAATAGCATAGCATCACACAGAGACAGATCACACAGAGAAGTATGAATCACATCTGCACATAATCTCTCAAATATTACCAGTGGAATACTTGAATGAGAAATAATACCATATTCTGAATGATATAGGAAAACCAAAATCTCCAAATCACCTTACATCAAACCTACATGATGTATGCAGCTAGCAGGGTGAATGGTAGGCGGGCAAAGTGCAAATTTCTCTCAGGATTTCCATTAACACTGGCTTATGGATCCACAGACATAAACAATATGGGAGCCCTAGAGGGTGTAGGCATCATGGACAGGCCCTTGCTTTATGATTCCAATTCTTTACGGAGCAGGAACCTCTTAGCAAGCATATGGGTGAACTTTGGAATCAGAAAGACCTGCATTCTCCCCCTGGCTTCATCTTACAATAGGTATATGAACATGGACAAATTATTAAATTTCTATGAGCACAGGCCCATCATTTGTAAAATTGAGATGATAGTATTTAACACACTAGGGAAATAATAAATAAAGGAGATGATGTAAATAAAACATAGTACGTTACATATCATGACGCTTTAGCGAGTTAGCTATTCTTACATAATTATGTCTAAACTTTAAATCGGAAAACCAAGCACAAATTTACCTTTTTAAAAACAACTAACTTTTGTATGTATGTACATAGGTACATATTTTTATATTTAGGCAAATGCCCTTGGTATATGTCCCCAGAGATCATTGCTAAAACAAAATACTTTTTACTTGAGAAGGCCTTTAAAGTCTGAAAGGTTGGCAAGAGTAGATTCTTAAGTCCTCTTGTATGAATTAGTAGATCATCTTTCTCAGATTTCAAATCCCTTTTCCCAACATAGGTCACACACAGTCCAAATATTTACACTGACCCCTCCAAAGCGGAAACAAACTGGGGTTGCTTTGGAGCTCCATTCAGCAGTTTCCCCTCTCTTTTCAGCTCACTCCCGGGCACTTAATGCCATTAGGCAAAATTGTGTCGTCAATGGCATTGCACCTGGCATGGCTGGTGCTCCCAGGTGGAGAAACAGATGTATAATGGACCTATTCGAAATGCTACATTAGAGAAACAGCTCTAAGAACAAAATTAGTGAGACATTGCTGAGGATTGCTCTTCCTTCTGCTCCATAATAAGTTATCATCCAGAAAAAGGAATTGCCAGGTAAACCATGGAGGAGCACAATTAAGGGGGAAGGCAGACTGGAGGAGTTTTGTAGCGGCATCCCCTGGATACTGCGCAGAGAGAGAGAATGCAAACTAAGGCATTCAGCTCATATGTCCGTGCATATTAAGCCATTTAGCTAGCGTATGGAATGTTTCAGGTTGTCCCAGGGATATAGACAAGGAACTAAATATTGACTCAGCAAGAGCTCAAATGAGAGTCTAATTAAATTAAATAGTACAAAGGGGAGGCTTGTTTCATAGACTCCTGTAATTGCTTAAAACACAAAAGAGACCAAATAAAGGTCAAAGAGGTATAGTAATAACCAGGCAGATATATATAGTGAGATGTAGGGAAGACATGAGCATAGAAGTTACCAACAGTTAAAGGCTATCAGTGGCTCAGTCATGAAAAATGACTGGACATTGTCATGACCATAAATAATCAACGGTGCCTTTAAGCAGAGTCTGGCACTGACACACACATCAGCATGTTAGTTTTAATTTCACTTTAATTACTGGCTATGTGCAGAAATGCCTTAGGGTAATGCCCTTTCCTTGGAAGAACTTGATTGAGAGCTCATGGAGGATAGGTGTAATACTTTTGACCTCTAAAAATGCTGTATTTCGAGTTCCACTCCAGAAAGAAGTGAATGTGAAGGTCCATGAAGATGATTCTAGTATACTCAGGGTTGTCTATTTCAGGATACAGTGTTGGGAATATGAGACAGCATCTATTTGAACAGGCAGACAGATAGAGAAAGACTCTGATTTCATCTTTGTGACCCCTAAGCCACTATCACTGAATGTTGGGGGCGGCAGAGCCCCTCCTAGAGAGGGAGCTAGAGGATGGAGGTGGGGGAGAAGTAGGAGAAAGAGACAGATCTCCTTCCTTGTACTTAAGTTCTCTGATCCTTGGTTTCTCATTTATAATATGGGAATAATAGTGGGACTTTCCTCAGAACATTGTTGTGTGTATAAAATAATTAATATTTGTAAGGGATTTAAAATGACATGTGGTTGTTATTGAGAACTTGATAAATGTTAGTTATCATTACTCTTATAACCATCACAGAAGTGTCCAAAAGAGTGCCCCATCTACTCAAAGTATGAGATATGGACCGTGAAACTGCTTAACTTTCCATTTTCTTTTTTATCTGAGGAAGATTAGCCCTAAGCTAACAAGTGTGCCAATCCTCCTCCACTTCATATGTGGGTCACCGCCACAGCACAGCTGACAAGTGGTGTAGGTCTATGCCCAGGATCCGAACCCATGAACCCAGGCCACCAAAGCACAATGTGCCAAACCTAACCATTACGCCATGGGGCCAGCCCCTCAATTTTCCACTTTCAATAAAGCGTCTGTGCCCCTCTGCTGGGAAACATCATTACTTGAATGTGCTTTAGAATCAGAGGACTGGGTTTAAGACCTTGCCCTCCCTCTTAATAGCTTTGTGATCTTGGAGAAGTTGCTCTACCTCTTTAAGTTTCAGTTTCCATATCTATAAAATAGTAATAATACTAGCTATCTCATACAGCTTTTTTTTGGTAAGGATTATGAAAGCAAATCCGTTTCAAATATTTAGGACAATGCTTAGCATTAATAAGCACTAAATTTCATGTGCATACACAGAAAGACAGACGTATATACTACATATATGGTTTACATATATAAACTATACTTACATGAGCACGCACACACACACTCCACCTTTTATTCCTAAATAGAATTTGAGAATTTTTAAAAAATTATTTTATTGAGGTTACATTGGTTTATAACATTGTGTAAATTGGGGTATACATTATTATATTTCAGCTTCTCTATAGACGGCACTGTGTTCACCACCAGAAGTCTTGTTTCCATCCGTCACTATACATATGTGCCCCTTTACCCCTTTTGCCCTCCCCCAACCCCCTTCTCTGGTAACCACCAATCTGTTCTCCTTATCTATGTGTTTGTTTATCATCCACATATGAGTGAAATCATATGGTATTTGTCTTTATCTGTCTGACTTACTTCACTTAGTACAACACCCTCAGAGTCCATCCAAGTTGTCACAAATGGTAAAATTTTGCTTTTTATGTCTGAGCAGTATTCCATTGTACACATATACTACATCTTCTTTATCCATTCATCTGTTGATGGGCACTTGGGTTGCTTCCAAGTCTTCGCTGTTGTGAATAATGCTGCAATGAAGATAGGGGTGTATATATCTTCTTCAATTAGTGTTTTCATGTTCTTTGGAAAAATACCCAGAAGTGGAATAGCTGGATCATGTGGTATTTCTATTTTTAATTTTCTGAGAAATCTCCCTGCTGTTTTCCATAGTGGCTAAACCAGTTTGCATTCCCACCAGCAGTGTATGAGGATAAAATTCCAGAACTTTTTTAGCTTAACGAAACCTAGTCATATTACCCATTCTCTCTATCTCTTGTCAGTCTCTGTTTCTGTCTGGCTCTCTTTCACTTTCATTCAGATACAAACTATTCAGGCAAAATGTTTATGGGTCTATACTTAAATTATTCCTTAATCCATACAGGTTTTTCTGATTTATTATTAAAAACATTACCATGCATTTTAGGGAAATTTATATTTTCAGCTATGTTTCATAGAGCTTTTTTTCCTCTCCATCTAACCAAATTCTTTATTATTTAGCTCAAATTTTCTGTGAAATTCTTCACACTATTCAAATCAGAGTACTTTCTTTGCTACAAATTTTTGGCATCTATTGTTCCAAACACTTATTTGTTTATTAATTCTGTACTGCTGTTAAACATTTCTGTAACATATTGGGCTGTTGTACTCTGCCCAACATCTTAAAAGCCCATGCTATCAAAAATGTTAATCTTACCAAAATGACTCCCCTGAATTTTTGGGTAGCTGAAGTTCTACAGTATATTGCAATTGAATAATTCTGAACATGTGCTATTTGCATAAACACTCTTAATGTTGAATAAAAATATCTTTATGCTTGAGCTTTCTTCAAATCTAAGAGCTAAATGTTTCCATTTGCATTGGCAACAAGTAGATTAATGTCCAAGTACTTACCTGAAGATCTTTTCCCTTGTTCTGAATACAGTCAAGAATAGCCTAAGATTTACTTTGTACAATTCTTCCATTACGCATCAGCTCCATGTGGACCAAACTCTAACCTTGGTACAGAAGCAAAGATGATTATTTTTCCTCAAAGCCCATATCAAGTGCTGTTGATAAAACAGGGATGGGCAGTAGGCAATTTGATGATATGCAGAAGAATTATCCCACTAAAAGAAAAACACTTTTCCTAGGCTTCTTCGTTTAAAATTAATTTGAAATAAACTTTTATAATAATTAGATGAAACACAGCATGAATAATATCAGTTCATGGTAAAGTTAGCATTATCCCACATTAGCTAATACTCTCACTACTGCGATGACTACTACCACCACTGCTACTGCTACGAGCTGATATTTAATGAGTATCTGTTAAATGCCAGACACTATGCTAAGCACTTTACATGCAGTACTTTATTTCCCTCCTGGAAGGTATTTATCAGCCAGTGAGCAAACATTCTAGCCTTTCCTTTCTTAGTACAGAGTTGATGGAGGCCTTATAGTGAGATTCCGGACAGTACACAAACCCTGATTCTGAGTAATTACATAGATAAAAGCTCCCCACCAACTCACATCAAACTTAAATGTGAGTAAAAAATAAAAACTTTGTTTTAAGCCATAAGAATTGGGGGCTGTTTGTTACAACAGCAGGGCCTAACCTAAGTTGACTAATTCAGTGTTGTTGACTAGAAAAACCATCTTTAAATTTTTTTTTCAATTATAGATATTCTTTTCTATGCTACGTGATGCAGAACCTGAGACTAGACTAAAAATGATTCATCTTTGTGCAGAATAGGAGTGGATTTGTACTCTATATCTGTTTGCAAGTTTAAGTGAAGCCCCTAAAGCATTCATGAAAGAATGTCAATTTGCCATTGGCTATAAGAAATAATACCATGTGTGCACACATACACAAACACGCACGCACACACACACACACACACAGTAGTTGCTCACTGTTTGCAGTGTATGAGTGATATCTAAAGCATATATATCCCTTTTGAGAAAACAGACCTTTATCATAAAATTCAATCATGAATTGCCTGTGACTTGGGGCTTGATCAAAAACTTTCCCAACACATCTAATATTGGGAAGAGATGACTTAACACACTTGTTCCCCCAGGGTTGTCAGAGTGTTATTTTTGTGATCAGCTACATCATCAAAAAGCAGCATTTCTAGATCATATTATCACAACTCCATGCTGAAAAGCCTTCACTAAATTGAGATTTAATATTGTAACTTCAGGTTTTATTGAGGGGCAGTGTAAGAAATGTCTATTTGCATGTTTCTGTCTCTTAAAGACCGCTAGGATAGACATCATTCATCATGTTACCAATTGTTACTCAAATAACAACCACATACAATAAATTTCTGTTTAAATTTAAAGCCTGATAAACAGTTTCTCTCTCTAAAGAAATGTCCCTGCTGTCTATCATCAAGTAATGACAACTATATAATATAATTACTTGTTAATTTCCAGTTGAATATACTCAAGTAGAGTAACTAATTTACCCAAAAGCTTGGTAATACCCATTTCTCTGATTTGAAAAAATTCTTTAGGGTCTATTTTTACTTTTAGTTTTTAATTCTTACATTTTTATTGATTTATAAAACTGCTACATTTTTTCAGAAGCATGAGGAATACAAATTCTATTTGCAAATTAACATTTCCTATAATTAATTTATTTTGCTTGTCTTTTCTTTCCAACTGAATTCCTTGAGAACAAGGACCTTGTTTACTCATCTCTGTACTGTTGTTTCAGGGCAGCAAAATGAGAATAAATATATGGTAGTGTGGAATGACACAAAAAGCTCTAAACTAGAGCCTGGATTCACATTTTCACTCCATCACTTACTAACCATATGACATTTGACAAGTTATGTTCATTTATTAACCTTAGTTTTCCTGTCAACAAAATACCACAAGTTTACTTGTAGCATTGTTTAGAGGATAAATGAATATATATGAATGTGTCAATAAGAGTGGTGTATTCACCAAATTCAGCAAAATCTCCCATCTCTTTTCCATTCACAAAGATAGTGACAGTAAAGGACACAGTGATTCTGTCACTTGTCTCTTGATTGGGTACTTACAAAGAGAGCCTGAGATGAATTTGTGCATGTGGTTTACTGAAGGTCTATTCTCAGGGGAAGGGTCAGGAAGAAAGAAGAATAGGGTGGGTGAGGGTAGTAAAAACATTATTAGTCTCAGCCAGAGACCAGCTGTGATCTCACAGGGCACTGTGAAATTGCACAGCAGAGTTGGTTCCATCTTGAGGCAAGGAGTCTGGCTTTTTGTATCCTCCTCTCAGTCAGTCACTGTCTATAGGCTTCCAGGGCATGAAAGGGTGGTGGACATAACCACCCAGAGAGGGTGATTCCTATTTGTCTAAGGACAATTATCCAGAGAAGGGAGCAGCTATGATATGTCAGCAACCAACACTTGCAGTAGCTAGGAGATGAGCGAACTACGAGCTAAGGGGAACTGGCAGGAGTAACATCTGTAACAGTATTATTAGCTTTCCCTTAGTTCTTATCTTCCCTTAGGCCAATAGTTCTCAACCAGGAACAATTTTGCATTTGACAGTGTGTAGAGACATTTTTGGTTATAACTGAGTTGGGGGGGACTGGTGTCTAGTGGGTAGAGTCCAGAGATGCTGCTAAACATTCTACAATGCACAAGACAGCCCCCTACAACAAAAAATTATTCAGCCCCCAAACCCAAATGCCAATAGTGCCAAAGATGAGAAACTCTGGAATAAACAAAAACATAAAAGTCTATTTTCAGTTTTTGGCATGTGGCTGTCAGTTTTCCCAACACAATTTGTTGGAGACTTTCTTTTCTTCATTGTGTGTTTTGGCTCCTTTGTTGAAGATTAGCTACCCATAGATGTGTGATTTTATTTTTGGGCTTTCAATTCTGTTCCATTGAGCTGTGTGTCTGTTTTTGTGCTAGTACCATGCTGTTTTGATTAATATAGCTTTGCAGTATATTTTGAAGTCAGAGATTGTGATGCCTCCAGCTTTGTTCTTTTTTTCTCAGGATTTTTTTTTCTTTCATATTTGGGGTCTTTTGTTGTTCCATGCATATTTTAGGATTCTTTGTTCTATTTCCATGAAGAATATCATTGGGATTCTGATTGGGATTGCATTGAATCTGTAGGTTGCTTTAGATAATATGGACATTTTAACTATGTTTATTTTTCCAATCCATGTGCATGGAATATCTTTCCATTTTTTATGTCACTTCAATTTCTTTCAATAATGTCTTACAGTTTTCAGTGTATAGGTATTTCACCTCCTTGGTTAAATTTATTCCTAGATATTTTATTCTTTCTGTTATGATTGTAAATGGCATTGTATTCTTGACTTCTCTTTCTTCTAGTTCATTATTAGAGTATAGAAAGTAGACCATTATCTTACACCATACACAAAAATTAACTCAAAATGGATTAAAGACTTCAAGGTAAGACCTAAAACCATAAAATTCCTAGGAGAAAATATAGGCAGTACATTCTTTGACATGAGTCTTAGAAGCATCTTTTTGAATACCATGTCTACTCAGGCATGAGAAACAAAAGAAAAAATAAACAAATGCAACTACCTCAGGCTAAAGAGCTTCTGCAAGGCAAAGGAAACTAGAAACAAAACAAAAAGACAACCCACCAATGGGAGAGAATATTTGCAAATCATATATCTGAAAAGGGGTTAATCTCCAAAGTATATAAAGAACTCATACAACAACAACAAAAAATCAAACAACCCAATAAAAAAATGAGCAGAGGATATGCACAGACATTTTTCCAAAGAAGATATACCAACAGGCACATGAAAATATGCTCAATATCACTAATCATTAGGGAAGTGAAAATCAAAATTACAATGAGATATGACCTTACACCTGTTAGAATGGCTATAATTACCAAGACAAAAATTAACAATGTTGGAGAGGATGCAGAGAATGCAAACTGGTGAAGTCACTATGGAAAACAGTATGGAGATTTCTCAAAAAATTAAAAATAGAAATACCATATGATCCAGCTATCCCACTACTTGCTATTTATCCAAAGAACTTGAAATCAACAATTCAAAGAGACTTATGCACCCCTACGTTCATTGCAGCATGATTCATAATAGCCAAGATATGGAAGCAACCCAAGTGCCCATCAAATGATGAATGAATATAGAAGATGTGGTATATATATAGGATGGAATAATACTCAGCCATAAAAAAGACAAAGTCATCCTATTTGCAAAAACCTGGTTGGACCTTGAGGGTATTATGTTAAGTGAGATTAGCCAGACAGAGAAAGACAAACACCATATGACTTCACTCATATGTGGAAGATAAACAAACACATGGACAAAGAGAACAGATTTGTTGTTGCCAGAGGGGAAGGGGGGTGGGGGGGCAGGCAAAAGGGATAAAGGGTCACATATACATGGTGACAGATAAAAACTTAGACTATTGGGGGTGAGCACAATGTGGTCTATACAGAAACTGATAAATAATAATGTACACCTGAAATTTCACAATAAACCATTATGACCTGAATAAAAGAATAAAAAACCAACATTAAAGTCAATATTTAATATTTGTTACTAACGGTTATTGGTTTGCTATTAATATCACTCAGACTTTACTAATCAAAAGGGGAAAATGTGGGACTGCTTTGATTTTGCTAGGGAAAACACATAACACACACACACACCCCTCACAAACACACCCTCACAGGAACTTTTATGTTGTGAATATGACAAGTATCACTTCATAATCTGTAACAACAAGCACACATTCAGCATGAGTCATGGACTCAAATGACTATTTTGCAAATGTCATCCATATTGTCTTGTGCCTTTTTTCACATCTGCTTTCACTTCTGCCTTTATCCATGCCTTTATGGATTTTGACACCAGCACTTTGCTGTCCTAGAAATTTTACTACTTGATTTTTTTCTTCTCTTCCCTTTTCTTCTGTGCTTTTTCTCCCCGACTTCCAGCTGAAGTCAGGAACATCACGATGTTTGCCTCCAGCTCTGCTCTTTTCCTTCAGCTGCACTTTGCCTACTGGGGAATTTGGCACCATCTTATAGTTGTCAAATACATCTTGCTCGCTTTCATGGCCTCTCTTCTCACCTCTTTGAAGTTCTGTGGTTCAGATTGTTTAGCACACAATAGAAATAAATAATC
Source organism: Tapirus indicus (assembly GCA_031878705.1). Taxonomy (NCBI): domain Eukaryota; kingdom Metazoa; phylum Chordata; class Mammalia; order Perissodactyla; family Tapiridae; genus Tapirus; species Tapirus indicus. Next base: position 54,250,650 of record CM062921.1, read on the forward strand.
TCATCTTTTCTTTTCTAAGGATTGATAACAAGTTAATTCTTTTTTGTAAAACAGAAATATTCTTTTCTCTTAAGTTTTAAATTCTTCCAATATTTTCCTTTTTAATATGTTGAACTATTTGACATATAAATAAGAATGTAGCAATTATTAAAAGGAGTAAATTTAAGAGTATAGATTCTCACATCACATTTATATTTTTGCTCCTTTTTCCCCTCCATTTCTTTCTTTCTCAACATTTTTTTTGTCTGTATGCCTCATCCAGATGTTTTATCCTCTCCATTTCTTAATTGCACAAAGAGAATCTAATCTCACAAAACAGATCACTACTGTTCTGTGAGAGATACCATAGCAGTCTTAGTGAAGCCATGTCAAATCAATCCTATAACTATAGATAGTCTATTGCACCATTTTGATACAGGTTTCACTTTTCTCTACACCTGAAATTAACAGGTAGGTCCTAAAGCATTTGATCTCATTCTCACTGATGCATATTGCTTAAGCAAATTTCTAGAAGCACTCTTTTAAATGAAACAAATCAAAACAAAACAACTTGCTATGTCATATTATAATTTGCTGATAGATTCTTAGAGGAAAATTTTGGATACAAACTGAGAAGGGAAAGGGAATAAGATCAAGGATTCCAGAAAGATGGTAAAGTAGAAGGCACCAGAAATCTGTCTCCCCACCCAGATCACAATTGTACTGGTGGAATCTGTCTGATGTAACCACTTAGTAACTCTGGAATCTACTGAAGTCTTGCAACTTCCAGAGGAAGATTTGGAAGGTATAATACGGTCAATTTCTGTCAGTTTCAGCTCATCATAGAGGGACAGACAAAGAGGCACTGGCTACTGTCGTTGCACCTCTCCTCATTGTTGCAAGCCCTTCCCACTCCGGCTGAAGTGACTTCCAGGGGATTTATGTTCAGCACCTTTATTTACCCCCTTCATTTTTCTCCTTTTCCCCTTTTGGAAGCCAGATATTGATGACTAGGACATTTAAAAGCAATCACATATACAAGTGAAATCAGAAGTCACTGAGCATGCCCAGGGGAAGGCACAGGCTTAGAAAAGACCTGAGAAGACTTTCAGTTTACACTTCAGGCTGATCCTTGGAACAGAGATAGCCTACAACAATCAAAAAGCAAAACAAACAAAAAACCCACACACAAAAAAATGAAAAAGCAAGCAAAAAAAAAAAAAAAAAATACCCCAGCAACCCTGGGGAAGGAGGAGAATCTGATTTCCAGAGTTACTATATTATTGGATTCAAAGGTTCAATTTCAACAACAACAACAAAAGGACACAGCATACAGAGAACCAGGAAAGTATGTTTCATTCAAAGGAAAAATAAAATGAAACAACAGAAACTGTTCTGGGGAAAGGCATAATGGTAGATCTACTAAACAAAGACTTTTAGACAACTGTCTTAAAGATGCTTAAAGAACTAAAGGAAGACACAGGGAAAGTCAAGAAAATGATGCATGAACAAAATAGATATATCAATATAACAGATAGAAAACCTAAAAGGAAACCAAAAAGAAATTCAGGAGCTGAAAAGTATAACAACCAAAATGAAAAATTCAGTAGAGGGATTCAAAGGCCGGTTTGAGGAGGCAGAGGAAAGAATCAGTAGACTTGAAGATAGGTCAAAGCAATGAACACTTCTGAGGAACAGACAGAAAAAAGACTGAAGGAAAGTGAAGAGATTCTAAGGGGCTTGAGGGACACCATCAAGCAGACCAACATACCCATTGTGAGAGGCCCAGAAGAAGAGAGAGAGAAAGAGGCAGAAAAAAATATTTGAAATAGCTAGAGACTTCCCAGATTTGATGAAAGACATGAATATAAACATTCAAACAGCTCAATGAACTCCAAGTAGGATGAATTCAAAGAAATTCACACTAAAACACATTATAATCAAACTATTGAAAGCCAAAGATGAAAAGAGAATTTTGAAAGCAACAAGAGGGAAGCAACTTGTCACTTACAAGGGATCCTCAATAACATAATCATCAGATTTCTCATTGGAATCTTTGAAGGCCAGAGGGCAGTAGAATGATATATTCAAGGTGCTAAAAGAAAAACTGTCAGCTGAGAATACTATATCCAGTAAAACTGTCCTTCAAAAGTGAGGGAGAAATTAAAATATTCCCAGGCAAACAAAAGCTAGGAGAGTTCATTATCAATAGACCTGCAGTGCAAGAAATGCTAAAGGGAGTCCTGTAGGTTGAAATAAAAAAAAAAAAAACTCGATAGTAACTCAAAGTCATATGAAGAAATAAAGATCTCATTTAAGGTAAATATATGGATAATTATAAAAGCTAGTCTTATTGTATCAATGGTGTATAACTCCACTTTTTGTTTTCTACATGATTTTAGAAACTAACGCATTAAAAAATTATTACACTAAAAGTTGGTATTATTGTAATTTTAGTTTTTAACTCCAAATTTAAGATACTGTATTAAAATTTTTATTAGTTTATGCTTTTGAACACATAGTGTATAGAGATGTAATTTTGACATCAACAACTGAAAGAAGTGGAGGATGGAGCTGTTAAAGAAGTAGAATTTTTGTATATTATTGCAGTTAAGCTGGTATAAATTCACATTAGAATGTTATAACTTTAAGATGTTAAATGTAATCCCCATGGTAATCACAAAGAAAATAGTTGAAGAATATACACAAGAGGAAATAAGAAAGGAACTTAAACATTCCCTATAAAAGAGAATAAGATCATAAATTCTGAGTTGGAAGGAACCGTAGAGCTCAACTAATCCCAAACCTTAGTTTTATAGGTAGATGAAGAAACAGAGAGATTAATGTCTAGACTGCAACCTGGGTTTCCTGATTTGGAATCCAGTTGTTTTTCTATTGTCTCATGTTAGCTTCTCATGTTGAAGCTGAAGAGTGTGTTCTGGCCAGGCTTTCTTAAGAATCCAGGATCATTAAATCATCATTATTATCAAATGATGTTTTCCCACGTTTCAATTAAAACCATTCCTTATCTTTTGATATCTGTAGCAATCATCGCAGCTAAGTGTACCAACACCACATCCTGTCATTTTGCCACTAAACTCACTGGGAGGCCATAGGGCTTATTTTCAGTAGCAATAAAGTGCAAACATGAGAGTTAGATTCTAGTCCCGGCTCTGCCGTTAGACATCTTCATGAACGAGGGCCAGTCATTGAAAGTCCCTGACCTATTCCATTGTTTATAAACTTAATTTTAGTTAAATAGTTATAACATGTATAGATTATCTCTAAGAATCCTTCAAGTGCTACTACAACTGGATGCATAGCATAATCAGCCTTCTCAAGAAAATCTAATCCATTATGATATCAGTTTACTGAGATACCAAGAGAATTTCTTAGTCCACTTTACTACAATGCAATAAAGAAAACAATATGCCACAACTTTTCTTATTTTTAAAATATATTCTTTGAATTCCTAAGGTCTAATTACTTCCATTTGCCTCCTACCTAGCATTAAACAAACAGACAAACCAAAAAACAAAACACACAAAAAAACCACTCTGCAGAGTTAAATTCATTGGCAACATGTCTTTTCTCCTCCCTTTACTTTTTCTCCTCGTCCTTCTTCCCATTCATCTCCCCTTCTTCATTTCTTTCATCTCTCCTCATTCCATTTCATACATCTCTCAGTCCTTTTTAAAATTTCTAAATACATCAGTTAATTTTCCAAATCTTCTTTTAGTTTTCCCTGTTTTCTTGATGCCTACCAATAACTGCAGTAGGTTCAGAAAGCTCATTAACTAATTCCCTTAATGCCTGAGTCTGGAAGCACATTAACCTACTAAGTCATTCTGTATGTTCTTGATTGCCTGAGTTCTGCAGGCCCTAGTGGCTCTTTTGGTCAGTAGCTGTATTGTTGCTGTTCCCCATCATTCCTAATTGAATGCACACTGCCCCTTGATTTCTGCTAAAGCTGAGTTGCTGTTGCTTGGCAAATTTTTAATCTTGCTGATCTTTCCCCCCTAACTGATTAGTTTTATTTATTTATCCAATTTAAAATTGTGGCTTTGGCACACCTGCCTTAGGGTAAGAGAGCACAATTAAACACATTAAAGGAAATACACAAAACATGGCAATTACATAATTAATCAGTTTTAAGTAGTACAAAAAATTGCTGGCCTAAAAGCATAACACTTGGGGAAAGGGTAATTTTAAGAGTTTAAAACCATTTTAATTATTTGATTTTTTTCTCCTGAATTTGATTTTTTTATACATAGAGGTTAAAACATAACAATATTTATTTCTTTATTGTGGCACTCCTTTCATAAAATACAACAGCTTCCTCACTTGGCACTAGAGGTACAATTGATGGAGGATTCATGGGAATGCCCTTAGGTAACCCAAGTACATTTTAATCTTCTTAGTGTTATATTTTTACTGTGTTCCTAAACTAGTACTGTAATAAGTCAAGGTGGCTGTGGAAACTGATCTGCAGCAGTGTGTTTAATTACAGTTTTATCATGTTTTGCTATCATTTTTTCAATTAAAGTCTTATATACTCCCCCTTTCTTTGAGAGAGGACACCATGAGAAGGCCACATTGTCTTCATTTTTATGTGACGGAAGGATAAACTGAAGCTGAGCAGGTTTCATAATCCAGGCAACATCCTGGCTCTGGTAGAACAACATCTAGTATATGGTATCTCTGATTACTACCTCAAATCATTACTGTTAACTTAGATTATTTTCTCTTCTAAGCAACAATGAATAGTGATTGAAGATTTGGAAATCTTTAGTTTGTTCTTTTGCTAAAATGAAACTGTGGATACAGCTCACATCTTAGTCTTAACAGAGAGCTACTCCTTCCATTTTACCAAAATATGGGATCCATCAGAAGTTCGTCAGCTTCTCATTCATCTGTATCTGAACATATTTATATCTTCATTCATCTTCAGCCTGGCTCAGAAGAGTTCTTTTTTCCCAAAACTAGTCTTTCTACCTGTTTTCCTAATTCCATTCCCTCTCCCTTGCTTAAGACTTTACTCTATCAGTCTTAATTTTTCAAAGACTCATTCTTTTCTGGCTTTCTCTTGCTCTTTACCTAAACATTTTCTCAATTACTGTCATCTTAAAAAGTACATAAATAAAAACGTTAAAATAAAAGGAAGAAAAGAAGCTTCCAGCAATTCTATCTGCCCCTCAAGTTTCTCTCCCTCCCTCCCCTTCTCTCTATTTCTCTTTCTCTTTCCTTTCAACTACAAACTGCTGAAAAATTTAGTCTATGCTGCCATATCTTCTCTGAGGGCTACACTCAGTATTCAGCCCTCTATGGTCTAATTTTTGCCTTCACCGTATTACTGATATGCTTTGGAAAAGATACCTTATCAGTGCAAAATCTAATATGTACTTCAAGGCTCAGTCAACCTGAATCTTCTGCATTATTTATAACCAATGGCTACTACACCTTCAATCATTCAAAAATATTCAAGGACCTTATAGTCTAGAGGAAAATATGTATTAAAAAGCAGATAACTACAATATATGTGAGGACTGTTGTGATTTTGATAATCATAGAGGGATATGGTAGAAATTGCTAGTTTCCATCCAATAACCATTCTCTCTTTTCATAGAAACAAAATTCTCATTTAACTGGGGAAAGCAATGTGCCCAGATTAAAACACAAACAAACAAACAAATTTTACATTTTGCAACATCCCTCTGCAGTTATGTATAGACATATGATTAAGTTCTGGCCAATAATACGTAAAAGAAAGGGTCTCGAAGGGACTTAAAAGGATGTAAGGAATGTTTGCTTCTGCTTCTCTTCGCTCTTACTGTCCGGAATATAAAGTCCATAGCTAGAGTTGGAGAAGCCATATTTTGAACTTGATAAAAATGAAAGTCAGAACACAAGGATAATAAAGCAGAAAGACAAATGTGCCTGATTCCCTGATGACTTTGTGAAGCTGCCATAAAAGTCCTGGACCGCCCATTCTCAGGCTCTTTTTATAGAGACAGTAAACTTCCAATTTGTTTAAACGACCACAACCAAGTCTCTGCATGTGAAATAGGAACATTAGAATCACTTGTGTGTAGAAAAAAATCTTTCTTGATCTCTGTCTCAGCTATTTTGTGTCTTATTCAACACACTGTCACTGGATGGTCCCATCTATTTCTCCTTCATGTCTCTCTCCCGAGTTCCACAACCACATACCCAACTTCTCCTAGACCTTTCTCTTCGGATGCTCTTTAGTCACTTAAATTCAACAAGCAAAACCTGAATGACTTGTCTTACCCCACCCCCCCAATCTGCTCTTCCTTCTATATATAGCTTTTGGTTAATGATGCTGCTCCTGACTAGTAAGGTATCAAGTCTTAAAACCTTGAGAGAGAAGTCTTAATTCTTCCTTCTTTTTCATCCTTAACATTCAACAGACCATTGATTCTAATCACTTCTACCGCAGAATTTTTTCTTGCTTGGATACACTCCTCTCCTTTCTCACCTATATTGCCTTAACCCAGGTTCTCATTGTTACTCTTTTGGACTATTTTAAAAAATAATTCCAAACTAGGCCTCTGTCCTCCGTTCTCTCATCTTTCCGATCTATCACTACCCTGTCAAAAAGAGTTAACTTCCAAATACATAGATATGTTTATGCCTATCTCAAACGGAAAAATTTTCAATTACTCTCAATTGCCTACAGGATAAAGTTAAAATGTTATAAATAATCCTTTTGAAACAGCCTCAGTTTTGTTTGCAGCTTTTCTTCCATTCCCTACCCCGCAAAACACACACCAACAGTACCAAGTACAATTGTTTCCTGTCACATCAGATTGTTTGATATTTCCATATTACTATTTATTTTTTCCTACCTCTATCTTTTTCCTTCAGTTGTCCCATCTACCTCGAATCCTTTTCCTCTCCTTCCCCCGTGAGTATACATTTGCTTTTTTTACTTATTAGTCAAGGCCTAAATAAGAGTCAAACCACTTACAGAGCTTTCTCTTGCCCACTTGCCATATCAGTAGAATTCATTATTCCCTCACCTCTTACTAAGTGCATTTGTGCATACCACTATTATATAATTTATGTCATTGTTTTGCAGTCATTCCTGTATATTTAGGTATATTTTATGTGTCTTAATTTTGTGTGTATTTGAGCATCTTAAAGGGAGCACCATTCATTTTTGTATCCCCCAGATGTTCTACAATGCATGGCACAGAAAGGATGCTCAATTCATTAGTCCAGTTGAGGACTGGACTAATTACACTTTAATTGCCCTATAAGTGAAACATGTAACTTCAGGATAAGTGCTTTCAGATCAACATAAGAAGGATTGGAAAAGAATTTTAACCAAACGATCTATTACAAGAATGGTTGTCAAATTCCTTTATGGTATGAATTCATCTTCTTTATCCTAGACCCTAACACCCTAGACCCAGAAAGCACTCTGCCCACTCACTCCAGAAGTGCATTCCATTCATACCCATTACTTTTTAACGAAATGTATCTGCTAAAATGAATACTTCATGAACCTGATTTTGGAATGCAAACTTCACTTAGTGAACTTTGAATAGTCAGCAGTTTTGAACACCAAATGTAATTTGTAATGAGTTTCCCTGCTTTAGAATCATGCTTATTACTTTTTAAAAGACCTCAAAAAAGTGATGACTTAGATTAGAACTTCTTTTCAATTTGAAGAAGAAAGAACAAGATGAGAACTCAGGGTCACCAAGAGATTAAAGCAAATGTGCTTTGGCACATGTAAATAAAATGTGTTTTAAAAGTTCTCCAGGATCTACCTGTAAGCAGATGGCAGTATGGCATGTAAAAGGGGGCATGCTCCCTTTTTTCAGATTTATTTTTTTCTAATGGGAAATTGTGAGTGAAATGATGATAAATAATTTTGGATTTTCAATGCTAGTCCTCATTTTACATAACAACTCAGCTTTCAAATTGTAAATCATGGATTCTAAATGGCTCATGCCTAATCTATCTGTAAAATATGTAAAGTTGACGAATTTGAATCATATCAAACAGGAAGGAATACAAACAATTTATACATTTGGAGGAATTTATATTTTGGAGGGACAATTGACAGTAATATATTTTAACTGTTACGTATAAGCTGAGTTCCTATCAATACATTTTTTGAAAACTTAGTTTCAGACAATGTGAAGAAGTAGCATATAATTGGAAAGTAAAATTCATATGGAAATAGAACTTGTGGACGATGGCGAGTGTGTGAAATTGAGAAAAGTAAACAGGCAACAGACTTGGGTCTCCAAATGAATATACTTTTTACACATTTTAAGTAGTATAACGTTAAAAGAGAAAATGAAAACTGAATGTTTAGTAGTCCAAAATAAAGATATATTATTTTTAAATGTGTGTGTGTGCATGTGTGTATATTCATGTCTGTATATGTATACATGTATGTATTCACACATGCACATTTCCTTTGAAAAGCGACAGGGCACCAATATTGTATAGGTTGTGTTGGTTTTTGTTTTTGTTTTTGTAAAATTTGAATATCAAGGAAAAGAAATCATTTTTTGTCTCTAATAATTAGTAGACATAATTTCCAAATTGTTCACTTATGATTTGTGCTCTTCATTTTCATCATAGATTCAAGGTTGTCCACCTGAAGAGAGAAGACATAGGCCTTTCAAGGTAAACCCCTGTTCTGACATTTACTAGTATGACCTTGGGGAAGCTATTTACTCTTTCTGAATTTCATTTTTTCAAGTGTTAAAGAAAACAAGCTAAAACACAACCTATCTGGCATGCTATTGTGAAATTAAATGAGATAAAATACAGTTAATAGATAGCTAATTGATAAGAATTAGTTTCCTGCCCTCTATCCTTGATGGTAATTCTTTGTTTGTAGTTTTGCAACTACTTTCTATTAAGAGTGTTAGTTCATTGAGGGAAAGTACAATGTCAGGCTATAGAGGTACTAAATGTTACAAATTTATAAGTATGCTGTTACCATTTTAAAAAATTTGTTCTCATGAATGTAAGTTCCTAGAATGTTCATGATGTTTCACTTTAACTGAAATTTATAATCTTGGTGCATGTCCTTCTCAAAGTCACTGATAACCAAATCCAATATAGATACCAAACATTATTTTATTACCATATCCACTCTAGAGAAATGATCCACTGTTATTAAAAGATGAGTAGAATAGTTAGACGTTATTTCTACCATGGTCATTTTACAGCAGTTGGAAACTCAGGGTCACCAGAGAATTTGTGATATTTCCTCTAAATCAATAATGACCTATCATACTCCACTTGTACAATTACATATAGAAATAAAAGTTTTTAAGATCCAAATTTGTATGTTATAGAAATGAATAATGGTAAAATGGATATCAATTAATAATAATAAAGTAATTATTTCATTAATTTGTAATTCCATATGCATTTATTTTATAAAAATTACAGGATTCAGTTCAGAGTTTTGTCTGTACACTTTCTGAAGTCTGGAAACCGTGCTCTAAATTAACAACCATTTCTTATCCAGATGGTTTACAAAACCTGATTCATTCTAAAATCTCTGAAGTAAATAAAAACAAGGTGTACCAATTAATATTTCTTTAAGAAATCTGGCAAGATTTCTTGCTAATCTAATTACCTGCAATTTTATACATTCTAATTGAGTTTGTTCTAATTTACATGGACCTGAAAGATTCATTGGGGTGAGGAGGAGCGTAGCTGCTTTGTTTCAAGCATCTTCCACATGCAATGGTGTAAGTGCTAGGCAGTACTCACAGCTGACATGATGAGCTCTCCCCCCAGGTTCTGGATCTCAGCTTTAACCTGGCTGCAGATTTTCAGTTGGTGAGAGTAGAACTTAATCTGTTCCAAGTAGGCCAATAAGTCTTGTTTGCATGATGGATCTGGACACTAAATATGCATAAAAGATAAAAATGAAAATAGCAAAATAAACAATAAGTAGATCAGGGTGAATAAATATTGGGATTATAGGTACCTTATAAGGCAGCAACTTTATTTTCATTGAGCCTCATTTCTCAGACCAAACCCATGTAGATTCTGCTATGCTTCTACCATTAGAAGAGTTTATTCACATTTCAATCTTTTTTTTTTTTTTTTTTTTTTTTTTGTGGGGAAGACCAGCCCTGAGCTAACATCCGTCGCCAATCTTCCCCTTTTTGCTGAGGAAGACTGGTCCTGGGCTAACATCGTGCCCATCTTCCTCCACTTTATATGGGACGCCGCCACGGCATGGCTGACAGGCAGTGCGTCGGCGGGCGCCCGGGATCCGAACCGGCGAACCCCGGGCTGCCAAGCGTGGACTAAACCGCTGCGCCACCGGGCCGGCCCTCACATTTCAATCTTAATTACTTCAGTGTAGACAAAAGAAATAGTTATGGAATTTCCAGACATGAAAAAGCATATAAAATAATTGCCTTTAATCCCATCCTCGTCACCAAACTGATGGGGAGAAAGAGCATTCTTTACCCACTCTGGGTCCTTTCTGGCTGGGCTACAAATTAAATTGACATGAGGCTGAATAGCAGGAGAAAATCAAACAAAGCTTTATAAAACATGTACATGGGAGAGACCAGGGAGTGTCTCTTGACAAAATGGTGGAGATTCTCCTCTTATATAGACAAATGATTTTGGAGGGGAGTTGGGAGTGTCAGCCATGAGGGATTACAAGAAAAGCACAGTAAAGTTATTATGCAGATTTAAGGCCTCACCTTCCATATGGACAAGTTTCTAGAGATGAAGTCATCCACCCCTCTTCCCAGTACAGAGAAGGAGACACCTTTACAAATGGAGATTCCCTTACAAATGTAAATGTTTGGTACACAGAACTTTGATAAGAATGGGCATAGCAAAGACCCTCCCAGTTTTATCGATACCCAGAGTCACCCAAGGTGAAGGCCTGTCCTTGGGCCCATGCCAAATTCCTTTAGACACTTGGGAGAGGGAAGGTCAAATCCTTCAGAGCAAGGTAGAGAGAGACACATCTTCAGGTGGCCAATTCTGATCCCCCACATAAGGTTAGAAGACTTCAGATTATATTTTTAGGTAAATCTAAAGAAATATTTAAAATCCAATTATTCCCTTTACCCAGAGTTGCTAAGAGAAGATTCCCTGGGATCCATAGTTCTGCATTGTCTGACTTTTGTTGTTTATATGAACATAAAAAAAATCTGCAACGAAACATATCTTATATTCTATTACTTTCAGCATTTAATGTTCTTAGCTATTACAGACAAAAGAAACCATTTCCACCTTAAACAACAGCTGCAGATCTATCTGGAGCCAAGAAACAGACAGAATACATATTTTATAGATGTATCAACTTTCTTTACCAAAAACATTCTCCTACATTATATTATCTTCCACAAGGAACTTCCTGGAGGACAGCTTCGAGCTTCATCGTAACACAGTAAATATCTGTGGTCAGGGTTTAATCCTTGTGGTCTTTCCCCTACGAAATTATAATAGATTTTTTAAAATCCCTGATAACTTAATTCCACTTTAAATACATTTTCATAAGGACATGGAAATATGGACAGTCATTTATATGCAAAGCTATTCCTTTCAGCATTACTTATCATGGCAAAATTTGGAAAGAAGTTAAATGTCCTACAATAGTGGCAAGATTAAATAAGAATGCTTATCTGTATAAGGTGATAATATATAGTCTCAAGAAAATAATATTTTCAAAGGACATGGGAAAATGTTTTTGGAAGGTGAAAAGGCTCAGTATTAAAAATTTCATATACTATCTCAATCAAATTGTGTAAAAATATGTTGTGTTGGTGTTTAAACACACTGGGAAATAAATATAAATGATAAATAAACATGATACAATCAATAGTTTTCATTTTCTTCTCATTTTGCATATGTTAAAATAAGTATATACTATTTCTATAATTATAAAAATGTTATTGTCAAAAAAACTTTGATTCTAATGGCCTAAAATGCAAATTAAAAAGTAGGATGTAAGATCAGAAAGCATTTCATGCTTTTCTGTTTTCACCTAGTAGTTAATAAGCTAGAGTATTGTTGGAAAATTCTTGACAATCTTGTTCTTTTTGATATTTGCTAAATAGACTAGTCTACATAGCTCCAGAATGTGTGGACAAGATGAGAACATGTGACCCCTGAGTCAAAGTTAATCAACAAGGGTAGCAAAGAAATAAATTCTTCTGCGGAAATACTATCAATCTGCTAAACAGGCGTGGACATGTGAATGGGTACATAGATACATGATAACCAGCCAGAGAGCCAACCAGACAGGAGGATAGAGAGACCTTGACATTAAGGGTGTTTCTCAAATTTTAAACAAAGAAATAAGGGTAATCATCCAAATCTCATCAGGAAGATTAAATTGTAACGAATTAAGAAGGAGAAGAGGGAGGAAAAGGAGAAGGATAAAGAGAAAGAAAAAGAGGGAGAGAAACAGGGAAAAGGGGGAGGAGGGAGAAAAGATGAAGAAAAAGGAAGGGATTTCCCCAATTTATAGATGATTAAATTAGAAATCTAGAAAGCATAATACTTTCCCCAGATTGAAGAGCTATGTTAGAGCCAGTATTTGAACCCATCTATTTACTTTCAAATCTATTTTATTTTAAATCACTAAACTTAAGACCATTTGGAGTGCATTTTTTTTCCATCACAGAGTACTGTGGGCTGCATAGTTTCAAGGAAAAAAAGAATTCATGGGAACACTATGCCTCCAGTGCTATTTTGAAGTGAAGAGTGCTTAGATTTTGTAAAAGACCAATTTTTTTCAAAACTAATTTCAAACTTAGTTATTTAGAATTACCTATAATGATGAAAGACAAGTCATTTCATTGTTTTACCATGACAGTGTGTTGATCTTTATTAAGTACTTCCTATGTGCCAGGCACTGTGCCACGTCCCTTTACGTGCACAATTCTAAATTAGTACTCACAGCATCATTTTACTTAGATCTAATTATTGTCATCTTGCACATTTGCAAACTAAGTTTTGGATAGAGTATATGATTTGTCTAAAGATTTTGAATTTAGTTTTCTCTGTTTCATTCATTGCACAATGATCTCTTCTATAAGACATTCATTCAAAACACCGTTTTCTTTGTCCTCATTGAGTAATGGTTTTATCTAGTCCTTGTTCCTACTGAGGGACTCAGTGCTAATCCCTGACACATATAGTGTTCTATCTGTCATATATTATTCTAGGTGCTTTACTTATATTAACTCTTTTAATAATCACACAACTCCATGAGGTAGGTTTTTGTCATTATCCCCATTTAGAAAAGGAGGAAACTGAGGCACAGAGGGGTTAATTGACTTGCCGAAATAATAAGCAGTAGAGCTGCTATTCAAACTCATATGATCTGGCTCCACTTCCCTACCTTTATGATCTGGGCACAGTATCAGTCTTCCTACCAGTTTTATGTTTTATTGTAAATAGTAAATTGCCACTCTGATTTGTAAATTGGTTTCTGAAATTGACGATCTTATTTGTAAATTATAAAAAGCATTAGTGTGGATTTGTTCCTTAAATGCTAACATCACTATATAACTTTTTATAAAATTGAAGTTACTGATTAGATTCTTAACCGATAACGAATGTCACAATCACCCAACTTTAAGCAAAATATACAGTCTCTCTCAAGAGATGTTTTCAAGACCATACTAGAAGAGTCTAGAAGTCTGTTAAGGAAAGAATGAGTCAAATAATGGAAAAATTTGAAGCTGAACTTTTGAAATTAAAAGTTGCTTGATCCAGACCTACTCTTCATTCCCAGAATTGATGGGAATCTTGGTTATACCTAAAGATGGCAGTCAGTTTTATAACTGAAGTAGAAAAACATGCTAATTGGTAAATCCTATACTATAAAATTTATTAATGTCTTCTTTCTCATTGACATTTGGAAAGCCTTTCTGAGTTGCTTTTGGCTGCCTAGAAGCAGAATCAGGAAAAATGAATTACTCCCATTTTAAGAATGCCCTTCTACTATTTACCAAACGTCCTTTATTAAAATCAAATAATATTTCCCCCACCCTTTCTATTTTTACATGAGGGTAATAGAAAAGGTTTGGGCCCTGGATTTGTAGAACATTTATGCCTTTGTCTTTTTTTTGAATAAAATTTGCATAAAAATAACTTTTAAAGGAACACTGCTAGAGACTTTAAGGGAAATCAAGTGGTTATTATTTCCCAGTTTATTAAGATAGGTAGTATTTACCAGGACATCTGATTAGCTTCTTAATGCATGCATTTTTTTTTTTAATTTAAGTTTTATAACCATGGGGACACTCACTATAGGCAAGCAGATGGCATGTCAGCCTAAGTGGTTTCCTCAGGCTAGCCCAGCTTTCATTCTTCTGGTAAGATGCTTGATACCAATACAGAGTAATGAGAGGAAAAGTGAAAAACATTTATTACCTTTAAGTTTGAATTTTTAGGGTGAATTTGCAAAGTGAATACTTTTAAAGACCTTTATTCCATAAGCTTAAGCTATTTTTTGCCCATATTGGAATATAAACTTTATTTAAGACACATTTAAAATGACTTTTGCAATTACAGACAACAGTTTAAATTCTGCTAAGCTGGCAAAGTTTGTTAATGAAAAGCATGTGTCACTGTGAATTTCCAGAATAGAAATTGCAAGCAATCAGTGATAACAAAGGCACTCTGTGTCCATGACCTTTCTCTTCCCTCAGGGCTCATTTCTCCACCGTTACTCCAGCCCAGAGGCTGTCTCCTTTCACCTTCCTCAGGGTCACAGATCATCAATAATCCCAGCTTTTTCTGCACTTTTACTGTCTCTTTTTTCTATCCTTGAATCTGTCAACATAAAGTCTCTCAAAACAAAAACCCTCCCTCAATCCTATAATTCCATCTCTCTCTTTTCTTGTTCTTTGACATGCCTTCTAAAAATTGTTCAATGCTGCCCCTACTGGTGTTCTTAGTTTTCGTTCTTGGGTACCTGTTCATTCTTACCCTCTTCTTGGATAATAGTATATGCTGATCTGGCTTCATCTATCACTTACAAAATAAAAACTACTAAATCTATATCATCCAGCCCTGTCTTCAGAAGATTCATATAACTATTGCATTTGCCCAGCCCATCTCGCAATCTTATCAATATTTCACACTCAACACATATAACTCTCAAGTATTTCATACTCCTTCGTGCCTACTATAAAACAATTTTTCCCATCCTATTAACCGTCTCAATAAAGAGTGCTTTCTCCCTCTCTCCCATCTGTTAAATTTGGTCAGTCATTATTTGAGATGATCACACGTAGAAATCTCAGCATACTTTGAATGTTTTTCTTCTTTGCTATGCTTTTCATTGCTGCTCTTTACAAAACTGAGGTCTCTAAAACACAGAAAGACAGGTATCTAGGGAAGTATGCTTAAAAATACAGTAGAATTCTTTTACGACGTCAGCGATGGAAGACAACACTGACTCATATGGTCTAGACTGGCCATGCTGACTTGTGAGAGTTATGTTTAGGAAACTATAGTTTGGCGTTTTTCAATGCATAAATGTTGTTTCACCAGAAATCATATATGCTGTTCAAATTTTGTCATATCTCCCCATGTAGACAAAAATTCTCTTGGGTTTAAGAATTGTTTCAAATTCACTTTTAGTTTCAAATTGGTTTGGACATACAGCCATTAAGAAAATGCTATCAGTGACATATACTTTGAACACTAATACAAATGAAAGACAAAAATGTTTTCCATCTTCATCAAAGCTCCTTCCTTTTAATAAGTGTAAAGTTCTCGCCCAACCTACTTTTCAGCTTTATGTTGAATTCCAAAACAAAGTCTCAGGATTGACTTCCCTACATATCAGATTACAGTTCAAAAAATATCATCTCCCTTCCTGAAACCTGAAATTTGTCAACTGAAGAGTTACTTGGGTTGAAACAAACTTAGAAAAATGTTTACCTTGTGTATAGGATAAGGATGCAGAAAGAATGGTGGAAAGGAAACTCAAACAAATTTCAATTATTTGGAATTTTTGGTTCAAGATAGCCACCTGTAAGGAGAAACATTCCTCATCTTTCCTTTTCCCCTCCTATACCAAATAGCTCCTTCCCCCTGAACCCTCAAACACCTTATTTTTGGTTCCTAGGGCCATAGTTTTGTATGCATGAAATAAAACTGAATATATAATCACCCTCAATGCATTTAAGACATTATTTCAATGGGAAAATGACAAATATCCAATAAAGGGAAAAAATAGTAAAACAGCATGCCTTTTAAACAGGACACTATTATTTCAAGGATACAAACACACCAAATATTCAGTTTCTACCTATTCCTATTTAATTCCTGAGAACCTACTATGCATTTATTTTTATAGAGTAGGGATTCATTAATCTGGAGAACAAATCTAGGTATTAACATCTCTGCTCAAAGTAAATTTCAGACAGATAGTAATATCAAAATACACATATTGTCACAAGATGCATCTAGGAATTATATCCTTAAGAGACATATTAGAATGATACAATGAACACTTCAGAAGTTTCTTTTTAGTATAGTTTAATTACAAAAAATTCATGACTCTCACAACATCAGCAGGGAAACAATTAAAATGAGGCTAGTCACCAATAATATTTTGTTGAAATTTCAATATAAATTACACTTGTAGCTTGCTTTGTTCATAGTTGAGTGCATTGTGTATGATTTGGCTTGTAATTCTTCATCTTGTTTTTCAAATGTCATCTTTCTTGAATTAGTATTGGCTTTTAATGTATTTAACACCGAAAATTCATTTTAATTGTGTTCACTTATGATTTGGTGGGAGTATTCAGCCAATAATGGGGATATCTTTGCTTTGGCAAAATTACAGTGAAGGAGTATTAGACTTCAGACACATCACCCAGGGGTCAGAAAGTCTAATTTTGTCCTCTCTCCGTGTAAAACAGGTTAGCAGATATTAATTCTGTGTTGGCTCCATTCACTTCTTTCCTATGTGGGGTAAACTGCTTCTATAACCAATTGAAATCTTTTTGTGTATAATTCCTACCTTGTGAGGTGTTATCCAGTTCATCTAATTTAGAATATCTGCTAACATGATGAATTATAGTATAGAATCATGTCATAGAAAGAGATGTGTACTAAGAATCTGGAATCTTGGATTTGTAAGAAGAGTACTTCTCCAATTTGTCATTCTCTTTATTTATGAGGAACATGTTTAAGAACTGTGATAGCTAACATATCTTGTCCTTTGGGTGTATGCTGTCTAATGGAGGTAAGATTTGTACCAGAGTTCTACAGGACTTAATCCATATCATCTTGGATGGCATATACAATTTACCACACCATCTCAAGACACTTCTAAACCCAAGAGATGGTGAGTAATTGGGACAAATAAGCTTACATTAGAGTTCTGGATGTTTAAACAGAAGGTTTTATAATTCATCTTTTCCTAGCTGTCCAATGGCAATGCCAGAGTAATGAATTGTACATGGTTACACACAATAAACATCTGTTCAAGGAAGCAAGGCAGGGAAGGATTCAAAAAACTAAAGAGAAGAAAGTCCAGGCGGGCAGAATTAGAAAGCTTAATTAATCTGACTTCATTTTATTCTCTCTACATATGAACTTTGACTCTAAAACTTTATAGAATGAAACTAAATTGATCTAACACCATATATATATATATCGCAAGTCCATGTTGGATGGAATTGAAAATTGATTCATGTTTGACCTTCTGACACTCTAGTGAAAAACAGACTAGAAAGAATCATAAAAACTGTTAAAAATTTTAGAACTATTAGATTGTTCAAAATAGAAAGCAGCTAGAGTTCTGGTAGGTTGTTTTCATAATATACATGAACACCGTGAAAATCTCCTTGTTTATATTATTCATGTGTATTCCACAATCAATTTCAGATATTAGTCTCTAAATTTTTATGTTAATCTACCAAACAATATCAGAAGCACAGCCATAGACAATCTCCCCAGATGATTGCTATATGAATCAGTTTCTTACTCTCAATTTTGATTCTTCACAACCCTATTTGTTCAGAACAAAAGTAATTCATTTGAAACTACCCTACAATATAAAGTAGAAAACACTGAAGAGAGTCATCCATAATTCTTTATCAGTCAATGACTGTTTTTTTAAATGACTCTTAAAATGTAAAAGCTATATGGAAGGGCGATAATACTTTTGCTTTCTCCCATGCAACTTAACGCTAAAAATGGCATAATTTAATAAAACTAGGCTATAAAGGTGCTTACTGCAAGGTGATCTAAAACAATTAATTAAAGAAGGATATCAATACAAGAAAAATACTTAAACGTGACTCAATTATTTGATCTTTGAAAATTGTACATTCCAAAATAAACAGAAGCACACTGGTAGGAAGCATTAAGTATTTAAAAAGTTATCAGTACGTGTAAATCTGTGTGACACAGTCTGGTTTCACTTATTCTACTATTATTTACTCTCTCATAAAAGTGAATCCAATGAAATTCTAAAATTCAGAAAACCATGTGTGGATTTGGCTTTAAATCATTTATTGATACTAGACTTTGAATTATTTTAGGATAGAATTTGTTTTTAATTGAAAATACTAAATACTAAAAAGATTAATAAAATGTTTATAATGCTGAAAGTAGCAAGATACTAAAAATATATGTATATTCAAGGAATGTTTTAAAATATTTGTCTCTGTTATTATTATTTCTTATTGCTTCTCCTCCCTTATATCCACAAATGTATCTAATAAGAGAACATTCTTCATGTTTCAAGAAACAGGATAAAAAGAGTAAATAATAAGAAGCAGCTCAGTAAAGTTTCTCTCAAAGTATATAAGAAAGAAATAATATGGAATAGTTGCAAAGTCAAAAAGAAAAGTACTTTTATCCCAAAGGGAGATAAATATGTATTATGAAGTTGAATAATATACAACCTGCAAAGTAATACTATATCTTGGTCTAAAATGTTAATAGAATTTCTCAACACATTAACTAAAGAAACTGACAGATTTTTCAATTAAAGTTAGGTATAAGGTAACTCTAATAACACAGCCACTGCTTAGAAAATTGGAATAGAGACTTGAGAAGTCTAAAGGAAGGAAACCAAGTGTTTAGACAGTTTTAGCCTCAGTCTCTATAAGAATTATATACTTTCCAGGTTTTATATCTTCACTTTAGTATTCTACTAATTACTATTTGTCTCATAATTTTCACCTGGAATGCCAGACTATGTTGTTGACATGGGAAACCTACCATGATAGAATTTTGAAAGGTGTTGACTTTAGAAGAGCAAAAAATAAGAAATCTCAGATATCAAAGAAAATATACTAACATTGGGTATTACAGTCAATTGAAATAATCTGAATACATTTGAAACTCAAAAAGCTGACATTTAACATAATCTGAATATATTTGAAGCTCAATCTAAGAAATAATCAGCCCTAAATAATAATAATAATGATAATAATGCCCTAAGAAATAAAGTGCCCTTAGAATGAATTGTCCACTACTTGTGTATTAATTATGCAATAAAATTTAAAAATAATCTGATAATAATTTAGGAAAAATCGATCCAATAGAGTAAAAATCCAACTTTGTTGTAATCAATGTCACATGGCAGAGAGCAATTAGCATGGACTTTCACCCATGTCCGTTTGTAGAGAACTCACCTGGTTGGCAATCTGCCGAGCAAGGACGTCCATCCTTGATCCTGATTCTGATATCATTTTAGCTGCATAGATCACTTCAGTAGTATGCTTTAGTGGCCCTTTACCCCTTAAAGTAAAAGAATACATATTAGCTGCAGTGGTTCATGCTAAGATACACACACACACACATAAAAGGTTTGCATTCCAGAGTACTGGCCGTTGGCTATAGACACTTCAGTTTTGGACAGGCCCCAGTTAGACACCAGAATTAAATGAAAAATAAAAGAAGGCCTATTGTGTTTAGATTCAGGAACTACTGCCAAGAAAATGGACTCCATTCAACCTTGGTTCCCTGGTGGTTTTTATAGTAAACCTCAGCTTAGAGATACTCTTGGCGGATGTAGATACCTCAAGACAAAGGTATTTTTCTGATTCTAGGGGGAAACATGAGGTTTGGGATATTACATATGTTCAACAGTGCATTTTGATCAGCAAGGTTACCTTTAATCTATTTCTTCTTTGTCATTTTTACAGTCTTTCAGTTAATTGCATTTTGTTTTTATCATACTCTCTCTTTTCCACGTTCATTCATAGCAATATCATAGTAGTTGAGTATGAATCTGGAGTCACGTTATCTTGGACCATTTCCCAAACACAGTCCACTTCCTACTATTTGTGCAAGTCAAGCAAGATAAATACTTACTCTGTGCCCTAGTTTCCTTGGTAGCAATAGGAGCACCTACCATGCGGAGTCATTCCTACAGATTATGTGAGTTAATCCCCACAAAGTGCTCAGAACATTGCTTTAAACCAAGTAAGCATTCAATAGTAAAACTTGCTATTGCTGTGGCTGCTATTTTAAAATAATTTTCGTTCCTAATGCCATGGGATAAAAGTTGGGTTCATTTAGGGATTTTGCAAGGTAGGTAAGAAGAAGGAAGTGCACTTCTTACATTTTTGGAGGGGGATAACATAAAGAGATGTTTTTCTATCTCTTCTTTCCTCGAAAATAAATGAATGATTACTTGAATGAATGTAACTGTTCCACACACTTAAAACCACTCCTCTCTTTATTTCCTTATTTCCAATTCCTAATCCTCTACTGAGTGTCAACGCACTGATGGTTCTAATTATTTGGTTTCTGTTCCTTGTCCCTAGCAGAGAATGGGACCCTGAAGGAATCTTTCACTAAGGCCGTTGTTTGGATGCTTTGAGAGGAGCGAGGAGAGTGATGGAGGTGAGAAGGAGGAATAAGCTGGTCAGGGTGAGAAAAGGAAGATTTTGAGAGGCAAAAATACAGTGGAGTTAGAAGAGAAGAGGAATGAAAATCTTTGTCCATGTCTTATTTACACCTTACACTAATTTTGAGGGTAGATGCCCTAATGTTAAATCTGATAAGATTTATTATTGGCGGAAAATCTCTGTTCACTAAGGAGAATATCACTATGCAGCAATAGAAGACAGGGGATTCATGCAAAACTAAATGATCACAATATTCTATACCCTAAAACCTGAACACAAAAATATTTGCGCCTCGTGCTCCAAAAGACCTTCATTTCACTTTTTCCATGGTGCCTCTCAAATTCATTGTAAGCAAGTTTTCCTGTAAAAATGGAAGAGCATGTCTAACATAATAAAAACCTGGCCTCAGAAAATGGTTATCATCATACTTCTCCTCTTTGAATCTGCTGACACAGTTTGCTTTGTAATTTTTTTAAAAAACAACATTAATCATTATAATATTTGAGTTGCTCTTATCAAATTTACTTTATGTATCAGGCAGGACTAGATGTTATGTACATGGTTATGTTCAAGAAAGGCACTGCATTTCATTATTTCTATGCATCTCCAGAGAAAGTTAAACTTAAATAAAGCTGTCTAAGCTCCTGAAAGACAATGCATCAATTTTCGAGGTCTTAAACAATGGGCACAGGTTGTATGCAAGGATAGGAACTAACACTCTCTTAATTTAAGCAATAGACAGAGTTGTACCCAAGGAATGCAGTTAATGTACCTTTCCCCTCAGAATAATATATTTCCCCACATAAAAACCCTGGGCCGACGAAAGGGAAATTGCCTCTAGCTTTAAATGCATACCTTGTTATGAGACCACTATCTTAAGCACATGTAGGATTTAAAAGAGATGATAACACATTATGACAGACCACAATTATTCTCTTCCTCACGTTCCTAATTAAATGTATTGCCTGGCAAGCTTCCTACTGAGTGCCAAACAAAATACACATTTTACAAATGATTCCACATCATGCCAAGCTTCTAGAGGAAGCTGCAATTACTGAAGCTATGATAAATTTTTAACATTCTCAGCCTGAAATGTGCTATGTAATGAAGGCTTTTTAAATTGGGGAATACATTCAAAGGTTGTTTGCTGCCTTCATTTTCATAATGGGTTCTCAGGATCTCCTGTCAGCAAATTGTGTCTTAAATCATTGAGTTTGGATCCGACAGAGAAAGATACCCAGAGGAGGAAGGAGTAGACTTTGGAAATATTTGAAAGAAACTAGGGGCCAGAAATCTTTAATAAATAGCGGTCACAGTAATAATCTTATCTATCTCCCCAAAAAGGAGGGCAGATTAAGCTCTGGAATAGAGTGTGCCATAGGTTAGAGGGTATGATGGGAAAGGCTGCAATAGCCCAGCGATGTTGACGCCATATGGGAAATGTTATTAAGGCAAGTGAAAGGGATACCTTTGAAACTTAATTTATTGGTGCAACATAAACCTCTCAGTCATTTTTGACACTGTCCCGACCTTGACTCTCATTCCTCTCCCAGTTCTCACCCCATTTCTGGCATCCACTCCTCCCTTCTTTGTCTTTTGATTAGCACAAGAAGTAAGACGATGATAAAGCTGATCAGTAACAGCTCAACTAGGCATCTGGTTTAATAATAGAGAATATGAAATAGATTCATGGACTCATTTTGTCTTTTTAGGGACAGAGACTATCTACGAAATGATTTGGTATTTTCCACTACGGATTAAGAACAAAACAGAAAGCTTAATTATATATTTTGCACTTTGTAGCCCCTAAATCTTTGATAACATAGTATTGTTTCCCTTTTCAAGGCCAAAAATGTTCCCATTCATCCTCCTTTCCTTTGACATTTGTATAGAATAAGTTCATGACACTGTGGTTCATTTAATAGGTGAAAACAGTGATAGTATATATTTTGTTCCATAATAGTATTTAACACATTTTTTACATGCTAGACATTATTCCATACACAAACTAATGTAGTTATTATAATAACCCTATGACTTTAGAATTATTATCCTTATCTTACAGATGAGGAAACTGAGGAACAGAGATGTTAAATATGTCTTTCATCAAGTTACATAGCCAGCAAGTATTAGAGATGGGATTTGAGTTCAGGCAACCTGCCTATAGAATCTGCTTTTAACGACTGTCCTATACGGCTTCCAATAAAACACACTAAGATAAAATTAAAATATTAATTTTAACTGTTAACTAGAGTTATTGTCATGATCATTTCACAATATGTACAATATCGAATCATTATGTTGTACTCCTGAAACTAATATAATGTTATATGCCAATTATACCTCAATAAAAGAAAAAGAAAAGAAAGAAAAAAAACTATTAGAAAGATCTCCTCGGACATTGAAGGGAACTACTAGGAAGGTAATAGAGAGCAAAGATGAGAGTTAGATTTCAGCGCTGGGAGGTGAGGAGGTCTACCAACAGTGACTCGCTCACACACAGCAGCCTCGAAGAGCAAACCTAAATCTGTGCCCGAATCCCAACCAAATAAAG
Organism: Tapirus indicus; assembly: GCA_031878705.1. Lineage (NCBI taxonomy): Eukaryota > Metazoa > Chordata > Mammalia > Perissodactyla > Tapiridae > Tapirus > Tapirus indicus. Next base: position 54,274,059 of record CM062921.1, read on the forward strand.
ATGTGCTACATCACACACTTTTAGCGTCATGGCAAATGGTCGAAATCGCACCAGTAGCCTGCAGTCCTGGGATTTCTTTCTTGAGAAGTTATTACTTTCCTCTGTTATTTATCCTGGTACCTTTCCTTTCTCTCCCCGCTCCCTGGATTCTAAACCAAAACTCAAACTCAGCCATTACACAAGCCGCACTAGATGGGAGATAGCAATTTGATGTTTATTTATAATACAACAAATGGAATTTTTATCTGAGAATCTTAGTTTTTGACTTAGTTATTTTATTTAATTCTAACACCAAAATGTAGTGCTGTTATAAAATAGAGTGAAATGAATATGGCCTTGGGGAATCCATCTTGTCTGCATCCCAGCACTGTCACCTCTTAGCCACGTAGCCGTGGGAAAATGACAGCTGGTCTGATCTTATTTTCTCTTAATTAAAATAATGATTGTGATACTTGCTACGTGGTAAGGATATAAAATCATATATTTTACACATTATTTGGCACATATTAGGTGCTCAGCTAATGTTAAATTTTTCTTTCTATTATCCCTTTATGAATGATGGTATTTCATGAAAATTTATATTTTGACATTTTTATTTTAAAATTACAGTAATTGTCAGACAATACGAACTGACAATTAAATTGAGTTTCTTCTTACACCTGCTGACAATATATATATGGTCAATATATATACATATATAACCTGTCCATAATATGCTTTTATAAGAAAAAATATATAAAATACATACACCTATAAACTCTGTGTGTGTGTAGTCATTGTTGTTCAAGGTTGTTCTTTAACTCCTTATAAGGAGTTGATTTACAATTAGTGACAGACCTTTTTGGTAGTATAGAATTCCCAGCATAAATGATGGTACATGAGTATCATCGGAATTCTCTCACCTGTTATTTTGACATCAGATACAAAAGAAAAAAAGCAATTATCATGGAAGCAACCAAAAGTGATGAAATAAAAAGAGGTATACTAGACCTCAGCAAGGACGCACTGTTCCTCTACTATTCGAACATGAAATTTTAATTATGCAACTCTCTCCCTCTGAATGTTATGTTCTCTCATAAAGTGTCATCCTCAAGTGTTGAGGACACTATAGAAGTCCTTGAAAAATCAGCAAGTAAATAATCAGCTAACAATCATCCTGAGTAATTAGTATCCTGGGGAACCTTTGAGATTCAAGTATGTAAAAAGCGTCACCCCATGGAAGACAGAAAATCTTGTCTGAAAAATACACATTTTTTTTTTCATTTCTGCTCCTCTTGTTACATATCATGCAGGCTAGCCTAACTGCTAAAACAACATCATCAGAATATCTGGCGTAATGCAATTAAATTTATTTCTCTCTCACATCACAGTCAAGGTGGATTGTGGAGTGATGGGGTATATACCACAAGCCATTTAAGAGCCCAGGCTCCTTCTAGCTATGAGATAACCTATCTCCTAAGGTTTCCCAGCCCTCTGCTGGATCCATTGTATCCAGACAGCTGACACAAGAAATGAATGAGGATCTCATAGGAGATTTTAGGGATCAGGATAAGAATTGGAACACACATCATTCCAACCTGTATTCCAGAATTGAGACACAGATTCTTGTAACTGCAAAAAGGGTTGGGAAATGTATTCTATTCAGACATAGGAAGTAAAGAAAACAGGATTTTATGAATTCATAGCATTTTCTCTGCACATATTCCCAGGGGTGCTAAAATCTTATATTTTCTTTTTTCATTTTAGCACCAAAAGTCTACATTCCCTGTGAAGGGAATTTTAGATGTTACCAAGTAGGTGAGAAAAACTGGGAAAGGACCAAGACTCTTCACCAATACAGCTGAAATTATATGACATATACTTTGCCTGGGCAGAAGACCAATTCTATTTTTTGTTTAGAAATTGTCACAATGTAGATGGTCTATTATTAAAAGTAAAAATTACATTAGTTTTACTTTGTGCACAGTGTTAATAGTCTTTCATGTTCAATGTTGTATTTGTTCGTGAAACAAGGATAGGGCTTATTTTAGAAATCCTCTGGGGAATCAGCCTGGGGAAAATACTTTACGTTGTTATTGTTATTACTATTGCTGCTGCTGCTGATGTTATTGCTGTTTGTGTGTATATGGGGTATGTGTAAGAAGTAGGGATTCCCTTCTTCAATCCAAAAACTACTTTTCTAAAAAAAAATCTGAGACATAAATCTTTTTTCTGTTCTTCAGCCCTCAAATTCCCTAATTCACCCTCTAACAATTAGCATTGTATCAAATCCTAGACAGACTGTATCATTTAGAGAAGGATTTCACGGATTACCCTTAAGGACCAAAAATATTAAACACCTTGGTGGAAGCAGAAGTAGAATTAGAATGAAGGATTTCTTTAGCAGAGTTGATTTGTTTTTAAGCTGTAGGCAGAGAAGAGGTCAGTTAGCCAGATATTTTTTTTTTTTTTTGTCTTTAGCAAAACAGACAACCTTCTCTAGTTCTTCCTAAGTGTGAAAATTTTGATATATTTCTGTGTAATTTTGTACTGAAAGCATACATAACAAACTTTTTGTGTGCTTACTGTGTTCTCGGCACTGTGAAATTGCCCAATTTTCTTACACATTTCTCACATCCAGCATTGCTGCATAGTGTTGTGCAGGTTGTTCACTGCACAAATTTAAACAGTTACCATTCATAGCATGGATACTCCCATAATTGTGCATATTACATATTATACTGCCTTACATGCTCATTCTGCTCCTAGAATCTATTATCTTCACCCCATAAACTAGAAAACTGAAGCTTACAAGCTCAAAGTTCCTTAACTTTTCTCCAAGGTATATGAATACTGGTTGGTCTAAATTTAAAAGCAGGGAGTTTAATTCATTAGTACTTTAAGAGCCAATTAAAAAGAAATCATGTAGGTGGAAGCATCTTCATAGGTTTTCTGCCAGTATGCATCTTGAAGCACTGAAATTCAATGGATAGTCTGAATCAGTGGAACATTTCATATACTGCAAAGAAATACACAAGAACAAGAGACGCTTAGCCATTGTTCTGAGTGGGATCTTATTAAAGCATCCTTCTCTGTCTATCTGATCAATCCCGAGGGTTATGAAATAAATAACCTCTTCTTTGATTGAATTTCTTTTGTCAGCAACCTGACATTTATCTTTCTCTTTTCCTTTTTTTTTTTCATTCTATTTGTGGTTGAGAGCAGATACATCTAAAGAAAAAGAAGATCACAATTATTTTTTCCCTCTCAACTTTTTACTTTTGGTTCAGAGAATGATGTAGGCTAGTGGTGGGGGCCCAGAATTGACCACCAGAAGTTTTCTAGAACCAAAAAATGAAGCCATTAATGTTCATCTGAGAAGCCTAGCACTGGTGAAAATTGTGGTCTATAGGTAATTTTTTCTAGTGACATCAGCCCAATTTTGTTGTTGTCAAGAAGACTAGTCCTGGGCTGACGTCAGTTGCCAATCCTCCTCTTTTTGCTGAGGAAGACTGGCCCTGGGCTAACATCCGTGCCCATCTTCCTCTACTTCATATGGGATGCTGCCACAGCATGGCTTGACAAGTGGTGCATCCGTCCACACCAGTAATCTGAACCTGTGAACCCCAGGCCACCAGAAGCAGAGTGAGCAAACTTAACTGCTACACCACCGGGCTGGCCCCATCAACAGCCCAATTTTTGACTAATTACATAAGGTTTTTTAACATCACGTCTAAAGATCATACACATTTATGAAAGATTGCCACACTCATCTACTCTTCCAGTGGCAAAGAAATTTTTGCATCGACCTAAAAGGGAAAACTAGAGTTGGTAGTTGCATGGATGTTGATTCTCACTGCTCCCTCTATGCCCATAACTGACATCACTCTAGTATCAATTGTTCTCCTAATGCTTCTTTACACAGAATCCTTGCATTAGTTTCCTGTTGCTGCTGGAACAAATTGTCACAAACTCAGTGGCTTAAGACAACACACATTTATTATTTTACAGTTCTGGAGATCAGAAATCCAAAATAAGTTTCACCAGGCTAAAGTAGAGGTGCTGGCAGGGCTGGGTCCTTCTGGAGGCTCTAAGAGGAGAATCCATTCCCTTGTCTCTTTCAGCTTCTGGTGGCTGCCTGTCTCTTGGCTTGTGGTACTTTCTTCCATCTTCAAAGTACGTCACCGTAATCCCTACTTCTGTCATCATATCAGTGGCCTTCTCCTGTCTGATTTCCTGCTCCCTCTTGTAAGGACCTCTGTGATTACCACCCAGACAATCCAGGATAATTTTCCCATCTCAATAGCCTAATGTAATCACATTTACCAAGTTCCTTTCACTATAGAAGGTAACACTCACAGGTTCTGAGGATTAGAAGGTGGACATGTTGGAGAGCCATTATTCAGTCTACCGCAGTCCTTGAGAGTCACTACCAAGTAGTCAGATTTGGCCTCTAGGAAGAGCTACTGGTTTTCCTGGACTTGGATCAAATCAGCTTGAACAAATTGACAGAGCTCTGGTGGTTCCTTCTCCAGCTTGCTATTTTTTCTTTTTACATGACCTGTATTATTCCAACTGCCAGTAAAAGTGTCAGGTTCTCAGTTCTTAAAGATTTGTTAGCTGTATGTTCCTTTACTTACAATTCAGATCAAAGGGCGAGGCCTGGGGAAATTTGGAGATCTGGGAAAACCATAGTTACCTGGAGAGACACTTCGTGTGCCTGATGTTGCTCTCCTTCCCCATCCACCACGCTGTAATTTTAGCATGCCTTTCTCTCCTCCTGGGGCTACACCCGGCCACTGAAAACACATCAGACTCTAACATGGGGCAAGAGGAGGGAAGGAGTCCTATTCTGGGGGAGATGGGGAAAGGTGATTATTCTATGTAGTCATTTCTTCTTTGAGACTTACAGGCTTTGAAAACTCTGGAAGATGTTTTCATAAGACATTCAGAAACTATACTGGTTACATCCTTAAAGGGGTCATTTAGGGACACGATAGCTAAAATCACTTAAGGAAACTCTTGGAAGCAATTGGTTACTGAAACTGTGAAATAAGAGATAAAACTTCTCAGTGGTGGCTCTCCAGACTCATAAGAATTGACCAAGAAGTCGTTTTGTATCTTCCCTCATGCATGAGAAAGTAACCCCTCCAGCACCCAGCCCCCTACCCCCAACAAAAAAAAAAGACTAAGTCATTATTCACTGATACCCTCTCAGGACATAATGGGAAATCTGTACCCAGCACCAACGTTGAAAACAGGTCTTTTCTCGCCTTTTACACATTAGTTCTCTGAGTGTGCACATTAATCAAAGCCGGTGTACTGTAAATGCAATGGTACTCTCTGACTGTGGGAGTCCCTCTTTTTCCTGTTGGCTTTTGCCTCAGCATCAATCATGTACACAATCTCTTACAGAGCGTGGGCATTTTTTTCCAGCTTCCCCTTAAACCACCATGATATACTGGCTGCTCCTGCTCCTTGAATATCAGACCAAATATTATGGGCTCAGAAAATAATCATTTTCAATTTATGAAAATAACATAATTTAGCTTTTATTATTTAGCATTTGACCTTCTTAAAGCCTACATACCAACTCACTTCTTACTCTGGTCACGGCCCAATGTTATCCTAAGTCCCAGTTGAAGAAACACACAGGGGTGGAGGGCCACTAACTTAGTTAGGACTTATCACAATTAATAGATCGGGTAAGAGGTGGTTCAAGGGTCTGGTTTGCCCCCGGTATCCAGCTGACATGATAAAAACTGCCAGTAGATCTCTGGCATGCCTCCCTCCCCTAGCCCAATAGGATAAAGTTACAGTTTATTAAATTTTAGGACACTCTAAAGCCTACCGTTTTCAGCTGGCTTACTCAGATTGAGTGTGACTTGAGCTAGACTGTTTTATGCAGCTAGTTTTCATGTTAATGTGCCACTATTCCTGCTCCCCATTGATTTACATGCTTTATTAAATTATTTTATTGTGCAGTGACCCAAAGCTGATTTTTTAAGTAAAAAGTATGATTTTAAAATTTGAATGAAATAATCATCTCTAGTTCAGGCACACACATTATTTATTTTTTTACTTTCTCCCCATCAGGCCTAAGATCCAATGATTTATTTAATGCTATGTGAAACGACATACTTTACGCCTCCTCCATTAAGAGAAGTTACAGCAATATCATTGTAAAACAGCATCATGCCCAGCTGTGTGACCCACCCTCTTGTCTGTGTGTGCTGGGCTTCACCCTAAAAATCTCTTGCTGTGGAATAAAATAGACTCACACCATACCTAGGTATTTGGATGTGCTTTCATAGTGGATGACTCAGTCTGGAGGGTCACATGTTGTTATCAGACTGCACTGTATTAAAAGAGCTATAACCTAGTTTAGAATTATATGCTTAACGATTTATTTCTTATTCAACCAAGATTACAAAAGAAAGGCATAGAAAAGAAAGTCATGGTTAGATTTTCTTTCTGTCTTCTTTCTTTCCTTTTTTTTTTTTTTTTCTTTGCTTTCTAGACTTTTTTGCTCATTGTTAGGTGTAGGTGCTTCAGTGCTGCTTTAGCAGTGGGGCCTTGGGTCACGTTGTCAGGATGTATTGGACACAGGTCTTCTCTGCCCTTTTCTGCAGGGAGTCTATTTCATTCATGGCCTGCCAGTTCTCTTGTTCTGAAAATAGGCCTCAAACGTTTCCTGAAATTCTTTTGAAAACTTTAATGATGTCATGCGAGCATGCTGAACTTGACTGAGAAGGCTGTCTTTCTCTCCTGCCTAGAATTCCTCGCCAAACTCTAGTGTTGGTTTTGTTTTTTTCTTGAAAATGTTCATTGAAATGGGAGACACTAGGCCTCCAATTAAGTGGGGTTATTTAGGAAGAAAAGACTAGGAAACAAGAAAACCAATGGTCATACGATAGGATGGTTACTCTGAGTAAAATCCAAATTTGTAGCTCTCGAGAGGAAGCTCATAGAATTCACTTCTATGGTTTACACTCTGGTGCTGAATAAGTTTTCTTTCTTTCTCCAATGGCAAAAAATGATATTTTCTCAGAAGCTAAAATCATTAAGATTGTGACTGTTCCATGGGATCAGTTCCAAGAAGCCTAATACACTTATGCCAGGAGATGGCATTCTGAAGACATTTCCTTTTCACATTAAACTTCTAAGGCTTTAAATAGCAAAACATTCATAGTTTTAGTGAAATAGGTTCTTTGGGGCCTTTATTCAGCCTGCTCTGTTGAGCATAGAATGAGATAACACACGTTTTACCTTCACCCTCTACATTTGTATATTTGTTAACATTATATGTGTACTATTGTGCTAATAAATTATGTATACTATAAAACATGTATAGAAATATAAATTGTAAAGAGATCAATGAAAAATGAAAGAAACTATTTTAAATATTTTGCTAATGATAACGTCATTAAAAGCAATCTCAAGACACACGTTCCCTAAAGGAGAAATTTAACATGAGTATTAGAGAATGTAAATCCATAGTTCAAGCAGTCTTCTTCATAATTCATTTTATTGGCCTAGTTCTTGTCAGTTTTGATTAGATCATCACTGATTCTACTTTGTAATGTGGCTGACCAATATCTGCTCCTAGAAATGAAGAAAATTGTCAACTCTGACATTTTGTTCTTTGTTTGGGCTTCTCTTTTAATTATCCTCAATCCAATTTTTTTTTTTTTCTGAAAACTTAAAAGCAACAGATCCTATTCAATGAAGGTTAGCTTAGTTAAAACTAGAAAGTATAGGGGATGGCCACGTGGCATAGCAGTTAAGTTCACGCACTCCGCTTTTGGTGGCCTGGGGTCAGCAGGTTTGGATCCCGGGCACAGACCAACACACTGCTTGTCAAGCCATGCTGTGGCAGCATCCCATATAGAGGATGATGGGCACAGATGTTAGCCCAGGGCCAGTCTTCATCAGCAAAAAAAGAGGAGGATTGGCAACGGATGTTAGCTCAGGGCGAATCTTCCTCTCTCACACACACACATACACAAAACCTAGAAAGTATAGTTCACAAATCCAGTTAACCAAGCACACATTAACTGTGATATGTTAAAAGCTATTGAACAAGTGAAGGCACTGTAATCAATCCTTCTAAGCTGTAGAACTCTCTTGTCTGGGATGTGCAGTAAAGGAGAGTACCAGTGTCAATGATATATTAAATACTAGTAAAGGTACAACTGTTGTATTTTTGATAACAAACATAAATAAAATTTCAAATATTTTCTTTTCATTCTTCAATATAATATCTCACAGTTCCACTTTGGAGATTACTATTTAAAGGCATAGCACAAATGATATCTTTTCCAGAAAGTCTTTCCTATTGCCCAAAACAGGAAATATATATTTAGTTCTTCTAAACATTTCTACCATCTTACTTGTACCTCTTTTGACACTGTAACCCCTTTCTGCCTTGAAGTTATGTATATCAATGTCTTAGCTTTTGAACTAGACTCTAAGCTTACTGGGGGAATGGTCCATGGAAGATTCATGCTTGAGTTTCCCAGAGCATCTGGAGGCAGGGAGAGCAATGGGAAGACCAGCCATGAACTTATATTTCATAGTTCTTCCAAAAACACATGTTTTAAGAGATCAGTTAATCAAGACTCTTACCCCAGGGCAAATAAACTTCATGGTTTTGACTTTTATTTTTCATTCTTGCCTCTATTTGGTATTATCAAACAATAGATTACTAGAAGGCATGAAAGAGAAGAGCTAGAAATTATAAAAAGGTATTTTTCTTTTAAAAGTTCAAAATAAATGTCAAATTCACAATGGATAATCATCTTTGAATAACTGAAATTAGGTAATGGGTGATTATCCTAAGAAACGTTTTTATTTTAAATTTTTAAAACATGCGTGCATGTACCTTCAAGATATACTCATCTATAATATATCTTACTTTTCTAAATTAGTTCAAAATAGAAACTATAAAAAACAATAAGGACATGTTTTTATTACTTCTCATTTTAGACATCAGATATTAGAGAAGGAAGCATTATATAAGTTAAAGAACAACTAAAAATAGCTTATTCCTATGAGCACAGATGCTCTAGGAAAGACAGGAATTATTTTTAGGAGCTTTTTAGAGTAGCAAAGAACTAAAGGTGAAAGGTGAATTCAAACTGAAAACCAGAAAACATTATTATACATAAGAAGAAAAAAAAAGTCCAAGGAGCAAAACAGTAACATATTTTTAAACATAGCTACTATTTCTAGAGACACGACAAATACTTGAAGGGCCAAAATTGTAGTTTCTCCTCTGTCTTATGAGAGCTGAGCTTGGGAGTCCTTTATAGCTTTCACATACTTAGATGGCTCCCAAGAATCACCAAAGTGAGATTAATGATTTAATTGTTTGAAAGGTTATATTCCCATCAGTGAGCCATGCCCATGATAACTAACTGTGGGGAAAGTGTGCCAGGCCGGGCTGGTGGAATTGCAGAGGTTTCAGCTGGGCTAAATTGGACGAAAGTAAAGGATAGTCAAGTCATTATCATTGCTGCTTATGCTGAGGATTCTGAAGGCCACACCCTACTACCAGAAGGGGGTCTCCTGATAGAGTCTGTCTCTTGGAAACAAAATTTCACATCAACCACCTGAGAAGAGCTCCTTAGTATGCATGAGCACATATTCTTGCTGCCATTTCTATTTTAACAATGAACAAGTACATAACATACTGTCTCTGGCAGTTGGATTTAACCATTTCCATGGGATGACACTTTGTCTTGGCTCATCCTGTGTTGGACTGAAACACATCCCTAGCTTATCTCTGACCTCACATAGCCTATTGCTCCGAAATGGATGAAGCCCCAATTTAGGGATCTCAGCCTACCTGGTCACCATGGTGCCACTCTCAAATCCCCATCAAATACAATTATTTTCTCTCTTGCTTTTCTACTCCCCTTTCTCTGCTTCTCTCCTGGTCACAGCCTCCCCCTGCAATCTCACCCTGTATATTTTATCTTCTCTTTCTCTTCCTACCCTCTCTCTTATTGTTGCTTTCTCTTTTATTCTTTGTCTCTTCACTTTCTCTTCTACTTCTCCCTTTCTGTTCCTCTGAAGATAATTGTTAGTCTTACTTGTGGATTAAAGAGATTGCCGACTCTTAGTTTCACAGAAGTTTTGATGTTACCCATAATAGTAAGTGTCAATTGTATGAAATTTTATCAACTAAAAAGCACTTTCCTACAGATTATTTAATTTAGACATACAGAATAAACCTGCAGTATAGGAAGAGAGAGGTTATCAGCCCCAGTTACAAAAGAAACCACTGATGCTCATGTAAGTTAGTGGCTCAATCAAGTTTACACTTTCAGGAATTGGCAGAGCAGGGGTCAGTTAAATCTGGTATTTCTGATTCTTCCCCCATGCTTATACTGTCTCAGGTTGCCAGTTTCCTTTATTCTCCTTGGGGCCAAAACAAACACAGCCCCTCATTCTCCTGTCTTGAATCATAAGAGATTCCAGTTTTCTAAGACCCTTTAGGAAAAGCTATTTCACTTTCATGAAGGGTGTTGACTAGCTCATACATTTAACAAATAATTACTGATTATTGGTTATGTGTGAGGTTGTTTGTTAGCAGTATGATAGATAGAAATATGAGTAAGGCAAGGTCCCTGGTCTCTTGTAATGTAGGATGACTGGAAGGAAATGTCACTTTCATGGAAAGACCATTTGGGCAAAGATTATCTTCCCTATTATGCCTTAAGTTTCATGGATGCAAAAGCAGAAAGTAGTTCATTCAGAATCCATTTATTCATGAATTTATTCATTAAACATAACTATTGTGCATTTTAAGTACAGACCAGGATTTTCCCTAGACATTTACATCCTTGAAGCTTGAAATCTATAGGAAATACACTAAAGTTAAGAGACAAACATGCAAAAAAATAAAAATAAGACACTTTCAGATGGCAATAGTAGTAAGATGAAAATAAAACCTAGTAATATGATAAAAAACGGGGTTGGGGTAGAGGAGAGTATTAGTTGAAGGAGAAAATAATTAATGTACTGAGTTTGGAACTGACAGGAGAAGGCATACAATAACAATAATTGAATGTGGATAAGAAAAACGATATAACTTTTATATCTTAAAGTCAAGCTGGAGTTGTGAAAGTGATCCACAGAATTTTTCCAAAGGAGCTAATTTGTTTCTTCAATAAGTATTATAAACCATACATAATGACATTAAAGGATAAAACTAAGTAAAATGAGAGAAGTGAATGAAAAATAGCTAATCAGAGTGGACATAAATCATGATACTTTGTAATCCCAAATGCCTCTGAACTGTACAATTATAGAAACTAATAGTTGAATGGGAACTTGATGGCCAACTAGTCTGGGTTCTCTCAACTGTGGAAATAATTTCTACAACCTCCACAACTAATAGTTTTCTAATTTCTGACTGCATGTTTCCACACTGGGAACCCATAACTCCATGGGATAGGTTTTTTGTTGTTGTTGGATTGACAGCTTTAACTGTTAGCTATTTTTTTTAATTGAACAAAAATCTGCTGAATTCCTCACATTAGCCCTATCTCTGCCCTCTGGAACACCACAGAATCATGTGCTACAAGAATGAAGGATTAGATTTAGATATTTATCATGTTTGTTAAGACACCATTGTACTGTCTGAAAAATACATTCTAGAATATTGAGGAAGAAAAAGGACATTTTGAAAATTAAACACAATAAACAAGCAAAGAGGAAGAAGAAAAATAAACCTTTCTCGATGAGAAAGTGGCTACTAATAAGTCTGCTTTATTAGACGCAAACTAGGGAGGAAGAAAAGAAAGAAGTGGAAAACCACCTGATGCTACAGTCAAGATTTAAGCAGATCTGGAGAAGCTTGTGTGGCACAGTGTTCTTATCAAAACTCACCTGCACTACACAGAGAAGAGAACATAAAATGTTGGAAGAACAAATTGAACCCTCTCGGATAATTACAGTGACCAGCAGCCACTAATACAGGGAGAAATTTTAGAAGACTTAAGGTCAAGTTTCTATGAAGAACTAAGGTGTTGGAATTGACATTGTGTAAAATAGGCTATGGAAGTCTGGTGGCTTTGTGGAAAGGGGGGAGGAAGAGAGAAGAGGAACACCAACTTTTGTATTTCAACCTTCAGTTAGAACTAAATTTATACTAAGATGATATTCGGGCTTTAACACAGAACTAGATGCTTTAGCATTTAACCATGATTATGGATAAAAATAAGTCCGTTACTAAATGCAAATAGGTATAAATTTCAGGGTCATAATCAATTTTGAAACATTCACCCTAGTTAATTTTCCATCACCTGAAAGTGTGTATATAACTCCATTCTCTAAAGACAAACTTTTGTCTCCCTACAGACAAATTTCAGGCTGTGTTCAGCCTTGTGTAGCACCCATAACATTTCTCCCTTAGCTGTTTACTTTGCTACCGTCCTTGGATTTTTCTACTCCTTCACTTAACTCACAAAAAATAAATAAAATAAAAAACACTTTTCTACTGAGATAAATTATTTCAGTAATTGAATTTTAGTAAGACAAATAAGATAAGGTCATGAAATTTAATTTAGGCATCACATACTAGAGGAATATGACCAAAAGTTTTAAATTTACATTTTGGGTTAGCTGTGTTTCTAGAACATCTGTTATGCTATTATGACAGGTGTTTATTAATATGGATGTCTAATCAAATCTCTTGGTTCCTAATAGCTTGGCAATTCAACATCTAAATATTGTCAAAATCCTTGATTATACGTTGAAACTGTGGATAATTGATTCAAGGCTGTTTCCCTTGACTAGATTAAAAAATTAAAACCTGTCCTGTGTACTTCCCTTTAGGATCTCAATATTTTTCTGAATTTCTAAAATATTTCAGTAATGAGAACTTGTAAAGGAATAAAAGCCTTCTAGAAGCCAAGATACATCTTGATTCAAATTTCTTTAGGTCCTCTATTTTACGAATGTGAACAAAATTATTTTTAATGCCTTGGGCTGGGAGTGAGTTCACAGAGGGGGAGCAACAAAATAATACATTCTAATCTATATATATGTATATAAATAGAGAGAGACCTACAGAAAACCCTTTTGGGTACATGGAAGCTCAGATTTTCAAATTAAATATTCTTAAAATTATTTAATAAGTTCTGAGTATTAGAGGTCAACAAGAAGCAATGTGGTGGCCCTCAGCAATTTGGTTGAGTAACTTCAATAGATAGAATTTATGTCTTAGACCTTGAGCTGGAATTTCTTTTTGAATATGCAAGGACATGACACAAATCTCAAGGAAATTTCTGTGGTAAGAGTATTAAATGGAAATCCTTGCAAGTCTGAAACTTAATTATAGATTCTAAAAGCTTAGAATTTATTTCTTTCTGGCACACTTTACTTCTATCACTTCTATGAGAATGTTTGTCTTTTTATCTATAATGCTTGAATATGTGTTTTTGCTCCAGTATCAGCACTGTCCAGTAGAACTTTCTGTAATAATGGACATGTTTTCCATGCTATCTAATAAGGTAACCACTAGAAACATGTGGTTAATGAATTTGCTTTAATCAATTTGCTTCATTGGAGTTCAGAATAATGATTAAATTACTTGTATAGATATTTGTGCTAGAATTCCTTGATTTTTTTTTTATCTATGAGAAGGAAAATAGTATCAGCATCTACCAAGTTCAGCCCACCACCTGTTTTAGTAAATAAAAGTTTATTGGAACTCAGTCACACCCATCCATTTATGCATTCTCTATGACTACTTGTGTGCTACAACAGCAGAGTTGAGTAGTTATGACTGAGACCATACGACTTGCAAAGACTAAAATATTTACTACCTGGCCCTTTATAGAAAACATTTGCCAGCCCCTGACATAGCTGAATGGTTGTGTGATAAATGTCAGGATAAAGTCTCTTTTATAGAGAAGTACACTTTTCTCAGGTCATTCACCATGTATAATACATGATAAATGATATATTATGTTTCTATGTAATGTATTATATATAATATAATCTATACTGTTATATATTTACATATACATCATGAGATATACAGCAATTTAGCAAGTGAGGACTAAAATCTCACATTTATATATAATTAAATATTCAACAAAAAAAACTCCAAGTGTTTTCATTCAATTTCAGGTAAATTTGATGCACAAGCATCCATTTACAGAATCTGTTTTCTAATTTAAGTAAAAAGTAAAATTTTCTAATTTAACTAAAAAAATTTAAGCTAACATGTCTCCATCTAGAATCTTGGTTATCAGAGAGTATTAGAGCCAGAGTAGAACACAAAAGTGCATTCTAAACTCATTGTAAAGATAATAGCCTAAGAAGTTCTGAGATGCCTAAGGACACACAGAGATAATAGCCAGTTAATCAATGCTCACTTTTTGAGACACGTCTATTGATATAACCACCCCGTTAGGTTTATATGCTATGCAGAATTTAGAAACGTAGTACCTTAGGAGCTCAGGATACAGCCTGGGAGGGAACCGTGCACATTGTCACTGTGGCTGTGCTACGTATGACATATGCCACCTCAATCCAACAAGGAAAGAGATAGTCTTCAAATTAGATACCCGTTTTGATTTCTGGAGTGTGTATATTTCATGCCATTGGCTGATATCAGGAGGACTCAGAGGAGAATGGCACACACAAGGGAGCACTAATGGTCTATCATTTAATGATTGGAAACAAGGGACAAAAATCACAAATGACCTATCTATCCCAGAGGATAGACTCTAACTGCTTAATTTAAACACTTGTATTTTAGCCTTTATTTTACCCATAGTAATTTTGAGTTGTTCTGAAGACTTACTTCAAAACAGAAATATCCCCATTTTGATTACATCATAATTGTCTAAAAAACAAGTCTAATTTCATTGGGATTTGTTTAAAGAATTCATTAATTATTAGGAGAAATCCTTAAAATAAAATTTACTTTCTGAGCTCAGTAGAACTAGAACTTACTTTTCAGTCTTAATACAGGAAATGTATCATAAAAATGCATAAAAGCATATTTATAAAAGCATAAAACAGATATACTTCTACTCAAAGATAATCTGCAATATTTGGTATAAATTTTAAGGTAAAATATAATGGCATTACTTTCTTAAGGGTCTTTTGTTAAAATCATTATATAGGTTCTGGAAGGTGTCGAATAAAGCAGTTATAATTCAGATTAATGCATAATGACAGAAATTGGTATTTCAAATTCTGCATTGGTAGAGTCCTTCACCTTTACTAGAAAAATCTTCACTTACCAGATGCTTAAATAAAAATTACTGTCTCAGCTAAGGACTTTTTCTCTCTTCTTTCAGTCTAATAGTATGGATCTTGGGTTTATAATACAATTAAAGTGTACAACACAATCTGAACTATATAGATACCTGACCTACATTTTCCTTTTTCAGCACTGTATTTGGATTGTGGAATGCAGAGGTACTAAAAAGCAGAATCAACCAGTCATTTTAATTACATTACAGTATACAACCAAGAATATTTTAGAATACGCTTCTTGCACTTTTCTGGAGCATTGTTCTTATTCCAGTGTGGTGCCTTATAAGTCCTATGAAATCAGTCAAGACGGGGTATAGATGACAAAAAAGACTTGTCTCCAAATTTTATTATTCCAAAGTTAGCTCTGACCACAGCAGCCAATGGAGAGGTTCCAAGTAAAGCCCTGGATAGGCGGTAGTAAGTACTAGAAGTAGCAAGACTTAAAACATTATCTCTGACATTTCTGTTAGAAGAGATAACTAAAGCTCTCCATGGATTCTTTAACTTATTTACATCACCAACTGAAATATTATTGAAGGAATTTTATTTGAACTGCAAGAAAGGTAAACTAAAATCACTGCAGATGGTGCTATAGTTGTGAAAATTTAGCTAAATTTTCATCATGACAATGAGTTGGTGAATTAGACTAGTGACTTTGAGAGTCTAAAGAACCTCTGAACTTCTTATGTGCGAATAGGCACATGAACAGGAGTCAGTGTGGGGCATCCTAAATATCCCTTAGTCATAGGGCCAAACAGAACTATTGTTAACTGATAAGATGCTATGTGTCAAATTTCTGGTTTGACAACTGAGAAAATGGGTTTTGTTTGTGGTGGCAATTCAGAATGACATATTTATGAATACCGGGATTAGAGTCTATTAATGGGTTGTTTTGGACTAATCCTCTGAAGAATAATTCATTTTCTCCCAAAGATATATATGATTTGTCCTCATATCCTATACGGCCTTCTTTATCTTTGTTGAACTGATATTATCATGGTAAGGTATATGAAAGCACTTGTGCTTGGCACATATGATCCTTTGTGTCATGTTAACTTCTTGACCACAAGAGAGGATGATTGGTCCTACAGAGATCTTTTCAACTCTACCTCAGAAACAAGTGCGATATGATAATATCTGTCATATTATATACAAATTACAAAAGACATACAAACCCATGGTCCTGAGGCCCAAGTCCTTATCTAACTCTATGTTGGGAGGTAAAGTTAATTCAAATACACTCAAATACAAATACACTCACTTTTTTATTGGTAGACAAAGAATGAGTGCAGAAGTGTTCAGTATATAAAATATCCTATTCTGAATCAGCAGAAGTATTTTTTATTCACTGCTTTTTAGTTTAGTTTTATTCAGTAAAACACTACACTACTCAATATGCTTTGAAGTTTGCACACAAACCATCACATATAAGTATGGATATTATCCGGGTGAACAATGTGAAAGCTTTGGAAATATTTTTTTCTAATATATCTTCAGTATTATTTTGAAAGAAAATAATCAGTCACCCACGGATGAACATTCAAATTGCATAATGAGCACAATTATGACATCTGTTTTACCAAAGTCATTCTTTATGGGCTCTCACAACTCATGTAGAGCAATTATATTGCAATATGCTTTACTTACTACACAATCAACACTTCTGTTTTGTGTGAAATGTCACACTAAATCTAAAGCCCTGAAGTGCAATGGCCTTCAGAGAGGTATCAACCATTTCTCAAAACATTCACGTTAGAAAAGATATTGAATTTTTAAAAATAGGAATTATCTTCCTTGTCTATAAAATGAGAGGATTGGACAAGGTAATCATACAGGAATTTCCAGCTCTTAGATCTTATAATTTTATGCCCTTTTCTCTTTCAATAAATAGTTCTTCAGAATTATATAGCCTACATCTTTAGCTTAAAAGAATATTTTGTAGTGATGAATAATCATACTTATATTTATGGTGAGAAATATTTATTTTCTATATTAGTTGTAAAGCAAACGTGTTTTAATTTTCAACTATCTGAAACTGGTTAGGAAGACGGCCACACAGATGATCGACCATATGGTATTAATAAATATATAACCAAGACAGACATGAAACATTTTATATTTTAACCAAACTGCTAAGCTAACTCATGAAAATGTCATATATTACCTATTTAGCTGAGAGTTTTATTGAAGAGAAATTGTGTTATAATTAACAATTAACATAAGACGAACCATTCTATTTTATGATTACTTCTCAAACAAATTGCGGAAGATGAATAACCTTTCATCCACATTCAGTTACAGCTCCTTACAATTGTATATGTGGGAATATATAAATATCTATAATTATATAAAAATGAGTCAATAGGCTCTATGAGTAGTATTTACACAGAAGGTGAAATAGGGGAAAAATCATTATAATTAAATAATATAATTTTTAGGTAGACCAATAATTTTCAAATTATTTTCCATTGAGGTGCCCCAGGGTGCAAGGACATGGAGAGTAGAAGTGGGGAACCATAAAAATGCCAAATTGGAAGACCCCACGCCTCCAACTACAGCATCCTTTAGTTCATCTTTTGTTTGTATTTGTATGATGTAGTTATATCTACGACTTTGATTTTTAAAAAGATCCCAATGCTTTAGAAAATTTTTAAAAAAATTTTGTGCTAGTGAAATGCTTTAATACTACAGTAAATGATCTAACTAAACACTGTGCTCCAGAAAAAAAGAATAGGAGTAAAAAGAGAGCCAAGGAGAAATGGACATTTAAAAAAAAGAAACAGGCATAATAAACATATTTAAAAATATTTTAGCATAATTTGATGTTACTGTACCTCCCGTATCTATAAAATAAATAAGGTTAGATAGGAATGTTGATTACTTTGTTATATGTCTGCCTGGAAATGGAAATATTTTAGCATAATTAGTCCTTTAGTGCTTCCTCTATTTTATCTCTTCAGTATTGTAATTAATGTAAAATTATATTCACTATAGATCTGAGACCAACTTATTTTCCTCACAGGAATTACAATGGAAATAGATTGAGTTATCCAACCCTACTGGATTTTCAAGCATTCAAAATTCAATGCTTTTACTTCAAAGACATTTACTTCAAACTGTTCTTTCCTCCATAGCAAAATATCAACAGCAAAGTAGTTGAACATGATTTTATGTATCTCAATTAAAAATGGCAATGACATCAAAATAAACAAATTTAAGGCTTACAAAACCAATTTTTATTTGGAAGAAGGGCAAAGTCTGCATATATCTATCCCAAAAGGCTAAGTGCAAAATTATAGAAGTGTAGACTTGAGCTGGAGGAAAATGGAGGAAGTCTTAGCCAAATGGAAATGAGAGAGGGGCTGGCACACACTAGTTACTGAGTCACTCTAGGAAAAGGCATTTAATTTGACCAGAACAGAGAATTTACATAGCAGAGTGATGGATAAAGAAATAGGAAAGTAGGTAAGGACCAGATCTGGAAAGCCCGGAATGCTGACATGTTTAGGACACCTCTGTTCTTAACATTCTTCAATCAAAACCAAGCATGTCTGCAGAGAAAAGAAACAGTGGAAAATATTTAAGCAGCATTAATTTCTCTTCCACTGTGGCTCTGATGCTCAAAGAGCAATGCCTGGCCTCAGGGATTATTTGCCAATGGATAGAGTCTTTCAGATGCTCTCAGAAGTGTGGCCCCTAAGCCTAAACATTTGATGACGATCTGAATTTTACTCATGGTTGATCGGATTCCTTCTTGACCTTCTGCCTGACCAACAACAACTCATAAACGTCTTTCTTCTCTGATAATTTATCTTTACTTTCTTAAATATTTTTATGGATGTGATCTATCTATCTACTTGTCATAGATATTGCTTAAGGATAGAAAGTCTGGTCTACATATTTTTTTGCATGCCCTGAAACACTAAATATAAGGATTGTGAATGCTCAAACACTGCCAAGAACTTAAGAGGCTGAATTTATTTGCTGTCTTGGTAATGATGGAAAATCAGTGTTACCAAGGAAAGATCTGGGACTCATTTCTTATAAAAGGATTGCCAAACTGGAGGAAATTGTAACAATTATCTACAGGCAATTTGTGTTTGACATTATTCTGTATAATTTAAAGTGTGAATTATTGCCTTAAGTACTCATAATCGTACTTTGAAAAGAGTTTACATTAAAACTAACTTGAAGTATTTGTAAATAGCAATATGTTGAAAACAAGCGGTGAACTTTGGCAGAATTCTTACTCACTGATTCATTCATATTTGCATTATTTATAGATGCTAATTGGACTTTTCTGTAAAAGATACTCTAAATATGGTACTCCACAAGAGCTCTAATTTAGTGAAGACCAAACAACATATATTCACAGAACTCTCAGATTCTGAAGATTTCATATTTGATAAAAAAAGTACAATATTAGTGACCAAAATCGAGAAAGAAAAATGAAATAATACTTAACAAAACTAAAAAAAATTTTTAGCTTGATTGAATGAATATTTCAACTGACATATCTTTCTTTTCTCAAAATAATCTGGAAATTTTATATACAGTTTCTTTGCTATGTTTTCTGTTAGATGATGTCTTTCACAAAGGTAAGGAGTTAATTTTTGATCTTGAATTTCCTTGGACTAGCTGGTGACATGTTCAACCTTCACTTGCTAGGTTCTTCTCACTTCCACACTAACCCTCCCCTCGAAATAAATAGCAAATGTAAAATCGCCAGTAACTTTGAACAAAAATCTTATTTCAAAAATGAATAATGTATGCAATTATCCTCAACCCATGTGCAAAATGCAAGGTTAAGGAGGACTTCTCTTTTACTTTGATGAAAGACAGCTCAACTCATGATTCCCTTCAAATTCTTCAGTATTGACTTTTACCGGGAAAACTATTCATTCCTCTATGACCTGAGATGCATTAAAGATTATGTGCTAGTAACTACTTTAGTCAGCCCTGGTGGTCTAGAGGTTAAGATCCAGAGTTTTCACTGCTCGGCCCAGATTTGTTTCCTGGTCAGAGAACCACACTAACCATTTGTTGGTTGTCATACTGTGGCAGCTGCGTGTTGCTGTGATGCTGAAAGCTACGTCACCAGTATTTCAAATATCGGCAGGTGGACAGGTTTCAGCAGAGCTTCCAGACTAAGACAGACTAGGAAGAAGAACCTGGCTACCCACTGCTGAAAAACTGGCAGTGAAAACCGTATGAATAACAGAGGAACATTGTCTAATATTGCACTGGAAGGTGAGAGGATGGAGCAAAAAGATCAGGCAGGGTTCCGCTTTGCCGTACACACGGCTACTAGGAGTCGGAATGACTTGATGGCACTTAGAAAAAAATAAATAAAACTACTTTAGAGATGAAGGAAAATGGGTACTGTGCTTGTCCCACATACACATTCCTTACCAATAGCATGGCACCCAGAGAGAGGCACATGACCTGATATTAAACACACACACACACGCACGCACTCACACACACCGAAAGCTAGCAAGTTTCTTAACAAGGCACACAAGATTGTTTACCATCTGGGCTCCACCTACCCAGCCATACCCCTCCACACTCAGACATTCCTCACCACACACCGTTTATGCTAACCAGATGGACTCCTTTACCCTTATGCCCTTGTATTCTTATCTCTATCATTTAGTTTCCTCTGTTTCCCTAAGCCTATAATCTCCTTCCTCACTTGTCCAACTAGCAAATTCCATTTCATCTTTTGGCAGATAATGTTTAATTTCCACCTCTTCTCTAAAAAATATATGGACCTCCCCAAAATAATGAGTTACTGCCTCATTGTTCTCCCATAGCATTTAGTGTAGAACATTGATATTAATCTATATCCAGAGATTTTGTTGTTGGTTTGAATAATATATTTGCTTCTTTGCTATGATTTGAATACCTCAGAGGCTGGGTCAAAGTTTTTTAACCATCTCTAGTACTTAGAAGAGAGCTTATCATGAGTTGGTGCACAATAAATGTTTTAAGAAAGCCTTTCACCAACCACTTATTTTCTATGTTTGCTTAAAATCCTAACCCAGCAAAACAATACTGAAACAAATATTAAAAATAGGTTCCAGGAACTTGTAGAATTACTATTTTTTCTTACATTGCAACAGAGGAATCAGTCACAAATTTGCATTTAAAAAATATTTTTGCCAAATGTAGAAAGCTTTTGAACTTGGTACTTCATTAGCCTACATCCCTCCTGAGTTTGAGGTGGCAGAGAGACAATATTCGAAGCAGGATGTTGACTCATATTGACATCAGCAAATTTTGACTTAGTCACCTGGCTTCTCCATTTCCAGTAATGAAAAAGATGGAAGTGATGTATAGTGCTCTCTTATTACAGAAATAGAGGTATGAAATTAACTAAAGTATGCTTGTGAATGCTACAACAGATTCTACTTTAAAAATACCAGTGTAAATGTGTTCAGTGATGAAATCTTGCTTGAATAAAGAGATCTGAGTTCTCCCTAGATTTTATTGTCAAATTGCTTCCTGAAGCCTTTCTGAGTCTCACTTCCTCACCTGTAAAGTGAGAAGATGGATAGGAACTTTCAGGCCTTTTAAATATTTGAAATATAACACTTGATATATAAGATAACTTATACAATAACTGAATTGCTGACTCATTTTTGCAGTTCTCCAACAAGCCCTCTTTCAGAAAAACTCACAAGTATTTATATCAGAAAAACCTTCAGACCCTACGTGTACCTGTTTCCATGATGTTTTAATTAATACAAGTTTATGGTGACTGCTCAGAAACATTTCTTCTCACAAACAGAATAGAGTTTGATTGCTTTTCAGTAGCACAATTTGGTTCAGTAAGAACCAAAGGTAGGCACCTCTTCTAATCATCTGAGAAACTGATAGATGATGAGTTTAAAAAAAATAAAACTTTGCCCCAAATCATTGAAACAGTTTCCCACACTGATAAATGTTATGAAAATGCCCATATTTTGGTATATGAGCCTTTTAACAAAATGACACTACCCTCTGTAAAGATAGACTGCACCAGTTTAAGAAATCTACATATTACCATATTCTTTCATTAACAAATCAAAATAAGAAACAACCATCACACTCTATTTTCCAGGCAACATATTGGGTCAACACTAAACTATTTGATAACATAAGCAATGGACAAATTAAGAAGTGGAACATATGCTTTCAGAGATGAGTGGCAGATTTGGGGAGCCAATTAGACACAGATTCAAATGATGAAACTAATCTATAAGTAGCCTGAGATAGACCAAGACAAGTTTCATGAATAAATAAAAGTAGCACAAGTTAAGCGACTTAAGAATCAGTGTTGCACACAGAAGGAGACTATATCCTCTGTAGTCAGCAACTGGCTTGATAATACATCGTGGCCTGAGGAAAGAGGCTGCTGATCTTTCACAGATGACCATTTCTAAATCATAGACATAGGAATATTCCTAACACGAGCAGCAGTCTCTCTTATGTTTTTAAATGCTAAATGTAGCAGTGACAGCTTTGTATCTAGTTGAATGCTTTGGGTAATAGTGATTGATTAACAGGCTGATACTGGCTCCTTCAAGAAAGCCTTTCATTTTAAAATGAAAATGCTGCCGATGTCCATCACGTTACACACTCTGTACACTCCAACATGACCCGGAGAAGTTAACTCAGTTGGGTAGAGCACTGGGTTAATGAGGATAGGGTCACAGATTTTATCCCCATACAGCTCAGTTAACTTGGCAGAGAAAACCCTTGCCGCACTAGCATCAGCTGTTATCTCAGGAAGTCCAGCTGTAAATGCACAGTGTGGGTCACAGTGGGGGGGAATCAAGGCAACCCACCCACCCAGTCTTTTGGAAAACAATGCCAAACACCTATGGTTCAAGTTAGCAACTGTGTATTTTATTTAAATGACACCATTTCTTTTTTCAAATGCTGAATATTGATGGAATATATACGTTTAGAAAAATTTGTTTTATACCAGTTGGATGTGTTTTTGCACATGATCTACTGCCTTTTTCACATCCATGGTTTGTCCACCTGTAACAAAGGCATAATTCATACATCCTAAGCAGCAGCATTCAACTTGTATCAGGTAGAAATGGTGATTTCTCAGGGTATAATTATGTAAAATGGAGTATATTTTCTGAGCCACAAATTTAGAGGTGGATTTTCAGCAATAGAATATACTGAGCCACTTTAATAACAGACATTTTGCTACCTAAGCATTCTGAGTAGGAGACATCCTGTTTCACAAAAGAATCATGATTTAAAAATGAGTCTATGTGGTAAATTAGTAAATCAGCTGTAAAAAAGATTCTGGACCTCATGCCAAATGTTAGAAGCAACACATACACTGGACAGTTGTGCATATGTGTGCACATACACAAACATACATACACATACACTTGGGTTAAAAATCAAAATGTGAGTTCCATCATCTAATATTAGTCTATTTTTTATATCCCCCATGAGCCTCCTATTTTGAATTTGTGAGACTTTATCATTAAAGAGCTTTAAAAATCAATAGAATAAAATCTTGAAAGTTAACTAGCTCCTTCTGATTTCTAGTTCTGCTACTGAATTTGTGTGTAATCCCGCTTATATGTGCTTTAGATGAAAGACTGTGGCATCTACTTCACGTAGGAGAAAATAAAAACAAAGGATTGACTCAACATGGAAGGCATTATAAAAATCCCTAAATGTAATCCCCTATGTTCCTAGAAGGCTTTTCATATTAACTTTTACTTTGGTGAAGGTATTTAATCAATATGTTCAGTGAGTTGGGTTCTAAAATTCCCAAATTTTGTGCCTTGCTCTTCCAGTTAGTCTCAATTTATTTCTAAAGAACAGAAAATGAAATGCACACCTTTAAAA
Organism: Tapirus indicus; assembly: GCA_031878705.1. Classification (NCBI taxonomy): domain Eukaryota; kingdom Metazoa; phylum Chordata; class Mammalia; order Perissodactyla; family Tapiridae; genus Tapirus; species Tapirus indicus. Next base: position 54,298,191 of record CM062921.1, read on the forward strand.
TTCTATAAAAATAAAGTAAAAGAGCAGAATCATTAGACTCTTCAGGAACATCTGCAGAAGGATAAGTCAGGAAAACTTCTTCAGATGAAATATGCAAGTGTCTCGGTTTGACAAGTTACCATTCTGTTAGATCCTGTTTGACTGATAAGTATCTTCCCCTCTGTCTCTGTCCCCTACAATGCTGAGCACCAAACTCTATTTAGAGTTTCTCCAATTGAATATTCTTGTTACTTTCATCCTGCCCATTTATTAACAAATTCGCGAATGTATTTTTGTCACCTTGTTAGCATTACAGACACAAGATTTTGAAATCATACAGTGAGTAGAAGAGAATCAGTTTGAAAGCATTGATGGTTGGGCTCTAATTATCAGAGTTAACATGATACTATATGAAAACGGTGCTTCTAAGTGATATCGTAAAGTTCTAACAATAATACTGACCCTATATTAGTGTTTCTATTTTTTTTTCTGTTCAGTTAAGTTTTCTTTTGTCATTCCAAACATTGACATATGTTAAATAAGTTAAGAAAAAAATAAAGTGAAATGAATAGGTATCCAATTCCAGGAATTCGAAAGATTATCTTACTAATTTTTGTAAACTATGGTTTTATTTCACAAGCTATTATAGAGAAAAGAGCTGCAAGTGAAAATTAGAGCCTTGAGTTGCTTACAGCTCTACCTCTTGTGGTTGTTGTGATCTTAGGAAAATTATTTATGTTCTCTGAATTTTAATTTCCAAATTGGAGGATAACAGGAATATTGAATACTTTAAATAACATACAAATAATTAGGTATACTGGTGGCTCAAAATTGCTAGTTGGTTTTAGTAATCACTTCATTAATGTGAGTATATTAATATTTGCATTTTATGTAGCTTTGTTGTAGCAAATAATCATTGCTATCAGTAACACTGTGTTCAAAATAGTGCAATCACCACCATAATAACAATAACAGCAAAATAACAGAAAATAAAATAAAATAACAACAGAAAAGCTTGAATGCATATCTCATTCACACCATGCTCCCTCCTGAAATATAACCTTTGAACGCTCTATGCCAGGAGTATGCTCTCTACCGTTTTCACCTTGTTAACTCCTCCTCAACTCAGATCTCTTCATAATTGTCACTTCCTTAGGGAAATCTTCTCCATCTCACTAAGTCAAGTAGCTTGTTATGTTTTTAAAAGAAAATAAGAGCACTTATTGCTTATGGAATGTTGTATTCACTTTTGCTTCTCAGTGAAGGAAGCCTCAGTTTAGGATCATATACACAAGCCCCAGACTTGGCAACACCAGTCATAGCAAACAATGAGGACGAAATTCTGTTTAAAATAGTCAATCCTATTCCACCTCCAACAGCCTTCCTCTGCCCTGACTCACCCAGACTAAGGGTAAAACATTTGTCTCTCATGCCAAAAGGCAAAGGCTTCTTTTCTAAAGAAATATCAAAAATATATTCTGAGTTCTCTAACTTCTAACACAAACATTGACATCGCAAATTAAAGTGTTTAGAGTCCTCCAGTTTAAAGGCCAGATTCATCCCACTTTTATTTTTTGTCAAGTGAGCGAGAGACAAGTCCCACCTAAGTGCACAAGTGTACAAGTCTGCTTTTCTTTGGCTTATTCTTAAATATAAACAGAGATCCAAGAATCGCCATATATTTGAGGACAGACTTCAGCATGGAAAAGAAATAGTAAAATAAATGGGGGAAATGAGCATTGAGGAGACACAGATTCTTCAAGGAAAAGAAGAGAAATAAAAGTAAACTGAATCAATCCAAATAAAATTCTCAATACTAACATTGTTAAAAGGATTTATGAGGACAGTGTATCCATAATACAGGTATAAGATGCTCAGAGAAAATAAAAGCATTTAAATAACAAAAAAGAAAATTTGAAACTAAAAATTTCTGTGAAAATAATTTCAATGGAAGAATTAAAAAATAAAATCAAGGACAAGAGGCAGAACTTTTGAGAGAAAAATTAAGAAATAAATAGAATCCATAGAGAAGATCCAACATTCAACTAATAGGAGCTCCAGAAAGAAAATAGAAAAGTGATGGAAATTTCAAAGACATAAAAGACAGAGAATTCTCAGAGTTGGAGGGCAATCATGTTTTTCCTCAGTTCCTGTTCGAGCTTCTAATTGGTTTCTTCACTTATATCCTTGCCTCACATTTTTTTTCTCAACACAGTCGTGATCCTTTTAAAATGTACTACAGAGCAGTAAACATCTTTCCTCAAAACCCTAAAATGTCCTGTATTACATAGGGAGTAAAAGCCAAAGTTCTCACAGGATCTGCCTTGCACTCCCTGTCACATCTCTGACCTCATCTCATACTCGACACCCCAGCCTCAAAGAGCAGGCACTTCCCAGCAAAGTTTTTCTCTAATTGTGCCTTTTGCCTCAAACTCTCTTTTCCTGAATATCTGCATGCTTAACTTCCCCATCTCCTTCAACTCCTGCTCAAATGAGGCCTTTTCTGATCACAGTATTTAAAACTATAACCCCAGCCTAGCAATACTGGTCTTCCTCACTCTTCTCCATGTTTTCACTTCCCCATATCTTTCTAAAATATCATCCAAGTTACTTACTGTGTCCACTCTTTGTCTGTCTCTATTCAATGGGATATAATGTCCATGAGGTCAGGCACCTTTGTAGTTTTCATTCATACTGTATTGCAAGAGCCTAGAACAGTGCCTAACACATAGAAGATGCTCTATAACTATGTATTGAATAAATAAATAAACAAATAAATGTAGAATTTCTCCACTGAGTGGCACAAGATTTGAAATACTGGCATTGTAAAGAAGAAACTACAATCTGAGCATACTACCAAATGTGATGAAATATTTATAGTCCAAATAATATAAATAATATTTACTGAATTTAAACATATATAATCAGCCTATAGTCAAAGTATGAATTATATAATTATGGTCACAAAGTAACATTGCAAAGTAAAAATCAAAGTACATTCCTATAATTTGATAAGTTAGGGAGGGGTCAGGAAAGGTGGAGAAAAGGTAAGGTAGTTACTATGTCCACATCGCACAAATTGGGAGTACAGATAAATCTTGTTCTCATCATGGAGAGCTGATGATTGGTTAACAAAATGGTTTTTAGAATACGATTTTTGAATTTATAGAAGTAGCCAATGATAGAACTAAAAACACTCTGGTATAAATTTATGGAAAGTCAAAAAACAATGATCACGACTGATAAATTATAAAATAGCAATATAATTATTTAGTAAACCTAGGTAACTAAGAGAAAAACTAAATATAAAAGTAGGTAAAGGTGGTCATATCTTAGAATTTAGATTAGGAGAGGGACGGTTATGTGCAAGAAGAGACTTTTTAAAAATGTGTTTACACATTATTAGATTTTTCTTTAGTGTACAATATTTCTTTGATAAAATTTTTTGAATATTCAAAAAGTAACCAAAAAATAGCCTGGAGAATGTACATTAATAATTACTAACCAGTAGATATTCTTTTCATTTTGTATGTGAAAAATGAATGATTTTATTGTGTAGAGGTATTTTTGGGGGTGAAATACAATAATCATAACTATAAAATAAAAATAAAATTAAAACACCTGCTACTAACCATTTATCCTGAGATCTAGGTCAGCATAATAAGGTTAAATAACAATACAGAATCTTTTTCCACTGTCCAGAGGTTGAACCCATAATCTCCTTAAGGTAGAACAATGAAAGATTTAGTGAAAACCAGAACTTGCCAGTCATTTATTTTTACAAGTCATTCATTTATTTATTCATTCATACATCAAATGTGTATTGTGCACCCACTATTTTCTAGGCACTGTGTGACATTTTATGAGAGAAAACTCATACAGCCACTTTCTCATTTCCAAGTATTATTTTGTCATCATCTAAAGCCATAGCTCAGGAATTTGATAAGCAATAGCCACCACATGCAATCATTTATTTACAGAAATAACAACATAAATATATTATTAATAATATGTTAATTTTATATATCAAGTTATAGTTTATAAAGTATATTCATATATATTAATTATTTTGCTTCACAGTAGCCTTGTGTAGCAGGTGGTTTTCTATTCCTAATTTACAGAGGAGGAAATGGGCTTACCTAAGAGTACGTTTTTGGAAGAGGCAAAGTAAATACCCAAACTCATTGCACTTTCTGCCACACTTCAGCTACTTTTGCTTCATTCTAATGCTTGGGTTGGACATGTTTGTCTCACCCTTCCAGTTATTCCAAAGACTTAGATCAAATGCTCCTCTCTGGGAGATACACTGATTCAGTTCAGGCAGCAGTGATTACTTCTTTATCTGGATTCTAAACTCCGTCTGCACGTGTTTATGTGTATGTGTGTACATCTGTGTGTGTGTGCATGTGCATGCATATGTGTGTGCACGTGTATAATAGTATTTATCCTATTGTTTCAGTGTGCTTGAATATTTTTTGGACTAAGAGTACCCTGTAATACCTGCTAGCTTATATGTTGCTTCATGGAGCTATGTTTATTATGCAGGTTTAGAATAGAAGAACTTTGGCTTCTGGTCCTAACTGATTAAAACCTTAAAAGCTGGATTTCATATAACTCCAGACCCAACCAGATGACTTTTTTCTACGCCTCTGTATGTTGCACACAGACATGTATTAGGAATCATAGAAGTCCATCATCTCTTTGCTTCTACCTCCTTCTCTGCAATATGTTGGTAAAGGCTAGGAGCAGACTCTGGAGTCAAACTGGCTGGATTCAAATCCCATCTCTAGCATTTACTAGCTGTGAGGCCTTGGGTTATTATACATTCTTTCCATTCCTCAATGTCTTCATCCATAAAATAATAACAGTACCTACCTCATAGGATTGTTTTGAAGGTTAAATGAGTTAATTAAATAATTTAGAACAGGGTCTGAAACACAGTGGTACTTAATAAATTATTATGTATTTTTATCTTCCTCACAGGTGATCTGGGTATTCAAATTAGATGGTGCATGTGAAAATGATTTGAAAGTATTCTTCCTATTTCTCTTAATCATACATGTATTTATGGTGAACAACAAATGAAATTTACAAGCATAAAAAAGTGTTAAATGACTCAATATTAATCTTAAGCACTGCATGAAAATATTAAAATGCTTTCCAGTAGGGACTAATTGATAGTTCCACTCAATTCAGTTATCATCAATCTGATTCATTCTACAATAGAATTCTGAGAAAGGAAAACAAAAGGATGCATTTACTGTTGCCCTTCTGGGGCTCATAACATTCCGGGTTACACCCTCTCCCATCCAATTCTTCACAATTTTCACCTAACTGCAGCAGCAACAGGAGCACAGTGCTCAGCGATGGGAAAATAACATGCTTATTTAGATAATTCGAAAAGCTAGCTTCTACTCCTTAGCTTTATTTGCATAATCTCAAATTGAACATTACTTTGACCATTTACTAGTTTTACATCATTTATAAAGCTCTAATTTATGCACTGTGAGTATTCCAGAGAACTCCTTTAATAGCCACTTACCTTCAATTTCCTGTGGCCTAGACATTATTCACTTGGATGAGAAGGGATCAGTTTTAGCCAATTAAAGCTCATGAAAGGAAAACAGATACCACCCATAAGCAAAGTCCTGAACTCTGGGTTAAGAACACAAAATGAAATGTGTACTTCCAAATGAGAAACTGTTGTGCTTTCCCTGAACATTCAATTATATTTTTAAGTCAGTTTTATTATTTTAAATCATTCTCTTTTACTTAGTTAAGAATCAGAGTCAAATTCATGCCCCACTCTGGACAAGTGTATAGTGTTTTGGACATTTGTTTTTACCTTGAATTTCATCCAGTGCTATTTTACAACAAAATCCTTTTTCTTCATTTGCCTTGTATATTTCACCTCTTTCAAATTTTGTTTACTTTTTGCATCATATATATTTTTACAATTCAAATTAAATGTATTTCAAAACACGCAGGGAGGATAATTAGATGAATAGATGGAAAGTGAGTGCATTTTGGAGTCTGTAAAGCAGAAAAGAGGACAGGTAGGGAATGAAAGGGACATTCCAGGGAGATGGAATAGTATGTATACAGACATGGAGTCCTCAAAATGCTCTTTTCCTCTTGCCTCCATCCTTCTTTGCGTGGTATCTTGGTAGCCATTAAGAATTTAGAATACTCCAAGAACAAAACAAAAGCCTATAGTACTATGGAAGAAGCACAGAACTTATAGATAAATAAATAGATTGGGAGGAAATAGGTTGACATACCACACAGGAAAGAGAGAGAATAGTAGCCATAGGAGAATAAATAGTACTTTCCACCCTCTTCTTTGTAATAAACATATTAGGTTCTCAGAAGAAATTTTTGACTCACACTTAAATCTTTTTTAGGTAATTGGGAATGAGTTTATATTATACATATTTCTTTATCTGTTTATATTTCTACTGTCTTAACATTTGGGAGTAGCAACCAAATGTCACTTATCTTAGATTCCCAAAGTCTAGCATAGGGCCTGGCTCATAGTGAGAACTCTGTAAATATTTAATTATACAGTAGCAGTTAGGAATGGGTTAGAGATGAAGAATGGACAAGGCTGCCTACTGTGCATGTTAATTAATGATTTTTAAAAGCTGAAAGCAGAATTTTTCTAAGGAGAAATCAAAATTTACCTGGCATCCAAATAAATGCAACAAAATATCATACACTTTTCTGTATTCTTTGATTTTACACACTCCTACACACTCTATCCCCCACATACCCACTCACCCTCCCACACACATACACATTTGTAACTTAGAAACTTAGTGAAAAATAATTTCAAGTGGTATAATGGATATAGTTTACAGAGTCAAAACTAAATATCTCACCCTTGCCTGATTCCCAGTTCTCTAGAGGAAAACATCCAAAGATGTTTTACAGATATACAAGCACATATATAGCATTAATACACATAGATGGTAGCATATTACACAAGGAGTTGTATACATTATTATTTTCTCCAGGTGATAGTGAATAATATTAAACATACATTTTAAGCGGTGTTTTTCAAATAGTTCACAGCAGAATAAACTGGGAAGCTAAAAATATTCTCAATTGCTACGCTCTGACATTCAGACTCAGTAAGTCTATAGAAAGGGCAAAAATTGTATACGTTTAAAAGTCTCCCCAGGCATTTTTGATTACAGTTGCGGAAAAACTGTTCTAACTCCTGGGTTTACTTTTGTTAAAACCATCCTCATATACATGGCTGAATTGATCCAGGAGTTTAGAAAAGAGAATTATTTGTCCCAGTCTATATTTCAGAGTTTTATCATAGAGATGCATAGAATTTATACAATAGTACCAAATTTTTAAATGATTCAGATTTAAATCATATCAGAAAAATTCTAGATATGTAGAAAAATGCTGCATGATAAACTCACTTTTCTAGAGCATTATGCCCTTCTGGGTCATGATAGTTCAGGAATAAATTTGATTAAAAGAATAAACACTGGTTAATATAAACAACACTCAGATTAATTCTGATCTAACTCTCACTTTCAGTCCAAGATTTTATGCTGCTAAGTATAATTTGACAGGTCTCTTCAATTAGTTTATGAGGTTAGGCCATCGCCAAGCTCCTCACAGGAATCATAATTTAATCCATTTATCTTCCTCATTTGCCTACTGAGCAAATAGATACCAAATTCATGCAATGAATCCTCATCTTAAACCTAAACCTAAACCTAAACATAGCTTTAATAGTAATGAGGATGAAGAAGGAGGATTAAATTTATTCAAGGCCCCTCACCAATGCACACCACCTCAAGATAGAGAGTAAAGCATGGTAAAATGTTACATTCTCATAGCAAAGTGGATTCAGATACTTCAAGTGGAGTTAGTTCATGGTGGAGTGTCCTGACTCCTACCTCTGTTCATCCCCCATTTGAAATGAACGTGAGAGCAGGGCACGAAAGGCCTTTGTGATCATCAATCGTCCCCGTGTTGTTACTGCTACTAGAAAAGTGATTTCTCTAGTTTTCAGCCAGGCTGGGAGAACACAGAAGCCTTTCTCTTATAACAACCACTTTCATACTGCTTTTAAAATAACATCTGTGTCTGTAATACAGCTCCACAGGAATACAAGATAAATGTGCAACAAATGTGAAGAGATCATTAGATTGAATCTGCGAGTCATTAATACAGCCTTACGCCTATATGTAACACATGTATAAAACATGGTATGCAAAATACTGTATGTATATGAAATATTTGCGTATTAAGAGTAAATTCTAAGCCAATTGAAAGCTTCCTTTTACTGGAAGGTATTCCTTCCGATGGTGATGGCACTTCCTGTTTAAAGGAACTAAACAATATGCATTCCTGTGGCAGAGTCACGGCTTGGAGATGCATTTGATGAGGATCATCCTCTTTAAACTTGTTCATGTTCCTGAGGGAAGCGCCTTCATGGTTACACTAACCAGGCCTGTGGTAGGTCCCACCGCTTGACTGCCAGACTAGGAACCAAGGCTGCCTAATTGAAAACCTTTTGAGCATTTAAATAACCTATTGTCACTATGATTTACATTTGAAGAAAGGTTTTTTCAGTGCTGTTATCTGAAAACTATGGATAATATTACCCGCTCAGTCAATTTCAGAGGATTCTCATGAGGACTAAATTAAGTAATGGATGGGTGAGAGCTTTAAAAATTACAGTGCACTTTAAAAAAATGCAAGTTATCAATATTGTTGGAGGACCTGTTTGGGAGGGAGAACAAAGGATGAGGTGGTTCCTCTGCCATGTCCTCCCTGCCTTAGCTTTTGACATCATTGTGCACCTCTAACCACTAAGTGTAGATTCCAAGGATCATCCTCTCCTTATTCTCTATATTAAATCAGCAATTAAGTTCTAGCGTTGTTTTCATCTAGATAATTCTTGTGTCTGCTCTCTCTGGTCTTTCTCCTTTGCCTTCTTGATCCAGATTCTCATGAAATAGTCTTCAACTGGGATCCTTAACTCCATTCTTATGCCCCTCAAATCTATCCTCTAAATAGCTGAAAGAATATATGGTCAAAATGAATATCTGATTATGGCATTTCCTGATGCAAATGCATCCAAGTTTCCTGTTCATGTTCACGCTTCTCAGCATGACAGATAATTCCCTCTACAGTGAGACCATTTCCTGTTCTTAAGCTGCCTTTCTACATTCTCTGCCTTCCATTTACACTCGGGCAATGCCAAATTGCTTATTTATCTCCTTACTACAAATGCTATTTTGTGTCTCTGAGCCTTTTTTCATGCTGCCCTCTCTACTTAGAGAGCACTTCCTACCACTTACTACTCCTCCTTCAAGACTTAGCTGAGTTAACATCACCCAGGAAATTTTTTTCTGATGCGACCCTCTCCCAATCCATAGCTCCATTCTCTAGGACTTGTATAAATCCATGTGTCTATTTGCATTTCCATACTTTTTACATTTGTAATGATTGCTGGATTTATGTGTCTGTCCTTTCTAGATGGGGAACTTCTTGAAGGCAAGGTCTGTGTCACTATCTTGAGGCTCCTATGTTGCAGGCACATAATGAACTTCAATAAATACTCATAAAGTATGAGTGAAGAAAGTGGTGGGAAAAGGGATGATGTGGAAATCATTGTCCAAATGTAAGGGGAGATAGATAGCATAGAGAAGTAGGTCACTTGTAAAAAGGAAGCAAAAAAATGAAAGCGGCAAAAATAAAGGGAAAGGATCGTTGATGAGATATTGATAAACAGGGTCATATGGAAGCTGCAAATGTTGAAAAGAGAAATAAGAGAAGGGTAGAAAAATAGAATGGATGGACGGAGAATAGGGCTATTAGAGGACAAGATAAGAGAAACAGACGTGGAAAGAAAAGGACAAAATTGACAAATATAATCCATTTATATTGAGGCCAGAGAATTAGAAGAAAGGAAATCAGAGGGTATGTTGACAAGTAATCACTATGGAAATTAGCAAACATAAAGTAGCCATCCGGGTAGACGAAGAAAAAGAGAGAGAGCCCAGAATAATTAAAGGAAGAGAAATGATTTAATGGCAATACTAAGGAAAGGACATTTAAGGCAAAAAAAAAAAAACACAGAAATGAAACAGCAAGAAATTATGACTTGGAAATATATTAGAGATGGTCTTAAATACTGAACCATTAGTCTGTTTGTTAGAATATTGAATTTGCTAAAAACAGTAACTGAAAAGTATCTCTCTTTATTAAAAATAACATATATTGAACCCAAAGTCAGCAATTCCACTGGTAGTGCAGTCATTAAGAAAGTACTATAAAGCTACTCATGTCTTTTTTAGGTTAATTTTTCTGTGTAGCTATGCTAAATGAGTTTTGCTCTCATCAAGTGCAATTGTGATTCAGTGTCGGCCCTTAGCTATAACAAATGAGCCAGATGTGAAATATAAAATGTTATTTTCTGTCGGTGCACTGTAAAATACTACCAGTCCCCACTGGCATCTTAGAGTTGCTTCATTATACAAGGAGAAAATTGGAAGAAAACACCGTGGGCAGATGTCCTGAGTGCTGTCAGAGCAGGTGACATTTCTGTGATGTGACTCACCTTGACATCTCTTGGTTTTCCTTAACAAATCTGAGAGACTGTGTTTTCACTTGTGGGTGCAATTGCCTCAGGTACCCAGATACTAGCCCTGTTCCTCAGAGGTCAGCCAATGCTCATTGTTAAACACCAGTCAAACACATGGTGGCCAGCTGGCAAATGGACACTCTTGCAAGGCTTGAATCTGCCCTTTGTAATCTAGTATTTTGTAGGAGGTAAACCTCAAGAAATACCATATATTAGTTATGGTGTGCCTAAACATGAATTAGGGCTACTTTTTATAATGTAGAGTTTCATTACTTTATCATCACATTCTTTATCCAGAAAAATCAAGAACATACCAAACCAAATTTTATACCTACTTAAAACAATATCCTTCAGTATTTGTCTATTTTGAAATTTATTAGAATGCCTACCTGAAGAGCTTTTATCTCCTCATTTCTGGCTATGTAGAATATAACTTATTCCTCTCCCTACATGCTTCGTATCACCCAAACTGTACTTCATCCTTTGGTTCTCTTTTAATATTATCTAGCCATGAATTAGGTACTGTTAGTATTCTTGATGACTGATCCATGCCATTTTATGGCCAAATATTTCCAACCTGTCTTTGCCATCAGCTGTTGACTATAAGCTTTCTCATTCCCCCACCATGCATTATGTGGGTGTGTCCCATGTTCGCTCCATTTAAGTTCTGTGGGATTCTGTAAGGAATTTAAAGTTCCACACCAGCTCTTCCCTAGACCTTTTTTTCCCCGCCTATTCACATTATCTTTTAAAGAATTTAAGGTAACTTGAAACTAATAGTCATCATTTCTTGTGTCTTTATTCTGCACCAGGCACTTTTTATATGCATTATTTATATAATCATCACAGCAAACCCATCAGATGAGTTTTGCTTTCCTTATTTTAATGACAAAAACAATTTGAAGTTGAAAGAGGGTAAGTAATGCATCCACCCACAAAAAGCACCTAGTGACAGTCAGGATTCATTTATGGTGTGTTGGATTCCAAAGCCAATATTCATTGTTAAACACCATGTACCAGGCAAAATTCAATAAGAGAGAAAATCTGCGGGGAAAAACAACAGCAAGAACAAAAAAAACAAAACTAAAAGTCTTATACACTTAGAGTGTTGGTGACATTGTTCATTTTAACTAAAGCAGATATTAGAGAGCTTCCTGTGTACTGTAAGCCTAAAGAAACAACTCAAAAACTAAACCACATTACACTGGGATGAAATGACAGTCACTTCCAATATGCACTCATGCCACAGTGGTAGGTTTTATTTGCCTAAATCCCAAGTTATTTGGGCTTCTTTTGCTTTCTGTTCAAATAATGTACACTAAAATTTTGCAGTGGCACTACATCCTCTGTTCTTAAATCACCCTCAAAAAGCAGAGCATAAAATGAAAAGGTACCCAACAAAAAAATATTACTAATTTTTATAGCATAAACATATTCTGTGTAGAGTACACTTATTTATTTATTTTTATTTTGGTATCTCTAATGGCATCTTTACTGAAACTTCTTTCTAACAATATAAGATATTCTTGCTTCTGTTCAAAAATAAAACAAAAAAGAAAGTGTTCGTTGCTTCACCCTATTGTAACAGTGTTGTGGTACAGATTCCAAGTTAACTTTCCATTTCTGTTTTGTCATATTGAAGAACTACTGAATATATGGGTATATCTTCTAGACTACTAATGTCCAATCTGGAAAAAAGAAACTGAGAGAACTACAGCTGTTTTTTCATAGAGATAAGACAAGAAGTTGGGTCTGCAAAGGATTTCATGGAACACATATAAAATATTTCCATTCCTGGGCCTATAAAGATGGTATTTTATCACATTTCTATAAGCGGAATAGATAATGTACAAGAACTTTTTAATAACTGATGAAATAAAAAAGCAGGCTGAGTATTTGTTATTATAATATCTTAAAATTTTTAATAGATTTTAATATCCAGACTGTATTTTCTTTCCTTCTCTTGTCACAAAGCCTACCTTAAGAAGGCTCTTACATTGACTCTTACAGCTTTAACAATTATCTCTCTGAGGATAATTCCCAAATTTGGCTCTTCACTCAATATTTCCCTGAACTCTAGTTTCTCTTCCCAATAGGAAATACATATTTTCACTTGCGAGTTTTATCTGAAATTCGAAATATCTGTATCTGTGCTCCTCATTATCCTCAAAATTGCCTTTTTCCTAAATTCACATTTCAGTAAAAAGTAGCATTACTATGTCCCTTACTTTCCATACATAACATGTTAGAGTCATCTTAAAACACTTGACATCCCCAGGTTTTTATAAGTTGAAGTTCCAGTTCCAAGTCCTTGATGTACTCCCAACTCACACCCGTGCCATCTCCTGGTTCTCATCCTTCTAATCATCCCCTACATTTCATATTTCTTCTCTGGGGTGCTCTTCGTTCCCCTTCACCTGGGAAACTCATACCCATTCTTCAAGACTGAGCTCAAATAGTCCCTCTTCTATGAAGTCTTCATAATATCTCAAGGCATGGCTGGTCACTTCCTAGGTTCCTAATTCTTACATTTATTCCTCCCCTAATTTCTACAAGTCCTTGAGGGCAGAAATTGAATCCAAATCTAGATTTGCTTTTTATATGAAGAACAGACCCTGGTGTATAATAGGTGCTCACCAAATATTTTTTTAAATTCATGCATGAATGAATGAGTTCATGAATGAACAAATGATTCAATGAATCTTCGACTTCTTTTTCCATCTCCTTGGCCTTCATCTCACTGCATTTTGCTTTTCCTTCAAACTATTTACTTGAAAAATAATTCCCCAGGTAGTTTTAGTATCTGTTTAAACTGAAAAGTCAAAACTTCCGTGAAATGGCTCACATGAATTAATTGAGCTATTTTTTCCATATTGGTGAACTTTAAAAACATTTTATAGGCTCTCAATAGTTACAATAAATGATTATTAAGATAGTTTTGAATAAGTTCCCTACATATGTGAGCAAATTGTGATAAACAAAAGAGACTTTTAACGTTCAAACAGTAAAAGAATATATTTAATGTTTTCATTCCTACACCTCATTTGCTTTCATTTTTATTTATATTTTTCTTGCATATTATCGATTCCATCAGATCAGAAATTTATTAGAACACCTTCCTGAAGTTTTAGCTTTCTCTGCAGAACATAACAAAATGTTCTCTGCAGATAAGGATGGAATTTGTGGAGTTCAGGATGTTTTCTAAGGAAAACCTGGAGATCAGTTTTTCCTTCTAAAACATTTAATTGCCAAGAATATCTAATTCAAAACTCCAGATGGTTTGTACTCCACAATAATGGAATGGTGATGGTTCTTTCTTTCTTTTATTTTTTCTTCTGTTGTTCTTATAGACAGACAAAAAATATTTGAATTCAATAAAAATTCCCTAAATTAGCATTTGTGATATAAATCCTATTTTATAGTAAAAATAAGAGTCTAACAAAGTAAACATAAGAATTTCAAAGCAGAGAGTTAGCTTCCGTGGAGAAAGTAAAATCACTACACAGCCACCCGGCCATTATATGAACAAAGGAAGGCAGCTTCATGTTTTAAGTGTCATGATAATTACAATGATGATAATAATTAATATTTATATTGTTGCACCCAATTGACTAGTGTCCTTGTTGGAAAGACCAAGCAGAAAAGACCGAGCTAATGAGTCTGTGACAGCCAAGGTAGGGGCACTGAGATCAATTCCTACCCACAATCAGGGAATATGGTCACAAAACGTAAATATCAAAGATTGCCTTCAAGCTGGGTACTTATTCCAAGTGAAGGATAGGACAGGTGGAGGCAAATATCTGTAATCAAGGTAGAGTGCTTAACAGAACCCAAAGACTAAGAGAAAGTAAGAGAGTTTATCTAGAGAAAGGATTCCCTCCCCTACAAATTTAAAATGACTTAAGCAACTACATATCAGAGTAGCAAGAATTTAGTATCTTTCTGAGGCTCCTTTCTTCTATAACATCTTATGGTACAAACACATACCTGGTCAGAAAGGAAAATGTGTGAAATTCACAATCTGAAGCCCAAACAAAGGACAGAAAAAGGCAGTGGTTGGATTGAGGCAAGGTTGAGATTTTGTGTGTCATATGGGCATGAGAGACAAAGAGATCAGTATTTGAGCACTATAGCTCAAGTGGTCTAGGCTGCATAAGAAAAGAAAGGAAGAACATAATGACAAAATAAATTGGGAAAAATGGAAGCATCTGAGACAAGAAAATATGATGAGGTTGAGGATAAGGAATTTAAAAATTTTTGGAAGTGAGAGAGTTAGACACATAAGTGGGAATTTAAGGTATCAAATGTGAAAAAAAAATTCTATTTGTAGAATATATTCATCAAAGTACTGTAGAAGAGCAAAGAAACTTCTAACTGCACTAATTAAGGGTTCTTGAAACACAGCAGGAATAAGATTGATAAAATTAGTTATATTCATAAAGGTCCATCTATTGGAATATCTCACTGTTTTTCCTCTTTTCTAAACCAGTTACTTTCAAATTCATTGGATCATTGGTTAAGGATTCAGATTATCATGAATTGCTTTTTTTATATAAAAATAAATATTTTCTTTTTAAATATAAAATTAATTCAATATTGTTTATACAATTATTTATCCATTACTATCTGAAAGAAATGGTTATCGTTTAAATTTCTGAGAGACTGAATATACAAATGGACAACTCCCAGACTAAATTTGACAATAGAGCTTTGACCCACAACCTCTGCAGCAACTTGGTCAAGAAACTAAACCACAGCCTCTGCAACAATTGGCCCAGAATGGTCAGGACTTGGGCAATGACAGCCAGACTACCTGTCTTTGCCCCTGCTTTAAATTCAGTAACAATCAGAGAAAGGAAAATATGCTCCCCAACCCAATCACCTTAGATGCCCTGGTTCTAGTTAACTCGCCTGAATCTTCCCTATGTCAACAATCTTCAATCAGAGATACCCAAAGTCTTCCCTTTTTTTCATTTTAAAGCTTTCCCTCTTCCCTGCCTGCCTTTGAGTCTCTGCCAAAAGCAAGTGATAGTGGCTGACTTCTTTGCTGTAGCAAGCTCTGAATAAATACGTTCTGTATATTCGCATTTAGGTCTTTGTTTATTCCCACATTTCTAATAGTTTAGTCTCCTGTGCTCTAAAACAATGCACAATTTTATTCTATCCACCTGAAATCTCTGATTTACACAATACAGAACTGTTTTGCCACTTGGCAATTGACTTAGCAATTTCACCAAATTCTCTGATAAATTTATTACAGCCAGACATTGAAATGCCAGATTTCAGGTAAGAATGTCTGTGTTCCTACCCTCGGTTAATTTTAATAAACAATTACTAAGATGTTACATAAGCTAAATTTTTGCCCATTACTTATCATGCTGGAATATATGTAAATTTTTATCTTGTAAAAATACCTGGCAGACAGAATCATTCTCCTTTATAATAAAGCATTTCTCCTTGGCATCACTGAATAATGTTTCCAGTGATTCAAGACACCATAAAATAAAACAAACTGATTCTTTACAGGAAGAATATTCTTGGAAAAGGCAATGATATTAGCTTATAATTATTCTAACACACTGTCCAAAAAGAAGAAAAAAGTGAGACATCATTGTAGAGCACAGAAAAATAATCCTTCCACCAATATAATATTTATTTCAAATATAAAATGAATGCCTCCTTAAAGTTATGAATTGGAAAGCTAGAAGTGTTTTTTCAAAATCTTAAATGATCCATATATCTCATATTTTATGTGTTCAATTATTTGCCAGATAGTCTTGTGTATATTTAAGACATATGAGAAAAAGATTTCAGTAACCTTATCAAATAAAGCAAAAATTAGATTTCTCTGCCTTTACAGTTTAAATCATAAGACTGTTTTCAAAAAAACACAAAACTTACTAATGTTTCTTATTCCCTTTCCTGTGTGGGCTAAAACATTTAAATTGCTATTGTTGTTAACACGTTATATTCAGATATAAACGTTTTGCCTCAAAAAGGAAAACAAGCCACGTGCAACGAGATTCCATATTTAACGAACAAAAGATTGTGAGGCATAGAACACTGAATTTTATACAGTCCAGCTACGCTTCCAGAAGGCTTTAATTTGAAGCCCTGGCTGATTAGAGGCAAGGTGAGTTTCCACCCCTCCCTCTGCTCAGCTTCTACCTCACACCTCAGGATTGTGTCTTGGGAAAGGAAGGTGGGGCAAAGAGGTTGCTTAAATATAAGCCCATGTCCAGTGGGAGGTATGCACAGGCTTGGGAACGAATGTACCCCCACTTCCCAGTCTAGTTCCTCATCTGCTGGCACTCTGCGGCTGCCTCATCCAAGGACTCCTTTTCTACAGATGAATGCAACAGGATTTCTACCTGAGTATTTATGAGTACTCTTTTCTTTTCAGTTTCACAGACTTCAAAGCATCTCCTCTCGTTGCTCAGTCATTACTTCGGATCTCCTGGATATAAGGACACCAGAGAGCTCGGCGCCTCCCAGCAGACTCCAGATCCACACACTCCTCTGTGTTGTAGGCTAACACTGAGGGTAACAGGCCATGCTTAAAATGGGGAGAGTGACAAAATGCCTGGGAAAACTGGTCCATCTGCAGACAGGCAGGCTTAGCTAGCTGATTTGGCCCAGATTCTGAGAACATTCTTAGGAATATTATAGAAATATAAAACCAGAAGAATTGCTGGTTGTGGTGTTAAGGACATAGGATAAGCCAGTTCCAGCCCTTCTGGAAAATGTGGCATACAACATTTCTCTTAGGTAACTAATCAAAACTAAATGAAAAGTTGTATTTTTCTCAGGCTAATCATACATACGGTTGGGCTTATACTATAATATTAATTAATATTTTTCAAGTTGCAATATATCAGGGGCATTTCAATAACCTTGTGGTTGTCCACATTTGGCTCAGGAGGATTGGCCCATTACCAGGAAAGTGATATCTTTTAACAAATAGGTTATCTGAATTTATAAATCATCAAAATATGCTATTTTAGTGTTTATTAGCAGTTCTTTTTTTCTTATTGATAAATATCAATCTTCAAAACTTCAGAGGAAACAATCAGGAAGGAATTAGCCCCACTTTGATAAAGAAAATAAATCAGCATCTACATTAATTTGACAGACAAATCAACCCATTTTCTACAGCCATTTCTCTCCAAAGTTTTCTTCTGGACATTATTCTCATAAACACGGAACTGTATCATTAGAATGCAATTAAAAATGCAGGACAATCTGACAATGAAGGTCCTCCCCGTCCTTCTATTGTCTCATCAACCGTCTAATAGAGATCCTTCATTCAACAACTGTCATTGTCTCATATGCCTCGGTACAAGTAGACCCTGGTGAGAAAACCTTTGGAATCTTTACTTTCCCTACTTACATCTTAACCCCCAGCAAGATTCTGCAGTTTCTCTCATAGCTGAATTTCTGCTATCACCTTGTCTACTGTTATCATTCCTTTAGATCTTTTTTCTTTTACCTCTCTGCTTTGCTGCCCATCTTCCTGTTCTCCCCACCTCTTCTTCCATTCTATTTTATACTTTTCTAACTCAAAATTCTCCACTGTAGGTGTTGGCATATCCTTAATAATAAGGACAGTGCCTGATATTCAGTAGATGCTCAGTAAATGAACCAATGGAAATTCTAGAAAAGCCCACAAATTTTGTCAAATCAATACAATTTTTTCAAGTAAAAATTGATAAAACCGTATCTTAAAATATAAAATTTCATTAAGATAGGGACACTACTTTGCATATTTTTAATTTTAAATTTATTATTATTATTATTTGTGAGGAAGATTAGCCCTGAGCTAACATCCGTTGCCAGTCCTCCTCTTTTTGCTGAGAAAGATTGGCCCTGGGCTAATGTCTGTGCCCATCTTCCTCTACTTTATATGGGACGCCGCCACAACATGGCTTGATAATTGATGTGTCAGTCGGCGCCCAGGATCCGAACCTGTGAACTCTGGGCCGCTGAAGCAGAGCGCACAGACTTAACTGCTGTGCCACCGGGCCAGCCCCATATTTTTAAATAAATAGCTTAAAAAGTATTAGTGCTTGGAGTAGTATTACTTTTTTCTAGGTATTTTCAATTTTGTAACTTTATTAAATTAACATTAAAAGTGGTACACTTAAAAATTATAATTTTTTGGCAAAGATGAATATGATGGATTATATTTCTTATTTGAGGAAGAGTTACCATTTTTTAAATATTTTTCTGCATAATTTTTCAGCAACTTAAAAATTCATCCTATAAGTGATCATAAAAGATATAACTAAATATCTAGAAATAGTTAGAAATATCCTGCTCAGATGAGAGGAAAGAATTAGATGTTCTCCACTGTTATATAAACCATGAAATGTGGGAACTGTTTAAGTTCATAGCCAAGATAATGCTTAGACAGAATTTACCTGAAGTGAGAGAAGGAAAGAGGGTCATAATTTACAAAAAAAAATTTATAATCTAACCTCTAAATATCATAAAAAGAAAATGAATCCTAGTGGGCTTCCAGGTTAAGATGGCAGGTTGTCACATGTATCTAATCTTTTTCCTTCTTTAAGTCCGACTGAAACTATAGATTTTTTTTTTCTTTTAAAGGCCTAAACCCATTAGGAGGATGAGAATGAAATAGGTGAAAAGACAGTGGCAAGAAATATTAGGAAACTAGAAAGCAGATGGCAAGTGGTAAATAATATAATCAACCTAAGAAAGCCAGAGTCCAAACCAGCAATGTGAAAACTAAGAATCAAGCTGATTTACACAGAAAGATCCATGTATGACTGGAATTAGGGGAGAAGGGAGAGACTGAAAGAGGCAGTTTGATCCCCTCCTCTATTTCATATCACTGAACATCTGCCTTTCCGTCACCCCAGGAAGTCTGGAGATGATTCTCTGAAGAGGATTAAAATAAAGAGTCTTTGCATTGGAGGTCTTTAGATTTACTTAAGGGGTGGGGTACCTTTTACTCAAAACAGGGGCATTAGTGAATGTGTGAATGACTACTTGATAGTAAATGTACAGACTCTCAGCCACTCCACCCTCCACACTGCTGCTCCCAGAACCCTTACCTTCCAGGCAGGAATTTGGAACATGCTTCCCTGGGAAACTAATCAGAGCCAGGGGGAAGACTTGCTTTCCTCTAACAAGTCCTAAGTCCTTCAGTCTGATTCTAGAAAGTACCAAAGGCTGAAGAAGAAGAATGCTGAGTTATTAGACGATGCCACAGGATCAGTGTAATAATTTGACATAGCTTACGTGACTAAATGGATGTCTCTTCACCAAGGAGAAATCACGTTTAAAACACTAAATCCTTACTTTTCTGCCCTAAAATGAGTGTGTCACGGTTGTAGTGACAGTGTTGCCTTGCTCTATTTGTAACTGTGCACAAAGAACCAGAGTTTATCCTGTTCCATGTCTCCAGTTTAGGCTGGAAGAAGTCCTAAATGGTGGGTGTGCCAAAGGGTTTGCACCGGCGATCAAAACTGGCCACATCAAGTTTTACAGAAGTAAATTTTCTAGCCCCTGGCACAGTACATTCAGGAATTTATCAAGTTTTTATTAGTCTATATCAGAATTTCCAAACTGTGTCTAATTTCGTGGGTCTTCCAACTGTGGTTAGAACCCCATGGGTTGAGTCTCTGCTAGCAGTGCCATCCAAAAGTGACATCCTGTCGTTCCTCCTGCATATCATTCTTAGATTTCTTTCTATCATGCCACCATCATGATCACAGTTCTTGAATAGTCCACTATTTTCTACTTCATTCAAAAAACTCCTGTCCAGGGGCTGGACCAGTGGTGTAGTGGTTAGGTTTGCACACTCGCTTCGGCAGCCCCAGGTTTGCAGGTTTGGATTCTGGGCACGGACTTACACATTGCTCATCAAGTCATGTTGTGGCAGCATCCCACATACAAAGTAGGGGAAGATTGGCACAGATGTTAGCTCAGGGACAATCTTCTTCAAGCAAAAAGAGGTTGACTGGCAACAGACGTTAGCTCAGGGCCAATCTTCCTCACCAAAAAACAAAACAAAACCTTCTGTTCATTTTCTGAGGCCTTTTATAATCTATCAATTTCTTCATGCCCATCTTAGCTTCTTGCTGTATTTATTTAGTTTTTCAGAGCCTCCAAAATTGATCTAACATATTCCTACCTCGTGGCCTCCACCCGGTGAGTTTTCTCCCTTATATCATCTCCTTCCACAATCCAATCTCCATACTTCATTCAAAGACAAATACACACTTCACTCGTTCATGCTTTTGTTCTCTGCTTATTCTAGTCTCAATTGATAATCCTTCTACTCAAACTCTAATGCATTTATAGCTAGAAGCATACAATGTATTACACAGTTATTGCTGTGATTTCTAACGTGCCTGGTTGTTTTCCCCTTGGGAAAAGGACTGGGTCTTGTTCTGTGTTTAGCACAAGGCTAAAGACTTGTAATACAATGAGTAGGTACCCAGATTCTGAAGTTGGACCAACTCCAATTCAAACTCAATTTCATTTGTGTGTCCTTGAGTAATTTATCTGACCTCTACGAATCTCAGTTTCTTTAACATTAAAATGGAGAATATAATAATTAATCAAACTCTCCTGAAAATAAAAATGAGAAAACATATATATTCATCATCGTTTAGTACATGATAAGCATTCATCAAAGTTTACTATTATTATGCCTCTTATTAATAATAAAATAGTAGTTAAAGAAAAGGAGAAAACAGACCATTCAGTGACACTTTAGAAAAGATAATTATTTTTTCTTTTTATTATTTTAAAAAATACATAGCTACTTAAAATTTATATGTGGGACAGAGTATGCTATGACCACATAATCACTACTTGTTGATAGACCCTGCACTGCCAGCTATGACCCCCATTCTTACAGATCTCATACAAACAAGCTAAAGACACCTGCAATGAAAAGAAATGTGATGTGGGTGGAAGTAAGGAATAGCCTATACAAAAAACTGCTAAATTTAACCCTCAGAAAAACATTGTAGTGTCTGAGAAAAACTCTTAAAACACAGTTTGGAATAAAAAAGAAGTAAAGAACAAGGCTTTATCTATTTTAAAACAATTGGAGATTTATCACAGTTTATATGAACTGAAATTAAATTGAATCTTGATTCAGTTCAAGTGCAAAAGATCATCAGTGTCCAAAATTCAGTTTTGCTGCTCTACTCTTACTGCAATTTGTACACACAGTATTCCTGCTCTGTGGATGATTTTGGCAGTGACACCTGTAGATTGTGAGGATGTTAGGCTGTTTAGCTTTTGCAAAACACGAAATGTACCTATTTTCCAATGAGTTATCACTCTGTGGAGTTGTGAATCCTTTTTTAACACCCTAGCTACAGATTATGACACTCACAAAGTCACTGAGCATCCTCTGCAAAGTCATATTCCAAAATCCTTTTCTACCTCAATTCAAAGTTTGTCAACAGTAAAACATTAATTCTTTGGGGAGGGAGACAGATGCGGAGCAGGAAAAAAGTCTGCACCGAAGTCTGTATCCTCACCACCTGCTGGTGACATATCCATTCCACCTTTTGTTCTACTTCCCAACCTCATTGCCCTTCTTTCCCAGTCTGGACTCAGTCGGTTATTTCAATATATCCTTCCTAGTAGTTTTAATTCTCTCATTTCCTCAAATTCTAATGCAAATTCCTTTCCATCCTCAGATTTTAGGTAAATCCAATCCACTAGTTTTCTCAAAACATATGAAGGGAAAATCCATTCACTCTGCTCCTAATGAATGTATTATGTTTCAAACTGGGTGATGAACCATAAATGAATGAAAGAATGAATGATCTTTCTGGCTGACTATCTTTTATATATCCAGATCTGTTTCTATTTCTCTACCCAAGCCCTCACTCCACTTTTGTCTTTTCAAGCTTTCCACAGTTGACATCATCCAGCAAATAGAAGTCATTAGGAATTTATTTCCTCAAATTTCCTCCCTTTATTCCTTCCTCTTTTAGAGAGAGAGGTTTCCTCCTCTTTTCCATGGTTCCTAGAAAAAAGATTCCTATATTCTTCTATGTTAAATGATACATTTTTTTTTTATCATTTGTACTCATGGTATTATTCTACTTATATATTTTTCAACTACTAAGCTTACTTCATTTACACATTAGAAATACTGATATATTTATCATGATTTATACCATGTTTGCATTTTTTGTATTCACTCCACATTTTCTTTTTTCTGTTTTCTTTTGCTAAGGAAGATTAGCCCTGAGCTTATATCTGTTACCAATCTTCCTAATTTTTCGCTTGAGGAAGATTGTCCATGAGCTAATATCTGTGAAAATCTGCTTCTACTTTATGTGTAGGTTGCTACCACAGCATGGCTGACAAATGGTGCAGGTCCGTGCCTGGGATCTGAACACACAAACCTGGGCCTCTGAAGTGGAACATGCCGAACTTAACCACTAAGCCATGGGGCTGGCCCCGTCCCACATTTTCTTTTCTATTTTTTTCTCATTTTCTAACTTCTAACCCCTCCACATTAATTTTATCTACTGATATGAAAATTTTATTATTTTAGACATCCTGTGGAAATTTTAAAAGGCATTATATGCATTCTTTATGTAGCAAAGTATAATGTTGGTATTTCTAAATTCTCCCTAAATATAAAAGTCTACCATTTTAATTCTATCTCCAACATTTACATGATCCCCTTGTAATGCAGTCACTTTAAATAGTTTTAAATAAATTGGTTTTCGCTGTTGTTCTGCCACGGCTTATTTGAATATACCAACATGTTTTCTGATTTCTCTGCTCATCACTGCTCCTTGCATCTTAATTCTTCTTTAAAGGTAGGATTTCTAATTATGCAATTTGGAATTCATCAGTTTAATAGGTCATAGACTGGAAATCACTATTTCTTAAAGATATTTATTTGACCCAGACTCCAAAAAAAACACTTTCTCTTGATGCTCCTTCAAGATGGTGCATGGAAACATTTTGAGTTTTGTTTTTAGAGGCACAGCTCTAGACTCTTCCAAAGATCTCAGTTCCAGCTCCCCTGACTATGTGTCTCCTCTTAATGCCATACGGGCATTGAAATTAAAATCTTAGTGTTTAACACTTAGGATCTATAGAGGGGTTAGGGAACAAACAAAAAGAGTGGGTTTCAAGAGCTTAAACATATGCTCACCCTGCTGTTTTTTGTTTGTTTGGGTTTTTATTTGTTTATTCCTGGTTCCTTCTGAGTTCAAGTTGTGTTTTTTTCTTTTTAATTTCTTAATTTAAATTAATTGTTATATTGCTTAATTCATTCAATGAACTATATATTATATACTACTATATACACATATGAAGATACTATTATATATATATATATGTTTATATATATATATATATATTTCAGCTGTTATAAGTTCTGGGTATAAAACACCAAATAAGTCAAATTTCATACTTTCACACAAGCTATACTCTGTTAGGGATATAGAGGCAGGGAATATATAAACAAATGAACTAGATAATCCAAGATGTGATAACTGCTAAGAAGAAGTAACAGGGTCTTGTGATACAGAGAGACAGGTCAGGGAAGTCTTTACACTGGATGGTCGAGAAGGGTTTCTATGATGGGACATTCCAGCTAGGGCTAGAAGGAACAACCATGTCAACTCATGCAAATTTATCCTGTATCTGTTTTTGTTTCTTTCTTTCTGTCCCTATTTCTCAGTGTTTATGCTCTATCACTTTATCTCATGTTTGACTATAGCTATTTATTCCCCTTTTACAATTTCATTCTATCCCTCCCCATTTCCTCTTTCCCTTCAAACCAAAATATACTTGAGCATTCAAAAATCTCAAAATCATGTCTTGATAGTTTGCCCCCCCCCCCTTTAATGATACTTTGAGTATCTTTATTTTCTCATCTACTATTCTCTCACCCACCTCTTTGAATAAGGCTTTTTTCTCTTTCACCATTTAGCAAAGCTACTCAAACAAAAGTAACCATAGGGAATTGCCAAAACTATATTATCTTTTCAATCTTCATTTAATTGATTTCTTCCAGTAAAACAATTAATTGATGCCTCACTGAAACCCCCTAACTATGGCCCAGAATCCTTCTTTGTATGTTACAAATTTTCTTATTATCACGTGAGTCCTCTGTCCTTATGGAATTCTATTTCCTTTGCCCACTTCTTAAAAGCTCTTGTTTCTCATGGCTTTGTCCTTTATTTTTTTTCCTTCTAGTTCTAGATTCTGCCTGTAAATATATATACACTTAAATTATTTATACTACTCCCTGGTGAGAAAGGTTAAGAGACTTCTCATTGCCCCACTTATCAAGCTGATATTAAAACTTAGCTCTTAGTTCAGGTTTCTTTCCGTGATATCTTGTTTTCCACATAAGTGTATGGACACTTTAAACCATGTTTAAACTCTAATTCAACTTTCTACTGGAAATATACTTCCTTCATGTGTGTTTCTTATGTAGGTAACTTATTTATTAATCCTTGCTTTCAGAATCAACATATAGAATAAGCATGGATAATTTAATTCTTGAGAAGAATGTAAATGTTACCTATATTAACAATGTTAAAAGAAATATAGTGGAAAGGAGTTGGGTTATAAATGAGATATAGAACAGGGGGCTGTAAGAGGCAGAAGAAAGGATAAGAGTGGGAGTTTCTTCATCATAAATAGTGGGAAGTTGAGATATAACTAACACACATGTAACAAGAAATAGATTATGGATAAAATAATATTATCAAACACTGTAAATATAAACAATAAAAATACATAAGTTCTTCAAACTAAGAAAAGGAGGAGAGAAAAGAAGATGAACAGTCATATAAGTGACCTAAATCCTCATTTGTATGAAAAGTCAATAAATTATATCTTAGAGAAGAAAGTATATTGTTTAGAGATACGGAGATAATCACAAGAAATGAAATCACTCAAGGTTAAAAGTACCTGCCTTTCCTCTGTGGAGCTAAGGATTGCTTTTCATAACTTATTATTATTCAATTGGTTTCACTTTGCTACCTCTCTCTCTCTCTATATATATATCTACATGTATGTGTATAACATAGTATGTTATTTATAATATGTAGACTATATTATTTTTTTCATATGTGAGGAAAATGTGTGTGTGTGTGTGTGTGTGTATTAAGAGTTGCTGGATCAAATTTCCTAAGTACATGGTTAACACCTTTCGATACATGAATTTAAGGTTAGTCTTATATATGAAAAATATTCTTGATTTATACTTTAAAATAATAGTTGTTTGGGGGCCAGCTCAGTGGCACAGTAGTTTAGGTCTCACTTTAGCAGCCTGGGGTTCGCGGGTTGGGATCCCAGGCGCAGGTGGACGCTGGGCCGTGGCGGCGTCCCATATAAAGTAGAGGAGGATGGGCCAGTCTTCCTCAGCAAAAAGAGGAGGCTTGGCGACGGATGTTAGCTCAGGGCTCGTCTTCCTCACACACGCACACAAAATAGTTGTTTTATTATTTCTTCAGAAGGTCCAAGTATATGTATGTCAGATCTTCTTTGCCTCTCCTCTGTTTCAAGCTCTTTCTCTCTGAGCCTTTTCTTCTTTCTTTATCTCACAGTCATTCTCTTGGTTATTAATCTTCTTGTCTTCATGCCTCTTATGGAATTTTTTTTTGAATTTTATATTTTCCTTTGGACATTTTATACTTTATTTGTCATTTTTGAGATTTTTTTTATCATTCAATTTTTTTCCTAAGTTTTATCACTGCGTTTCCTCATCTCTTTTTTGTTCTTGTTTTTCATTTCTCGTCTTAGTTTTTGATTTTCGGAGTCCAGATTTTAAAATCATGTATCTCCAACTCTTTATATATTGAAATTTATTTCAGTTTGAAATATTGTGTTACAGTTTGATTTTTCTGTTTTATATTTGTTTTCAATTGGAAGGGTTTCATCAGTTGAATTGTTTTGATTCTCACTTTTCCCCACAGTTTTATAGAGGTATAATTGATAAATAAAATTGTAATATATTTGAAGTGTAAAATGCGATGATTTGATATGTGTATACATTGTGAAATGATTACCACAATCAAATTAACACATCCATCACTTCACACAGTTACCGCTTTTTTATTTGTTTGTTTTGGTGTGAAGGCTTAAGATCTATTCTCCCAGCAAATTTCAAGTATATAATATAGTATTATTAACTATAGTCACCATGCTGTATATTAGATCCTAAGAACTTAGTCATCTTATAACTGAAAGTTTGTACTCTTTGATCAACATCTCCCCCGTTTCCTCCACTCCCTAGCCCCCATCATTCTACTCTCTGTTTCCTTGAGTTCAACTTTTTCTTTTTTTTGGTTTCACATATAAGTGACATAATCCAGTGATATATATATCACATTTTCTTTATCCATTTGTCTGTGTATGGCCACTAAGGTTGTTTCCATATCTTGGCTATTGTGAATAATGTTGCAATGAACATGGGAGTGCGCATATCTCCTTGAGATAGTTATTTCGTTCCCTTTGCAAGTGTATCCAGGAGTTAACTCATTTTCTATATCTTCTTATCATAGTTTTGCATGCCATTTGTCTGAATCTTCCTCTTCCTAGGCAGGGTTCCTAGACCAACAGCATTCTCTTCCATCATTATTGTTATGCATACTTTTCTTAATGGATAACATTTTTGGTGGTGGTGATGGGGAAGGGAGAGGTTAACATATATTGCGATTCTCCTTCATTTCTCTGGGTTCCTTAGTATTTCCTATTTATAGTCTTCTTTTCAATCACTGGCATGCTTCCAGTGTCACCTGTCCTGTATTTCCTTTTTCCTCAAAAGTGAAGATTCTCTTAAGCTCCCAATTCCAATCCCATTTAATTGTAAACCCAATCTCTATAGTTGGTGTTGTAAAATGCCAAGTCCCACACCTGTGTTCAGTATTTGAACACTTAGTATCATGTGCTCTCATTTTGGTCCAACTTTCTTCTATGCTTTATCTATCACTTTTGCACACTCCTCTCATTTTATTGGGTGTTTTAATTCTCTCATTCCTTGCTCTCCAGACCCATAGGCTTATGGCAATGACAGCAACCAGCAGAAGCTCTGCTGGAATTTGGTGTGTATTTCTCCACTTAAAGGTAATTTGAAATTCACACTGTTCTCTGTATCTTAGTAATTTTGAAAGCTGACATCATTTAAAGTTTTATTTGTGCTCCTTTTTGGCCTTCACTTTGGGGAAAGTTTGCATGGAGTGATTGAAATTTAGTCAACTGTCACTATCCTGGGACTAACTTAAAACCAAATTATAAATTTTTAAAAATGTATATATATTTGTCATAATCAGCAAATTATAGAAAGTTAAAAGTAATTAACCTACACACAATCCAACTACTAAAACATAATCACTATTTAATACCGTTGTGGTATATCTTTGTTTCCTATACACAGGCATATGCATGTCTATGTTATATGTTTTTCTGTTGTATATGTGTGAAGAAAGAGAGAGAGGTTTCTCAGAATCTTTATCTGCAGAGACTGAGCAATGGGTTAAAAATAAATTATTCTGTGTGCGAAAGGAAATGATAAGACATTTTGAAGCTATGCTATGAGGTTAGAAAAAAAATTAGAAGAGCTAAAAGGGATGAACAGAAATTAATATCTAAAAGGTATTCTTTATAAAATTGTGTATGTAATGTATAGATATAGATAGATATATAGATAGATACACATATCAAAAGTCTACAAAAGTTTTTAGTTTATACATATTGCCAAATTACTATAAGACTTACACCAACATGTGCTTTCACCACCATATCTTCCCTGTGCCAAGCCTATTTTAAAAGTTTGGGCCAATTTTGTAAATTTAAAAGGAATCTTATTTTGAATGTTTTTAGGTTAAATATTTTTCACATATTTATTGGTCATATCTTTCATAGGGAAAAATTGGTGAATTATTTGCTCATATCTTTTGTCCATCCTTCTACTAGTATATTTGGTTTTCTTTTTATTTTTTATAATGTCTGAAAGTATTCTTTACATACAAATTACATCACATTTTTGTTATAAATGTTTACTCAATTATCCATTTATATTACAATATTGTTTAGGATATTTTACTGATGTACAAAATTTTTAATGTAGTTCAATTTAATAATCCTTCTTCTATGAGTTCTTCCTTTGTCTATAATGCTTAGAAAGCTTTTCTCAATCTTAATATCAGTGAAAGGGTCATGTACACTTTTCCATTGATTACGATTTTAAAATTACATTATTCCATTATTCCATCTAAAAGTTATTTTTGTGTGTAGTGTATGGTGATATAAATGAATGATTTCCTAAGTATACTAGGTCTGCTTCAGCGTATTCTTCTGTTCTGTGGCTTTTATAATTACATCAAGACTAAGTTATTTTAGTTGTTGTAGGTTTCTATATTTTAGTAACATGTAGGGCAAGCACTATATATTTCACTGCTCTTTGGCTGGCTCTATAAAATGATATTTTGAAGCTATAGTAAACATTTTTATTACTTCTGGAATATACACAGAACATAGGATTCCTTCACGTATGTCATTGTCATTGTAATTTCAAATGTGTCTAGTTGATATCTCAGTAGCAAAAGACATCACTAATCTTGATGATATATAAATCACTACAACTAAAATCACGTAGGTATGGAAATCAACCATTCAGATAGCTCCAATAGTGATCATAACTTGATTTACCAATTTCTTTGTAAAAGTAATATGATACACAGAGAAGATTCCTGAAGAGGGTGAAGGTAAGAGGGGGTGAATTGGTTTCTAAAATCATTCCTCAGCAGTTTATGAGAAACTGTCATATTTATTTACCAAACTTCTAGAACTACACACCTACACATTTCTGATTCTATATTATTTGCTTTTCCCCTACTACTTGATTTTTCGTACCTGCCACTCAGAGAAACTTGAGGTTTCACTAATGTGACAAATGTTTCCAACCATTATAAATATTATACATCATTTTCCACATAGTTACCTTGTAAAGTCTGTCATCTCCATCATGATCATACACATCTTCTTGGCCAGAACGATGATATCGTTGCTTGTGTCATCCCATATCTCGATCTCAGCATCCAGCTTACTCTTCACTTTCTTGAAATCAGCAACTTGCTCAGCAATCTTTTCCTTTTCTGCCTCAGGCAATTGAGTCATCTTAGCCTAAAACATGTGATAATCAGATTTAAAATCACTCCACTCTGTCAAAAAGCATTTTAGGAAGAAGTGGTCATTATAGGATGTTCATAAATCTTGTTCATTTAAAAACAGAGACATGTCATAGTTTTTTTTAATCATATAATAAAAACTTTTCAGGTTTAACTTTTCATACAAGAAATTTATTGAATTATAATTGTTTGCTCTAGAACTACAATGTTACATTTGAGAACAATGTATAATTTGGTATCTGACATATTTAAATCTACTCTTTAATATAAATGTGAGACTTCTCAAATTCCTAATGCATTAAAATTTTAAATTAATTCAAACTTAATGTAATTCATCACATGTGTTAGAAAAGCATATACTTTAATTATACTAATAGTATGCTTCAAAAGGTAGAAGGACAATAAAATTTATCTTAAAATGACACTATGTCTATGTACATATGTATATACATACAGATAGACAGATCCTTATATAAACACTGGATATACTTTGGTAAACATTTATAAGTCATCTGTATATAGATAAGCATATATATATGTATATAAAATCATAAGAATGTATATGTATTTTGTGCATAAAAACACATTCAGGTGTGTATGTGTATACAAACTATTTTGGAGGAAAAGCAAAAATGTTATGGGCAAGGTTTATCAAGACAGCCCTCCGTATTTAGCATCCTGGGTTTTGAGGTGCTATTCTCCCATGCACAGTAAACTTAATGTGTTGGCATAATATCATTCTTTGAATATGTTATATTTTGAACAGTATACAACTTGCATCTTCTACTTGCAATTTAAAATGTGGGATGGGTAGAAAATCATCTATACACCTAAACTACCATATTCACTACCTTAGCACCTGGGACCTATGATTTTTTGTCAAATATAAAAGAAGCTTAAAGTAAAAGTGATTTGATAATACCAAGGCCATAAGATTTCATGAGACGGTCTATGCAATCATACTGTCAAAAAAGGAATCCATAAATATTCTAATAGTAGAATGAGTACATAAGTCTGAGAGGGAGCATTCAAAAGGATAAATCATTAGATCATAAATCATAAAGGATAAGAGAATTTACTTATTTGATTTTTCACATAGAATATGTGATACCTACAATGCCTATGGTATTTCCATATGCTGGTCTCTAGGACACCTATAGATGGGGAAATAAGAAGAAATCACCTCAAAATCTTTTCAATATTCTGGATACTTGGTTCAGCATACCAAAACCACACTTAGTTGAGTCAAAAATGTAAAATAGCAAAAAATGCTTAACTATATGCAGGGAAGGAACTACAAGAATGGTCAATGGGAAATCCAACCAAAGTAAAAATCAAAGAACCAGTATCAAGTGTCTGTCATTTATTATCTATTTATTATAAGCCTGTCTCAGTGTCTAAAATAACTTGGTATCTGTAAAGTTTCAAGATTATTTATCTATGCTTTAGTTCTAATCTGGTAAATAATATAAACAATGAGACTTTGTGATTTGAAGTTTCCTTTAAATTCATTAGCATAATGATCAAAACATATTGAGTGCTCAATAAATAGCTATTTCTTATTCAATAAAAAAATATCAAAATATATTCACATATCTAGCACTTAAAATTTGTTTTCTTTTCATAATTTATTTTATTTGAAGAATTAAATTAAGCTGCAAGAGACTAGGTTTTTAATTGATGAGCTATACAAGTAACTCTCTTTAAAATCTGAAAGCAGTTTGCAGTTTCTTTTCTCAGGAAATGTGCCCTATGTGATATGTTGAAAGAAGAGCAACTTTTACTGCTGCTGGCATATGGCAAGACACATAAATGAAGACACAGCTCACTTATGCCTGAAATCAATAGTATGCAAGCACATTACGTAAATTATAAGCTACCAACCCATTAAACTAGCTCAAAAATAGAAATAAATTTTCTGCACTTGACTACTGGTCATTATCATTCTCTCCATTTTCATAAAAAAGTGTTTAAACTTTCAAATAATAATAACTGTAGATAGAGTCGATTGGGGCCTCTTTTTACACTGTTTATCTCAGGGATAATAAATCCATGATGCTGGATCTGATAAATAATTTTGAAGTGCACACTTGTATATCATGGAAAATTACTCACTATCCTCATCATAAAGTTAAAGCTATTCAAGAGGTCATCTGGTTAAGTGTATTCCAAGTTCAGTTCCTTGGGACGTCACTGATTTCCAATATGACCTTGAGGAAGTTGCTTAACCCTCCTGTCTGTTTCCCCAGACACAAAATGACAATAAATGCAACTGCTATCCACCTGCCATGGAGGGAGCAAAGTTGATTATTGGATAACATTGAGACTGACCCTGGCGTGGACAGGAACCTCATCGGTTGCACTTGATTTCCTTAATAACATCTCAACTAACATGGTGAATTACAATTGGCAGATGTTTACTTCTGACAAGATAAGGGCCAAAAGTTGGGCAACAGTTTACAAAATTAAAAGTTCTAGAGGATTCTGACTCTTTCTCACAGGAGGAATAACAACAACAAAACAGCATTAAATTACTGACTGACACTTTTACTGAAGGTTTTTAGTACTTCCATGAATGATTTATTATATACTATCAATCAATTTCAATCACCATGAACATTTCAAAATAGGACTTCAGAGAATACTTGACATTTAGGAATTCTGGGTGAAATTTTCTTACTAGATTATTTTGTGCAGGATGAGCAAAGAAACTGAGGTACACAGTTTAAGACATAGCAGGTAAGTGGGAGTCACTGACGTTATTGCTGGCTGGCTATACGTCTCTGCTCCTGTTCAAACCTGCAGAGTAGAACTCTGATATAAATAGTTATCGAAGGCTTTTTGAGTCACTGCCATCCAAGTGAGATTATATTTTATGTCAACTGATTCTGGAATCTGTTGCCAAAGACAATGAAAATAGCTAACATTTATGTATGCCAGACATTCTTCTAGGCATCTTACATATATTTAAACTTCAATCTTCTTAGTAGCCCTATGAGGTAAGTATATTATCCTAATTTTATGGATTATGAAACTGAGTCTCCAAAAGGTTATTTACTCAAGATTATAGTATCAGTAAATGGTAGAACAAGGAAACAAACCCAGAAACTCTGGCTCTAGAGTTTTCGTTCAATTGCCATGCCAACAAACAAACAACAAACATACATACCTCTATTGACCACAATATACCAAAACATCCACATTCTCCTCAATGGTAGTTCTTTATCACCTTCCACCTTTGAACGCAATTATTCTCCAAAGTACAGTCACATATCTTTGAGAATCTGTTTCCTCATCTGTAGACTAGAGATAAGGATACTCACCTCACAGGTGAGATCAAAGATGAGTTGTTTTAGAGATCAAATGAATGAATGTGAATGAATACATTTTCTTAAATTCTTAAGTGCTATTAAATGCCAGCTGTTACTTACACAAACAGATTCAGTTCTTCACTCTACGCAGTGATCCTCAGAATTCTATTTCTAATGTTATCCTCCTTTTTTCAACAAAAATTGTATTTTCCCATTAGCTTATTAGGCATTTCCAAGTATATGTATATATAATCATTTAAAATTTTAGCTCTAAAACAGAGGTTAGCAGAATTTTTTTGTAAAGGGCAAAATAGTAAATAATTAGGCCTTGCAGGCCACACCATACCACTCTATTACATTACTCAACTCTGTTGCTGTTGCAACGCAAGAGCAGTCATAGACACTGCAAACCAACAAGTGTGGCTGTGTTCCAATAAAACTTCATATGGACACTGAAATTTGAATTTCATACAATTTTCCTGTGTCACAAATATTATTCTATTACATCTATTCTGAATTTTTTCAACCATTTAAAAATGTAAAAAACATTCTTAGCTCATGGGCTGTACAAAAACATTTGGGGGGCCAGATCTGGCCTACTGGTTGTAGTTTGCCAACACGCGACAAATTCTTTATCCTCTTGATTTTCATGTTTCTCGATAATCCTGCCTGCCTGAAATCTCAATTTTCAAAAATTCTTCCTTTTACTATATCTACCCCATTCTGTTAGACATAAAGTCCATCCATTTATCTCTAATACATTTATTATATCCTTCTCCTTCTCTTGTATTCCTTATTACTATACAAGTTCGAGTCTTAATTTTCTTTTTCATTTTCAGTTCTTTTGTCTTGCTACCACTTGATTCAATCTTTCCGACTTTGATAGAATTGTGCAATTCTTCAGCTAAAAAACACCTTTCGTGTCTCCTTGCTGAATAAAGGATATCAATTCCTCAAATACCATCATTAAGTTTGTTTAGTTAAAGTAGAAAATTCATATAGAAATATGTCCAAATCTTATACAGGTGGAACTATTTTCACAAACTGAGTGAATCTATGTGTTTAGCACCCAAATCAAGAGAAAAAAAAAAAAAAGACTACCAGCACCCCAGAAATCTCCTTGTGTCCTATTCTAGTCACTATTTCCCAAGAACAATCACTATCTTGATATCTAAAACTATAGATTTTCCTGTTGAACCTTATAAAAATGGGATAATAGTATATGTACACTCGTACATATACTTTTTATGTTCAATATTTATATATTCGAAATACATCTATTTATACATTTGAAATACTATACAATAGTGTATGAAATTATAGTCTGCTTATTCTCATTGTTCTCCACAGATAGCATTCCACTGTGCAAATATACACCACTTATTTATCTGTTTTCCTATTAATGATCTTTTGGGAAGCATTCCATTTTGGGCTATTATAAATATTACATATTCTTGTATTTTTGCTGCACTTAGTACATTTTTCTTAAGTGTATATCTAGGAGTGGAATTACTAGGGGACAGGGATCACCATAACCTTGGTCCCGACTAGCTTTTCAATGTCATTTCATCTTCCTTTCATGCAGTGTACTCTCAAGCTAAACTAAGCTATACGCTGTTGCAGGTAAATATCTTGAGATATTGTCCATTAATTATTTTGCTCATCTTCATCCCTTTCGCCATCTCTGTTGGTCCAAATGTAATAATATTTCCAAACCAAATTCATATAGTACGTCCCCCTTTCTTCTCCAGCTGTATGTAATTATTCTTTTAAAAACTTCAGAATAGGTTATCATTCCTCCCTTCAGATGTTTATATTGTTTTCTCTTGCAGTATAATTATTTGTGAATATGAATATCCTATCTCATCAGAGGAAGATCTTTGAGAGCAAAATCACCTTTTAGAATAATAGCGATGACTACATATATTTATATATATATAGACATATAATTTGTTCATTTGTGTTTTTTGGGTCTCCTTCCCCTAGAATATAAGTTACCTAAAGGTAGGGACATATACATGATAAATGTTTATAGTTATTAATAGAAATATTCAAAAATAAAGAAGAGGCTTGTGGGATCAAAAGTATATAAAATAAATCTTGCATTTTCTTTGTCACCCACATTTACACATTTTCCAAGCTTCTTCCTTGTATTAATTTATCTTACGCATTTTTCCTGTCCACTTTCAGACTCAGGTCCTCATTATTTCTCTAAGACTGTATTAATAGCACAGCTGATCTCATCTTTTTTTACTTCATTATGCTCACTACTACTACTGAAAATATCGATATGCTTACATTATTTCTTTACTTAAACACTTTCAATGTTTTTCTTTACCTCTTAAAAAACATAAAAAGAGGGGCCGCCCGGTGGCGCAGCGGTTTAGTCCGCGCTTGGCAGCCCGGGGTTCGCAGGTTCGGATCCCGGGCTCCCGCCGACGCACTGCTTGTCAGCCACGCCGTGGCGGCGTCCCATATAAAGTAGAGGAAGATGGGCACGATGTTAGCCCAGGGCCAGTCTTCCTCAGCAAAAGGAGGAGGATTAGCAACGGATGTTAGCTCAGGGCTGGTCTTCCTCACAAAAAATACAAAAAAAAAAAAAAAAAAAACATAAAAAGAAAATTAAAAGTGGTATAAGAGGAAAAATGCAAAAATTGTTGTCATGCAGACCTCCATTCAAACTCCAACTCTGCCAAGTACTAGCTTTGTAGCAAGGAACTTAACCATCCTAAGCCACAAATCATCACATGTTACATGATGATAAACTTATTAGAGGTTTTCTGACAATTAGAGTTATTTATGAATTGATTTTGAATTTGAAATATCAATATTTCTGTACTGATACCTAGGATATATAAAGTATTTTGTAAATGGTACTTATGATTAATGTATATAAATGCCTTAGCCCAGCTTCCATGATTTTCCACAGTATTGTGGGGAAGGACAGCTAAAAATATGCACCTAATGACCTCATGAAGCTTAGACAGGGACCAAGAAAATATTTTGCCTAAATGCATTCCATAAGCAATAAACCATATAGAAATATATTTATCTTTTTCTCAAAAGCTCCATAATCCAAATTGCTTATTTTACAGATAAAGAAACTGAGTCCAGGGAAGAGAAATGACTTGAAAATATTATCCAGCTGGTTAGTGGCAGATTTGGTACTTAAATCCATGTGTCGCCATTGGTAGTTCTCTTCCCACAAAATTGTTCTGCTTTACTCAGCTATAATTTTTTCATAAAAATGTAATTCTTAAATAAATCATATAACTCTGTTACTTTCCCTATCCGTAAACACATGGATAGAGCACATAAATAGTATTTTATTACTAAGTAAGCCACAATTACTATTTTTTTTATTTTATAAATATTAGGGAATTCTTAAACCAATTAGTATTACTCATGCAGATGGGTAGCTAGAACTCAGCATTTAAAATGAAGTGTTTCATAAACTTTTAAAATATATGTGTGGTGTATGTATCTGGGATAAATATTTCTAAAAAGATAATTCTTGTTCTTACCTCCAGAGTTTATCAAATTTAATAGTAGCATTTATGTTTCTTTTAATAAGCTCAGAGGCATTTGGGAAATGGATGCTTTTAATACACAAAAAATACAAATAGTAGAACATTCTGCTGGAGTTTAGAAAATCTAAAGTGCTGCCAGTAGAAATTCAATTTAATTAAAATTTTGAGAACAAATTCATGAAAAAAGTTTATGCACTGATATTTTAAGCATACTAAATCGTGACTTCAAACATATTCTTGAAAATTAATTAAGAAAAGTTTTCCATAATATTTTTAAATGATATTTAGGGATTAGAATTGCACTTTGCCTTAAGTAATGATATGCTTTTCTACATTTTTATGTAGAGTCCTTTAAATCAAATTTATAAATATATTAGCTTTAAAAAGCTCAGTTTCCTCAGCTGCCAAAACATAAGAATCTTAAAACCACATGAGTTACACTCACAGATCCCTATCAGGTATAAAACCATCTTATTTGGTTATAAAACTTTATAGGCTTCAGGGGTTGGACTGAAACACAGAATTAACTATTAAATTATCAAGTTTACTTGATTATTTATGTTCTAAAGGTAATAATAATGGTAATTAACATTTGCTCATGCTTCCCACATGCCAGTCACTTTGCTAAGCACTTTTGAAAAATTATCCCATTTAAATCATAATATTCTGAGGTAGATATTATTAATATCCATCTGTCATACCATGAAAATAAGGCCTGCAGGGAACAAATGCATGTTTCCTATAAATGAAGAAGACCTCTAATGTTTGGATTTTTTTTTTTTCCTTTTACATGATACCTCCTTGTTTATGGTTTCATTGGCAATATATTTTTTAGCACTAGGGTTAATTTCAGTCTTGAAAAAAAATAGTCATATATTATTTGTGAACCCAATTTGTCTCCTGGTTCTAGGAAAAAATAAAGTCTGTAAAAAGCATTTGGGAGACACCTGAAGAAATCTAAATACAGACTGGATGTTAGGCAAAATTAAGAAGTGATTGTTGATTTTCTTCAGTGTGATGACAACATTGAGGTTATATAAGAGAATGTCCATTATTTTAGGAGATGCTTTCTGAAATATTTAAGCATAAAGTACTATGATGTGGCAAATAACTTTAAAGCGTTTCAGGAAAAAAAGGAAATATGGCTCTGGCAGTATGTTAAAACTGCTATATCTAGGTCATGGGAATATGAGTGTACATTGTGCTAGTTTTTAAAATTTTCTATGCATTTAAATTTTTCAAAATTAAAAAAATTGGAAAACACATGATATTTTTTATGTTCTTGCTTGGTGGAGGCATCAGGGATTTTATAGGCCATATGGTCTATTCTCTTACCCTAAAATACCATTCTGTGCAACATCCCTAAACAGCGATGCTTCAGCCTCTCCTTGGACATACCTGAAGGTCCAATGTTGCATTCTCTGGACTAAGACATAAAGTAGTCTATGCAAATTTTATCAGTGAAAACCAAAACAGTGAATGAGATTCATGACTTGCAGAAGTAATCCTCATGTAGGCAAGTCTGGCTGGAGACTCATAGGAAACAACTTTATTCAGGATCTTAGTGTGTATCTTAATGACTGAAATTTAAATAAATGTTCCTGTAGCATAAGCTTTTCTCTAAAAAGAAAGGTTGTTGATTCAAAGGTAGTGATCTGCACAGAGCCTCAAAAAAGTGGTGCTGGTGGGAGGAGGTAGCAAAAAGCTAACAAGAGTGTCCTAATAGTTTTGACAGATGTGACCCTAGCATGGCCATATATTTCTTGCAATATATGTTTTAGCTATAGGATTAACACCAAGCCTTCAAAATCTTTCCTCTGGTTCCTTTCTTACCAAAATAGATGGGTTATTATAAGCTGTCTTCCAAAATAGATCATCTCAAAGGGAAGAACATACTTCAACAAGCTTATATGAGTATTCTAATCTAAATGGTTCTGCATATATTTTTTTTTAATCTAAATGTTGTAAGGTTTTAGACTAATTGAAATTCAAGTGCACTGTGTTTTCTTTAGATCATCATTCCAGGTTGTTGAAATACTTTTGTCTTTTGGTGCTGCCAAGACTGACAACCTAGAAATTCTCACATTTTGAAACTACATAGCCACATATAACAAAGGAACAATTCAATAAGTAAATATTATAAAGGCTGTGAGAAACTTGAACAAGCTCTAGAAGCTCATTCATTTTATTCACAAGATGACTTTAGGATGTGACTCAGAGCCTAGTAACTTTTACTTTGCATATAATTTAAGTCAGTTTGGTTACCTGAATTCCATGCCCTAGTTTAGAATAAATTGGAAGTAGACAGGAGCTGTGCTAGTCTGACCACAAGGAACGAAAAGAAAATCTATCCAAAAGGAGACAGAAATCTCAGATAATTGGGAACCTTTCAGTTTATGAGTAAGTTTTCCTGCTCATATCTGGACACCTCTATCCTATCATTGTATTACTGCATAGTACAATTATGTTTGGTCATAATACTGAGAATGAGTTACCTACAACATCATCACCCAGCCTTTACTGATTTTCTACTGCATAGTGGAGTGATGTGGCACCATTCATGAGCTCAAGGACTTAAAATCTCCCTGTGCAGAAAAACTACCAGATTATATTTAGAACATTATGATTGGGAAGTTAGAATGCATTGGAAACCCAATTCCAGTAGATATTATTTTTTAAGTTTAATAATGTAGCTTTTGGTCCAAAAGAACATGTTTTATTTGAGTTCTAGGAACTCAGTATCTTACTAAATATGGTTTTCATTTTTCTTTGATGGTGTGATGTTTAATGTTCATTTATAACTAATTAAAATATTTTGCTAAAGATAAAATGTTGACAAGATAAATGAATAGTGTGCCACTAATATGGGTATAATTTGGGAAAAAATTCCATGTCTCTACTATTTCTTTGCCTAGTTTCTTCTTAGTTATACTTTAGTAATGAATATAATTTTATAAAATGTATACATGTATTAAATGTATAACTGAATATAAATATAATTAATAGATTTCCCTTCCAATAGTTTATGGGAATTTGAACACTTCATACTATCTTTCTCACAACCTTTCTTGATAAAATAACAATCTGAGGAATACAGTTTAGAATTACAAATATTTATGACATTTGCTTGTCCATATATTATGTTTATATAGATGTCTGTATTATTATGATTTAATATAGTGCCGTGACTAATGATCTATATAAATATGCTGATGTTTCCTGTCATGACATACACATGGCTAAGAAGATGAAAAAACTCTTCTCATTAGATTATTATCAGTTGGATATAGATTATGTAATCCCCAAAGAAAACTGAGCAGTTATATTTTTGTGTAATGTATAACCTAGCTACCACTAGCTAGGTATTTTTAAAAGTAAGAAAAAATTGTATCAATTTGGAAAATCCACAAATATTATTTTTTGTGACTACATCAGTGGATAATTGTCCATGTTTCTGTTCATTTGTGATCTAAAAGCCACAGTTAGCTGGTTTCCATATTTTGAAATTTAAATAAAAGTGACTCAAACTCCTTATCGTACATCCCTTGAGAATTCCAAATTCCCTCCCTCAGAGCTCTATAACTTTCCGAGGGCTCCTATCCCCATAGGCCACCTTTCCGCTCTGGATTTCTGCCCTCACTAATCTATTGCTTCCTCTTGAGATTAACCTTTTATGACTATTCCCTTCTCACTCTATTATAGTGACTCAACATTTTTAAATTCTTTAAAAATCATTCATATTCATAATTTGTGTGTATGGAAAAGTTTGTGAAAATGTTTAGGAGTAACATGGAAATTTTACAAAGCAGAATGGAGATAACATAATTATAATCTATCTGGTTTTTATTTTAGGATGTAGAAAATCAGAGGAAGCATTGCTCCTACATTGAAAACAACAACAACAAAAGTCAGAAAATCTATAAGATTTTTTTTTTTAGCCCATCAGAGGTATCAGTAAAAAATGGCATTGGATAAGTTAAACGTGCAAGGTAGATTTTATTCAATACTAGTGAAATAGGGACGAGAGCTTGAGCTCAACTCTGCTGAAACAAAAGGTGGGAGAGTTTTTAAGCACTGGGGTGAGCTAATAGAAAAGTACTGGAGGACATTAGGGGGAAGTTGGTCAGTGTGATTAGGCCATCTGTGTTTGCTAATGGTGCTTATTAAAGCTAGGATTTTACTTTCCAGCAGAGGCTAGTAGATAAAGACACCACCTCTCTTGATTATTACATTTTGAAGGGGTGGTTCCTAGGTCCTTGAGAAAAAAATTTCCTGGGTTATAAACCTGGCAAGAGGCTGGGAGAATATTTGCATCTCAAAGGGGCAGAGAAAGAATTTACAATGGAAAGTTTTCTAACGTAATTGTTCTAAGAAAAGGGAAGTCAGTGATCTCTGGTCAGGAAGAAACCTGTCTAAAGTTTAGTCAAGCTGAGGAGAACTTTAAGATCATCTTGTTCAGAAGTCACAATGCAACCAACTAACCTGAGGGAGAGACAGGGGCCTGCTGGAAGAAATGCTATGCACATTCTTGCTTGTCTTGGGCAGATGCCACTGGACATTAGTAAAGTGAATTCAGCTAAAAGAGTTGACAAATTGGTTGAGCTTGGATCATCTGATAATGCCAAAAAGTAAGCAAGTGCTCAAAAAAGAACAGGGAGGACATGTTTAAAAGAAACAGGAGCCAAACTCTAAAGGCTTCCAATACCAAATGTGGGACAACTGGTCAACAAAACAGGGTTAAAATCTATAGAATACAGTAAATATCCATGAGTCCATGGTGATAGAAATATATAATTGAATAAATCAACAATGTGAGAGAAGGTATGGCTCTTCCTGTAATTCTAATTAATAATTGCAGAAGAAATAAGAGAAATAGAAAATCACTGTTAGGCAAACACCACCGTGATAACCGTAGCAAGATTCAGTGATGAATATTAAAATTAGTAGATAAACATTTGAGAAGAAACTAGATTTGAATAGTCTTAAAGCAGTTCTCCCAGGATACTTATTAACTAGAAAGGGGAAAAAAAAAAAAAACACAGTAACTCAACAGTGGAGAAATCCAGCAACCTACACTTTAACCAAGTGATAAAGGCCAAATC
This sequence comes from Tapirus indicus, assembly GCA_031878705.1. Lineage (NCBI taxonomy): Eukaryota > Metazoa > Chordata > Mammalia > Perissodactyla > Tapiridae > Tapirus > Tapirus indicus. The sequence continues at coordinate 54,339,891 of CM062921.1, forward strand.
ACCAGAAATGTGATCTATTCACATCTTGTACCTCCTGATTTGATGGACACATAGAATCTGTGTATTCCATCTGAAAATGCACAATCTTAAAATATAATCATGAGAAAAACATCAGACAAATCCAAATCGAGGGGCATTCTATAAAATATCTGACCTGTAATCTTCAAACGTATCAAGGTCATGAAAGACAAGGAAAGTTAAGGAATTGTCATAGTCTACAAGAGACTAGGAGATGTGACAACTAAACACAATGCGGGATTCTGGCTTTAATCCTAGAACAAAAAAGAACATTACTGGAAAAATTGATGAAATCGATAGTTTAGTTAGTAGTATAATATCAACACTCATTTCTTAGTTTTGACAAATGGACCTTAGTTAAATAAGATGTTAACACCAGGAGAAACTTAGTGAAGGGTATATGGGAACTCTCTGTACTGTAATTGCAATTTTTCCATAGTTCTAAAATTAATTCAAAGTAACAAGTTAAAATGATGAAAAATATACATCCCAAGCCTCAAACATACTTCAGCAAACACATGACAATTTATTTCTTCATGCACCTTTCTTTTAAGTCCCACCTTCTTACTTTGCCCTTTTCTCTCCAGTGTGTTCTCCTACAAGAAAACATGTGCATTTTTTAAGCGAACTTTTTAAGTATTGTCTGATATCTGTTCACCCATCAGAGCTTCATCTTCCATCACCATGCAGCTTATTTCCGGAAGAAAGAGTCTTTTCCCTAAAAGAAAGTCTGAAACTATTAAAGTATCTTTTTCTCCTTGCTAGAGATCTTTTTAATGAGGAAGTAAAAAAAAGTAAGGGCAAAAATAAATAAGAAATCATTATTCTAGGATTAAACATAACCACCAAAGCAAATATGAAAGTTTACTTATAAACTGAGAAGCTGTAAAAGCTACTTACTTTTGTATAACAATATCATTTCTTAAAGAAACCTTTGCCACATCTTAAAGCTAGAATAGTAGCTTAAAAGACAAGCAAGTTGTGATTTAGGATGTTTAAATGGGTTTGCATACCACAATAAAATAATATGTAGTCCAGTTTGTTCCTGCTAAGAGGAACTCCACAAGAGTAAGACAGCTGGACAAAGCAACCTGTGCTACTCTTTCCTAGATCTACCTCCCCCTTGGGTATTTTTTTCTAGTTACCACTCCCACCATGTCCTTGGTTTCACTTGAGGGCCAGGGGGCCTCTAAATACTTTCTACCTAACATCTTCCTTGTGTGGACAAATAAAATTTCTCTTACCTACCTATGGCCAGCTACCAGAGAGACTGGAATACATATATAACAACATTAGACAAATGTTAGAGATTAAAATGGCGGTCAAATACAGAGTAATATGGTCTTGGTAAAGAGGCAACTAAAATCTGGCTCTCTTTACTCGATCCTGGTTATTGCTCACCCTCTATGCTGTGGAAATCATTTTAGGATCCACTACTGATCATCCAGGCATCTTATTGGACATTGGTGTGTCCCAAATATAACAGTAGGTGACCAAGTCCCAGAGAGAAAGGATTTTTCTATTCCAGCTCCCTGAGCACCCACTACTTCTCCAACTGATTGACATTAGGAATGTTAGTGAGTCTTCAGAAGAGACCAAATGTTCTTTCAAAATATAGCCTCAGAGGTGCCAAAAGTGTGCCCCATCAAAATGTTACATAAAACACTACGTAATATTAGACTATTCTCAGAAGACTAGATCTTCCATTATAATGCTATTAGTTTTAGATCCTCTTGCAGTCTACAATGCCTTGAAATTTACCAGAAACTGAATATGATTTCTAAAATTCTAGATTACCTATAAAAATGCAGGCATAGTTACTAAGTAAATAAATGCAATTGGCTATAAGGATAGTACCTAAAGTGGATGTTTCCTAGACAGACATTTTTCTCAATAGAATTTTTGGGATTAAGAAAAAAGGTCATTCTTAGAAAAAGAACTCATCTTGATGAGTTGAAGATGTTTTATTTGTATGCACATTGCACATTTCTATTTTCTCTAAGTCTCCTTAAGCTAAAGATTAATTTAATTAATCTCCAAGTGAATTATGAACTGTTTTCCAGGATCAGGACCCTACAATTAAAAAATAAAATATTTGGGACACTTTACAAAATGCAACTTTCAAAGGCATGGTTCAATGTTATGTATCTATCATTTATCTACTTATATATTTATTTGTGTATTTAAATATTTAAGATGATGTGTTACAATCCAACCAAACTTTCTTAGGATCTTATAGGACAGAACACTGGGAAATAATTAGGAATTGGTCCCCAGAGGCCAAGGCTTTCTGGACTCTCCTGACAAGATAAGAATCATCAAGTAATCTCATCAAGTTAAGAATCATCTTCCAGCAGAAAGTGATAAAGCCTTCCCTGTGCTTCTCATGAGAATTTACAAAGTGAGGCAATGTGTGAAAACTCAAGATAGAAGAACTTACAAAAGGATCCCTTCAAACTAGTTCCTCTTTCCAAGTCTGAGACTTACAATATTTCAAACACACACACACAGGCTTAAAAAGATTGGTTAAACAAGAATGAAATGAGATAGTCATTTCAAAACTTTAAGGCTGCATTTTTATTCAGTATTACTAACAAAATGATTATGGTAGTGAAAAATAAATCACTGGAGAAAATAAATGAGAAGGAACAGATGGATGAAATGAGAGGAAGAGGAAACACGACACGATGGGGAAAGCACTGAGGAGGGTCTCTCACTAACTGGCTGGCCTACTTCGGGCAAGTCAGTTTAGTCTCAACATGAGTTTTTCCCGTAAGAAACTGAGAATTGGTGTCTGTCGGTATAATTTAACCAGCTGTCACCCAGTCACCTGGACCACGGCAATTCTCAAAGGACAGTTCAAGTGCACCTGGAATAGAGTAGAACTTGTCTGTGTAATGAGTTAATAGTGCAAATATTTTGAATAATTTGTTTCCTTATCCATAGCATAACATTATTGTTTGCAATTTTGTTTAATTTTTTTTTTAATTTTATGATCGAGAAAAAGAGAGAAAATATGGGAGAGTGTTCCCAGAGAGTCACAATGTTGGCATGCCATTCTGAAATTCAAACAGTTCCCGAAGAATCGAAAAAGAGCTAGTTCATTTTTATGTATTTATGCTTATCATGGCATTGTCTATAGTATTCATAATTCTCCAAACTAATATCACAGGCTTGATATATCTACTTCTCTATGTATTACATCATCAGATCTTAATTAAGGCACTTTTCCTTCTGTATGCAATGCAGGTAATTTAACTCCCTTCTTTTATGCAGTTCCTAAAAAAAATTTTTACATAGGTATTTATGCTAAAATCTGGTACAATTACCGCCTGAGATTCAAAATGTGTAAAACTCCTTTGCTTCTGCAAGAATGACAACACAGGGGTTAATAGGAACACCTATCCCACATCAGCAGCACTGACAACACACTAAATGTGTATAAGCTAAATTCATATGGTCAAAACACACACTGAAATTAAATAACCAAAACATAATTCTTCTTGTCTTCTGAATGTGAATTTCAAGAGGCAAACATCTGGATTAGAAAGGCACTTAGCATCATACAAGGCTTTTTCAAGTAAAATTCCATTTATGAACTAGAAATGAGATTCTGTTCAAGAGGCCGCAGCTGACACAGGAGCCTAACAGCACTGAGACAGGATACAGATGAAACCGTGCCTGTGGATGAGCACAGACAGATAACAAAATTAATCCCTCAACGAGTTAAGCTTTTAAAGGTAAAATTGCAGGGTGTTTGGAAGAACCTTTCAGAAAACTATATACCATTTCTACTGCAGCCTCAATACAAACAGCTCACAAACAAATGAAATCTATAGTAATTAGAAACATTTTCAAAGTAAAAGATGAAATAGAAGGTTTTTTTGTCAAAGGTACTCAAGTATAGGATTGCACAGGCCCGTAAAATTTTTTAACAAGTGGGGGAAAAACATGTGTTGCAAATTATTCTATCTTACCAAGTAATGCCATAAACACGCGCACACACCCATACACACACACACATATATTCAAAACAAACAAACCAGGTATCAGGGGAGAAAACTTGAACACAAAAAACTTACCATCCACTATCACTATCATTTTACTAAAAGAAGAGAATTTTAACTTAAAAATAATTAGGAAGGACCCAATCTAAAAGGACAAACTTTCCCAAGAAAGAATGGCTGGTACTGTGGTTGGTTTTACCTTTTCCCTACCCTCTAAGCCCCAACTCATCATCACGTGCAATCTCTTGCGATGCTTTTGGTCATCATAGCTGGGGTGGCGGTACAACTAGCATCAACTGGGTAGAGGCCAGAGACACTGCTAAATATCCTACAGTGCACAGGACAGCTCCCAACAACAAGGAATTATCTGACTCAAAATGTCAATAATACAACAGTTGAGAAGCCCTGACTTCCACTAATGTGTTGGCCAAGGTTCAGTGAACACTGGCTCCCACTGATCCCGATGTGCTTGGTCAGATTGTGGAGCCAGTGGTATCTGGTGTGCTTGTCTGTTTTTTAACTTGTATTTTCCTTTCAATCATTCTCAACAATAATAATTTAGCAACAGAAATGCAGTGGTGAAGTTCTGTACTTTGTTATGGGGAGCTGTCCTGTGTGCTGTAGGATGTTTAGCAGCATCTCTGGTCTCTACCCAGTTGACGTTGCACCAATTAGGACCACACTGAAAAATTGGTTACTAAACTGCAGTTCTATCACTGTGACGTAGACCCTATTTGCTTATTAGTTTGCAGCTGGACTTCAGCACGTTAGATCAGGAGGTAGTGCTATTTACTGTTTGGAAGTACAGGGATATTTCGCTGGTTTGAGTTGAGAATCAGTAGTCTCCATCAAAGAGAAAACAGAAATCTTTTCTTCCACCACGCTTTGATAACATGTTTTATTAAATATTCAATAAAAGTATACATACTTTCTATCAACATAACTTCTTAAACATTGGGAAAATGAAATGAATTTATAACCATGGTTTTCTCCAGTTAATAAGATTATAGGTAGTTATTTTTTTCCTTAAGTTTATTTGGACCATATGGGTGTATAAAATTATGCATAAACTGTAAATAATATGATTGACTTCTTTTTGTCTCTGTACTTTCACACATAGTACTTGTGTATTTATAAAATACTGTTTTATACACCAAAGATTTTGCAAGTGATATTTCAGTGGCTATCTTTGAACACCACACATATACGTGATTGTTTCTACAAATTATATTATCAAAATAGGATCATACCTTAAATACTTTTATTTCTCATTTTTTAACATCTTAATATAAAATATTTCAAGGTATGTAAAATACAGCTTCATCACAATTTTAAATCTCTCTCTTTCCATCTATTTACAGGTTTTCACTGTTATTAGGTGTTTTCCATCTCTGCATATATGTATGTATTTATGTAGATAGATAGGTATATATGTTTGCCTGTATGTCTGTGCATACATATTTATGTGTATTGAGTAGGCTATGATGGATATCTTTCTATATTTTTCCAAATGTATCTGGAGGAAAAATTCTAGAAGACAAAGAGGAAGTACTTTTATAAAGACTTTCAATGCATGATTTCTTATTTCCCTTCAGAAAGTTTACCCTAATTAATATACCTACAAACCGTGTATAAGTGTCTATTTTCCAAAACATCTTTCTGACAGTGGATATCAACAATCTTTTATTATTTTTGCAAATACAATAAGAAGATAGTATTTCATTGTTGCTTTTGTTTGTATTTCTATAATCTCTGATGAGACGAAACAGCTATTTACATGCTTATTTTAAACGTGCATGTATTCTTTGTGAATATCCTGTTCAGGTCCTATGCCCATTTTTCTGTTGGTGGGAGTTCGGGGGTGGGGGAGGTAGTGTCATTTTTTTCTTACTGATTGATGATAATCTGTTTATATATAAATATAAATAGTTATATTTATTTATATTCTTATATAAATATATTCTTATATAAATTGTGATTATTTCTTCAAATTGAGGTTTTTCTTTTAAGAATTTTTCCGGGCCAGCCTGGTGGCATAGCAGTTAAGTTCATAAGCTCCGCTTCTGCAGCCCAGGGTTTGCATGTTTGGATCTGGGCACAGACCAACACACCGCTTGTCAAGCCATGCTGTGGCGGCATCCCATATGAAGTAGAGGAAGATGGGCACAAATGTTAGCCCAGGGCCAGTCTTCCTCAGCAAAAAAAGGATTGGCAACAGATGTTATCTCAGGGCTGGTCTTCCTCACGAACAAAAAAGAAGAATTTTTTGGACTTGATGTTGTGTTTGGTTTGTTTGTCTTATTTTATTTTGTGTTCTCAGGAGTAAAGTTTGTCTGCTTTTTTCCTTTGTTTTTCTGTCTGTGGTATCATAGTTAGAAAGTCCTTTAGCATCCCCAGGTCATAAAAACAAATATTTATATTTACTCTTTTTATGTGGTACAGATTGCGTTAGTCATGTTCTTCAGTTCATTGCACCCTGACTCTTGGTAAACAGAGGGCTCTCCCTACTCCAAGATAACCCCTTTCTCCTCCTTCCTTCCCTTCTTCCTTGCCTCCTTCCCTCCCTCCTTTCTTTCCTTACTTCCTCTCGTTCTCTTTTATTCCCATTTCTTATGCCTGTTTCTCTGTTCTTTCTCTGCAAATCAAACATAAACTGTTGTTTTCTTAACCTACTATGGTTCACTGTGTCTTAGAGGGCTCATACTTAATTCACTGCACAATATATGAAGCCCTTATGATTAGATATTACTGCATTTTATACACATTGTATTTTAATAGAACTGACCATGTGTCAGGCATCTATTATGTTTCTATCACTGTGCTAGACCCTTTACATACATTCTTTCTAATTACAATACTTTAATGTAGGTATTATCTGAAGTGAAATATAAGGAATCAGAATTTCAGAGAATAAATGAATTACTAAGAGTCATATAGTCACTAAAAAAAGAAGCGAAGATTGATCCTAGAAATGATGATTCTTTTGTTTACCTCTTGGTGCCTCTTATAAAAATAAAAGCAAACAGAACCAAGGGAGTTCTGCATATGTGCAGAAACTATACTTTGGAAATAAAATCCCTTTTCTCTACCACCCCATTTTATATAATTTTAGGAAATTTCAGTAACAGTAGTTCCTAACTTCATCATTTCACTGAACTACACTAATCTAATGCTACACTCGTGGCTCTACAGTTGCAAGCAAACGATGTGGGCAGCAGGTGTAATATAGCCTTGATTCTGCTTCTATACAGCTCAACTTCAAAATATAGATTCCTACCATTTTGCATGAGATTTTGAGGCCATAATTTCATATCAGCCCTAGTCTCCCATAAATTGAGCACTTTTTTCCAGGACATAAGAGACAGGTTTTATTCAAACAGCCCCTCTGAAGCCTGGGCTGTAGGAAGGTGGCCGTGTGGTGCAGTGGGGGGAGCAGGAGCACAGGCGGGTCCTTGAGGCAGGCACAGCCAGGTCCATCTCAGTTCTGTCATTTCACATGATGTGATATTGGGTACTTACTTTCATAATCTCTCTGTGTCTTTTTCTATATTTTTGAAGTGGGGATAGTAATATCTACCTCAAAGGGTAGGTTTGGAGAATATTTAACAAATTTCAAGTGCCTGATGCATATTAAGCATTAAGTAAATAATTGCTATGTTTTTGCTGCTGCTATTATTCTTATTATCGTCAGAGTAGAAAACTATGATATGCTAGGGCATATCCATATATTTTATGGATAAAAGGCATAATTTTAAAATAAATTTGGGAAAAAAGTTCTAAGCCACGAGGATATTTTCTTGTCACATTGACTCCTCCACGGAAGGCTGTGCTAGTTCCATCTTCCCTAAAAGTATACTTCACCTACCAACTCTATGATCCTGGTCTGCTAAGAGTTACATTGTCTAATTTCAAGCATATAACTCTTTTTTAAGTTAATAGACTATAGAAGAAGACACGTTTATTCAAAAGCATCTATCTATGAAAAAAGAAGAGACATGCAATTGTAGTGCAATAGGACATTGGAGGAATTTAAAAATTGATATTATTAAATTGAATTTTAGTGATATGTAAAACTTTAAAGTTCCATCAGAAAACCAGTGAAGATCCATGCCATTTAAAATTTAAAAAGATCTATTAAAAAGGTACATATGTCTTACTGCTAATTTTAGAGACTGTTTCTTTCTTTTAAAGTGCTAGCCTTCAAGTCAATTGAAACTAAAGCACTTCATTGCTACCTAGGTTGTTTACTCTCCCCCACACCTGGGACTTTGCTTGTAGAAGGGTTTGGACTTCTTATCTCTAGGTAAGCCTAAGAGGGAGGGGAAAAGACTAAAGTAGCTCTGTCATTTTTAATTCCGAAGATGAGCTGATGGTATTGGGAGAGCAGAGAGATCAAAACCTTCCAAATTGTTGCTTTGGAAATAGATAACTCACACTTCACATAAAAATCCCCTGGACTGATGAGGAAAATTTTCAGTGTCTCACTGTGTCTACACAGCCTGAACAGAGAGTTGCTATATATTCTCAAGCTATACACTTCTAGAACCTACTCAGATTTCCTACTTGTACAATGAATTTTCCTTTATTAGTATGGAAGGTGAATATTTTATTAGCTAAGTGGTGATGCTTCACATTTTTATTCTGCTGACTATATATTCCCTGTACACATTCAAATCGCTATGTCTTAGTTTACAAGCTCCAAGTGACCCAGGACCATGAATCACACAAACAAGTGCTTCCTGAACATTTCTTGGATGCAGATGACTCTTACCTTTCCTGACAACAGTCTGACATTGAATTCTGTAGTATTATATTTTGTATGCTTATCTTAACATATAACATATCCAATACCCCCTTATAGCCCGATATTGCTCCTCCTATGACCTTCTACCCAAGGAAATAACATAGAGTTCCTTCTATTTTCAGCTGCAGCTTGAAACTGGACTAAGGACAGGCACATGACTCAAGGGCCATCCATCCAAGAACTAACTAGAAACCCATGAAAGGATCCTATGCAAGGAGGTTTGCACACAGAAGGAAATTTATTTAGCTTAGCCAATCAGACTGGTTTTCTCCACAAACTGTTTTGGAAAATTTGAAGAGGACTAATCAGGAAAGTTAATATTACCAACTTGCAGAATTAGCAGAGATGTCATAAATGTGAATGCACTCAACAAATGATGATGATGATGATGTTGATGACAATGATGGTGGTATTGGTGGTGATGATTATCATGATGTTGGTTGTTTAAGTTTGATTATTTAACTATGTGCCACTTCTTACAAATATTAGCTCATAAGCTTCACAATAACCCTATGATGTGAGTAGGTCTGTTTTAAAAATAATCAAACTGAGACATAGAGGAGTTAAGTAACTTGTTGAATGTCAACAGCTATAAGTGGCAGAGTCAGGATTCAAACTTGGGTATCGGGCTCCAGAAATTGTGGTCTCTTTCTTTAAATTATCTTAGAATCAGAAAGGAGGAGACAAGTCCAGAGACGACGTTTTTAAAAAGTCCTAGTTCTTACAAGCACATGATCTTTAAAGAGCTGATAACTCCACATCGAGGGAAATGTTTATGTTCTATGTCCATTCATATTTACCATGAGATTTTAACCAAGACTTAGATATATATAGCGCTACAGCCTGTACAGCTCATTGTAAGAAGTACATGCTCACATGTCTATGAAATAAATGTAGGTTAACAATCATTCGTTGATTAAAAATATGCATATAAAAAGCCTAGATTTGGTACTTTCAGCATGAAAAGGTAATTTTTAGAATATCAGAGGATTATTTAAAACGAGATTTTCTTTTGAGCTCCTTTTTTCACTACCTTAACCATTACTTGATGCACATTCTCTTTAATGGGAAAAGAAGTAAGCACATATTTCATATTTCACCAGAGACTAATAATTCAAAATTATTTAATTTATGTACACTAAATTTTGAATATTAAAAGAAATAGGACTTATCCAATGACAACAATTAAGAGAATGGGGAAAAGGGCAGCACTTGGTAGCCAGATGTCCATCACATACACCTGTAAATTCAAGAAGGCAAAGAACCACCTAAAGTCTTTAACCTCAGAGAATTTTTTCAAATGACTATCATCTGGGTAATTATTTTTTAAAACACCATTTTTGAAAAATAAGAATTATACTATTTATTTAGTAGACAAATTATACTTATTGGTTGGATATAAATGCTGTATCTGAAACAACTCCTGTCCTCCCAAATTTTCTGCACATGTTCCTTTTCCCAAGGCACATTCACAGTCAACATCATTCATTCAATAAATATTTATAGCATATTTATTATGTGTCCAGCACTATTTTAAGCATGGGGAATACATTATGAGGGAAAAAGATTAAAATTGTTGCCTTCCTTGAATTTACTATCTAATAGACAGACTGAACAAACAAGTAAATGTGTAGTATGTCAGATAATGACAGGAAGTGCTATGGAGAAAAATAAAGGAGACGGGGAAGAGGTTTGTATGGGGACTGGGATTGGGATGGCAGTTTTAAGCAGGGTGGTCAGTGATGGCCTTCCAGAAAAGGTGATAGCCAAAAGGGCAAGTGTGTCAGAAAAGAGGAGATTTGGGGGGGGGGGGGGGATGAGGTCTGAAAGTAGAGAAAAACTAGATCGAAAACTAAAATATTAATTTCTTTGAGGAAAAGAAATGGTTACCACATAATACATAAAACTTCACTGTATGTTTACAAGGTTGTAAAATTCTAACATAAAGCTATGTATGTGAGATGAATTCCAGTCTGGTCTGTACATTTCAAATTTGCCTACTTGACATCTTCATTTGGTTATCTATAGACATTTTAGACTAGACATAGCCAAAATTAATTTCTGATCTTCCACCATCTCTAATCTGCTCAATTCAGTCTCCCTCATATCAATATAAGTGGCAAGTCCACATTCCTAGTTCTCAAGCCAAAAAGTTTAAGTTGTCCTTGACTCCTTTCTCTCTCTCTCATATTCAATATCTAATTCTTCAGCAAATTCATTTGACTCACCCATCACTATATATGGTCAATCAACCATATATATGGTCAATCAACGTTTCTATTTCTAAAACCCTGTTCTCAGCCTCCATCATTTCTCACTTGGATAATAGCAGTGGCTTTCTAACTTTCTGCTTCCTCCTGAAACACTACTCAGATTATTTTCAATATAGCATTCAGAAAGATCCCTTTAAAATATAAGTCATATCATGTCACTCTCTGGCTCAAAGCCCTCCAATAGCTTCCCATCCTACTCAAAATAGAAGCCAAATTTCTTACAGTGGTTTATGTGCCCTATAAGATCACACCCCCCTTTTTAGTCTCAGACCTTCTCTTACCTCACTAACACTTGTTTCCAAGAATATTTCCTCCCCAAGGTTTTTCTACTTGCTATTCCCTCTGCTGTGAATGCATAAATGAGTAGAAAACACTCCACATAAAGCTTGATGGAAGGCTAGGCCCACTAACTAGTAAGTGAGTCACAAATAAATATCACAATATATCACTTAAATTCATACCTCCGTGGCATTATAAATAACTCCATGCATAAATTTTGGGTCGTTCATCAATGTTAGAAAATAAGAAATCTACATTTATGAATGCCAAGGTTCTACTCTATAATTAAATGGAAGAGTAGAGAGATTTAGCCTCAAATCACAAAAGTTGTAATTACTGCAGAAAGATACTATACTGGATAGCCTTACTTTTCCTCTTACTCTAAAATATATCACTGCATTGGTGACAAGAAAAATTTAACAATGGGGAAAATAAATCGGAAAAAATGTAATAAATGTAGATATCTTTTTAATTTTTTTAAATCAGAATTTGTATTGAGATTATTTCTAAAGACAAATAAGACAATCAATTAGGAACAAGAGACAAATGCATGAGGCATTTACGATTAGTTACTAGTCATTAATTTTAACTCAGAACTTCCCAGCAATGAAGGCAGGGTGAAATGTATATATTTTAATATAGCTCTGATAAGTGAGAGTATGTTAAGATATCTGGTAACAATCTTTCCTGGATTGAAATTTCAAGAGGCATTTATTAAGAGAAGTCTGATATAAGAAGTTTTGGGAAAAATAATATGCTGTGTTTTAAATTTTAATTTTCTCTGCCTAGATTTTTATAAAGTGACTTACAAAGTCAAAGGAATAACACTAAATTTCAATTCAAGTAAAGAATGTGAATAAAACAAAGATGAAACTGTTCAAGTACACTACTTCACAGTGAAGAGAGAGAGAGAAAGCCTAGTGACCTTAGCACGTAAAACTCCAAAAGTAGTAAGTACACTGTCCTTGAGACTGCTTCTCAGCAGAAGTTTTGTTTCATTAAATCAATAAAGGCTAAGTGTAAACAAAACTTCGTGGAAATAAAGGGAGTTGAGCTCATCCTGAAGAACTTTCATGTTTGAGGGAATAAAAAAGACAAAAGGTAGAAAATTCAGACATGGAAAAGATCATGAACATAGCCCCAGAGATAGCCCTCACTATCAGAAACACAAGAATCATTTTAGCAAATAAAAAGTGTTTTTGGATGTATGTCTTATAGGGCCAGGAATAAGGAGGCACTGTGAAAAACTTTGGCAAAAAAGCAGAGCAATTAATATTTGTACTAGCAGGCACTAGGTAGTAGAGAGTAGTCACCTAGCAATATATAGTAAGATTTATCTGGCTCAAGTAGGTGCAACTTTTGGAAGGGAGAAAGATCAGGAAACAAACTAATGTAATCTCTTAGGCTCAACATATTGAGGACCTAGTGTACTTTTGAAGCAAGATGTCTTACAAAAGGAAGGCTCTCCTCATCCTCTTTCATTTATATATATGTCTATACCAGGCAGTGTATGAGGTTATCCAAATATAACACTAAGTGAGACAAAAAATATGTTCCCTATACTAATGAGGTCTAGTGAGGTTTAATGATGAGAGAAGAAGACCCATTATATAAGAAATTATCCATGCACAGTGAATGTCACGATCTGGGAATCTCCATGAGTAGCAGATGAATGTTGGAGGAAAATTACACTTGGACTTGTGTGTCAGCAAAATCTAGGCTAATCTAGAATCCTGATGATAATCAGATATTTATTGGTGAAGGGGAGGACAGGGAGTTGAGAGAGTTGTGTTCCTCAGAGAGGGATGTGAGGGAGAGCATGGTGCCCTAGAGGAAGTGAGATCTCCATTCAAGGGGATGGGGTTGGAGAGAAAGTGGTGAAATAGGAGGGAAAAGAGAGAAGCAGGGAACAGACACTGAATTTCTCTCACACAGGGCATTAAGGGATTGGATTTCATGCCAAGGGCAAGGGGAGACACTGAGACCTAGAAGAGGTTTTATGCATGGCGATAGTGACAGATTTGCACTTTAGAAATATCATAAATGTTCAAGCGAGAGAATGGAAGTTTATAAAACTAGAGGCAGGAGACTATTTAGGAGCCTGCCAAAGAAAATCTAGGTGAGAGATGCCAGTGCCTGAATTAAGGTAGTGACCAAGACAGCCTTAATGTTCCCCTCAGCCTGACTAAATTTTAGACAGACTTCTTCCTGACTCTAGGCCCCTGGCCTCCCTTTTATTAGAACATATACTTTGCAAAACTTATAATTATATAAATTCTTTCTTTTGCCCCTTTGAGACGTAAATATTTTTGAATGCTTCTTGTCAGTTTTACAATCCAGGACTGTCTTTCTCTAAGATCAGGGAGCCATCTCTTTGAAATGCAATCATCAAGGAAGATAGAGCCCCTATCTCCCAATCTCTGTGGGAAGGTGGGAGACTAACTTTAGAGGACACTTTGCTCCAAGTTGTAAAACTACCTCCTGTGATAAAAATGACAAAGTTCACTTTTCCTTTGGGTAAAGCCAACTAGCAAATACAGATGGCCTACTATCCTCCTCACACCATCTCTGAAAAATCTTTGTTTCAGCAGAGCTGAACTCAGATTGACTTCTGGTCTCTCTCCCCAATTGCAATAGCCTTGCAATAGTCTTCCTCTGCTGTTTCACTTTGTCCAGTGCAAATTTCCTTTGAAAATATTGATAGTGGAGGTGGTGAAATAATAGACAAGTTCAGAAAATATTTAGAAGATAGTAAAATTAGAACATGTTATATGATTAGTTGTGAGAAGGAGTGAAAAAGTATTGCCAGGTTCAGACTTGTGCAACTGGATGTTTAGGAGTGCCATAAGGAATACAGCAGTTAGAGTAGATTTGTGGGGTAAGATGATGCATTTGGGCTTGGAAACAGTGAGTGCCAGGTGCCTGTGAGCCATCTGAGGAGAGGAAACTTACAGACCTGCCAATATATGTAGCCAGAGCTCAGGAGATAGGCCTTGGCTACAGTGATGTACCTAAATATTTGATATTGGAAGTCTTGGGACTGTATGAGAATATCCAGGAAAAGTTAGAAGAACTGGAGGTCTACAGGGCTTAGATTCAAACTCTAGTTAACCCTAACGTTTATGGAGTGAATAGAGGAAGAGGAAAGCATGAAGCACTGGGAATGGTCACCCAGAAAGGAAAGAAAGTGGAGCTATTGCCAAACACACAATTGAAATTGTAGAAATCAATGATGAGAAAATGCACTGCCTAGTGTAGTGCCACTGAATAACGTAAGTTCATCCAGGTTTACCCGAGCTGGGTTTTTCATAGTAACCTAAACGAAATTATATCATGACAGAGGTAATGAGGTCATGTCTCCCTATATTTACTATGGTAATTCAGTATAAAATGAGCTACTGAGAGTGTATTCTGATAATAAATAGGGCCTATTAAATTGTTTCCATTTTTTAAAATAAACCACCCATTCATGACATTTTTTTGTGTTCTTACGGTGCAGGACAATCAGCTGACTCCATGTTAAAAAGCAGCAATGAGGAAGTCCTCCCTTTCACCAACATGAAGTTAGAGTCCACATGGCTTTTTTTATACCAAGAATCATCTCTAGTACTTTAAGATTTGATATGCTCCAATTCATTTGCTGCTGTTGACATTTTGAGGTTGTGTCCAGTAACCTAGGCAACTGTTCTTATTTCTGTCCTAATTTACCTCTATTTATAGAGTTTATATAGATTCAATGGCCTCAAGATATTCTTGAAGGCAGAGCGGGTTTACAACCTACATGCTCTTAAGTGAATAAAATATTAAAGATGTGACAAATCTTAGTCATCAAACAAATAAAAACTACATGTTACAATTTGTTTAATTTTGGATCATCAGTAAATATAATGAATAATGTATCTTTAAAAAGATAGCATAACTTTATCATGCTGAGATATGATATGACTACAGTTGAAACTATAAATTTTTAAGTGTTTTGTTTTTAATGTTATATTCACTAAACTGAATTTCAGCAATTAGAGACCACAGCTTCAAATACATTCAAATAAAAATCTGGCCTTACCCAGTACTAAAATGAGTTCCCTTTTTCACTCTTCATCTACAAGACTCTATAATAAAAGTTCAAATTGTGTGAGACAGAACAAAATCTTTGATTTAGTTTTTAGACCTTACTGGCTCTCAAGCTATATAGGCAGAGGGAAGAATTACTAGAACATATGTCCTTTATGGGCAGGGGTAGAGAAAGAAAGGGTGATTTTAAATGACCACTTGCAAAATTGTCTCCAACATGAGTCCTATAAATATCAGGATGAGTTGTCTTTTCTTTTTTTTTAATGAGTATGTATCATAAAACTAGGAAATTAAGCCCTACATAACTTGATGAAACTAATTGAGGACTCAAGAGAGATAGGAACTAATGGATCACCAAGCCATCAAAATTACACAAAGAAGAAGAACTCCCAGTGCAGGGCCAGGCATCCCATAATCATAATTCCATAATGAAAATAAGAACTTAACAACTATTCAGTAAAATTTTCTGTTTTATGCTACTATCAAGAGTTGCTTTTCCTGATCACTGTTTCAGTTCTACATTACTTATGTGAATATAGATGTATGTAAAAGTGCTAGCATCATTAAGAATCACATTAATGCCATCTTCCTTTTAACGTCTTAAGGCAGTTCCTGATAAGTCCCCCTTCTGAGGAAAAAAGAACTCCAAAAGACTTATGGTAATAGAGTATCCAGGATGTCAAAAATGTTTAGTACCACAAAACTAGGAAAGCAAAGTAGTCTCATATCAGACTGAGAGATTTGTATTTATAAAGCTCCCTGAGCTACTCAAAAAGAAGTCAAAGTATAACACTCTCACACACAACTCTAAACTTATGAAATTCATTTTTATAAAAATCAAAATTTATTGAGCATTTCCTATATGCCAGGAATTAAACTGAATTTTTCATACATCCAGTTTAATCTTCAAAAACAACTATAAAATAGATACTATTTTTATTATTACAGTTTTACAGATGAAAAACTGAAAGTTAGAAATATAAATTCACTTTCCCAGGATCACGTAAATAGCAATTGGTGGAACCCAGATTTGAACCATTTATGTGACTCCCAAGGCCACACTCTTAACTTCTCCATTATAGAGCAGTGCTAGAAAAGGTGAGTCACTTGCTCACCCATCCCATTCACAAAACTTTTTTTCAATCCATTTTATTAAAAGTCTTTCTAAATCCATAGAAGTCACTCAGGTAGGCTTGAGGAACATAGTTGTAGCTGACACTTTAGCAATTTCCTGAGTCTCCATTGCTGCTGCTGCCTTACTGCAGACAATAAAACAGGGGAAATTTCTAGAAATTGGAATGCTCCTGGTATTGAAATATCACAGAGGCCAATGTCATAAGAGACTGACTGAGGAGTAACTGCCTCTGTCTTCTGGATTCTGTGCTTGGAGACCTTGGATTGTTGTCCCACCAGGTCCTCTGCTGTATGACTGCTTGACTAATACTCCACTTCATCAAGGAGAAGTGATCCACAAGGGAGACTGTCGGGGTCTGGACATCACTATATACTTTCCAAATGGTAATCAAAACACTGATTTTGTTATTGATGGAAGATTGTGTCATTGGGACATTTAGAAATTTGTGAGGCTTAGACAGGTCTGATACTAAGGTTTATGGTCTTCAGTTTAACAAGTCATCTTTCTAGTAGAGGAATTATAATATCAACTCCATAATACTGGCTGTAGCAATAGTAGATAGTGAGATCTTAAGAGATGATAAGATTCTCCCCAAGTTTACAAGTGTGCTGTGCTGGAAAGAGTGTGATTGGTGCCAGAAGCCCTGGGATTTGGTCCCAGTCTATATGACTTGCATAAACTACTGAAATTCTTTGAGTCTAATTCCCTAATTAGTAAAATAAAGAAAAAAAAACCTCCAGGGCTTCTGTTAAATAAGACATCAATTTGGAAATATTCTGTAAACTATAAAGTGATAAATGATGACTGGCACTGCTCTGTTTAAATAGAAAATATGACTTAGCATGTATTTAGTATAATCTTTTAGGAAGCTTTTAGGACTTACTAGAAAATCTTATTATCAGTAAGTTTAGGAATTTGATTATCTTAACAGGAGTCAATTTTCACATCTTTTTCAAATTTGAGTTTTTAAGATAAAAGATATCTATTTTATCCTTGTTAAGAGCATAAATTAAGAACAGAACAAAAGAACAGAATAAACAATGAGCTCTTTGAAGAATGTTCTATAAACCTGTAGCAAACTCACACTCCTGTGTCACTGTGGAATACCTGATCACTGGATACAACCACAATATCGGTCCAGTGAGTATTCATGTTTAATTACTAAGATAATCTTTAATTTCCACTGCTGTTCCTCTGCCACTTCATAAGGTATGCACTATTGGTCTTTTAGTATTATGCTCTCGCTGACCATGGACTCTAAATCATTATTTGTTGGTTACAGACCTTTACAATGCCCAGTGGCATTTGCCACTGATGACAGCAATAATACATGATGTTGAGCCAAAGCTACTGAGAGTGAAATGCAGAAAGTAAAATGATAATAAATGATTGTCACTCCATTACTACACAGTGCCTGAAATTGTTTCGAGTACATGTTCAATATAGCAGAGTCTGCATAAACCAAGAACCGAAAAGGTATTTACTCAGTAGTAACAGTAGCAAACAAAAGGGAACCCAACCATTTGTCTGGTGCAGTGACTAGGAGCTCCTCATTAAGCATGGCATGAGTATTCAAAGAATTCTCAACAGATTTCACTTCAAAATCTTATGATATCTTCTCAAATTGATGGTACCTGGGAAATGTGTCAAAAGGTATACTCAGTCCAGTAGACACAAACTTCAGGAATGCTGGATAGAATACAGAGACAAAGTCTCAAATGGCTGTGAGACTGAACATATGAATATATTCTAAGCACAGAGATGTAATTACAGTCGTACATTGCTTTACGATGTGGATGCGTTCTGAGAAATGCATCATTAGGTGATTTCTTCTTCATTGTGCAAACATCATAGAGTATACTTACACAAACCTAGATGGCGTAGCCTATAATACACCTAGGCTATATGGTACTAATCTCATGGGACCACTACCATGTATGTGGTCCATCATTGACCAAAATATTGTTATGTGGTGCTCGATTATATTAAGTAGGGAGTATGGGACTGTGAGGGATACAAGGTGCCTGGGACAGATCATAAAACCTGTCTAAACATAATCTTGGCTCTAGTCAAGTGATCAGAGTGGAGGACAGATTTGGATTATCCTCCTTGGCCAGCCATCTCATAAACTTCAGGTATGAGAGCTGAATCTGTTCTAATATACTCACAAGAGAGATATTCAATAAAAGTGTTTTATTGGAGATGAAATGTCCATATTATATAATAATTACTCTCTAAAATGTCAAAGAAAATTTACATCCTTCCTCCCTTTCTCAGACCTGTGGCATCCTTTATTCTGTTCTCTTTCATTCCATTGATGATGCATCAGGTTTATTGTTGTGGTGGTTTTTTGTTTGATTGTTGGTAAAGGATTCATTCTACCAACTCTACGTCCTAAGTGAACTGACCTGTGGTAATCACTAAAGTTCTTAGTCTGAAAACATAATCCACTTACTAGAGAGATTATATAAATCTGAGCCTCAGTGATCTTATTAGTAAAACTGGGATAATATTATCAATATAGCAAAGTTAATGTGAGAATTAAATATATATATATATATATATATATATATGAAGTGATATCTTTTCCTTTCTCCCCCCAAAAGTAGAGCCTAAGAAGGGAATGTAGTTTATTTTTGGAAGAGATCTTAGGGAACAGAACTGGGAGCCTGGGAAGAAAGACTCAGGAAAGAAAGAAGAGCCAATCCAAAGATACATTATCAAGCTGGTCACTGCTGTAGGAATTGGGGCTTGATCCCCCTGGGGAACTTTTAAGGACCTGTGGAAAATGAACTTCAAAATGGTCCATCCAAGGAATGGAAGAATATTGGTCAAAGGTTGCTCTGTCGGGTGTTAATGCGTCACACGAGTTGTGTATGTACTAGAATATCTGAGCAGCCTCCTGAGGAGTTCCACATACAAACTGCAGGGAAGCCTCAAGGCAGAAAGTGAAGAAAATCCAAGCTATTTGGAATTCATACAGAGGAGATTCATGGGAGCAGAGAATGGCCAGGTTGAAAATAATGTTGCTCCCGGTAGAATTGAGGGTTAGGGATCTACCTTGCCACTAGACAGCAGTGAGGGTGTCATTCCAGGGGCATTCCAAATGAACTGAACTGTCAGGGAACTGTGCACAGCAGAACACAAATCCAGAATGCAGAGCAGTTTCATGATTTCCATAAGGTTAGAAGCAGCGGCTTCCACGAAAGATTCTCAAGAGCCAAGACCATGGAGATTATCAACTTCTTAATTTACAATGGTCAAGTGGCCATGTAGCTGGTCTGTAATCCCATCCAAGAACAAAAACACACGCAAAAAAGGAATAAGAAGCTTATTTTCTTAGCATATAATTTTAAAATTTATAAAACACTCTCAACATGCACTGTCTTCCTTGAAGTTACCAACGATGCCATGAGAAGACGTGGTACTATTCTTCTCTTTTTTCAGATGAAGAAATTTGAAGTTTCCATTTAAAGGGTTTTAACCAAGGCTACGTTGTCACATCTGATGAGCCCAGAATGAGAACCAAGGCATGTTTATCCTAATCCCAGCATCCTAAAAGATACCTTTATTTTAACAAAATTTCCTCCTCTCAATTACTTTGTAAGCCCTGACACCTGCTCTCCTGCTCCAGTGGCTCAGCAGCAACCTAAGTGAGTCATTCACTCCACTGAAAGTGTGAGCAAAGTTTATCATTAGCAAAATTTATTTCCAATTCCATTGCCATTTGTAAGATTTGATCTCTTACCAAGGATGCCTACCAGATTTGAAGGAAACTAACTCCAGATTCTGTGTGCCCCCAGACAGCTCCCAACATGAACTGGCTTCTAGAGAACTGAGAAATATCCCAAATAATCATCAATAACTGGACACTCGAAACAAAACAACATTTCTAATAAAATATAAGTGTTGTGACTGATATATACCAGTTCTCAGCATTCTGAATATTTGAAAACATGGAACTTTCTTAAATTTATCTTTTTTCATCTGTCTCCAAATTTTGTCACTGAATTTAACTAATTAAATAATAATAGTAATAATGATAATGATGATCATTATACAGTTGCGACTACTACTACAAATAATAATAAAACTAATGATTATTGAGAACTTATTATGAGCTGGGCACTGTAAGTGCCGTATTAATTAACTTAGTTAATTCCCACAATAATCCTCATATAGAGAGTACTGTTAGTATCTTCACTTTACAAATCGGGGAACTGAGGTAGAGAAAGGCTAGGCAAGTTTCCCAAGTAACACAGCAGGAAGTGGCTGATTCAGATGTGTTCCCAGCCAGGCTTATCCACTATGCCATACTGCCTGCCATTCAGACTCAAGTTCTGTAGTCTGGTCTGCAGTTGCAAGTTGCAGTTGCTAGGAAACCAAACTTCCACAGATTCCCAAGCACTGGCTGTAAATAAAGTATTACATCTCAGAGTAATTCAGAAATTGATTAACATCTTTGGAGGGGTGCGTGCGTGTGTGTGTGTGTGTGTGTGTGTGTGTGTGTGTATGTGTGTGTATGTATGTGTTGAGGGTAGGTGCAGAAGAGGGAATTGCAGAAAGGAAGAAAAGTACAGGAAGGTTGCCCCAGAAGTTTTTTTTTCCTAGAATTTCAGAGTATACTTACAACTTCTTGGTTTCTCTTTTCTCCTCTAAACAAATGTACACATTTCACTTTTAATTCTCATGACCTCTACAAAAATCAAAAGTGGTATGGGGTGATTCACCACATGACAGAAATGGTCTCACTGTGAGCTCTCCAGGTAGAGGGAATAATTCCCCTCATACCGCCACCCCTGCCTTCTGAGGCTCTTCTCTTTGTGCTTTGCAAATCCAGCTCCAGATCCAGGAGTCCCACCTGTGACAGGCTGCCTGGATCGACAAGGAGAGGGCAACACACAGGGAGGTGACATACCCGGTCAGTTTTCCCTTCGGTCTGAATGCTGGTGTGACTGCGGACCTCATGATCCTCTTCCAGGTCAGAAACTTCCTCCAGTTCCTCTGGGGTCTATAAAAAGAAAGCAAACCATTGCTGGCAAGAATGCAAAATGGAAAACAGTCCGGCAGTACCTCAAAAAGGGAGCATAGAGTTACCCAGCAATTCCACCTCTAGGAATGTACCCAAGAGAAATAAAAACATATTTCCACACAAAAACTTGCAAACAGTGTTCATAGCAGCACCAACCATAGTAGCCAAAAACTGGAAAAAACTCAAACATACATCTACTGATG
Organism: Tapirus indicus; assembly: GCA_031878705.1. NCBI lineage: Eukaryota > Metazoa > Chordata > Mammalia > Perissodactyla > Tapiridae > Tapirus > Tapirus indicus. The sequence goes on from CM062921.1 coordinate 54,361,713, forward strand.
AATGAGTAAATAAAATGTGGTCAATCCATACAATGGAATATTATTTGGCCATAAAAAGGAACAAAGTACTGATACCTGCTGCAACATGGGTGAACTGTGAAAATATTATGCTAAGTGAAAGAAGTTAATAATAAAAGACCATGTATTGTATGATTTCATTTATATGAAATGTCTAGAATAGACAAATCTATAGAAACAGAAATTTGATTAGTGGTTCCCAAAGGAAGGGGTAGGGGAGGGGGGAGCAAGCAGTGACAGCTACTGGGTATACGGTTTCTCTCTGGGATGAAAACAACGTTGTGGAATTAGATAGTGGTAATGGTCACATGATTTAGTGAATATACTAAAAAGCATTGAGTTTTATACTTTAAAATGGTGAATTTTATGGTATACGAATTATATCCCAATAAATTTTGAAAGAAAAGGAAAGCAAAAATGATCAGAAGGGAGTTTTTCTCTCAGTGAGTAGCAATTTGGCTAACCACTATGTGGTTACTACAAACCAAGGTGTTTACAGGTGATAAATGAATGGAATAATTATCATTAAAACCATATGATATCAAAATGCCACCAGAAATTATTAAGAAATTACATTTTCTAGAAACTTAATAAATAATTTAACATGAAGTTCAGCATCTATTCTAAATAGTTAATCTACTTCTATTCTTCTTTTTTAATTTCAACTTAAACATCTCTTGTTCAGGGAGGTGTCCTACTCAGATATCCCCTAGACTGGGTTGGGTTCCTCTGCCAAGCGTTTCCTGATCCCCTCTACTTTCACTATCATAATGCTTATTGTACTTTATTGTATCATTGTTTGTTGAATCAGGCAGCCAATTGATGACCTGTCTACTCCGTGATGTAAGGACTAGGTCTGCCCTGATCACTGTCATGTCCCCACAACCTAGCACATACACGCTTTTGAACAAAGAGCAAAATTATCAGTGATAGTCAATAAAGATAGCTGGATATGAGCAAAACAAAACATATCGACAGCAATAACAAAACCTGTCGCAACTGTACCTTTGCTGTGCTTCCAACTTCTACATTTCAAACTAAAGTTTGTTTTATGTTGTTTTTTCTAGTTCAAGATTTTCATTCCTTTATCTCACTGAGGCAATAATTAAAAGATATCAGTCATTATTGCAAATACAAGTAAAGGTACTTAACAAGAATTAACTTAATATTTGTCTTAGTTTACACAGTCTCAGCTTTAAATTATGATGCCATTGCTACAAAGCCCTGGTGAGAAATCTAGAATGCAAACATTTAGGATTCATGAAAAACACCCAAAGTGAAGCGGAAGATCTCTGATGGCTTTAACCTGGCTGTGAAAGACTAGAAAGGGGCTGGGCCTGCCTCCTTAGAAAAGCCCTGGTTTCCCTTAAACCTTCATTTTGCACACAGGCCTTTTGTTTATTTTCAGGACTGCGAAGAACTTTCCTTTCCTTGGGACCACTCCAGAGATGGGAACTTGCAATAATTAGCTCCCACTGTGGAGCAAAACTACCCATTTCCTAACCATTAATGGCCTCAGAGTCTTTCTCATCATCTGGATCTATAACCAGCATTTCCTTTGTTCTCTAACACTTGCACTGAGCATCACCCATCCCTTTGCCTTTATTTCAACTGACTCCTATGGGATATTAATACTCCCCTTTTTACCAAGGCCTCCGATATGCTGAGTAACTGTTATCTATATGTTGATCTCTATATGCAGTCCATCTTGGCTGCAACTATGTGCAGCTAAGTTCACAGGGCAATTTACTCTGTCTTTCTAGGTATTAATTAGCATGAGTCCACCACTATGGAACTTCTACACAACCACATATTTCATTATTAGCCATTTTTGTGTATTCTTCCCACAGAATTCTTGAGAAAGAATCTTTGCAATTTCCCTCCCGGATACATCACCAGCCCCTGTAACATCTGAATAGATTCAGTTGACCAAATTCCCTTTCTTGAGTCATGTTATTTTGTAACTGAAGGTTGTCTAGTGCCCCTACTCTGATCTGTTTCTTATAAATGTCTGTTGTTTATTACTCGGGTTACATTCTATCATGTAGTGACACGTAACTTTATCATTGATTCCAATATTTTATTCAGTCGAAAAACAAAGTAACTTAACAGAAACTAAGAACAACTGCTGTTGTCGGAAGTCTCAAGTACCATTTTTGTTGGTAATACTATAGCAAGAGATAAGCCTACCATTTACACCCACGTATTTCTGTGCTTTTCTTTGTCTTTAACACAGGACTAATAGTTTTCTTGCAAAGCCACCAGAACTGACCTCTTCTTTTCATGAAAAAATGCATTGGGGGAGTATTCAAAACATTTTCTGGCAGCATTTTGCATTCTGTAAGGCAAGCAGTTGGATGGTATTGAAAAAAACAAGTTAAATACACAATATTATAGTTTAAATTAAGTGGAAGCTAAGAAAGAAATAGGAGTACTCTAATCACTTTTGGCGTGATATACACTAATTCCTTCAGGACTGAAGACAAATATGGTCATCCCTCAGTATCCATGGGAGATTGGTTCCAGGACACCCAGAGATACCAAAATCTGTATCTCTGTGGATGCTCAAGTCTCTTATATAAAATGGCATAGTATTTGCATATAACCTGTGCACATCACCCCATATACTTTAAATCATCTTTAGATTACTTATAATACCTAGTACAAATGTAAATGCTGTGGAAATAGTTGTTATACTGGATTGTTTAGGGAAGAATGACGAGAAAAAGAGTGCGTACATGTTCAATACAGATGCAAACATCTTAGGCCTTTTGATCCGATGTTGGTTGAATCTGCAGATGTGGAACCCACAGAATTGGAGGACCAACTATAATGATTTAAAGAGCAAATATTTTTAAAAAAAGGAGGAGGGGGGATGGGCTACCCTATACTTTACACTTTTAAAAACAGCTTGCTTTTACTAGTCTGGTACCTTGAGAAGGTTAAACATCTGGAAGGGGTGTGTGTGTGTGTGTGTGTGTGTGTGTGAGTTGTGTGTGTTTCCAATCAATTTTCATTCTTTTGGAGGAGAGACCAACTATCTTAGAGGCAGAGTCAGGTAGTAGAAAGACCCTATACTGTTGAGTAACGCAGACTTGAATTTGAATTCTAGCCCTCCAATTAGTCATTATGGGACTTTGGGCAATTTGTGTACCCTTAAACTTTGGTTTCCTCAGAACAAAATTCTGGATAATAATACCTTACCCTGAAGTTTGTTGTGAGGCTCAATATACTAAGATGCTTTAAGTAAGAGCTTAGCCCACAGACACAGCTGGGATGCAACAAAAGTGTGTTTCTTTCTGTCTATTGCTTTTTCTCCTCTTCCTCCACTATCCTGTCCCTCATCCCATCAAATTTCTCTGATAAAACTTTTGTGGCAGTTTGGATACCTCCATTTTAATTCAAATTTATTATTGCGTATTGACATGGTACTTACTAGCCCCCTCTAGTTACATTCGCCTGATTTTGAGTACATAATGTCATTGTGCTAAACAGGGTTTAATATAATTCCACATGCATTGTTTTCTTCTAAATTCCAAATAAACATCTCTTTTGATCTGATTTTAATTATGTACAAGAGTAAAATTATGTCTTAAACTGGCCCCAGCAAAGATTCACTCTCCCATAGATTGCCAGGGATGATGGAAGTAACTCCTCTGTGCTGGGCTGTCTCTAAGCCAGACCAAGAAGAACATGTCCAATTTTTTTCTAGAAAGAATGTTAATAAACTCAGTCGTTACCTACTTATTTCTCATATCAGAATTCAGGGAAACTATTTCATATTTTCCTATTTCAACTCTTGCTTATTGTGAAGCCTTCCCTGGGCAGCCCAAAGTGATTTGAAATAAGCTTAGTTTCCTCACCTGTAAAATGGCAAAATATTACCTAATTCTTAGGGTTATTGTGAGGATAAAACAAGATGATGGACTGGAACATTATTCAGTGACTAGAAAATACTGAAGTTTCAACACTGTTTATGATTATTATAAATTATTATTATACAATCTCACTTTATTTATGCAAAAGAGGCCAAACATATTTCAGCTAAGGTTTTTATATAGAAACTGGGGCTGCAATAAATTGCAGGGTCACAATAAATTGGTGGTATATATATGTGTGTGTGTGTATATATATATAGAGAGAGAGAGAGAAATGACTGCATTTATATTGCTTTTCCCCCCAAGGATCTCAATGCTCTCTACAGGCTTTATCTCATTAATTCTTTCAGCATCCCTGGTGAGACAGGTAGGCGGTATTGTTATACCTAAAAATTCACTTTCACAGGCTTTATAAATGTTTAATATTGTAATATAAAAAGAAATTTGTGGTCACCAAACAGCATAAGAAGGAAAGAGAGAAAGAGAACAAGAGAAAGAAAGAAAGAGAGAGAGAGAGAAAGGGAGAAAACAAAAGAAAAAAGATAGTCTAGGAAATTGGAGTCATGGTTGGCATTTTCCTCTCAGAATTAAGGTTGAATTTCTAAATCATACACATGATTTAATCATAAATTATACTTCTATGACCATCCGTCTCTGGCTTACTAACATCAAATGACTGCCATAGCAATGTCAGTAGTGGGCTGACACTCAGACAAGCTGTTAGGAAGGATGCTATGAGTAGTCTCTGGAAGCAGGAAGCTGGAAACATGTTCAGTGAGATCATCCTAGCAGAGCCGATAACACAGGATGATTTGGGAATGTCCAAGTGGAGAGTCCAGAATTAAAATACATTTTTAAGATAGGAATATACGTATCAATAACACAATTTCAAAATATAGAAAACTAAGAAATGCACCTTGTTGAATACACACACATTCATGCATGCACCTTTTCTCCTTCTCAATCATGTCCCACTCACTAGCTGGTCCCATGTCAAGCCCTTTGGCTCTTTGTGTTTACTACTCTCTTGCCTGCCATGCCTCCTACAGCTTTCACAAGGCTGCATCCTTCTCACCATGGGAGTTCAGTTGGCCTCTCCTCAGCCCACCCAGTCATCCCTGGTCAGTCTATCTAAAGTTAACCCTTCCCCCACGTCGTGTATTTATTACATCACCCTGTATGTTTTTCTTTATGTCCCTTGTCATGCTCATAACCTGAAATCAGATTTTTGTTCTTTTTCCTTTTTTCTTTCTAGAGAGGGGATATGTTTTGGTCTTTTCCTATTAGAACATAATTTCCATGAGAATAGGAATGTTGTCTGTCTTGTTTACCACTCTGAGCTCCTGAAATAGCATATACTATGTGCTCAGTAAAAATATCCTAACTGAATAAAAGAATAAATGATTTAATGCCTAATAAGCTTTGGTATCAATGTCAGAAGACGCTCATAGGAACATTTCTGAGCTATAGAGCACTCATTAATTCTTTGCCTTCTGCCTTCAACAGGTGTTAATTTAATAATTCCTTGCCTAAGGGAAAATTTGAAGCAAAGTTTCTTGGATTTTGTTTAAATATATATACATATGGAAATTAGAGAGAATAGAATTTGCACACAGAGAGATTTTCTACAAACTCAAGATTCTCAGACTTGGAAGACCAGGAAGATGTCTATGTATCCCATTAGCAGTGCAGTATGGATATAAAAAGACTGCAGAGAAAATGCCATCTACTAAACCCAGACCAAAGTTTCAAGTCTCACCAGGGTTCTGTACCACAAACTTGTCGTGGAAACAGTAAGCAGTAAACCCAAAGGAGTTACATGGGCTAGGACAATGGCATCTCATTGGTAATCAGTGTGGGAAAATGACAAGTGATTGGTGGATCTCTCTGATGTCTTGATACCATCTAAGGCTCTATAAATGAACTCACTCATATATGGAATATAAGTGAACACACGGACAGAGAGAACTGATTGGTGGTTACCAAGGGGAAGGGCGGTGGGGGTGGGCACAAGGGGTGAAGGGTTACATCCACAAGGTGATGGACAAACAAAAATGTACAACTAAAACCCCACAGTGTTATAAACTATTAAGACATCAATTTAAAAAAATGGTAAAAAAAAAAAAAAAAAAAGAGTTTCTCAACCTTGGCACTATTGACAGCTTGCTCTGAATAATTCTGATTGTAAAAGGCTATAGTGTATATTGTGGGATGTTTAGCATTATCCCTAACCTTTTCCCACCACATGCAGTAGGACCCTTCCAAGTTATGACAATCAAAAGTATCTCCAGACATTCCCAAATGTCCCCTGGTGGGGAGGGGAGAAATCATCCCTGCTCTAGATCTTCGGTTCCTCTGGCCTAACACAGGTGGCAAGGGTAAGGGCGAGGCCCAATGACTATGTTGAAAGTGAGCAAAGTTAAAACTTACTTGATCTAGAGAATATAAAAATAAAAAGTAATTTTTTTCTGGTACATCTGATTTTTTAGATTGAAATTCATACCCCATGTAATACCATTATGGTTATAAGACAGAAGAGGGCACTCTTTATTCATTTTAGTCTTAACCAAACTACTGGAAGAAGATATCAGAAGGTTTATGAAAATAAAATTACAAACTTAGTTGCAGTCTTAATACCAGCATTTAATTAGCTGCTTTCATTCTGTGGTACTTCTTTACAACTTTTATTCATAATGAAGAAATTACCTAAGATATACAGTGATATCCAAGTTTGCTTGATCATTAATAAAGAGGTTTATAAAGTCAGTTTAAGTCATCTCAGCTAACATGTGAGTGTCTGTTTTTTATGTCTGTAGACATAGGCTACTATGCTAGATTCTGGGGATCTTGAGACAAATAAAACATAATCTTTGCCCTCAGAAGAGATAAGAATAAGGCTGTTAGATGGAAATAAATGATATTCCCTAGAGTTATACAGTTTGAGATTGAGATTAAATGCTGAGACATGGAGAAATTTCATTAGCAATATCAGGTAGAAGAGGACAATGAGCGTAAAGTGCCCCAGGGTAACCTGGGAAGGTACTCCTTGTATTGTCAGAAAGCTGCTAGGCTTGTGTTATGGTGGTTGATTAATGAACTTGAAGTTAGGATATCTGGGTTTTCATTCTAACTTTGCCACCAATTTGTTGTATGTTGTTAGGCAAATGTTATAATTTTCCTATGCTTCAATTTACTCATCTTTAAAATGAGGATTGAAAGTAAGTAAAACTTGATAATTTCTGTAAATCCTATGAGTTTTAAGATTTTATGAGTTCATGCTTAAACTGAAACCAAAATATTACTCGGATGAAATGTTTCCTCAGTACTAGGAGATCTCAATACTAGGAGAGATCTGGTAAATCTGTTGAGTTCAGTTGATTGAAACATAATTCACTCCAACTCACTATGCCAACTAGCACATGGCGAATCTCCTGAATACATATATCTTCTCACTCTCACAAGGAGTGAGAAGGCATCCAGTATTGTTCTCAGTTTTATAACCTGAATGCTTAACACATAGTCTTGCAAAACCTAGCTGCACAATAACTATGGTTTTTAGTGAATAAATACAAGGAAGAAGATAAATAGATAAAAAAATAAAGATGCAAATAAAGACCTATATCTCTCTTTGCTACAACAGATCATTGGTGGATTTTCTTCTTATAATCTTTCAAAAAACAATTCAAAACTGCCTCCAGGTACCATTATCATCCCTCTAAGTTTCACAAGCCATTTCTTTCTTCTTTTCCAGCATGTTAAGAATACAACACAACATGAATTATTCCATATGATGAAACTATGGATCCTGGGTGTGAATTGTACCCCTTAAAGGCTACAACAATTGAAATAAAGTTTGAAAAAGCTAAGTTGCAGAATATAACAAATATACCCTGAAGTAAGAGGAAAGAATACATCTAAAATGTGTAAAAGGATATGATTAAACGTAGTCAAATAGGACGACTTTGTCAGCTAAATCCTGAGCATGTAGAATATTGCTGTTAGAGCAGACACAACCCTCAGCCTTAGTTGTTCACATATTTTCTATGAAATAAGTCTCTGTTAGTTCACTACTTAGAAACTTACCCAGCCGGTAGCCATCAAACAAGCCAATCATTTGATGTCTTGTTGTTGAGTCTGGATTATGATGATTGTCATAGGGGCGACCATTATAATCATGTAAGTTTATGTAAAGATTTCTAAGGACTCAAGCAAAGATAGAGTCACACAGAGTAAACCATATTTTAGCCTCAATCTTTCTTTCTATTGGGGAGCTTGTGGGCAGTCACTCCTCTTTCCTAAGATACCAACGAGGCTCATAATTGTAGAAAAGCACACAGAAGATCAGCAAGAGGGTCATAAATGAAAGTGGCATCATCAATACCAGGGTACTTATTCAACTACCAAATGAGCTGGTGAATTAGCTTTGATTCCCAGGACTGCATGTCTAATTCATGAGACTGTCATAGAAGTATTCTAGCTTGAAGTTTAAATAAAGATATGAGAGACTAATGGAGCCGTGAAGATTGGGTTTGGATGAAAGCATATTTTTGGAAAGTTCAAATATTAGAAATATCTAGACTCAGATCAGGATCCTTGACGTTCTTCTCTTTGAGAACAGAAAAGTGAGGTCATCATTTTTAATTGAGGTCTTAATGTAATTCATTAACAACACTCTGCTGGGTTATTCCACATTCCTTTTCTCATTCAATCTTAACAAGAAACCTGGAAGAGGTGAATGTTATCATTTTAATACCAAAGTTGAGAAAACCGAGTCTTCGAGTTAACGGAAGATATGTGATGTCACACAGCTAATAAAGGGCTATTCAAAGTAGCATCCAGTGCTCATTTTATGAACCATGTGGCTTGGCAGTCACAAATGCCTGGTAAATGTGAGGACTGAGTAATTAAAACTTACAAGTCTAGAAATGAGCTTCAAACAGCATGAATATGCTGTTCATACAGCAAAGCAGGCCAGGTATTTAGAGGCATTGATCAGTACAACACCAGACTAGTCCTTAATCTCCTCCTTCCCCTGCCAGATAGAATTCCTAGAACTTAGTAAACTTGGCGTCTGGAGCAATAGATGGTTCGGCCCTTCTTCATTGCTCCACTGCCACCTACCACATATTGTCTTTGAAAACCCGAGTAAAAGAAATCCTGCTTCTTTCTCAGGCTGGAATCCTGGCTTTAAGCTATACCAGGTGTGAGATGAATTCAATTTTGGCCCATGCTATGAGCAAAAGTGTGCCAAAGGATCTGCAAAAAAAATATGCTCCTGTGTCATTTTTTAAAGTTCTATATGAATTAGGCTATATTAATCAGCAAAAACACTAAATGCATTTGGGACAGAACTGCGGGTTCATAGCCTATTTCCAAAACATGAACAGAAAACCTAAGGTAAGTAAATTGCCAAAGTTCTTATGGTAAGGCAAGAACTGTGGTAGAACATAATATAAAGATTAGGTATCTGCCTTTAATAACTTGTAGCCTCAACCAAGTACTTAACTTACCAAGAATTCAGCTTCTTCAGAAGTAAATGAAAGGATTGAACTAAATGATTTATAAAATCCCGTTCAATTCTATGGTTCACTATACACATCTATTGCAGGTTTAGTTACAACATATCAGGAAAGATAATGAATATCTGTTTAAGAAAACTTTGAATTGGCAGGACACCCTTCCTTTGAAATGCTGACCACAATTTTAGATCACAAGTCCCTTTTGGAATGTTAACCTCTCAGGAGGTTAGAAACAACTTTTTAAACTTGTTTTGTCCAGGACCACATTGGATGATGTGAGGGTTCTTCATAGGCAGTAATTGATGATGCCATTGAGAATTGTGGCAGTGCAATTACCCTCATTGCTCTGTAGGTGGGACATGTGCTGTTGTTGGAAACAATGCAGTAACATTAATAAGTGTAGTGGTGGAGGCGGCGCTAATGGTGGTAGCAGCAGTAATAGTAGTAGCAGCAGCGGCAGCAGATAATGACACACCCTGACCTTCAACTCTTGGGTATGAATCCTGCCACCATGAATATCAAACAAATTCTCACGCATTTGAGTGAGGAAAATTTCACCTTTTCCATCAAAATGTATGCCAAACAAACTATATATGTGAATTTTCATTCTTATCCTTAGAATAGACAGCTGAAGAGAGGATATTTAATTTAAAATTTGTTAATTTTTCTTTTTCAAAAAGACTATTCTACAGATATTAAAATAAGAGTTTCAGAGACTATCTAATGGCAAAGAAAATGTAATACACTGTTAACTAAATGTATACATGCATGTATATTCTAATTATATAAAATACATTGCATATATATGAGAGAGAGAATAAGAGAGTTGTGGAGTATTAATGTGGCTTTTCCTCTTTATAATTAATCTGTTTCTAAATTTTTACAATATGTATTTATTACTTTATCATTGGGGGGAATAAAACAAGCAATGAGTGAATGTTGCAAGAAAATCTGTTTAAGGTTGAATGTGCCATTTCAAGGACATGTCAGCAATAAAAAAAGAGCAAGTTTGCAAAACTCACTGCAGGGGCGCAGAGCTGGCCTTGTCACTTTGCAATAGGTCTATCCATGTGGCATGATATTTGGAGCTGATGTGCACAGACAAAAGCTTCCCATAGATGAGAGGAAAATTGGAGCGTATGTCTTCATTATCAAAGCAAACACTAAAGCAGACTGTGATAACAGGGACAGAGAAGTATCCCTTACCCAGCCCCCACGCTATTTTCCCATATTGCATGGTCTCCTTTGTGCTCTGTAGATCCATACAAGCAGTTGCTTCGTTATTTCATGTATCACATTTTCAGTGTCCTGGAAACTGGTTTTACAAAACTGTTCTATAGCAAAGATGAGGGAAAGGAAAGTTGCAGTTTGACTTCCCAGTGGGGATATATATTTTTTAACCTACAGGAAATCTTTTACTTCCGGAAATTGTTAGGCGGCCAGGTATAATATCAACTGTCCTAACCAAATTCATCTATCTAGATTTGCAAAGTAATCCCAGACACAGTAATAAAGCAAAAAACCACCTGCTGTGTTCCAGCCACAGACATTATGTAAGGCTAAGCAGGATGTCCAAACCTGACACTCCTATTTCACTGAACTAAAAAGTGAAACAATGTGAAAGAAGTTCTACATTACTGAGGCAATGTTGCTCGATAAAACAGTAATTCAGATCTATATTAGACTTTTGTATGTATTATTCAGGGTTACTGGACTGAAGTTTGCTTTATGAGACATAAGAATTCCCTACACTAGTAGAATAAAGTAGCCTAAGTTGGCAGCTTATATACAAAATAGAACACTAGAATTCAACAAAACAAATATTTGGACAACCCCTAAGGAAGAATTATGCCGTCTACATAAAGGGATTTTTAAGTCTCCAAACTAAAAGGCCTATTTGTAACAGCAAGTGAGTACATCACTGTTGAAGATGCAGTCAAATGTAAGTGGCTCTGAAACCAGCTGCCGGCAAATGCATCATGCTGTTTTTACACAGATCTGTCCTGACAATGGAATTAGGACAAGTGGTAGAAGCAACTAATGGGGAAATTAGATTTCTTAAATGTGCAAGTGTTCCTTAACACGTGAAACATACACATACTATAGAATCCAGTCCCTCCACTCCTAGGTATTTGCCCAACAGAAATGAAAACATATACACACACAAAGACTTATAAAAAAATAATCATAGCAGCTTGATTTGTAACAGCCAAGTAGTGGGAATGACCCAGATGTTCATCAACCGGGGAATGATATAACAATCTGTATGGCCATTCAATAGAATATTATTCAATTATAAAAAGGTATAGATTATTGATAAAAGTAACAACATGGATGGACCTCAAAATAATTATGCTGAGTAAAGGAAGCCAAATAAGACCACATATTGTATGATTCTATTTATACAACATCCTAGAAATTGCAAATCAATCTACAGTAACAGAAATCAGATTGGTGGTGATTTGGGGTCTGGGGGAGGAGTGATTAGTTTACAAAGGGGCCTGAGTAAGTTTTTGGTGTTATGTGTGTGTTCCTTACCTTGACTGTGGTGACAGCTTCAGAGCTATATATGCATGTCTATAAAATACACCAAATTGTCTGCTTTAATATGTACAGTTTATTAAATGTCAATTATACATCAATAATGCTGTCAAAAATTTGCATTTACTTCTTCAAATGCCTATCTAGGCACATATTACATGAAGTAACAATTATTTGCTCAGCTCAAGACAATAATTATAACCGAGGCCATGCAATACGAAGTTCTCTTGAATAAGTACGTGAAAGGTGGAGTATTTCGATTTCATTTTTAATCAATTAATATCTAAACTTTTTTGGCTGTTTAATAAAATGGACTTAAATTTGTAGTAAGAGACCACATATTTAATCAAAAATGTTAAATTTTTTAAATTCATGTTAATGTTAAATTGTTATCAAAAATGAGCTTCAGTACACAGACATCTTATCCATTGGTCATCTCACCAGAGGTGCTTAGAGATCAAGAAGTAATGCAGTTGTAGTAAGAATAATACAAACTGCAGGCTTTTCTATATGGACATGAATGTGAAAAGATCACTGATAAGAAGGGCAATATATTATAGCAGCAATGTGATTTTTCTATCACTTAACTGTGTTTATAAATATCAAACCTTTTTGTACTTCATTCAATGCAATGGTTTTCAAAACAATTTAGTTGTAAAACTTCTTTCTTAAATGAAATTATAGAATGCTAATATTAACAACAATACAAAAAGGTAATATGTAACAATTGACTAGAGCATAAAGCTGTGAAGCAGGTGTGTGCGTGTGTGTGTGTGTGTGAGTGTGTGTGTTGTGTGAAGCCTGAAGAGTCAGGCCTCTCCCCTGCCCATCTTTTATTGCAGCCCTGGAAATAATTCTACTCATGCTGGCCACCCAAAGACCACAGCTTAGGTACCACTATGCTTTCCCTTTGGAGAGTTTAATCCTTCACTTATAACCAGAAGTTGGTCCACGCTATTTCAACAAGATATTGTCAAACTTCTTCTTAAATGTGCAGGATTAAAGATGATTATATACCTACATTTCCTCTTGTATGTGACTAATGTGACTATATGTTTAGTTCTTTTTAAAATATAACACAGTAAAATAATAAAATAGCAATTACAAATGTTCCTTGCAATAAATACAGGGGGCATCTACTGAATTTCATCTGCTTTTTTCATGTGTTGCTTTGTCCCATCTTTTTCAGTAATCTCTCTCTCTGTTACTACTCCCTTCTGGATTTATTCAGAAGTAATCTTAGATGTCACCAGGCTCAAGCTGTGCATGTATAGATAAAAATGTTGTTTTCAAAAACCCACGCAGGCTATCTGTAGATGAACAATATTAATGTCATCTATTTACAACAATGAAGTTATATGCTAAATAAAACTAACAATAACATATACTATATATAAAACCCTTAATCCTTTTTACAGTCTGACCAAAATAAATCCTAAACACTCTTCAGCTGAACTATCTTTTCTTACTTTCAACTCTCACCTTTTATTCTAACCTTTCCACCTATTCAAATTAATTTAGTATGCCAATCACTTTTTTTCTCATTGTTGTGCCTTAAAAACCACTTTTCCCTGCAGCTCTCATCCACTATCCAGAAACCAGAAATAATATTTGGTCTCTGGAAAGGAGACATTGGTTTAAAATTAGTTTTACAATGAGAGAGACAATCTACTTTGGAACAGGATCCCTGTTATTGATGTGGTGAGATGAAAAAGTATGCCATTTTCTAAGAGAATTTGCTAGGTTTGATTTCATTAACCTCAATGACTGTGAGGATCGTGTATATATGTGTGTGTGTGTGTGCGTGCGTGACACTATTCTTTCTAAATTTGGAGGTGTCAAACATTACTTTTTATTAAAATTCAAAAAGAGAACATTTAAAAATAAATACGGATTACATTCAGAAGATATTTATGGATTACTATGTATGAAGTGCAGCATATTTAGGTGTTATGGGACTGTCATAAATTTCATGACTACACCATCTTTATGAAGCTAATGCAACACAGTATAGGTTCTACGTACTGAGTTTTAGTCAAAATTTCATGAATACTGAAATATATTATTCACTTTCTCCGATTAACATACTCCTTTATTTATACAATGGAAGACTTTTTTATTCATACAAAAAGAATCTACAAGCTTCCCCTTATTACTCTCGCACTAATATTTACAAAGTGTTGTAGCAGGGTACAAAAGTGAACAGTGCAGGCCTCCTCAAGAATTTCCAAGATCTTGTAGACAAAACGTGGTGTTTTTTATTCCTCATGCTGATTAACCATCTTTTGATCCTATTAAAAGATTAGACTATCTAAATACAGCGTTCACTTTGGACTTCAACTCTGGAATGTGTATAATGGAAAAAAAAAAAGAACTTCTGGTAAGTTCAGTATTTTGGCGCAAGAAGTCAGAATAACTAGGTTCTCATTCCTGCTTTTCCTTCATTCATTCAATAAGTAGTGATTAAAATGCCAGTACTGTGGTAGCTGCTGATCATATAGAATGATCAGTAAAGAACTAATATTGTACAAAAGGGGGTCCCCATCTAGTGGGATAATAACATTTATTTATTCTGTGACCCTGGAAAAGTTATTTGGTACTTGGCTTCAGGTACTGTAAAATAAAGATAGCTGTCTCTGCCTTCTTGTGTTCTACATTTTACCTCTTCTTCATCGAGATGTTATTATGGTCAACTCAGGTGATGGATGTAGACTTAACTCTGTATATACACAATGTAAGGCACACTTTTCATTTTTATGTGAAACTAGCTTTATAGTCTCTTTCTCAGTTCAGGGCACATAGTAGGTTCTCACTAAAATGTTCTCTTCTTTCTCCTCTCTCTTTCCTAAGATGGCGATATAGAAGACAAATTAAGACCATGCACACTGGAATGAAAAAAATTAAATTCCAACCCTGATACACCAGCTTAGTTGTGCAGCATTAGGGAAGTATATTAAACTCCTTCAATTTTGATATACTTATCTTATAGGGTTGTTACAAAAAATATATGAGAAAGTAATATGAAGTACTTAATTTAGTGCCAAGAACACAGTGAGCACTCCAATATACATTAGCTATCATGGCGTTCTAACATATGTCAAGAAATATTAGCTACTATGTCTAATTAATAATGTTATTAGAATACTAAATGAAAAATATTAGACCAGGAATTAGAAGATTTATATTGGCTCAATCACTTACTGACTAGGTGGTCATGTTATTCTTAACTTTTAGAGTCTAGATCTCTCATTCTATAAAATGGGATTCATTATATCTGAAGGGCTGTGAAGTCTAAATGAGTAAGATATATAAAAATTACTAACATATATTATAAATGTATATTGAAGGACAGCTGTGAATATAATTAAGAAATTATTAAGTAGCCTCACCTTTTGCTTTCACTCACATTTTACTTTGTTAAATAACTGAAAACACTCAGAAGAACCAACTCTTAAGGAAGCTAAGTTGGGCTCAGACAGAGAGAGTTTGAAATAATTAAAAAAAAAACTGAAAGCTTCTCCTCTTTAAAAGGCATATGGAAGCTGAAAAAAAAGAGAGAAAAGAGGGCAAGAAAGCAGCAGAAACCTGAAATGATGTGAGAAGTGGTTTAGAATGGGTGGAATTGCAAACTTCTCATATCACCTAATGCTAATGGAAGTATATGACAGATGCTGTGAAAATAGCCTAAGTGAGAAGGCCAGTGGTTTTCATACATTTTGTGCTTCTCTCTATGAAGTACATTTTCCATGTAAAATCTAACTTAGATATCCTACATACATAATACAACATGGAGATACGGTTCAACTGAGGCTAGGAAACCAGAAGCCCTGCCCACTAAAGTCTTCTCTTTCACCAGCACGGAGGCCTCTGATTTATTTCTTTGGAAGATTCAGTAAAACACAGTAGCTCAAGAAGAGGTCAACAGTTAAAATTATGTTGGGTTTCTTAAACAAAGATCTTTGTTAGACTTTGGCCTAATTCTGGTATTTCATATTAAACAGCGGAAATTAAAAACCACTAATTTTTATTGCTTATAAATCTCTATACCTAATTAGTTGCAGCTAAATAGAGGGCCCTGTTTCTTTCCGCCTTCTATGACTTAAAAAAGTCTCCAAGTTTCTTTGATTGCACATCTTCCCCAGTATTTCCTCAGTTTATTTTTTATGCTGTACATGTATATACACAAACGTGTACATATACTACATTGTATATACTAGCTTAA
Organism: Tapirus indicus; assembly: GCA_031878705.1. NCBI lineage: Eukaryota > Metazoa > Chordata > Mammalia > Perissodactyla > Tapiridae > Tapirus > Tapirus indicus. The sequence continues at coordinate 54,377,891 of CM062921.1, forward strand.
TGTAACCATCACTTGGGATTTCAGAAGAGATCAAAATGGAATAATCCATTTTTTCACATGGAATAATCATGTGAAAAAAAAGTTGTTGAGGTTTACTAATTCTGAAATATTTGCCCTAAGACAACCAGTGAAACTGTGCTACAAAAGATTTTCATGGTCACTCTCCATCTCATTACAAATTAGAATCTATAATTTTACAGTTTTGTTTTTATAAAATTAACCACACAAATGACATTATCAACTTTAATATTTTTGTTGCAACAACTGCTCATGAATGATACAGTGAATTAATTTTAAATATGGTACTATCTCTCTTTCTGTGCCAATAACCTGAATCCAATTCTATTCCAGTCAAAGCATCTTTTCCATATGGCATAGCTCCAAGGAGTTCTGATTCCTTTAAATGGGGCATGGTATTTAAAAACCAAGAAGAGGAATTGCATGTGCTCATTATAGCTAGGGTGTCATTGTTTCAAGCTCTTTTAGTGGACAGAGGTAGAAAATGAATTATTTTCAAAGATGATGACTCCATACTGATAAATACAACATTGCATCAAAAAAGTACAACATGGCAAAGTGGGATTTACTCCAGAAATTCAAGAATACTCTGATATTCCAATAATTCCAATAATATAAGTCACCATATTACTAGATATAAAAGTAAAAAACAAGGCCAGCCTCAGTGGCCTAGTGGTTAAGTTCAGCACGCACAGCTTTGGAGGCCCAGGTTTGGTTTCCAGGCATGGACCTACACCACTTGTAAAGCCAGGCTGTGGTGACCCACATACAAAATAGAGGAAGATTGGCACAGATGTTGGCTCAGGGCTAATTTCCTCCAGTAAGCAAAAAAAGAAAGAAAAAGCAAACATCACAACTAGATTCAGATATGATAGATTTTGGAATTATCAGACTGAGAATTTTAAAAAATGGCTATTCTAGGGGCCGGCCCAGTGGCGCAGTGGTTTAGTTCGTGCTTGGCAGCCCGGGGTTCACAGGTTTGGATCCCGGGTGCCTGCCGATGCACTGCTTGTCAGCCATGCTGTGGCGGCATCCCATATAAAGTAGAGGAAGATGGGCACGGGTGTTAGCCCAGGGCCAGTCTTCCTCAGCAAAAAGAGGAGGATTGGCAATGGATGTTAGCTCAGGGCTGGTCTTCCTCACACACACACACACACACACAAAAATGACTATTCTAATCTAAAAGTAGACAAATGCAAGAACTGATGGGTAATGGAAGCAGAGAGATGAAAACTAAAAATGAATCAAAAGGAAATGCAGGAATTCAAAAACACTATAACAAAAACAAAAAGTGCCTTTGATGGGCTCATCAGTAGACTAGACATGGCTGAACAAAGAATCAGCGAGCTTGAAATTATGTCAATAGAAACTTCCCCAATTAAAATGTGAAAGGAAAAATGAATGGGAAAAAAAACATAGAATATCCAAGAACTGTGGAATAATCAGAAAAGGTGTAACAAACAGATAATTTGAGAAAGAGAAAATGGAGCAGAAGAAACATTTTAAGTGACAATGACTGAGAATTTTCAATAATTAATTACAGGCAGCAAACCACAAATCTCAGAGAACACCAAGTAGAATAAATATCAAATAACTACACATAAGCATATCATATTCAAACTGCAAATAATCTAACAGAATAATCTAACAGAAAAGAAAATCTAGAAATAAATCTATGTATTATGGAAACTTGGTATACAATAAAGATGAAATCTCAAATACCTTGGACAAAGATGGACTTGTGAGGTTTTTTTTGGTGATGAAGATTGTCCCTGAGCTAACATCTGTGCCAATCTTCCCCTACTTTATATATGGGATACCACCACAGCATGGCTTGATGAGTGGTGGATATGTCCACAACCAGGATCTGAACCCACAAACCAGGGGTCGCAGAAGTGGAGTGTGCAAACTTAACCACTAAGACACCAGGCCAGCCCCAAAGATGGACTTTTAAACAAATGAGGCTCGGACACCTGTATAGCCATTAGGGTAGATAAAATGAATGTAAACCACATACTACACAGTAAAATAAATTTTAAATAAATAAAAAATGTAACAGTTTTTTAGAAAAAGAAACTACACGAATAGTAGAATAATACCTGTGTGTATTGTTTATATCCTGGTTTGGGGTAAACTCTAGCTATTATGACTGAAAAAACAGATGCAATAAAATGAAAGATGGATAAAAATTCAGCTACATGAATATTTTTAAAAATGCTTAACAAAAAAATCATAAGCAAAGTTTTCAAACACTGAAGAGTTATTTCCTCATTTTCTCCATTTTTTGTGCTACTCTCAATGTAATGGCTACAGACACAACAAGCTATAAATTTAATCTAAATAATTAACATTTTCTCCATCACTTTCTTAAAAATCAACAGTACAATAAGCCAAGCTCTGATTCAGAGCATTTGCCAATAAGCATCCATAACGGCCCATTTCAAACTACCAATGTGACATCGCAGACTGCAGAGTTGAGAAGAGAGGAATACAACACACCAATGTGTAGTATTTTCACCAGTAAATGTGGTAAAATAGAAAGTGATGGACTTACAGTGCATATTACCTTTGCTTAATATATATTTTTTTAACTGAGAGTTTATGTAGTTTAATTTTTAATAATGACTTGTCTAATTAAATTTAGTGCAGAAAATTCCTGAGATTTTAACAGTCAGGTCTCCAGCACACCACTGCTATGCTGCACCTCCTGATGAATTCAGTGAGGACACAATATCATTCCTGTCATCTTTTTTTTGAAAAATATGTTTAATGTGAATCTAATCAAAAGGTAACAACCAGGAAAATCTAGAATGTGGGGCATTCAACAGCCCTCTGACTAAGAATCTTCAAAAATGTCATGAGAGACCAAAAAAAAAGTGGGAGAACTGTTCAGATTAAAGAAAACCAAAGAGACACGATAACCAAATACAACGCATGAATCTTGATTACGTCCAAGAAAAAAAAATTAGAAAAGTAAAAAAAAAATTTAAAAATACTTAGAGAAATTTGAATATGGACCATATATCAAATAATACAACATCAATATTAAATTTCTAGAGTGTGATAATAATACTGTGGTTACTTTGGAGAATGTCTTTGTTCTTATGAGATGCATGGATCAGCAAAAGAATTTTGTGCTTAGATGTATAGATAGTAATAAATGATATCTATGTATCTATATAGAAAGAGAGAAAAAAATAAGGCAAAATAGTAACAATTGTCAAAACCAAATAAGGGATAAAATTACTCCAAAGATGAAAAAAAATTCTGCATAGTCTTACAAAAGTATATGAAAGAAGTCATATACATGCGTGTATATATATATATATATATGATAAAAATATATATATTCTTTTCAAATTTGTATTTTTAAAGATAATAAAATTTGAAACTTTAGCCCTAGATCTGGAATGATAATTTTAATTACTATTTTTTTTAAGATTTTTTTAGTACGATTTTTTTGAAGAAGATTGGCCCTGTGCTAACATCTGTTGCCAATTTTCCTCTTTTTCTTTTTTTCTCCCCAAAACCCCAGTACATAGTTGTATATCACAGTTGTAGAATTGTAGCTCTTCTATGTGGGACGCTGCTTCAGCATGGCTTGATGAGTGGTGAGTAGGTCCATGCCCAGGATCTGAACCGGCGAACCCTGGGCCACCAAAGCAGAATGCTCAAACTTAACCACTAGGCCACAGGTCTGGTCCCTTAGTTACTATTTACTGAGCAACAACTGTGCATCAGGAACCTGGCAATTCACTTTACCTGTATTATCTCACTTAATGCCCTAAACCACATTATGACATAATAATCCATATTTTACGGATAAGATAATCAACTTTAAATAGTGAATACCTTTGATTGCTAATACGATGGTTATTACAATCTATAATGGCTGAAGAAAAGCTGTTTCCATACCGTCAAATCTTTGTATTTTGTTAAGGCAGAGAAAACAATAGTAGGCTTATTTATGAGAATTCCTTACGTATTTTGTCAATTTAATTATCAAAAGCCTTCTTACAGGACTGATGGACAACAATCTGGATCTTTATACAATACTCTTTCTGAATGAAAGTAATTTAAAATTAACCTTCATTTCTTCACAGTTTCACGTTCCTGCACAAAATGAGCAGGAAAGCCCAAGTTCCCCCAGGCTTTCTGGTCATATTCTTTGCTTCTGCCCTGTCTGATTTTCTCCAACTGACTGAATGAAAGGAATTCTAAAATCTGACAGATCAGCAATGAAATCTTTTACACCATTTCCTGAGATTCAGCTCAGATTTATGGCTGCACACTCAGAGATATCAGGATGCAGAAATGTTGGGCAAGAAATAAAACTGTATTTTCCCCTTTCTCACTTCAGTGGAGTACAATTGCCATTTATTCACACTGAATTCCCTTACACAATATGCTCTTCAGACCAAAAGCTATAAATCTGAAAATATTTATAGCCAAGACTACCCCGATGCCATTCACACCTTGCTGGCATTTTGTTCCAGCTCCTGACAGCCACTCATCTCTCATGGGAATGGCTTTTAGCATGTACTGACTTCAATTTTCCTCTGTTAAATGAAAGGTCCTTCTTTGACTACCATACTTTTAGTTTATTATTAATAACACAAACCTTCTAATGAGTTAAAAGAAAATCTATTTATGAGTGTTTTCCCAACTCTGGCTTTCGAGGTTTTACAAGTCAGTTTTAAATTTTGCAAGTGAGAGGCTTTTCTCCGTTTTCCTATCCATATTTCTACAAAGATATTCAATACATTTAAATTACAATATTTCTCATACTATAATAGAGACGCATAATTGTCCCTCTTAATGTGGTCATATATTTATCAAGCGAAGGGCATGGACAGACACTGTAAGCATTTCACAGCCCTAGGTGGAACTCAAAAGGCACCAGAGCCCGGTCTTGAGTCATCGCTGAGATATGTTTGGGTCAGACAAGGATGGAATATTGAATATTCTGTCTTCCTCTTGCTCTCCTTCTTCCTAGTAATTTAGTGAGGAACCAGGAGGGTTGACAGGGTGTGTTGCAACAGGGGCTTTTGTGGTTCTGAAAGCGGCCCTACTAGCGAATACAAGGATCTTACAATTGCATGCTGGACATCCAGGGTGTTACATAACAATCCTCAAAGCAGCTGTAGACCTTTGGGAGAAGTTGAGGTTTTGAGCAGTCGCTCCTTCTGTATGCAGGATATGGACCAATATTCCAGCTAACTCATTGACAGGAAACACAAAGAGACCCCAGGAGTTCTAAAGACAGAGATCCTATTCGTTACTCCACATCCTTCAAATTTTCACACCAAAAGCAGAGAGCTAGAGGAAGTGTGATTTTATTTAATTAAACCGCCTCTTCCTTTCAATTATTTCCAGAGAAGTATAATAAGAACCAACGAACTCTGAGGAAGAAAATTAATTTTTTTAGACCCACTTCAAGTGTGTGAACAACCCAAGAGCAAATGAAAAATAAAAATTCAGGGGGCCAGCCCGGCTGCGTAATGGTTAAGTTCGCATGCTCCGCTTCAGGGGCTGGGGTTCGCAGGTTTGGATCCTGGGCGTGGACCTACAGGCGTCCCATATAAAGTAGAGGAAGATGGGCATGGATGTTAGCCCAGGGCTAATCTTCCTCAGCAAAAAGAAGAGGATTGGCAACAGATGTTAGCTCAGGGCTAATGTTCCTCACCAAAATAAAAAAATAAAATAAAAATAAAAATTCAGTCTCCTGACATTCTATAATACTTACAATGAACCCTAGGAACAGAGATATATACCACAACTTCCATAAATTACTCTTTTTAATGATTTAAGCATGATCCATGATACCATTGGGTATTTGAGGTTCCATTTTTCTTCATGTATTTGTTCTTTTCCAGCAATAAAATGACCCATTGTTTATTGGTCACTGTTGAACAACAAACCTGAATAACCATTTAGGAATGTTCTGTCCTACCCTGCAAACTTCACACTGCATGACTAAAACAGAAATGGGACCAACTCGTTATTTGAATTCCTTTGTAAGAAAATATCAATTGATAGTTTTAAACAGTTGATTTTAACAAAAGTAAATTTTGACTTTTTTTCAACCTCTTAGATAATTAATAGAGAATATCTTCTCTCTTAATTTAGGTCATGTTTCTTTGTGTTTTTTTTTTTTTAAGGAAATTTGTTATTGTTATTGCTGTTGGTAGTGATGGCAGTTGAAGAGAAGCAGGAGTTAGGGGAGATGATAATCTAAGAGCATTTAAATACAAAATTTTTAGAGAAAGCTTTTATTTGCAGTATAGTTTGCTTAATGGTAATTAGTTTAATATTTAAAGTTTCAAGAATTCATGAGATTATAAATTTACACTAAATAATACTGTTATTGATACAAAGAAGAGCAGAGAGATGACTCCCCAGAATTTGAGATTTAAAAAAAAAAAGTGCTCTCAAATTGTTAAAAATATAGTTAAACTGTAAAATCAGCACATAATTGCTAAGATCAGAGACATAGGAAATTGTCAGTTATGGAGAAAATCTCAAGCCTAAAACAAATTAAGCTTAGCTTGACTCAAACATACAGAAAGTAATATTTTAAGGGATGAAGTATAGTTAAATACAGATTAATGTTTATTTTTTCTTCTAGCACTTCAGTGGATTGATTATGCAACCCTTGGTAAACCATTTATTTATTTGATAGTGATAAAATATTCAAAATCAAACATAAGAGGAGTTGGTCTAAAATTGAACTTGGGGAGTCACTGAAAAAAATCATCTATTCCAAGTCAATTACTACGTAGAAGTTGACAATAATGTGTATTTTAAGGCAGATGTTTCCTTATAGACAATATGGATGTCCCGTGTTATTAAAGCAGACATAATTGATAAAATCCATATATAATCAACTGCTCTTAATGCAATTCTATTTTCATCAAACAATCTTCTAATTTGGCTTCCTGTGTAATTTTCCTGTGGTTGGAAACATACAAGTGAAACTGGTGGGAACTTTAAGTTTTCTTGAGAATTACATTTCTTATTATAAATTAAAATATAAAACCGTGGTTTATATCTTTTACTTTCCAATGAGTTTATTTCCATTAGCTAAAGCAACATCTAACACTTAGTGGAAGAACTAACAGGATTTTTTTTTCGGAATGTACAAAATGCTGCCTCTTGGAGGAGTTTCAATCACACAACCCCCCTTTAAACAATGTTGCAAAATTGTCCTGTGACTTCTTTCAGATATATATAAACTACACCATAGGAAATAAGTTATCTTTTAATAGTACAAGGCGCTGAACATCTTGCTCATTCAACTGTCTAGATACTTAGTTCTCCCTACCAAAGCCTATGAGTGCTTACTTAGTACTGTGCCGGTTTAATGAACATCGTGTATACCATCTAACAACCCCAGGCAGCTATCAGTTTATTAAACTATTGACAAGAGTGGGGAAAAAAATATTTGTTGATTATCTATTATGTACCAGTCATTGGTAGTATTATCTCCATATTACAGACTTGACAAGAAACTGAAGATCAGAGAATTTATCCTATGTCATTCTGTTAAGAACTGGTAGAGCCAGTTTTGAGCCAGGATTTATACAAGATCTGTCTGACTCCAACATGGAACTCTTTCTATGACACTGATAGTAACTCAACTACTATAAATCACAGGTAGAACATGATACATTTCAAAGACATATAAGGATTAAGGCTCTGACAACAATGTGTACCACTTGTATTTTTGTACTATTTTCCCCCATTTGATTCTAATTTTATAGATACTACTGGCAGAAATTGTTTAGGAAATAAAAAGGAGGAAGAATATAAAAATAATAAATGAAATAAGTACATGGAAAGAAGAAGTGAATTGCAGAGGAGAGAAAGTTTAGATGATTGTTTCTTTTTAAGATGCTAATAACACTCAGTCAATAGTCTCAAGTGTTTTTGATTACTGGTTCTACCATCAGAATAGCAAGCTAAGTTAAGCAGTTAAACCATCTGAATTTCTGATAATGTAATATACTATATTTTGTGTATTTTTTTGGAAAATATTTTAATACATCTGTGCTCATTTTTTTCCCAAATAGAATACACCACTACCATTATTATGGAACTCAGTTGTAAAAATATGAATCATTTAATGGAATATATATATATATATATATACACACACACACCTATATATATATATATACACACATGCATTATTGATTGAAATATGCTTACAGTATCCAAAAAGCATGGACTTATTTCAGTGTTTTTAAAGCTTGATATTAAGATATCAATCAATAGCTACGGGGAGGTATACATTTTTCATTAAAACTATGTTTTCTATTTTGTTCAGAGAACTAACTGATCCATATATTTTTTTTAAGTTTCTTTCTGAAAAGTTGAAATAAGTCCCAGGAAAATAACTTATGGCACTGATAAAGTAAAACTGTCACTTTTTGATTTGGTAGTTAATTATATCCTCCCTCTATTAAGCATAGTAGTTCTGTCACAAATCTTGTTTCTACTTACAATTAATTAAGCAAAACTAAAATGTTTAAAGCTACTACAAATCAAATTTAATTTAAATGGCTACAATAACTTAAACAAAGATAAATGGAATGGCTTTCTCATGCTTCATTACTTCCTCTAATTCCTTTTAAAACATTTCTGTAGAAGTTCTGAGGATGGGGAGGAGAGGTTGACCACTGGAATCCCAATTAAACCACCAAAATAATACCTTAAACCCCAGGTGCTTCCAGCACCAGTTCTTTCCACTTATTCCATTTCCTTTGTCACCTCAACCTTTTGATGTGAATTTTAAAAATATATATGATACAATTGTTTCACTCTGATTTATCTTGAACTTTAAACCACGTCAGTTCTAATGTAGAAATGTAATCTTGATTTACGTGTCTAATTAAAAAGATGGCTAAATTGTAAATTAATTACTTAATTACACGTTTAAAATATATCATATAGTAAGTTCCAAGATAGTACTGTTTCGCCAGCACGAGACATTTGAATGCTTACAAAATAATTGTATACCCTGACAAAATCCTATTTTCTCGTTGAGGCAAATTATTTTTGTTATTTTATGACTTCACTGCATTTTATTGCTTTACTGCTATTTCTTTTTTTTAAATATAACATCCCTAAAAGCTTTTGTTACAGTTTTTGCATAGAATTGAGAGTAAAATGGCATTTATTAAAATTAGGGCTGGCAATTTTTTAAAATTGAGATCAGATTACACTAATGTTTATGTCTTGTTTCCATGGTTATGCAAAAAAATAATTTTGCAATCAATTGTACAACCTTACGCAGGATTTATTTATTGCTTATTTTATTTCATATTTTTATCTTTTTATGTAACTAAACATGTTAGAATACATTACTGAATTCTGAAAATGTTGGGAATTTAATCATTTATTTGTTTTTTTAGCTTAGAGTATCATATGAAAAAGAAAATGTTGGTGCCATTGGTTGGTTAGCTTTTAATTTAGTCTTTTAATAGGTCAAGCATTCGAATAATTTAGCAGTTGAAGCTCCGATGAACAGTATATACGGGGGAGTCTCACCAGCACTATTGACACACCCTCAGTCTCCCTCCCACACACACTTTCAGGGAACTCTATTTTTTAGTTTATTTTTCCAGTACTTCTTTTAGGAAAATGAAAGAAAATTTATATATGTACCACTTCCTTACTTCTTGTACAAAACGTAGCTATATACACTGTTCTCTTCCTTCCTTTTTCTACCTAATAATATATCCTTGTCAACACCTTATACCAGTACATAGATATCTTCCTCATTTATGAAGGAGAACCTATTTACTACTCAGTACTTAGTACTCATTACCAGGAATACAAAGAATAGCTTTTTAGCCTTCTCCCTGAAGTATATCCATATGCTGTTCAAAATCTAACATCTGTAAGTCCTACTGCACAGCTCTAGCACTTGGCTTCTCCTTTGGAGGCCATTTTCCACACAAAGAAAAAAGGGAATACAGATGAGCACCACACTGTGTGAAGGTAAATGAGGGAGGAATCAGGAAAACCTACAGATATGGGAGCATCAGAGAGGGACATAATCCCAAAGGTGCCATTATGCCACAGAGAGGTCTGCTTGGCAGGGCAGGCATAGCTGCATCATACACACCATTAAAAGGGTTTCGGGAAAGAAATCCTGGCCCTTAAATGTCTCCATATGTTATTTACAGGGAAAATGGGGCAGGAGTTGACCATGTGAAGATAGGCACTTCTTGGCGGAAGAAACGGTCTCGTAGAAAGAGGCAACCTCTGGATCTCAAAAGCCCTTATCAGCAAGTTTTTTTCATTGTGCTAACTAAGACCTCTTGAGCCAGCTTATTGCTAGGCTACTAAAAGGGAAAAGGGAATGAGCCTCCAGGGCCATCTGAGTTTGTCCCTCTTCACAAAGTGTTTTTATTTTTTCACGAGTATTGCAGCTTACTTATGGATACGTAGAGGAATATCAAAATGAGACATGGATTCTGGGTTATCAGCTAAGCTCACACAGGAAGTGGTTCTTTCTTGTATCTCAGCCTTACATTATGAGATACAAATTAGAGTCTCAGTAAAATTCAAAATACTGGCCCTTCCAGGTCATTCTCAAATAGTTGAAGCTAGTTAAACCAGGAGTCTCAATGGTCTCTACTGAATAAAAAACAGTATAAATCCAAAATAATAACAGGAAATAGAACCACTTCAGAAGAATATCATCTGATTTACATTGATAATAGGCCCTTTGGTTGATAGGAAGGACTCCAGAGTTTCATGCAGGTGTTTATTAAACCTCCTCCACTCTCATGACACCACTTAAGACTGAAGGAATATTAGTTGGGGTCCAGCCTTGGAGGTTATGGACATTAGGGTAAGATAGAGAGCACACAGTGAATAAATTACATTAGATTTTTTTTTTTTTAAGCAGTACATAGAAAAACATTAGTGCTTAGGAAATCTGGTGGGGGCAAAAGCAGTAAAGGGTAGTTTTATGGAAATAATGTCACAGCTTTTCCTGTAGAATATACAGATTTTGGTTGATTACAAAGTCAAGAAGGAATATTTTTGTTCTGAGGATATAAACCCTCTTCTAAATTCAGTTGTTATTGGGAGTTAGAATTTTTTGTTGCTGCATGTTGTTTTGTGTTCTAATTATTATTCTATTTACATCTCCCTTGTTAAATCTTTGGTGTGGGGAAGAGTGCCATTACCAGAAATGAGTTTACAGGATTAACCTTAAAAACGGAAGGAAATGAGGGCCGGCCCGGTGGCGCAGCGGTTAAGTTCGCGCTTGGCAGCCCGGGGTTCGCAGGTTCGGATCCCGGTCGCCAGCTGACGCACTGCTTGTCAGCCATGCCGTGGCGGCATCCCATATAAAGTAGAGGAAGATGGGCACGGATGTTAGCCCAGGGCCAGTCTTCCTCAGCAAAAAGAGGAGGATTGGCAATGGATGTTAGCTCAGGGCTGGCCTTCCTCACCAAAAAAAAAAAAAAAAAAAATGGAAGGAAATTATTCTCACCTAAATATTAAGAAATTATCTCTATAGTACTGTATTAGCAGTATTATGATTCAGGAACCAGCATTTTATGAAATATATTTAAACACCCAGTATTCTTCATTTTGTCTTTTAAATTTCCATTATTACATTTTTAAAGTACAATTATAATTCATGTTCTTTGTAACAAGTGAAGTTGAAAAAGATTAAAGAAACAGTTAATATTTTACCACTTGCCCTCCTTTCCCACTGCCTGAAGTAAGCCCAATGATATGTGGCCTTCTCATTTTATCCACATGTTTCATGTATCTGTAATAGCATGTCTCCCTCTGTAAACCACAGAGTCAGCTCTCACTCATTCATTTCAAAGGTCATGTAATTGTCCACAAAATGGCTGGACCATAGTATTTCAGACTTAGACTTTCAAGGGACACTCAGGTTGCTTTCAGACTTATTTTGTTGTTCTTTTGCTAATTTATTTGACATTAGAAAATATATCTTTTACTATATATATACATGTAGTGTTTTTATTTCTGTAAGATATGTTCAAAAGTAGAACTCTGGGTTAAATTTTAATTTGAATAGAAACTGTCAGTGTATTTTCTACCAAAACTTGCATCTCCGTGTACTCAATAACAGGATGCCATCTATCACTCTTTTTCACTATTTTTATTCATTTAAAGGGTGATATAAGGCAGCCCATCGTTGTTTTATGTCATATATCCCTGATCGTAAACTAGGTTTAAAGTCATATATTTATTTTCCAAATGTTTTTCCTTCTCTGTAATTAAACTATTTTTCTGATGAATTGTTTGCCTTTCTTGTTAATTTTAAGAGCTCTTCATATATTAAGGAAATTAATGCCTTGTTATTTACAACGAAAACATTTTTCCTAGTTAAGATTTGGTCCTTTTATTCAGTTTGTGGTATATTATTGCCTATATTTTTATTTATATTTTAATGTAGTCAAACGCATCTAATTTTCTCTTTGTCCCTTATTTTCCTGCCTTGGTTAAGACAATCTCACCACAACAATGTTACACAAATAGTATCTCCTAGTTTTTAAAAATAAATACATATGTATGTATATGTGTTATGTATAAACATTTAGGTCATTTATAGATATATCGAAATATAAAGCATGTTCATTACATAGAAGATACACATTAATATATATAAATGTACAATTAGATTTTTAATCCATTTAAAAATTATTTTTTAATATGACAAAAGGTAGCTATCAGATTTGTTTTTGTTTTCCTTGTAAACATTCAATTAGGCCAGTCACATTTATTAACTAATCACTTTATCCACTGAATGGGTACTGAATTGAATCAAATTATTTTTTGGAATCTATTATGTAATCATATGTTTCCCTCCTTTAATTTGTTTTTATAAGTTATTCTATTAGTTTTTCCTAATATATAAACACCCTTACACTTTTGAAATAAAGTATACTTAATCATAAATAATATTCTTATTATACCGTTAAATTTGGCCTACTTTTCTTTATTTACAATGTTGACATCTTTACTCATAAGGGAAACCAGTCTATAGTTTTCATTTTTACACATTTTTCACCAGGCTATTAGTATGAGGGTTATTTATAAAATGAATTGAATTGATTGTCCTCTGTTTCCAGAGTCTTGCACTTTAATAGTAATGGAATAACCTATTTCACCTAATGTTAAAAAAACAATTAAGCCATAAAAATATCAGGTCCTTGTATTTGTTTGTAATAGTAAATCTTTAATATGTTTTTCCAAACTTGAAGAGTTTTTTTTCTTCTTGATATTTTCTAAATCTTCTTGGATTAATAATAGAATAACAATTTTTCATAACCTTTCTAGTCTATGATGTAGTTTATTTTGACTTTCTTTGTTTGCCTTAAAGATGTTTGCAAAATTACATATATACTGATCTTCTAAAATAATTTTTAATTCCATTCATCTTTACTAACTCAGTCTTCCTACTTCCTCTATTATGATTGCATATTTTTGTTTGTTTTTAATGTAATTTAAGATATAAGCTTATTTTTAACACCTTTGGTGAGGTTTAATTTCGTACCACATAATTCACCATTATAAGTGTACAAGACAATAATTTAAAATGAGTTCATACAGTTGTACAACCGTCACCACAATCTGGTTTTAGAACATTGCAGTCACTCTCAAAATTCCATCAAGCCCATTTATAATCAATCCCAGCTTCCAATCCCACATCCAGATAGACACTGATCTGCTTTCTTTCTTCATAAATTTTTCTTTTTCTAAACATTTCATACAAATGGAATCATATAATATTTACTATTTGATGTCTGGCTTCTTCCATTTAGCACGTTTTTTAGGTTAATCCATTTTGGAGCACGTATTAGATTTCTATTCCTTTTATTACTGAATAGTGTCCCATCGTTTGAGTATACCACATTTGTTTATCCATTCGCCAATTAAGTATTTTATTTATTCCCAGTTTCAACTATTATGGATAATGCTGCCATGTACGTTTTTGTATAAGCCTTTGTACTAACATATGTTTTCTTTTTTCTTAGGTAGATACCTAGGAGTAGAATCACTGGATTTATGGTAAGCCTATATTTAACTTTTTTAAAAACTATCAATGTTATTCAAAATAGTTTATTTTATATTCACAACAGTAATGTATGAGGGTCCAGTTACTGTACTTCCTCCCTAAACATTTGGCATTGTCTGTCTTTTAGATTATAGCCATTTTAGTGGGTGAGTAAATCACATCATTTTAACTTGCATTTCTCTAGTGACTAATGATGTTGAGCACCCTTTCATGTGCTTCTCATTGGTGTACATTTGTGAAATGTCCGTTAAAGCAATTAACTCTTTTTTTATATTGGATTGTTTGTCTTATTATTATTAAATTATAAGTTCTTTATTTTTTCTGGGCACAATCCCTTTATCAGATACATGATATGAAAATATTTTCTCCAAGTCTTTGGCTTGTCTTTTCATTTTTTAAATGATGTCTTCCAAAGCATAAAACTTTTTCATTTTAATGAAGTTCAATTTACCCTTTATTCTGTTTTATGGCTTGTACTTTTATTATTAAGAGATGTTTGCCTAACACAACATCTTCAAAATTTTCTCTGCTGGTTTCTTCCAAGTTTTATACATTTAGGTCTATAATCTATTTTGAATTCATTTTTGCACAAGAAAGTAAGAGTCTAAGCTTATTTATTTAGCTTATTTATTTGCAGTTGTACATACAGTTATCGTAGTATTGTTTGTTGAAAAAAACAACCCTTTCCCCATTGCATTGTGTTGGCACCTTTGTCAAAAATCAATTGATCATAAATGTGTGGGTTTACCTCTGGAGTCTCAATTTTCTTCCATTGATCTTTATGCCTTCCTTACACCAATACCACACTGTCTTCAATACTGTAGTTTCATAGTAAGTTTTGATTTGGGGTTGTATATGCCCTCTACTTTTGTTTTTCTTTTAGAAAATTATTTGACTTGAGGTTTATTTCTTTTATTTTTAATTGTATTTATAAAATTATTCATAAATTATTCCTAACAATAATTCTTTAATTATTCCTTTGAGTACAGTTTTTGCTGTGTCCTAAAGGTCTTGCCATTAGGGATTTTATAATATGTTGTATAGTTTATAGTTTTAGATTTTATTTTCTTTTTGATCCTGTAAGTATTTAGGAGAATAATCGTCAATTTCTAAATAGTTGATTTTATTGTTATTTCTATATTTATTTAATTTTATTCAGAAAATGCTCTATAAAGTTTCTTGTTAGAGGAATTTTTTAATATTTTCTGGGCATTAATGTGTGCTCATGTCTGTGATTCCCTATTTTCAATTTTTATTTAAGGAATACAAATTTCTATGCTATTAGTGCATCAAATCCAATGCTATTTTTCCACTCTGCCATATTTTATGAAATACAGTTATGCAACAAAATTGTAATTGTAGAAAAATATTGATCCAAGATTTCATGATTAATAGCTTTAAATGTTGGAATTAAAACTTGTGAGCTAAAAAAGACAATTTTTTATTCTTTCCAGTTAGAAGATATATTTAAGAGTTTTAACTCCTTATTTTAATAAGATATAAATATATTTTATTTGTTTTTTCAAATTATTTCAATGTTCAATAACTCTTAATTAACATCTTCTATGCATTGTTTCATATCCTATGGCAATGTCAAAATTGCCAGCCAACTTGCATGTAGATTGCTTTGTTATATGAATATTAACATAAATTTTTATTTTAATTATTTAAATTACTGTTAACTCTACCAATATATTTATGTCATTACCTATATTATAAAGCCTTATTTATATTGTGTCTAAAATGGTATATAGCTTTTCCTAATATATTTTGATATGTGGAGAAATTTATAGTCTAAGATAAAAATATTCCATTATTAGGCCCTAGTCTAATTAGGATATTTGTATTTCTCTTCTAATTTAATAAACTTTTTAAATGCAATTATAACATTCATTCAAAATTCGACAAATATTTATTGTTCCTTTACTAGTTGTCAATAACTGTTTTCAGAGTTGGTAATAGAAAAGTGAATATGGCAACTTCCCTTATATAAATATGTACTCAATCTCGGAGCAGAAATAGACAAGAAAAGAAGTAATTGCAATTCAGGATGGCAAGTAGTTGAATTGGTGTTTAGATAAAGTACCATGAGGACAACTCATGAGGGAGTGATTACTTCTAATTCTGGAAAAGTGTGACAGGAAGGTTGAGATGTATGAAGAAGGTTTCACAGAGAGGGTCACATGCAACATGGTTTTCAGGGACTTTCCAAAAAGCAAAAGAAGGGACAAAATGTTTTAACTCAAAAATGATAATAATAGTATGTGCTAATGCCAGGAGTTATAACCACATAGAATTTTGAAGATGGAACCTATTCATAGAATTTTGAAGATGTTTATTTCTGATGCTGTTCCGTTTGTTTCTTATATTTGGTAATATGAAATTCAGAAAAACAAAACAAAAATTTCTTAACAAATAAGTCAAATGTGACACACTTAGCAAGGAAGAATTTCTTGATTTACCAAGCCTTGGATTTCTAGATTACACTAGAGATAGAGGTATCTCCTCTAAATATCTAATGGAAGGAAATATACCTTTCTCTGTTCTTCAACCACTAAAGGAAAACAACTCAAGTACGGGTTTATCCCTAAGGATAATACCAGGCACCTCCATAATAACTTTAAATGTCTTGACATATTTAAATTAAGTTTGAATTAAGCTATACCAGAGTTAAAAGCATTAATCAATTCCTCAGTCACTTTCCATATTTATCTTTGATCTCTTTTTAAAATTAGGTTGAATCTTAAGTTATATCATAATCATTTATTTAACAAGAAATGATAATCATCTGGAACGTACTAGTATTGGAACATATAGACTGAATGCTACATAAGTACAATTTATGTGACTCTATTTCCATCAGGGAACTTAAGAAGTCTTATAAATGATTACTTCTAATAATTCTAATAACCCAGAACTTGGAAGTCATATTATATATATGATTATGCTTGTTTATATAACCATGACAAATTATTTTTACATAATTGGCACAGAATCATTTCACTTCTGCTGCAATAAGAAGAAAAAATAAGTACCATTCAAAGACATTCTACTAAACTTGACAGAAATATTAAGACAGCAGAAAATTTCTTCAAGGTACTAAATTACGAATAACAATGCTAGCCATAAAAGTCAGCGCACATTGAATTTAAAAAGTACTTGGAAAAATACTAGAAAATAGAGGTATACTCACCAGTAATAGAGATATTAATTGTAAATGATAGACTGAAAAAGAAGTAGATAACTAATACAGCTTATTAATTAAATTACATTTTCAAAACCAGAAAATGCAGATATATATGGGGAGATCAGAAGTAAGACAATAAAAAATAAGGATGTTTTAATAACAAGATTTAATTTTCATATATATTTTAACAATATGAAGAAAAGTAACAACAATGAACACATGTATTCTGGATCCCTTGTACCAGAATGTGTTGTAGACATTAACCAAAGTCTAATGATTCCTAGGAACAACTTTAAGATCAAAAATAGATTGGGAAAAAAATTAAACTAAGATTCTTGGTAATTTTCAACAGGCTGTACAAACTACAGCAAATAACGCCAAAGAGCATTTTCAATACAAAAAAATTACTATGCCTTTTTTTCTAATATCACACTCTTCCCAGCAATGCTGTATACTACTATGAGCTTCAAGTTAAACTTTTCTAGGTTTCCAAAGTGTCCTAATGAGACTGTTATCCTTTCTCTTTAGGGTGAGTAATCAGACTCACTGAGCTCCTCCAATCTGTAAATGCTTTTCAGTCAATTATCTACAAGTTGGAATTTTCAGCCATTATTTCTTCAACTTTTTTTTTCTGACTTATTCTCATCTCATCTGGGACTCCAATTACATATATGTTAAACTTTTTGATATTGTCTCACAGATCACTGAGCCTCTGTTGATATTTTTAAAATCTTTTTGCTTTCCTTCACATTGATCTTCATGTTAATCCATGTTGATCTATCTTCAACTTCAGTGATTTTTCCTTTGTCATCTCCATTCTTCTGTTAAGCCTATCCAATGAATCATTTTTCAGATATGTATGTGTTAGTTCTATAATTTGCTTTTAGCTCTTTTTTATATTTTCTCTTTCTCTACTGGGATTTCCTATTTATTTATTAGGTTTATTTTATTAAGTGTATGTGTTAGTTGATTTAAAGTCCTTGAATGAAATTCCAACATCAAGGTCATCTCAGGGTTGGCCTCTGTTGATAGTACTTTTTCTTTGAATGTGAAACAGGTTTGGATTGAATCCAAGTTATTGTGAATGTCATGTCATAGAGATTCTGCATCCTGTAATATTCCTCCAAAGAATGTCATTGTCTTTCTTTTAGCAGATAATTAACTGATTAGGCTAAAATTTCATAATCTGTCTTGGCTGTGGTGGGAAGCAGCCAAAATCTCAGTTTAGTTTTTTTAGACTCAGCTATAGGTTGCTTTCAGTCTGCCATAGACATGCTTGAATCACATGTCAGCCCGAGATTTGGGCAAAGTACTGCCCTTAGTCTTACTACCCTTAAAAATGGGAAGCTTACTCTATGCCAGTCCTGTCTTCCAAGTTTTGACTCCTCTCGAAAATCTGCTTCTACAGTCTCTGGTGATTGATTTACATATATATACATGTATATTATTATACATGTATACATAGTATATGTATGTGTATATATATATAATTTATATACATATAATGATCAAATCTCAATTAGTTCTTGTTTGGTACTTAATCCTTCATTCTACTTTTTCATTTAAAATCCAGAAAATTTTTTAATTTTTAATCTTACTCTTGACTCTCAGGTCCCCCTAACAAGGACTTCAGTCTCTAGACTTAATCAATCAGCCATCTTTACTTTGAATAACTAGAGTAATATATACCTAACACCAACTCTTTCCCATAGTCCAACAGGTCTTTTGGAATCTTTACTTCTAGCACATTCACAAAAAGTAGACCTGGAAATTTGTCTTCTGTTCCACGGGATGTTCATTGTAGTGGCCCCTAGAAATGACTCTTGGTATTTATTTTCAAGGGTTGGTTTTTACATTAGTTATGGGTGTTAGTGGCAAGCAATTATCAATGGTAACATTTTTCCCTTCACCAGAAACTACTCTCAAGGTCAGTGGCTCCCACTGACAGTTTCCATGAATGGCTGGTGATAGCAGATCCCCTTGTTAGAAACTCTTTGCAGTAGCTCTGGGCAGTAATCTGATTCTTTCAATAGCTTTTGAAAGTTTTCTAGTACATCTTTTCCCCTGAACAGTTCATATGAATTTCAATGTTAGGAAAACTCCATATTAATTTCTCAACACTGCAACTAGAAAGCAATATAGCAATACAGCCTGTTTAAGATCCTAGTACAGCTATGGTGCTAAACAGTTCTTTTAGATGAACATGAGCAGATTCTCTAGAGCAGAGCTTGACAAATGTTTTCCATAAAGAGCCAGAAAGTAAATATTTTAGGCTTTGCAGGTCATATAATTTCTTTCACAACTACTTGACTCAGCCACCGTAGCACAAAAGCAGCCAATAAAATTTTATTTGCAAAAACAGATGGTAGGATAGATTTGACCCATGAGCTGTAGGTTGTCAACTTTCGCTCTAGAATTCTAGTACAAAACAATTCCAAGTTAACTCTGAATTTCTCCAATATTCTATTACAGTACTCTAAGCAAACCCCAAGTCTTTAAACTCTTAAACCTCAAGAAGAATTCCTGTATATCCTAACAGTGATTTCCTAGGTATTGAAATAAGAACCCATTATTTTCTTTCAGTGATTCCATAAATGAAGTGACTAGAACACTTGGCAAAAGATGCATGTTACTAATTATCTACTCTACTACTACTCTACTACTCTACCCACTGGGCAATAAGATATCTGTGCTAAACTTGTCCCACAAAATTAAATAAAGCAAATTTCATATCATATTTTGATTTTAAAAGTGGCATTACCCTATAGAATTTACATCTTAATTAGTAAATAAAAGAGATACCTGTGGCTAAGGAACAACAAACTAATCAATGGAATAAAGTCCAGAAACAAACCCACACATGTTCTTAATTTATGGCCAAAAAAGCATAGTGTAGTGCTGCAGGGAAAGGATGGTTATTTTAATAAACTTAACTGGGTCAACTGGTTATACTTTGGAGAAAAAATGATATGGATGCTTACTTCATACCAGACACAAAAGTCAATTCCATAGAAATCGATTATCCAAAGTAATAAAGCTTTTAGAAGCAAATATAGGAGAACATTTTCATAACCATAGGGCAAATAAAAAGTTGATACGCTGAAGTATAGAAAAGTTAAAAACTTCTGTTTATCAAAAGACATTGTTAATAGAGATAAACATCAAGCTATAGAGTGGGAAAAGTTTGCAAAGGACTTATAGCCAGAATATATAAAGAACTGCAACAAATAAGTAAGAAAAGGGCAGCACAATAAAAAAAAAGTGGGTAAAATATTGAAAAGACACTTCACTGAAGAAGATATGCAAGTGGTCAGAAGAAAATATTTTAAGAAGGATTCAAGTTCATTAGTTATCAAAGTGCAAATTAAAATCATGAGATACCATTATACACTCACCAGAATGGCTAAGATAAGAGATAGAAAATTCAAGTGGTGGTGAAGCTCTAGAGCAACTGATGCTCTCACATACCACTGGTTGGCACGTAAATTGGTGCAAACATTTTGGGAAAAATTTGACAGTCTATGTGAAAGATGAACATATACGGCCCTATGACCTAGGCAATCCAACTGTCTGTGTGTATGTGCATGTTCAACAGAAATGCATACATAAAATCACCCAAAGACATGTATTAGATGTTTAGAGCAGCACTACTTGTAGTAATCTAAAACCTAAAACTATCCAAGTTTCCATTAATGGCTTCATGGATAAGTAAATTGTGGTGTGTTTATACAACGTCCAACAATGCCATAATAATGATGATCATTCTACAGCTCACAACAATAAGAACGAATCTTCCAAACCTTGGTTTGAACAAAACAAGCCATAGTATAAAGGAGTATACACACACACATACATAATTACATTCATACACACGTTGTTGAGTGTTCAAAGATGATTCCCTTGCTTTTACTTGGAGACCTAAAAACATGGAACTGCATTTCTATTAAAGATGGACTGATAAAATGGCATTGAGAGCCTACTGTATACAGCACATTAGTCTGCCTATGGTTACTTATGTGGAAGTCAAACTGGAGACACATGTATTATTGATGAAACTCAGATATGCTTTCCATATGGTACCAATGACTAAAGCTTAGAAATCTGACACTATCAATGGAAGCTTATGATCTGACAAATATCAGTACCCCCCCCCAAACCACAATATTTAAAACAATAGCTATTTAAACTATACAGGAATTTTGCTTACAGAACAATTTAATAAAAAGCACATATGTAGATTTGTAATTTCTAGTAGTGATGTGGGTTATGGGGTGAACTGGAAAGTACTAGCAGTGAAATATCTGAAATCTGCATACTAGAAGATGGATTGGTTGACCTATGAAGCACCTTTTCCGTGTGTTTCTGGAGAATGGCTGTGTCTATAAAACAACAGTTATTAGAAGAGAAATGATAAAATGAAGATATAAAAAAAATTGAAAAGACTAAAGCATGTTTTTTTCTCCTGGAGTCATCTTGTTAAGTTCTTTTTTTCCTTATGGATTAGAAAAAAGAAAACCTAAACTAAGAAATTATAAGAAAGATGTGCATATAATATTTGCATTGAACTTCAGATATATTTGGAATAATAGCTCAATGAACATGTCTCTAAAGAAAGTGAAAGTATAATTCTATTATACAATTATATAAAAGTACATTTTCAATAATGAAAGATAATTCCACCCTTTAAGATGGTCTTAACAGTCGGGGGCATAAGAGACATTCATAAGTGGCTCTGATCACACACACATACACACACACACACACACACACACACACACAAACTTTTCAATTGTTAGTCATCATGCAGCCTACTTAAACTAAAAAAGAAAATCCTTTTTCTAGGAGAAGTGCTAGTCCTTGGTGTGCTATTGAGACATTTCATCATCTTCAGGAGTAACAGAACATAAATGCTTATTTCATGCATATACACATATAGACAGAGATGAATAGAACTTCAGTGCCAGGCACTGTTCTAAGTCTTTTACAACTATTTACTCATTTAATCTTTGTAACAGGGCTATGAGGTTGTTGTTATTATTATTATTACATATTATCAGTACAATTTTACAGATGAAAAAACTGAGGCAGAGAAGAAGTGAGTGAAGAATATTCCCCCAAGGCCACAGAAATAGTAAATGGTAGAGCTGGACTTTGAAGCCAGAGAGTATGCTCTGAGCCTGTACACTGTGCTGCTCTTATCATGGCTAGAGCTCACAGATGCCCACATTGTTCAGAAATCATGTCAAAGGAGCAATGACATAGTGCATCATTTAAGTAATGGTCTGGGGGAAAGCATGCCTGATTTGAAATATTTAGCCAGATTGCATTAAGGCCTTTATACTTGGAATGTGAAATTTTATGTACTGAAAAAAGAAAAAGCTATTAAAAATATTCTTAAAAATCAGTCTGTAGTATGCACCTGTCACTATAGGGACAGGTAGGATTCGTTTTCGAAAATTAGACTAACCTACATTCGGAGTGGGGGTTGCATAAAAGCAAAATTTCCATGGACCTCTTGTTAAAGATAGGGCCCAAATTTGGTCCAACAGGTTGACTAAAAAGCTTTGTTTAATATTTATTTATTCTAAAAAGATTTATTGGGGGACATCAGCTTCCAGTAGGTGAAATAGACATATTATTCCCTACTCCTGCTAAGTATAACTAAAAACCTTGGGCATTATATATACAACAAATATTAAAAAAGTAGAGAGAAGGCTGACTGGCTAGTCATCTTGAGACTCAAGGAACAACATGGGGATGAGTTATCTGGTTTTTTATTCTGCCTCATAGCCCAGACTTGGAGCTGAAGAAGCTGGCAATAGGCCTAAATAACCTGGCAACTGCCTATAAAAAGGCAACACTAGGAATCATTGTGGTGATAGAAATGTTCTACATCTTGACTTTATTGTTTTGCAAAATGTTACCATGGTGAAAAACTGATAAGGGGTACATAGAATGTGTTTGTATTATTTCTTACAATTGCATGTGAGTTTACAATTATCTCAAAATTAAAAGTTAATTTAAAATATTTATCAAATGACTACTGTGTGCCAAGTACACCTTATAGGTGCTAGGAAATTGCAGTAAACAAAAAAATAATCTCTCCTTAATAAATCTTTAATCTAGTTAGAGAAACAGACAAAGAAAAAAGAAACTCAATAAGTATGCAATATGTCAAGTGGCCAAAATGAAGAAAAACACGGTAGTGAGCATAAAGGAAGATGGAGGGGCTGCTATTTATATGTGGCATTCAGGGATGCTGTCTTCCATAAGGTGGTATTTAAGCAAAGAAATAAAGCCAAACAGGTTTCTAGAGAAAGAGCAAACCAGGAAGAAAGGAAACTAGTCCAAAGGTTAAGCTGGGGGCAGTCCTGACATGTTCAATGAATAGTGAGTAACTAGGTCATTGTGTGTGGAGTATGGTGCGTGGGGTAGAGAGTGGTAGGAGTTTGAGCTAGTGGGATGCCGGATCATAGAGGCCTTCAGGTCATGATAAGAACTTTCAGTTTTACTCTGTGTGTGTGTTGTGCGGAGAGGGATAATGTATGATTTTGAACACAGTATGGACATGTTCTGATTTACATATTAAAAAGGTTACTATGGTTGTTATGTTGAGAATAGATTGATGGGAAGGAGAGCAAGTGGGAAGTAGAAAGACCGATTAGGAGGCCATTTGCTGATTTTCAGTTTATATTTTATTTGTAATTGGATTTTGGTTTTATAATTATATATAAGCTGTATGCGTAAGGAGCTTATATTTACAGCCAGTGTTACAGAGAACATAAGAACATGGATTCGAAAGAAAGTCTGATTGCCAATCGCTAATTGCATGCCTCTGTTCAAGTTACTTAGCTTGTTTCTCAATGTTTCCATCTGTAATATGACCAATAATAGCACTCAACTCAGAAGGCTCCTATCCAGATTGAATGTGTTACTGTGTGAAAAGCTCTTAAAACAAAGCACTACAGAAGTGTTTATTATGTAATTTTTGTGTTGGTACATATTTGAATAACACTGTAACAAAAGAATCAACATGAGAGAAGGCATAAATATTTTCCTTAAGATGGTCTATATGTTAGTGACTGAAAAAGTGTGTTTGAAAGTATGCCAATGTTGATTTAGCTCAGATGTGTACTGTTCACAAATTTATAGCTACTGTAGGTACCAGGCATTACAAAATATATCTGCCATCAAAAATTAAATTGAAATACTTTAGTATAATTTTAGTATAATTATCAGGCCAAGCATACTTTATTGTAATCTTATTTTAAAATTAAAAATACAAATATGATGTCTATTCTATAGTAACCATCCATCACCCAGCTACCTTATAAATGAAAACTATTATTCTCCAATTTTTTAAAATAGGAGTTCTTGTAGTGGACATATTCTGCTTTCTGTCCTGCATTTGTACCTTTAGGGAGCTTCTCCTTTCCCCATATTATCTTTTAAGAGTACAAATCATAGGTTACCAAAGTAACCTTTTCTCCTGAACAAAATGATTTGTTCACGAATAAGAGAATATTCAAGAAGATCTGATTAGACTTCTTGGAATTGGATGCATGGACGCCCATTTTCCAATAGTCTCTCTCTTTCTCTCAGGTCCATGGCTATAAAGGTCAAATGAAAAACAATATGCAGAGAGACTATGTGAGAATTAAGTTAAATACACATAAGCTGAGCTAGGAAAAAAAAAGACATTTCTCATAAATACTTTTTAATTATAAAACAACTGATAAAATGGACAAAAATTTGGTTGTGTTCTATTCAAAATTCAAGTCTTTATTCTAGAGTAATGATTTTAACCACAAAAGAGATTCTTAATATAATGCTATCACTAAATCAAATTTGTCACACCAAATCACAACTCTGCATTCAACCTTCCAATCCAGGTCCTATTTCTATGAAACTGCATTATTTTGGAGGGGGGCAAATGAGATTTGCCATTTTTATAAATATTGTATATTTATAAATATTCTGTGGATCACATTCAATTCATAGATAGTTTCTAATTTATTATTTAACAAAGGAAAGAAAGAGAAAGGGGGAAATATCTGTTCCTATATGGTACCTGGCATATTAGTCAAGATCAAATATAGAATCTAATACTCCAAATGAAAAATATGTGCTAAATATTTATATGGCACTGGGTAGTGATCATTTTTAAAAATGGAAAGAACCACAATCCCAGTCTTTTCAAAAGTTCCTATATAGCATAGAAGAAAAACAGTGAAATATGTCACATTTATAAAGGGAAGGTACTGTAGTAATTGTGTTTATATGAATTATCTCTTTTGAACCTCAAATAAAACCTTAAAGGAAGTAACTACGTTATTTATGAGAAAATAGAAGCTCAGAGAAATTAAATAACTTATCCAAGGTCAAACAACTGGTAAGTAATAGAAGTAGAATCCACTCCCATTCCAAATGCTTCCTAATCTCTGTGTTGTACACAACACATTTGATAAGCTTGCAGATCCATAATGTAGGGGGCATGATCAAACATGAAAATATGAAATAATTCATGAACTAGTGAAGTCATCACATAATAGTATATCATTATATTAATAACTATATAATATATTAATATAGTCATTATATTAATGTAATAATAATATATTAATAATACATAATATAGGTTATAACTATAAAGGCAAATGAAGTTAACAGATGATTAATGTGGAAGGGTGAATGAAGGTAAATATGAGCAGAGTTAGTTCCACAGAAGAAAAAGAAGGATACGAACGGTGTCCTCAAGGATACATGAAATGTAGATACGTGTGGATAAAGTTAATATAATGATAGGGTACATTCCAGGAAGTTTGAGTTTGGCGCCTGTGTTGTGGGGAGTGAAGGAAAGAGATAAGAGGATCTTCAGGGACACAATGGGAGTTAAGAGAGTATGAAAAAAAGGGTAGTGCCACTTTTTAAAGAAACCTTGAAAGTCAGGCAGAGAAGTTTAGACCGAATGGAATTTCATTTGCTTATAAAAACTTAAGTATCATAGCATATAATATGCCCTGTCACAAACAAGATGCTCACATGTTGTCTCTTAGAAAAAAAAAGATACAATAACTCAATAGAAAGGGACATAAGACTCTGTGTTGTATGCAAATTAAAATAGAGATTAGGTCTGATAAAGCTTTGATTTCTACTTTTAAGGTGAGAAATTTCACCTTCCTGCTAAAAATTTTTATTGTAAAAGAAGAGGTTAGTAAGAAAAAAAATACTGTTCTATAAGTTGGTTTACTAAAAAATTTAACAATTTTAATTATAATATTATGATTATAATTACAATATATGAATTAGAAGAATTATTATAATTGAAATTCTATAAGATTTGGACCAGGTTAGAGAAATAGAATATTTTACAAATGTGACAGAAAATTTTGGAGCTCCCTGTGAGATTGTGAAGTGTCTTTACACCTGCCTAGAGACCACTGGGGTTTAATGAGCCATCAAGTACAAAGAAATAGTTTTAAAAGATTTGTTAGATAGGAACTTTAATTGACTAAATAATTGTGTTAAATCAAGATCATTGAAAATAAGAATGTTTCTGATATCATTTTAGTTTAATTCTTGGCAAGACAGGAGAACTAAGATGTCAAAAGCAAATTGATCTACTTTACCATTTTGTTAGTCTGGGTCCTCTAAGAAGCAGACACTTAAATGGGATTAAATGTGCAAGGATTTATTAGGAGAAATGCCTGTGAGAGAAAATCAGGAGGAGGCTGGAAAAGGCTGGAAGAGTAGTCAGACCACAGTAAAATTATGACTCTGAGTGAAGGAGAAAAGGGAGGAAGAAGGTGAAAGCTTCCTAGACTGCTGTGCGGTTTAAGGAAAACAATCCAAGTCATTGGGAAGTCCTGAAGCCAAAGGTAGACATCAGAGGCATTGAGTGTCTCCAGGAACGGTCCTGCCTTAGTATCTCAGATGCACTTCGTCATTTGCTGGGCACAGCCCGTGAGACGCATAGATACAGCCTCAGCAGAGATGCAGCAATAGATTTCAGAACACAGCAGCTGGATCCCTTCGTCAATTTCCCTCTCTGTAGTTGGAGGTTTAAAAGGGGTATTCCCATGGGTCCTGTGGTCATTTTGCTTAAAGATCTCATGTGACATTAAAAGGAGTTTCTGAGAATTTTATTTTTATGGACAATATGTAACTGTGAACTGTGTACTCTAGTGGAATCTAATAATTTGATCACATTGTGGTTTCTTATATTGTATCACAAACAGACACACCCCATGCCACATTGTCAAATTACATTTTGGAAGACAATAAGAGCCACAGCTGTGGGCAGGGAACCCATTTTTTTAAATTAAATTTAACAAAAACCACATAGTTTGGCCCTTAACTAACTTTGCAACCTCATCTTTTACACTATGCCTGTTGCTTACTACACCATATAATTCAGTGAAATTTTTGTATTCATTGAAAAAACCAAACACTTTCCAACCTCAGAATATTACACTTATGGTCTCCTTTGTCTGGAATGTTCTTCCCTTCAATTTTCACATGACAGCCTCATTCACACTATTCAGACCTCAGTGTAAGTACCACCACTTCAGTGAGATCTTGATTGATCAGCTCATCTAAACTAGCACCCTGTCATCCACCAATAACTATCCTATAACCATTTTTCTTTACTTTATAGTACTTACCAGTCACTGAAATAATCGTGTTTTGCTGTTCTCTGGCCTTTGTAGATTTGTGTCTCCATTAAATCATATGACTAATGCCCTCCATCAAATCATCAATATCTGGAATAGTGTTTGATCCCTATAACTCAATAAGGATTTGTTGAATGAATAATTGACAAAAGAAGTCTATATTTAAGGTGCTATAATGGGTTTGAGGAGTCAAAGGTACGATTACTTCTCTCACTGAGATTACAGTCTAGTAAATTAGAAATTATCTCTCCCTCACCTTCTTAACAGTCATCCCTTCTTCCTACAATTGCTCCAGACACTCTCCTTCAGTTTATTATCTGCTTTTTTGATGGTGGAATAGCTCTGAACAACACACACTTTGGAACAATAGAAAGTTGACATTAAAGAAGTTTATTTCTCTAGAACTTTATTATGCGAGTTTGTGAATAATATAGCATTAGATTTCATTCTTCTGAAAAAGTATGTTTTATATATCAAGATCCTTTAAAATTTTCTTGGACAGATCATTAATACATGTGGTCAGAAAATATCTGTTGCATGTCGAGCACCATTTTGAAGTAATGGAGATAAAATGGAGATCCAAACAGACAAAGCCCTCATAGAGCTTGGAGTTTGTTAGGAAAGAGAAACACACAATAGGCAAAGAAATAAACATCACAAACTGAGTTAGAGGCTTTGAGAGAAAAGGGGGGAGGACTGCATACAAAAGATTTTGTCTAGTTATGCAGGTCAGGAAAGATGTTCCAGAGGAAGTGATGTTTGCTTTGTGATCTGAAAAATGAAGAGGGGTTAACTAGGTGAAATTGAAGGGTTGTTAGTTAGGAAGGGGTTGGGGGCAAGAGCCTTCTAGTAGACAGAACAGCAAGTGTGAAAAACCTGGAAGAAATGTAACACTATAGTATCTGAAAGAAAATGAGGACAAATGAATCGATAGGAATCATATTATACAGGTCGATGTAAGCCATGCTAAGCTTTATTTAAAAATAAATGAACAAATTAAAAAATTTTCTTCTACCAAAAATGGCATAAATTAAATGTGCACCTTCCAAAAACTTTCAGCATGTGCTCTTTACGGGATCCTGATTAGAAATGCTTCTGGAAAAACTGTCCTTTGGCTAGGCTCTCTCAGGGTTGCATTGGTCTAGTGTAGAAGAAAACTAATAGTACAGTCTGTAATGATTGAATTAGCTGAAACTTGGAGCCATGATTTTGCAGGTGGTGTGATGGAGAATGGCAGGCTCTGGATATAATGAAAATTTAATTACATACTTAATACAATTAAACCATGAAATCATAAGGGATCATAAAAATTAAAAATATATAATCTATGCTGCTGAGTAGCTGGAAACATTTCCACATTAGAGCCCTAACTTATATTATCAGTGTCAATATCTATATCAGGCTCTAATATTTCATGGATTCCACTAATGGAATTAGAAACACAATCAGGTGGCAGAGTGAGAAAGCTCCCTTATGAATAAAACACATTGGCAGTGTTTGCTGTCTTCTTCACAGTAGAGGAGAATTTGCTTGTCTTTTGTTGGCCTGAATTACATGCATCCCTTCTGAGATGGAAAGTGAATTCATATGACTAATATTATATGCTTCCTGAAAGTTTAAAGATATGACCAAACAGGGGATAGCAGCAAAAGCACACAATTTTCCTTTACCACTTATGAAAGAAATGATTAAAAATAGAGTTAGAGTCCCTATATTTGGTACAGAGTACAAATTTGTGTAATAATAACTAAGTTTAGCAAAGTCTTTGTTTCTCTGCCGTAAATGTATAATTCCAAAACCTAATTAAGTATTTGACTCAGTTAACTCTCTCATTGTCAGTTATGGCACTTCTGGAACTTGAGTAGTTAGACATGTTTTACATTATCTCACATCATTGTTTTTCCTAATTTTTGCATTAACATTCTTATTTTGATATATACATACTTTTTTCTTGAATATTTCCCATTCAACCATTTTATTATATTTTGTTATGACTCCTTAATATTGGTGACTAGTATTTGAGAGAAAAATCCTAAGTAATTTTTAATTCATCATAGCTGTGGCTAAATCAATGATATGCCTTTGGGAAAGAAAGACCTATTTAACCAAATAACATCAGAGAAATTCGCCCAGAGCAGAGGAGAAGGAAAGGGCCACCTATCACGTGCGCCGGCCTGACCGTGGGGCCTTGTGTTGCAGGCTGACTGTCTTCACATCCACGTGCAAACCACGAGGCGACAAAAGAGCTGTTTAATTAGAGGACTTGTTCAGAACAAACACATAAAAAAGCAAACAACAACAATTTGGCATCTAATTTAGACAAGGCATTATAATAGTCTTCTTTGGGGACGTAAAAATAAATAAGACAAAATTCCAGTCCTAAGCTAATGTCTAACTTAAAGCAGAGTGAAAGCATACACGTGACAATGAAATCTATGATAAGGATCCTAAGAGAGAATATAGAAAGGACTATAAAAATTCGGAGGTGGAGGGGCAGTCACTTCCAGTTGAAGAGAAGTAATGGGAATTTTATGAAAAAGCATAATATCTCTTCATATGTATCTTAATCAGTTAGAAAGGTTTTACTAAATGAATGAGGATATTATTCATTTCAACACTGACCATGATAACTGAATTGCAGAACCTTGAGGGAACATTTATGTATCCATTCAGGAAAAATAGGGGACAGAAACAGAAATAGTGGAGTATGAGATCTTTGGGGGAAAATCAAGAAACAACATAGATATAGATGTCAATTGACAAGAGACTTAAATGGAGAAGGAGATGGCTAGCAATGTAACATGTTCAAGGTGATCGAGCAGGATTCGAATGGAAGGTATTAAAGAATATTGAGTGACCTTCAAGAGTATTTCAGGTACACTGAGGCTGCAGAAGCTATAATGGAAGGGCTTAGAAATTTGGAGATACACATTTTAAATCTAACTTTTAAACAATAACATAATCATAGCTATCACAAATTCATGCAGTCAATATTTATTAAGCACCTATTATGTCCCAAGCACTCTTATAAGAGTTAAAGATGCAACAAGGAACTGAAACTGAGGCACAAAGATTTTAATTAACTTGCTCAGTTGGGAAGTAAAGATGCCAAGATTGGAAACCAGGGAGTCTGACTCCATAATCTATATTTCTAACCATAACAAAATACTGCCCCCTTCGTCTGTACCAGGCACTCTATTAAGTGCTTTACGTACATTACTCCATTCAATACTCACTACAACCCTGTGACATATTGTTATGATACCCAACATTTAGATAATGAAACTGACGTTTGGCCAGGTTAAGTAACTTTCCCAAGGCCACACAGCTAGAAAAAGGCAGAGCCAGAATTTAGTCCAAGAAAGTTTGATTTCAGACCCACCCAAGCTCTAATTCATTGTACTAGACTGCGCAGGTCTAGTGTTTAGAGACATTTTGGAGAAATGTTGGAAAATAGTAAAATATAAAGAATAAAATACTTCTATGCAGAGAAAACTCCTATCAGTATTTCAGCATATTTCCTTACAATATTGTTGTGTATTTTTGCGCAATTGAAAAATTTAAATATATACCATTTTAAAACATAAATTTGCCATTAAATCATTAATATTTTTTCATCTCTTCAAATACTCTTGGGAAGACATAATTATTGGGCAATGGCTTATCTCAGGGTTATGTTAAAATTTATTTAATCTTTCTCAACATACTGGACATATAATTTGTAACTTTTGACTGTTATAAACAATGTGGTAAATTATCTAACTTGTCACAAATTTTTAAAGCCCTTGATATATATTGATAAATTGTTCTACAATAGGTTTGTAGCAATTAAAATTCAAAAGCAAGATGTAAGTTTGCTCATTTCACTATGTCTTTACCTGCACCGTGTATTATCATCATTTTAAAAACTCACTACTAATTTTACAGGTAAGAAATGGTATCTCACCTAGAATGAGATTTTTATGATGAGAATTTTTTCCCCAGTAATTGTGCTTGACACATTTATTCAGGGTGCTCAATAAATATTTGTTGATTCAATTCTCTTTTTTAATATAGATACAGCTTTTGAAAATTTTGATAACTAAAAGACACACCACGGGTGTAGTTTATGTGTGTGCCTACCCTGCTAAGAAAGACAAACAGCCAAGGAACACACACACACACACATACAGACCTGATGGATCAACATTCACCAGGAAGAACTCACAGAAACAAAAGGTATGCAAGTCCACTGTTACCCACTGCATTCTAGGGCTCCATTGAGATCTAGACTTGCTGGAAAGGACTCTCACTCTTGGATTATGATTCTTTTAAGTAGCATGATTGGGGGAGCACCAGGGCAGAATATAATAGCAATCAGATATGGTAGAACCCAGTCCTATCCTGGCAGCTCAACATTTGTGGTTGGTATTGGGTGACAATTCTCACATTTCGGCACATCTTGCTAGTGAGGCACTGATTGCTTTTTGTTCAAGACTATCTTTTCAAGGATGTTAGTGTATCCAACCACCTTGGGAGATAACGATAGTGTCTCCCTCCACAACAAAGGACATTTTGCTAATAGCCTTGGAAAACAGAATAGTGTCTCCTTCCGAAACAAACAGCAGGCACATTCACTGTTCAGTGTAATAATGATAATGTCTCCCTCCAGAGCAAAAAATATGCATGCTTACCTCTCATTATAAGAGACTCCGTTTTCCTAAGTTCAGGGTTCCTCTCCTGTATCACAACTTTGTATGTGCGGGTACCATCTGGACCTCTTTATGTTCCCCTGTGGGAAGTGAGGCTTGGGTAGCTGATGCAAAAGTGATGATACTCTGGCTGCTGCTATTGTTATAAGTAACAAAATAACCTTCATCTCTGACCCAGGAGTCTCATGTCACTTTCTAGCATCTACGAAACTGGTAACTACATTACTAGCTTGCAAGGAGTCTATCATCTCAGAACCTTCAGAGTTCTTGAGAGTTAGGGGGTTCACCAGCCTCTCCCATGACTAGGGACAAAGCCTGGTTGCAGCTCTGTACCATGGCTGGCTAGCAGCAATTTTCACCAATCAGTATTCATGGTTGAGGAAGCACAAGTCTCTCCTGCCATCAGAGAAGAGAGACTGTGTCTAAGACTTGCAGTTAACCAGGAGTGACAGTCAGCAACGGGCTGTGGCCAATAGAGTTTTACAGGAAGCCAGGCTGTGGAGGATCTGTTTTAGACAAGTTAAACCCTCAGTGCCAGAAACAGTGGAAGATTTTATTTTCAGGATCACAGATAAGTAAGGTTTTGGTAAATAAACAAGCAGGAGGCAGTGATTAAAGATCCTAAAAAAGTGGGGATATTGGAGTAAACACTCCTATATTAGGCAGTAGTGATGTGTTGAGAGCAAATGAGGTAAAGTTAATCACAAATAAAACAAGATACACTTTTTCCTCTGAATTATAAGGGAAAGAAGAGAGAATTGGTGATGAAAATAGAGAAATTTGATGTGAAAAAAGGAAGCTGTTAGGCCTCATATTGGGATTGCTTTGGGACTAAACATAGAAGCAATGTAGAAGGAGTATGTGGAATTGGGGACTTGATATAAGTGAAATAACTTTGAATTCTCATATTGAGAGTAAAATAGAGAATCAATAGGCAATGGCTAAAAGGATTGCATGGAATGACAGAGGGCATGGCTGATATGAATAATGTGGATCCATGACTTTTTTACAGATCTCTATTATAGAACACCATGATATTAGAAAGTAGTCCCCTATCTTTCAGATTGGACTTTGAGCTCTTTGAGGGCAGGAGCATTGTTTGAAATATTTTCAGTTTCTTAGTGTATTGTAGTTTCTGGAACATAGACACTCACTACATTGCTGAATTAGACTTTCTCTAGCAAAGCTGAACAAATTTGAGGAAGTAGTCAGATAAGACAATGATATAGTTTTTTGTAGGAAAATTCAAGGTATAAAGGAGCCTAAGCACAGAGCAAAGAGCGCATTTGAAGACCACTTTTCTAAAGGAGGGAATAAGGTGCTAGAAGGCACAGCCACGGGACAAAGAGAGGTTTACTTAGGAGTAATGGAGGAGGAGAAGTGGAAAGAAGCAAGCTTAAGATCAAATAAAGAACTATCATATGATTTAGCAATCCCATTTCTGGGTATATATCCAAAAGAATTGAAATGTGGATCTGGAAGAGACATCTGCAATCCCATGTTCATTGCAGTATTATGTACAATAGCCAAGATATAGAAACAACCCAAATATACATCAACAAATGAATGGATAAAGAAAATATAGCACTTATATATGTATGTATGGATATATATGGATATATAAATATATCTGTATGTATATATGGAATGGAATAATGGAATATTATTCAGCCTTAAAAAAGAATGAAATCCTATCATTTGTGACAACATGGATGAACCTAGAGGACATTATTCTAAGTGAAATAAGCCAGTCACAGAAGGACAAATATTGCATGATTCCAATTAGGAGGTAGCTAAAATACTCAAACTTATAGAAGCAGAGAATAGAATGGTGGTTGCTAAGGACTAGGAGGAGGGGAGAAATGAGGAGGTGCTTTCGTGTGGGGGGGGCAACAGGAAATTTTTATTTATATACATGTACATGGAAAAGCAATTTCCATTAGTCTTTTAAAAAATTCTGTTACAAATAGAAAGTTATTAATACATTCACCCTTTGCACACAAAATAGATTTTTTTAAGTTTACTGTAGTATTAATTATTTCTTAATAATAAAAACTTAAGCTACCATGGACAGTCAGATGGTTTGGTAACTTGACAATCTTTTTCTCCAGAGAGAAAATCCAAACTTTAAAAGACAGTCAATATATTAAAGAAATTAAATATTAAAAGCTCTCTTTCATTGACTTCTAGAAAATTGAATGAGTACTCCTCCCCAGCATGGTTTGTAGCTGTCCTTTCAAACAATACAGAGGACTTTAGAAATTCTCTATATGATGACAACTCAATTTCCGCAAGACTGAAGCAATCTTCATGAAATTGATTATCATGTCTAAATGATAGTCTCATAGAAATACCTACAGTTAATACGGTGTTGTGCACTTTCAAATATGTTAAAAGGATAATTCTCATGTTAAGTGTTCTCACCACATACACACACACACACACACAAAACCCACAAAAGAACACAAGGAAATATTTGAAGGTGATGGATAAGTTTAGTAACTTGATTGTGGTGATGGTATCACGGGTGTATACATATGTCCAAACTCATCAAAATGTAATTTTTGTATGTCAATTATACTTCAATAAGCTTTCAAAAAGAAATTTCAGAGGTCAAAATCTTGAAGGATGGAATTCAAATCACACTAAACTAAAAAAAAGTGTAATCAAGCAAGAATCCTGCTGAATTGGCAGCAGGGATAAGGTTTACTGGAATCCTCTAACTCCCCTTGACCAAAACCAACATAAAAGTAGTCAATAAGAATATGACTCTAACAAGGGTAACAGCCAGGTAAAAAGAATTTGAACCACATCTGAAGTCACTAAGGAAGCTGGAAGATATGTGGAGATTTAAAGATGTGGGGAGAGGGTTCTAGAAGTACATTGGTGATAAATGGGGAGACACAGATCAGTAGAAAGAGCAAAGGGTTTGAAGACAGGCAGACAAGTCTTAGTTGAACTAGTTGTTAACTGTGTCATAACTGACATTATGTTTAAGTTATTGAATTTCCATTTCTCATCTCCAAAACAAAGATAGAAGCCTTATGTGTGGTAGCTAGTCTCCCAAAATGACCCTTCATTCAGGCCCTTCCTGATCTTCACACCCTGGTGTAGTTCCCCCTCCTTGAATATGGTCTGATAATGTGACTTCTTTTGACCCACAAAATTCACTGGTAGTGGTGCTGTATGATTCTGAGGCTACATTACACAAAACCTTGTGACTTTTTCTTGGGTCCCTTGGAACTTTGCTCTGAAGGATGCCAGCCACCAGGTAAGACTTCTGACTGTTATACTGCTCTACTGCAAGGAAGCCTGATCTAGTCACAAGGAGAGAGGTGCCAGACATGGGAGTGGGGAAGCCATCTTACACATCCAGACCAACTGAGCCTTCACATGGAGTTGTGGGTTGAATTGTGTTCCTCAGAAAAATAAGTTCAGGTCCTAAACACTGGTACCTGTGAATGTGGTCTTATTTGGAAATAGGGTTTTCATAGATATAATCAAATTAAGATGAGGTCATATTGAATTTGGGTGAGTCCTGAATTCAATATGACTCTTGTCCTTATAAGAAGAGGGAGGTTTAGACACACATGCACAGACACAGAGGGAGAAAGTCATGCAACAGTGGAAGCAGGATTGGAGTGATGCAAAAGACCAGGAACACAAGGATTGCGGCCACCATGGGAAACTCAAAGAGGCAAGGAAAGATTCTTCCCAAGAGCCTTTGGAGGAAGCGTGGCACTGCTGACACCTTGATTTGGGACTTCTAGCATCTAGAATTGTGAGACAATACATTTCTCTTGTTTTAAACCACTCAGTCTGTGGTACTTTGTTACAACAGCTGTAGGAAACTAATACAGATGGTTTCAGATACAGACACCATCTGACTATGACCACATGAGAAAATCCAAACAAGCATCTCCCAGGTGAGCCCAGTCAACTCCCAGAACTGTATGAGATAATAATAAATTGTTATTGTAAGCCAACTAAGTTTCATGATGGCTTGTTACATAATAACTGATAAATGAACAAGTCATTATCAAGATTTAAGTTCATACATGCAAAACACCAGCACTGCATTTAGCACACAGTAGGCATTCCATAGAAGGTAGGTGCCAATTATATTATACTTTTATAATTTTAATTACATTTACACATTTATATGGTGTTTTACATGTTATAAAGTGCATTGACGTATATCATCTCCTTTGGTCTTCAGTGCAGTCCTAACAGATAACATGAACTTTGTTACATTCTCATTTAACAAATGAGAAATTCAAGCTGTGAATTTAAGTGATTGCCTAAAGTTACACAAACAAGCAGTGGTAGTGCTTGGCCTAGAACACTCAGTCAAATAAAATATACGTCAGTGTTCATTGGAGTACCATTGCCTCAAAGATTGAGAAACGAAGTAAAGGATTTCATTTTTACTGAGAGCTTATGTGTACCAGTTTCACTCCCTATGCTAGATGCTACATGCTATTTTATTTCACTCCCAAAATGACCCTTGTGACAGCTGTTATTCTCCCACAGAATCAACACACACACACACACACTCCATAGCTGAGGTTCTGAGAGGTTAAGTGATTTGCTCATATCCATGCTTCTTCCAGAACATCACGCAAGGAGTGTGAGTTCTTCTTTTCCTCTATAACTAAGCAGAATAACTTGAGAAAAATGCAGAATATGAGGATTAGAATGAGCAACTTCCACTAAGAGAAAAGATCATGTCAAGGAAAATAAAGTCAAGTTAAGGCAATTGAATGTGGTGTAGTGATATTCATTTAGAAGACAGGGGTATCATCAGACACTGAGTAGGTAGGGATGGGTGGATAGTACTGTGGGTACCTCCAAAAAGTCAGGGAGCAGGGTTGCTTCTGGGGCAACAAGCACAGATAACAAAGGGAAGGAGCTGGAGAGATCTTCTGGAGACATCTGCTATCAACAGAAGGAGTGCCCTGCGAATAAACAAGATTTTGTTATGTCCGAGTTCTTCTGAACTGACCAGTCACACTGGAGGCAATATGGTATTCGTTGGCTAATCTCTCTGCCATTTTCTAACTTATCTCCCAGGTGTTGGCCTTAATGGATGGTAACACTCAGGATTCATTAGCAATATTTATTCAAAGAACTAAAAAAATGGCATGATTCAGAATTTGCTTATGAAAGTGTCTAATAAAAGAACTAGCATGGGTTAAACCTATGAGGGCACTGACCCCAAGGGAGAGTAGACTTTCAAAATTATCTATGACAACTGACAACTCTGCAATAGTCTAACAAAGGGATGAGCTCAAGAATTCTTTGAAGTTCCATTCAGCTTTTCTAATTAGGTGATTTCTCTATCACAATCAGCTGGCGATTAATCAAAAAATGTGAACAGTTTCATTTTCTGAACTTCAGGAAACTTAATTGGTGGTAATCATTATAATTGTAAAGAAATCTGCAGAGATGTTTCATTGTGGCTCGAGCATTAGCTTTAATACAAGTTCAGTAGCTCTGCATGTGTGTGCATCTGCATGTGTGTGCATCTGTGTGTGTGTGTGTGTGCTTATAAAGGAGTGTGTATACAGTTGGATGAAGAAGAAAAGCGATTCTTAATGAAATGTGACAGATAATGGTCTGAAAGTAAAGACAAGGAGAACACTTCTGAAAACAATCATGTAGATATAAAAACTGAAGCTTACATAAACCCTGTTCTGACCTTCTGTATATGAAATATTTTTAAATCACTGAAGTCTTCAAAAACTACAAATAGTTTCTTGTGAAAAAAAGGTGTTCTTACTTAAAAGGAACTCTTGAACTTAGAGAACTGAGCAAAGGGGAGATCAGACAGTAACTTATAATTCTCTAAAAGTCTTCAAGCCATATAAAACTCACAATGCAGAATGAATATACACCCACATACAAGCTAAATCTAACCAGTTACTGCTTAAAATCCGGATGTCTTTGGGAAGTGTATCAGAAAACTCTAAAGGTTTTTAACTTTTCCTAACTTCTTTATTGTCATTGAAATACAAATATATTAAAAACAATCTGTTTATATAAACTCAAAGAAAATAAATCAATATAGAATTTTCCAAATCTCCTGGATTATTTTACTATTAGGGGCAAAAGGAGAAAAGATGATTTTTTTAAAAATTAAGGAAGAACGAATTTGATGCATTACGTTCAGTAAATAAGAAGTATATATCTAAAACCCAAGAGAAAACCAGAACTTTTTTTTAAATTTGGTTTCTTATTTTAAGAATAACACTGCATTTTTGGAGGTATTTATTTTCCAGGGAAGGAAATATCAAATTTTGGGAGGAAAAGGAAAGCATTACAATTTCTCTTTTTGAATTCTTGCCAAATTATAAAAGGAATGATTCCTTTAATGATTTTTTAAAAATGAGCTTTGCAATATATCGCTAGTGCTAGCCTACAGAATGTTACCATTCTAATTACAAACTGTAGCAATTATTTATCCTAAAAATCTTAATGTACAAAAAAAGTAAACATTTTATATGAATATTAATTATGTCTACTGACTGCCTATATATGTATTTTAATTATTTTATGATTTACCAAAGATCTAGTCAGAAGTAGGTCATTTTGATAAAAGAGGTCTTTAAAACACAGATAGATAATTCTAAATCTATACATAATCTAAACATCTCAACTGCTTGTAAAATTAGTACAGAAATATTTTCCATTATTTCTTTTTAGAAAGATATTAAATTTGATTATTGATAAAATTTTAATTTAAGGCAGGTATATTTCAATGAAGAAATATTTATGCCTAGTTAACACACATATATTTAAATATATAATACCAGAAACATTGATGGAAAAATCCCACAGTTTTTTGTAACCCTCTTTGCATTTGTACTTAACTTTGAATCCTTTTTTCACCTTATCTTTTCTAGTTATGCATGTAAGCACAATACTAGAGAGAATAAATATAAACTAGCATCTCTTTTGTAAAACAAAAATTAATTTTCAAGATTTCCACTTCTGGAAAAATGGAGTAGGCACACTTTTTTCTATTTCTTCTGCTAAGTACAATATACAACCGAAAACCTTGGAATGAAGATGTGTATATATTACATATTCTGAAAGTTAGAGAGAAAAAAATGTTTGCAATATTTGCAAACCGCATAACTAACAAAGGAATAGTATTTAGACTATATAAAAAAGTCTCAAAATCCAACACTGAAAACAAACAATCCAATTACAAAATGGGGAAAAGACATGAGCTGACATTTCACTAGAGAATATACAGGTGACTAATAAGCACATAAAAATTGCAAAATAAAACCACAATGAAATATCACTACAAACCTATGAGAATGTGTATAAATTAAATGATAGTAAAATAAAATAATAGTAACAAAATAAATAAATAATAGTAACCAAAGCTAAAATAAATAACAGTAACAACATCAAATGCTGCTGATGACACACACAAACTGGGTCACTCATACACTGCTGATAGGAATGTAAAGTGGCAGCCACTTTGGAAAACATTTGAACACTTTCTTTAAAAAACAAAACGTGTAACTACTACATGACCCATCAATTGTACTCCTGGGAATTTATCCCAGAGAAATGAAAAGCTATGTTCACACAAGAACCTATATATGAATTTTTATAACAGCTTAATTCATGACAGCCCCAAACTGGAAACACCCAGATGTACTTCAGTGGGTGAATGGTTAAACAAACAATGATCCATCCATACCATGGAATCCCACTTAGCAATAAAAAGGATTGAACTACTGACGGATGCAAGAATCTGGATGAATCTACAGAGAATTATGCTGAGTGAAAAGGCCAACCCCCAAAGGTTACATACTGTATGATTCTATTTATATAACATTCTTCAAATGGCAAAATTAAGGAAATAGAGGACAGATCAGTATTTGTCACTGGTTAAGGAGGGGATGGAAGTGGGAGGGAAGTACGTGTGGCTATAAAAGGGTAGCAGGAGGGATATTTGTGATGATGGAAATGTTCTGTATCTTGACTATATCAATGTCAACATCCTGTTTATGATATTGTACCATAGTTTTGTGAGATGTTACCATTGGATGAAACTGGTAAAGGGCACATGGGATCTCATCGTATTATTTTTCACAAAAGCATGTGAATCTATAGTTATTTCAAATATCAATTGTTCAATTTAAATTTAGATAAACAATAAAATTTCAAGCTCTGAAAGGATATTCACAAAGGTGGTCACAAAGGGGATCTCTAAGTTTGGGACTTTTAAAAAAATTTTCATTTGTATTTTTGTTTTTCTACAGTGAACTTATATTGCTTTGGTAATAAGGGAGAGGAAATACAAAACTCTTGTAACCTAAACTTTTACATATAAGCACATCTCTGTTCACATCATAAGGTTCTAAGTATGAAAGGCAACTTTTAAATTAACCCTCTATTATTAAAAACGTAACCTGTGGTCAGGGTATTTTATGGTGAGAGTATAAACTTCTGATTTGAATAAGAATGAGTTGAATAGTAGAAGTGCTGGCCTCACATTTTTTTCTATCCTAGGTGCCCTTAGATCCATTACCATTTATCAAAAATTAAATTTTCTTTCGGAACATAAAAGTGTTAATTCTGAATCTTAGAGATTCCGACCTACTGTCTGTATCTGTGGCTTTATGCTGCCAATTAGCAGCATTGGCAATCATCTCACTTTCGCTCAGCTGGAAGAGTGTGTGTGCACACACATACACAAGCCTCTAATTTCTGCAAAGGATTCCTATTAGTTCTTCAGAAAACCACTGGCCTATTTTCAAAAGCTGAAAATGAACTGGAGCCCAGTGCGCAAATCAGAAATCAAGAGGCTATTTAAGTGATGGCAATGGAAGGTTTCAACGAGCGCAAAAGATGAAATAGAAGGGCGCTGGGTAAAGATAATTCTGTTCCAAAATCCAAAGGGCAAGAGAAAATCAAGAAGTTAGAGGTCAGTATCACTGAGGAGGGAATGGTTTTGTAGCTCCAATTGATTCTGCAGTCTCCTAGAGGGACTGAACTTCTTTGGGAAAAGTAAAGGTGAGGGCATAACCAGAAAATATATATCAGATACAGAACCAACAGTTATCTCGGAATCATCTCAGACAATAGTATAATTAAATTCTGCAGGCTTCCAGCAAAATTCTTCAAAGTTATCTCCTTGTAGTCCTCTAAAAAAATAACCTTAGCCATATGCCCTGGGAAACCCATGTTTTCCTCTACAATATGGCAGTGCTTATCAGTCTCAAAAGATTATTGTGAGAAGGAATATAAGTTTGTAAACTATTAAAATCTTACAAGAATATAAAAAAGTTATGTCACCTCCATTATCATGCCCTCCTAAAACTAGAGAGACGCTTAAGCTGAGAAGCTAAGCTAGGCTTGAAATAAAACGTTGCTCTGCTGTGTGATTCAAGTTACTTGGGCAATTTCCTCTGTTTCTCAATTCTGTTTAGTGTTAGGTCTGCCATCTAGTGGTCACTTCAATAAATACAAGCGGTCATCATAAATGAAAGATCCTATGAAACTATTAGGTCATCCAAATGAACCATTTCTGGTCCAAGTGTAAATGGACAAAAGGATTTTGACGGTGGTAGGGAAATTTTTATTCAGGGCTTTGATTAAAGATAAGTATGTTGACTTAAAACACTGTAAGTACGAAAGCACATTAAAACCCATTCTTTTCATTTATATTGACTTCAAAATAAAAAATTTATATTCATAAACTTTCACTGAGTTTAAAAGAAAGTAACTGCTGCGTTAACTTATTTTCATCTCATTATCTTTTATTTTAATCATATGTTTATCTTTTCTAGTTCTTACCATGAAATAAAATTTTCCTCAGTACTTGGATTTGTGCTATCTGCTAATTTGCTGATGAATCGACAGTTATTGAATAAAATATAAACAGCTTCAGAATTTGAACTCTAAAATATAAAATATGATTTTATTCACTTTCAAATGATACAAGAACTCTTTGGACTTTTAAGAAATTAGTATTGTTTTGATTTATTTGTTAATGAAAGCGACAGGTAATGCTAGGCCTGCCACGCTCATTCTCCTGGCATAATTTTAAGAGCTGTTTGCCCACTGCTACACACTTCCACCTCAGTTTCCTTCTAGGGCACCAATCCAACAGCTTGTGTTTCTAAAAACGCCAATATTTTAAAATGGGTTATTCGTATCATGGAAAATGACATTTTCACAGTGCCTTAAGAAATACACTGAATACATCCCAAGAAGTATTAACAAGCTAAATTCATCAGACAAATGTACAATATTCACATTTCAATGGTGCAATTGTTATCTTAATTTGTTTGTTTTCTTGGTTAGTATGCCTATGCAAATTATAGTCCTTTGACATTCTAATCAATTATAGTAAAGCATTCAAATAAATAATATAAAAAATCCAATAACCGTTAGCCATGTTTTTCATTATCGTTGCATCCAGTTAATTTCCTCTTAGGCTTATTATTGCTTGAGATAACAAGTTGGCATCGTATTGCTCAAAATGGAAATACAGGCAATTTTGCAATCGCTAATATTATGTAAAAATGTCCTATGATAATCCACAAACCCATATTCCGTGTTGTTGACATCCTAACAAGTATCTGCAAATCGCAAGCAAAATAATGAAAGATTATTCCCAAACTGCTCGATTTTGCGGAGTCCACGTTTATTTTAAATTCATAAATATAACCTTCTGCAGTCAAGTACGGGAGCCTCACTGTTAACAAATTAGCTCCAATTTAAAGCACGATGTTCACATAGCGTAAGTAGATACACTTATTTCCAAGTAGGACTATCTCACATGGTTCCTGAGACTGATTCTGCCCAGACTCACTGTTTTAGAATACAGCACCCCAATGTGTGGACTTTTCTTTTTCTACTCAATCTGTGTACTTTCTAACAACATGGCCAAACTCCCAGAATCTTATGCCAAAAAAAAAAGAGTAGAAGATTTTACAGAAGGAGTAATTTCAGGCTTCTAAATGAAAGCAAAATGTCCACACTCATAGCATAGCAGAGTCAGTCAAGATTAAAACCATGGTCTCTGATAATCAAAAGTCCTTTACTTATTACTCTATTATGTAGCAGAGACTTGTCCTGGGCCAAGTTCATGCAGGAGAACGTAACAGTAAATGTGAATTTTTTAAAAACTACAGCGTGGTAGAATGAGCCCTCATTAGGAAGTCTGGCTTCAGAAGCCTCCCCAGAAGAGTCCTCATGACCACTGCTGGCTTTTGCAGTGATTTCCTCAGGGGAAAATACATCAAGAATGGGGGTTTATTTTCCCAAAGATAACGTGAATACCATATCTCACAAAACCCACCAATCTTTAAACAGTCCATACCCCAGCACAGGGTTTGGACATTACAGTCCAGGGGCCAAATCCAGCCATCCATCTGGTTTTGTAAATACAGTTTTACTTACCATGCCCATTTGTCTACATATCACATATAACATTTTTTGCACCACAGTGGTAGAGTTGAGCAGTTGCCACAGAGGCCCTATACCCCACAAAGCCTAAACTATTTACTATCTAGCTTTTTACAGAAAAACTTTGTCAATCTCTGCCCAACTAATGATTGCACTTACCGTTCCCGTAACATATCCTATAATTTTCTGTCTCTTTTTGCTCACTGTTCTCTCCATAGGAAATGCTCATTTCTCCTACCTGGTGCAGCAAAATCCAACCCATCCTACAAGGGAACATTTTATATAAAAGGAATCAAAAGGCATTTGTCATTTGAAGACTTGCTTTTACATTTAAAATTAGGTTTCTGGGGTTTATCGATGTTGCTGAATATAAGTTTAGTTTATTAATTTTAACT
Organism: Tapirus indicus; assembly: GCA_031878705.1. Lineage (NCBI taxonomy): Eukaryota > Metazoa > Chordata > Mammalia > Perissodactyla > Tapiridae > Tapirus > Tapirus indicus. The sequence continues at coordinate 54,422,371 of CM062921.1, forward strand.
TTTTAACCATTATAGAGTATTCTGTTATATGAACAAATTACAATTGATCCATTCTACTGCCAATGGACATTTGGGTTGGGTCTAACACTTTGATTTTTGCTCAGTGGTGTTTCTATAAATGCTCTTGTACATGTCTCCTGATTTACAATAGCAACAGTTTCTCCAGAGTATAAATCTAGGTGTTGATTTATTTTCCAGCATGGTTAGAAAACATTTGATATGATCACTTTGTTTTTTTTCCTTCTGGGTAGGTAGTAAATGAATCTTTTGTGGTTTTAGTTTGTGCATTTTTGTGATTACAAATGGCATCAAGTATCTTTTCCTATCTTTAATGACCATTAATGTTTCATCTTCTATGAAAAGTCTGTTTAAATGTTTGGTCCTTTTTTTCTCTCAACTTGTTCGTCTCTTTTGCTTTATGGAATTGAACGTTTTTTTTTTTTCATATATTCTGGATACTAATTCTTTTCCAATTATATATTAGAAAATATTCATTTTATGGCATGTCCTTTCACCTTAGGTATGAGGTCTTTCATAAAAGTCTTCATTTGGATGTAGCTGAACTTACTTATATATTTTCCATATCATATGCAATTTCATACCCTGTTTATTAAAACCTTCCCTAACCTGGGGCTGGCCCAGTGGTGTAGTGGTTAAGTTCACATGCTCTGCTTCGGTGGCACAGGGTTCGCAGGTTCAAATCCTGGGTGCGGACCTACACAGTGCTCATCAAGCCATGCTGTGGCGGCGTCCCACATACAAAATAGAGGAAGATGGGCACAGATGTTAGTTCAGGGTCAATCTCCCTCACCAAAAAAAGAAAAACCTCCCCTAACCTAAGTTCACATGGGTATCGTTCTATATTATATCCCAAAAATGTTAACTAATCTGGAATTTAGTTTTGTATATCTTATAGAAGAGGGAGATAATTCCCTTTTTATATATATAACCAATTTTTTCACTATCATTTATTGAGAAGTCTATTTTTCTGCATTGTTTTGTAATACTAACTCTATATTAAAAATTGTTTCCATGTATGTGAACTCTATTATTTTAGATTGTTCTAATTGGAACAATGCAATCTTTTAATTCTGTCAATATTTCCCTTGTATATTTTGAGTCAATGTTATGTCACCATTAAAATATTAAATTGTTATGTTTTCCTGTTAAGTCAAATGTCTTATCATTATGTACTGACTGTGTTTATTCATACTCTATTTCTACTAACACATTTTGCTCTAAAAGGTTTTTTTCTCTTTAATATAAGTATGTAAGTATTCTTATGGATAGTGCTCACCAGACATATCTTTATTTATCTATTAATTTTCAGTCTTTGTATGCACAGAAATCTTATGTGCAGAAAAGCACTGTTTTGCCATGAATTGGACTGCTGTTAAATATGTAATTGAAGACTATTTTTGCATAACCATTTTAAGAACTTTTGGAATGCAATAATTATCATCATGCCCCATACAACGCTGCAGAGTACGCATCACTGGAGAAAACTCTTTATTGGGTATAATATACAGGAACTTTCCTGGCCTTCCCATTAAATCATCTAAAGCAGTCTAATTATTAATTCAGAAGCAATTTCCTAATGAATGATTTTTTTACATTATCAATAAAAATTTGGATAAGGAAACAGAAAAAGCACCACTTTGAATAGTATATTTAGTAGACACACTGGTAAGATGGCAGATGCCATAGAGACAACAGTAATATAGAACAATTTTAAATAAAAGTTCACAGCAGATTGGTGACTATACAGATATAACTGTGCCCACTTAATATTAACAGTTAGAATATTTGAAAGCAAATGCTTGAATGAATATTATTTGTTCTGCAAATAAGTAACAAAACAAAATATCAGAAATGAGCTATTCAAAGTGGAAAATGAATTCATGAAAACAAATAACATATTTGCAAAATACATAGCACATGTAATTAAAAATTGATATTGTACCTTACATGACAAAAAGTACAAAGTTTTACGTAAAGGAATTTGTTGAAAATTCCAAAGTTTCAATAATATATTTTTATTCACAGAGAAGCTGGCTCTCCTATGCAAAATTTGCGTATAGATATGAAATTTAATTAAAATGATATCACATTAGTGAATCTAATAAAATCCAAAGTCCTAGAGTCTTCTATGTTTTCATCTTTAGGGAAATAATTTAAATCAAATACCTCACTCTATTGTTTAATAGAGAAAAAAGAATTTGTCCACAGTTTATGAGATAAACAATGGGAAAAAAAAACTGTGAAAAAGTCATACCTTATGGATTTTTGAAGGGTAGTTTTGGATTTAAAAAATCTTATTTAACTGTTATTTATTAGAACCTGAATAAAATGTAAGGGCAATATGAACATGTGTGTTTGTGTGTGTGTGTGTACACATGCTTACATACATATGGATACATACACACACGCATACATATCTGTATCTATATCTATCTTTATAAACACATATATGTACACTCTTACAAAGCTTATGGATTTAGAGCAAAAATTAAACTTTGGAAAAATTCACTAGTGATGTCTAGTCAGTGTTATAATTTGAATCTTAAAGAAAGATTATGAAGGTGCATTCGGCAACATCTGTGTATGCTTAAGGAAATTTTCATTACCTTAAATATTTAATGTGAAAAAGCTCAATAAAATGAAATTTAAAATCTATCTACATTACCATAAGAAATGTCAACACTTTACATGTTAAACATTTAAAGAATTCTCACACTTTGAAATATCATTTTTTGAAATAAAATGATCTGAATTCAGTTTTTTGTTGAAAATGTGGTTTCCTTCAGTCAAGGAGAAACATTTGAGGCATTTGGTACCAACTGCTTGTACAAATAAATTTCACTATTGATGAAGATTATGAAGAATTTGGTGTGGTTGATATAATCAGAAATGGTGGTTTAAGGACATCCCCAAATCCTCTCCTCCATAAAAGTAAGAAGAATGCTGGCAAAATTGTCAAAATTGACTTTTTTGGACTCTTGAAATTAAGCAAAAGCTTTCAATAATACAGATAGTGTTTATTTGAGAAAAATAGTGGAATCTTGGTAAGATCAGGAAGCTTTGTGATATTTTAACTTGCCTTAATACCATGTTCATCTCTCCAACCCTGGTTTGCTTTGAAAACCAATAACGCCACAATTTCAGTTAAAACTAGAAGTGTAGCAATGTCTGGAAGGGGCAGAATGCCCCATTTCCCAGATAACTGTCTTTATTTGATCTGTCTGGAAGTTCCCTGGAAAATCCTATGTGCAAAACATCTCCTTATTTGACCTGACCCAGAGCTTTTCTAGGGCAAACAGCCTTTTCTCTGTGGGCATTTGTCAAAAAGAATCAGCAGCAATGGTTAAACATTGCAGATAGTTGCAGTGGAGAAAACAAGCTGGCCAAAAATGTAAAAGGAAAAGCTGGGAATGAGATGTCCACAGGTGGATTTGAAAAGCTCTGACATAATCCTGGGAATCTAGAGCACCATGCTTATGTTCACAGCTGTGTGCAAGCCCAGGAAATACCAGAGGAGGCAGTTTAGGAACTGTCACATCTGGATGATACTGAGGTTCTCTGCGAGCAGGAAGTTGGGGCTAAGGTGGAGTTGTAAACTGACTGTATGATCATTGAATGGGTGCTACAACATGCACACTGAGCTCCTAGGTAAAGGCTGGGAGGTCTATTGGTTCCATACACTTAAGGAAATCTCTGTCGATCATTAGCTGACTAATAAGTTAACCAACCAGAGACTTCAGAGGCCACACATGAAAAGAATGCTGATTTTGTAGAATTACTTCAGAAAGTCATTAAAGAAATAAACAGCAGCACCAAGAACAATTAACAGCAACAACAATAAGCCATAGGGAAAGGAGGAGGAAGTCTGATTTCCAGAGCTGCCACAGTATACCATTTAAAATATCCAGTTTTCAATAAAAAATTATAAGACATACAAAAAGACAAAGAAAGGACAATGCCCATAAAGAAAAAAAAAGCAGTCAATAAAATCTGTCCCTAAGGAACCCCAAACATTGGACTTACTAGACAAAGACTTTAAATAAAAAATTTTAAAGAAAAAGATGAGACTGATATATATCCAAATAGAGATTATAAATAAAGAAACAGAAATTATAAAAAAAAATGAAATAGAAATTTTGGAGCTGAAAAGTACTATCATAAAGTAAAAACTTCACTAGAGGGGCCCAATAGAAGATTTAAATAAGCAGAAGAACAAATCAGCAAACTTAAAGATAAGTCCATTAAGATAATCTAGTCTGGGGGCCGCCCAGTGGCGCAGCGGTTTAGTTCGCGCTTGGCAGCCCTGGGTTCGCGAGTTCGGATCCTGGGCGCCTGCCGATGCACTGCTTGTCAGCCATGCCGTGGCGGCGTCCCATATAAAGTGGAGGAAGATGGGCATGGATGTTAGCCCAGGGCCAGTCTTCCTCGGCAAAAAGGGGAGGATTGGCAACAGATGTTAGCTCAGGGCGGGTCTTCCCCACAAAAAAAAAAAAAAAAAAGATAATCTAGTCTGAAGAACAGAAATTTTTAAAAAATGAAGAAAAATGAACAAAGCCTCAGAACCCTATGAGATGCCATCAACTGTACCAACATACTTATAATAGGAGTTCCACAAAGAGAGGAGAGAAAGGAGTAGAAAGAATATTTGAAGAAACAGTGGCGAAAACTTTCTCAAATTTAATGAAATAAGTGAATCTACAAATCCAGAAAGCTCAAAAATCTCTAAATAGGATAAATTCAAAGAAACACATACCAAGATACATCAAACTACCCAAAGCCAAGACAAAGAAAGAATCTTGAAATCAGCAAAAGGGAGGTGACTCACACATACAAGGATCCTCAATAAAATTAACAGTAGATTTGTCATCAGAAACCATGGAGGCCAGAAAACAATGGGATGACACAGTTAAAGTGTTAGTGTGTGGGGAGAGGAAACTGTCAAACAAAAATTCTATATCTAGCAAAAATATCTTACAAAATGAAGGAGACAGTAAGAATTACTGAACTATTTGTGTTTTTGCATTGAAAGGCTGTAAACAAAAGGGATAAACATAATATACTATGCAAATAATAAACAAAAGAGAGCTGGAGTGGCTATACTGATATCACACAAAATAGACATAGACTTTAAGTATAAAGTGTTACTAGAGACAAACAATAACACTTTATATGATAAAAAGGTTATTCCATCAAGATACAACATCTATATATACTTGTGGTCCATTAAAAAATGCCCCACACAAAGATATCTATGTCCTAATCTATGTAGCCTGTGAATTTTACCTTACATGGGAAAAAAGCATCTTTGCAGATGTGACTTTTATAGATCTCAAGATACGAAGATTATCCTGGATGACGTGAGTGGGCCCTGAATGAAATCACATGTATCCTTACAAGAGGGAGGCAGAGAGAGATTTGACACACATAGAGAAGGAAATGTGAAAATAAACCAAAGAGAGATCTGAAGATACTGGCCTTGAAGATTGGAGCGATGTGGCCAGAAACCCAGGAACACCAGAAGTCACCCAAAACTGAAAAAGGCAAGGAATTGAGTCTGCTCTAGAAACTCTGGAGGGAGCACAGCCCTGTGGGAAACCTTGATTTTGGCCAAGTTAAACTATTTCAGGCTTCTGGCCTCCATAACTGAAAGGCTACTTCTGTTTTATTAAGTCACTAGGTTCCTGGGGATTTGTTACAGTGACCATAGGAAACTAATACAATACTCCTATGAACAGGGTGCCAAAATCCATTACATAAAACTGAAAAATCAAGAAAGAAATGGACAATAGTTGGAGACTTTGAAACCTCACTTTTGATAATGGATACAACAACTAGACAGGAAGATCAACATGGAAATAGAAGATGTGAACACAACTATAAACAACTTAGAACTTACAGAAATTTGTATACCACTCCAACTGACAAGAGCAGAATATACATTCTTCTCAAGTGCATATAGATCATTCTCCAGGATAGACCATATCTTAGGCAATAAAACAATCTCAATATATTCAGAGGATAGAAATCATATAGTTTCCTGACCACACTGTAATGAAATTAGAAATAAATACAAGAGGGGAACTTCGGAAATTCACTAATATTGGAAACTAAACTACTACTTCTAAATAGTCAATGAGGCAAAGAAGAAATTATAAAGGAAATTAGAAAATAATCTTAAGTCAAGGAAAATGAAGACAAAACATGTAAAAACTTGTGACACGCAGTTAAAGCAGTACCTAAGGGGAAATGTACAGCTGCAGAAGCCTGTATTAAAAAGTAAGAATAATTCCCAATCAACAACCTAATCTTTCAGCTTAAGAAACTAGAACAAGGGGTAAAACTAAACCCAAAGAAAAGAAAAAAGGAGTTAATAAAGATTAGAGTTGATATAAATGAATTACAGAGTAGAAAAACAATAGAAAAAAATCAACAAAACTAAAAGTCGGTTCTTTGAAAAGATCAACAAAATGAACAAACCATTAACTAGACTGATTAAAAAAAAGAGAAAGAAAACTTAAATTACAAAATAAGGAGGGAAAAGGGGACATCACTATTGATCTTACAGAAATAAAAAGGATTATTAGAGCATGATACAAACAATGTTATGCCAGAAAATTAGAAACTTAAATGAAATAGAAAAATTGCTAGAAAGACAAAAAATACCAAACTAACTCATGAAGAAATAGAAAATCTGAATAGACCTTTAACAAATAGAGATTGAGTTAGTTATCAAAAATCTTCTCACAAAGAAACATCTAGGATTAGAGGAATTAATGGGTGAATTCTACCAAATGTTTAAAGAATAATTAACACCAATTCTTCACAAACTATTTCAAAATATAAAAGAGGGGGAAACACTTTCCATCTTGTTCTATTAGGCCAATATTACCCTAAAGCAGAAAAAAGACATCACCCCCTAAAAATAGAGAATGATATTTCTTATGAATATACACAATAAAATCCTCAACAAAATACTAGTAAACTAAATTTAGCAACATTAAAAAATATCATACACCGTGGCAAGTGGGATTTATTCTAGGAATGCAAGACTGGTTCGATATCAATCTATATAATACATCATATCAATGAATAAAGTAAACACACACGATCATCTCAATAGATGCAGACAAAGCATTTGGCAAAACTGAAGACCATTTTATGGTCAAAACACTCAAAGAATAGGAATAGGATTAAACTTCCTCGACCTGATAAAGGACCTCCACGAAAAACCCACAGCTAGCATCATATTTAATGTTGAAGTCTCAAATATTTCCCCTAAGATCCTAGAACAAGATAAGAATATCCACTCTCACCAATTCTATTCAACATTGTCCTAGAGGTTCTAGCCAGAGCAGCTCAACAAAAAAAACGAAGAGGTATCTAGTTTGGAATGGAAGAAGTAAAATTTGTATCTCTCTTTGAGGATGTCATAATCTTGTATATTGAAAATCCTAAGGAATACACATACACACACACAATTAGAGCTAATAAACCAGTACAGAAAGGTTGCAGGATACAAGATCAATATCCATTATCAATTTTATTTGTATACAGTAGGAATGAACAATTTGAAATGAAATTAGAACCAATTCTATTTCCAATAATACCAAAAAGAATGAAATGCTTATAAATAAATTTAACAAAATATCTGTAAGACTTATACACAAAAAACTACAAAACATTGAAAGAAATTTAAAAAGACCTAAATAAATGGAAAAACATCCCATAATCACGGATTGGAAGACTTAACATTGCTCAGATGGCAACACTCTCCAAATTGTTATACAGATTCAATGCAATTCTTATCAATATCTTAAAATTCATATAGAATCAGCAGACTCAGAATTGCCAAAAAAACCTTGAAAAAGAACAAAGTTGGAGGACTTCCAAGTCGTGATTTCAAAACTTACAGAACTATGGTAATCAGTACATTGTGGTACAGGTATAAAGATAGACTTTGTGTGTGTTTGTGTGTGTGTATTTCTCTTAGGGGAATAGAATTGAGAGTCCAGAAATAAGTCTTTACATTTATAGTCAGTTGATTTTGAACAAATGTTCCAAGACAATTCAATGAGGAAAGAAACGTCTTTTTGAAATATTTCACTTGGACAAGCAGTGTTTTTCCCTTTAGTCACTCTCCTCACAAACATCTAACTTAGTAGATGTCCCCGGATGTGACTCATAAGAAATCTTTGATGAGTCATTTTGCTGGTTATGCACACCCAGCACCTGAGCTGTTTACTTTCTCCATCAGCAAATCTGAGTTCTAATCTGTTGTTTCTTTCCTCATCTTGTATGCTTGTTTTGTTTCTAGTATTCTCTCTCTCACGATCTCCATTCTACATCTTCTAATCCTGTAATCTCTTTCATAAAATTTAGGAGGGCTCTGAGCAGAATAACATACTCAGGTAACTGGCCCATTAGCTTCTTGGTGCTGGAACAAGGAGACTTGAGTAAGTGAATCAAGTCGTACCTCCCCAGAGACCCTGCCTACCAGCTGGTAGGCTGTTCCTGAAGGACAAGGGCCCTTCACTTTCAAAGTCTGGGAATAAACAGCAATGACACCATAGCATGAGATCTTCAAAAAATCTACCCCAAAAGACCTCTGGCAATTGTATTCCTGAGAAATATCATTCCCTTAGGAATGATAAGTTTGGTCATTGATAAGTTTCCAATATTCACATTTATTCATATTATGTTGAAAATAAGGGATAAGATTTCTAGATCAAATCAGAGTATTACACTTTTGGGGATAATATGATGACAGCCAGATGGACAGGCCTGCACATACAAAAGGGGATTCTGTCACTACAGAAGAATAACTCAGAGGTTATAAATCAGAGTGCTTTATATACTTATGGTCCCAATCCCTTCTGAGAGAGGGAGAAAAATCTTTGCTTCTTGGTATAAACAAATTCTGTTAGAGAAGTTCTAGGTCCTTGTGTTCTTACACTTTGCAATGGAAATGAATGTCTCCAGAGGAAAGATGAGACAAGAATCTGGGTTTACAAACTTGGAAAAGTCTTCAAGTTCCTGGGTTTCATCCCTCTTTGAAATGTAAACACATACCTCTGGGAAGGTAAATCTCTCCAGGCAGTCTCTCACTGTTTTATCATCCCTTAACTTCCAAAGATTATCCTTTAACCCAATTAGCAAGTTTCTTTGTTCAGACAACCCAAACTATGCAGAAACATAAATATACATTCTCTCCATCCCCGCAGTTATACTTCCTCCATCACCAGCAGTCCCCGCTGTGCCACGCTACTCAAGCATTGGCCTTGCCTCATATTTGTATCTCAGTGTAAACTGTGTGACTTTTTTTCACTCCTATGACACCCATGCATTTCTCTATTCCTGCTTTAGATGAGACGCTCAGATTCTGAGATATTAGTACATGCTTTCCTAATCTTGGATCTGTGCCCCATTTTCTGCATACTGAAAATGGCTCTTTTCAGTGGACAGACTATACATAGTGTCTATTACTACACATAAAGTCCCCAGAGTTGTCAAGTTCTGAGATGGCTCTTCCTTGCAGCCAGCTCCCATGGATGGGTGGGGCTGCAGTTTGAGGTACGTTTCCTTTCTCCAGACTCATTTTGAATATCAAAATATCCAATTATTTTTGAGGTCCCAGAACTTCACAATTCCACCAGGAATCCCATTTACCTCTACTTGACCATCAAGAAACTCAATCTCTTCACCCTGAAATCCTTCCAGGTAGCATACAATTAAGTCCCTTAGTAAATTAAAGACATCTTCCCTTAGCTTTTGTTTAATTAATATTATGTTCTTCTAAACTCTGCCATCTAAATACCTCCAGGTACATCAGGACTTTTGAGAAAGAATGTTCCTTGTTTTAGTAATATCTCCACCCCTCCCAACAGAATTACACCCTATACATATGTGCATACACATATACTCAGTAATTAAATACTGCCTATGGATTGACTGCATATAAAAAACAGTTTACAATGAAGAAAGGCGTTTCATGCCATAGTCACACATCTAGCAAATATTTTGGTGCTACAGAATATCAAGAACCTTGAGACAGATCATCCCCAAATTTTACCCTGTGTTTTTGATAGCCTAGGAATTTTAAGTTGATAAGAAACCTTAAAGTAATCTGATAAGTGAACTCCACAAATTCATAATACTTTCTATAGTTTTAGAGAACAAGCAAGCGTAAGTATAATGACCACAGGCAAATAAATTAAAAACTCCTTTCTCCTCAGTACTTTAAAAATAACCACTTAAATGCTTAAACATGAGCAACAAAAACCCTGGATGATCTGACCTTTGCCTTCATTTCTAGCTTCACTTACCTTTGTTCTTTAAACTCCAGCCAAACTAGCGTGCCTTTATTTCCTCAAGGATAACACTTTCTCCCAACTTAGGGTTTTGCAATTTCTCCACCCCTTGCCTGAAACATCTTTTACATCTCCTGGCTTGTATAAGTAAGTTTCTTTCCATATGAGTTGTCTTAGAATTGTGTTTCATTAACTTCAAATGGCTAACTCTGATTGAAATTACTATACTGCTTGTGTGATTATTTGATTTGATTGTATCTCTTACTATAGACATTAGTTTCCTGAGAACAGGGACCATCTGTTTTTTGTCCCCTATTGCATCTCCAGTGTATAGCACAATGCCTTACAAAGAGTAAATCCTCAATAAACTTTTGTGAATAAAGTTGGAAAATAAATCAGACAAGGATTTTTTTAGGAAAAATAAAGGTGTGTGTCTATTTGTTGGCAGCGATGAAAGCCATGACCATTTATCAAGTCTACTGGGAGAAAATAGAAGGAGAAGAGGGTCTAGGAATAAACCTTGAGGAACTCGATATGTAATGGCTGGGCAGAAAGGATGCTGCTGCCAAACAGCCTGAAAAGAAGTCGACAGAGTGGTTGGAAGAAGTCGTGTCATGGAAACAAGGGAAGAGCCTATTTCAAGAGGAATGGAGTGGCTATGGAAAGATCTAGTAGGGCAAATGCTAAAAACTATCCATTAGATTTGGCAAGGAGGTCACTAGTGGCCATAGCAAAAGTTGGTATGATGGCTTGATGAGAATGGAAGTCATATCACATCAACAAACCTCAGGGCTAATGCTGAACAACATAATCTGAAGGAATTATCATCTCAGAAATTGTCCCTAAAAGTAATGCCGTATTGTCTAAAATCATATGTGAATCTGATAGAAGCTTTCCAATGTAATTACGTATTAGTAATTAATTCATTATCCTTATTTCTTAATGTTCTGCTTCATTTATCTCAGTATGAAAGCACACTTCACAGCAGATTTCTTTCCAAAAAGCATGGCAGCTTGTACTGGGCTATCCTCTATTTGCTAATAATCCATCTCATAGCTCTTGTGGGTGCATAATATTCACTGAAATCAATAAGAATTATGGGCACAGAAGTGCTGCAAGGCTGAGTCTTTAATACTCAAGAATATATTGTCCATATACAGCCAAATGGCACTTGGATAGTCTGTGAATATAATTATAATAAAACCCATTATGTCTTTTCTTTCAGGGAGAAAGAAAAAAATGATGTAAATTTAAATATGACATATTCTGGAAACAGTGTGCTTATGGAACAGCCAGAGGGATTTTCAAAACTTGATAATCTAAAGGCAGCAGACAATTGTTTTAATGTAGGAGCAATATATTAAGGGGCCATAGTATTGGACTACAGGAATGATCCGGGAGATACATTTTTAAATAGCAGAATTAACATTTTTATTAGTAAAACATTTCAATAAGATGTTTATGACTAAATTTCTCACTAAACATTTGATGTGCCAAAATGGATGGATTTAAAATGTAAACCAACTTACTCTTCAATGGAATTTACATGTGCCAAGAATTTGAAACAGATGTGTGAAAAAGGATAATACCCACTACGTTTCTTTTCTCAGATTTACAGTGTACATACATCCTATTCTCTGTCCTTCCACAATGGTCCATGTGACATGGCTCTGCAGAGCCCCTCATTATTCACTAACTGAAGCCTAGTTATGTTAGACCAGCCCTGGGAGGACCAGGTTAAGTAAATTTATGTTGAAAATCAGGCTCTGTTCTTTCTTTTCCCCACCACCGAGGTGAAGAGAATTCCTGAGTATATTTTATATGTTATTCAAGTGACTCAAAGGAATGAACTTTGTTCTATGAGCAAAATTAATGTAATTTCCATATGAAGTACAACCAAAGACCTCTCTCTTAATGGTGTGTCTGCACACACACTTTAAAAATGACATTAAATCATTAGGTAGACTCCTATGTATAAATGTTTAGTTTAGATGGAATATCTCTAACAAAGCTAAAAGCTTTATCATATTGGCCATTGATAAGTGCAGCCTAGAGATTTCACTGAAATGATGTCACTGAGGATTGGAGAGCAGATCAAGATCTTTCCTGTATCATTTTTTTCAGATGATCCTTTATTTCTTTTATAGATAACACTGCTGAAAACAGTTTCATTAAGACTTTTCCATCAATCAGAAATATCTAAAATGCAATCTTTGAGCTGGTATGTCATATACCCCCAGCAGCAAAAAAAAAAAAAAGGAAGAGAAGAAAGAGAAAAAGGCAATATTTGTCTTTAGCTAAGATTGTGGGTACTCTCTGACATCACTGATCATGTAAATAATATTGTTAAGAAGAACATGACTGCAGATGAGTTCATTGTTTTGTTGTGACCAAATCATTTTGGGAGATGTGTGTACAACATTGTTGCTGTTATCAATATTGTACATTTATTCAATGCCAATAATATATCAGGTGCTGTAGAATAAGCAAACCAGATGGTCCAAGAGTTTCCACAAGGGAGAGCAAACTTGGGCAAGTCTTTAAATACGTTTAATTTAAATCTTTCCTACTTTGCCATAGAAAATTATCAACTGGAGTAAGTCACTATGCTGTCTAAAGCAGAGTGAAATTAATGGAACATTATCAATATCTCCTCTAATTTTTATTGCTTGTGCTGCCTTAGGCAAAAGATCTATTTTTATAGTGAGGTGAACACATATACAGAGTGTTAACAGATTCTGAAAAAAGGAAAATCCTGCTGGGTGAACACATGGTAGCTATGGCCACAGTAATGAACTATAAATTAAGGTTTTAAGGCACTGTCATCAATGTGTAAAAATATTGATCTGTAACTATTGCCTATCTTCATATGCACGCACACTTAGCCATAGGGCATCTTTAGCAAGAGTATTTGTGATATTGAAGCATTCTAAATGCTTCAAAGAAGGAAATTATTAAAATAAAATCATATAATATTTACACAAAAGAATTCTGTGTAATTGTTTAAAAAATGTGGTTGATCTTAGTTTCCAAATTGGAAAGATATACATAATACACTGTTAAATGACAAGAAGAAAGAACGAAAGAAAATTTAAGAAAATGTGGAGCAGAGGTTAAAAATGTAAAAGCCTATAGAGGACAGCCAGATAACATTAATGAGAGACATAAGTGTCAAGCCCAAACTCCCTAGAAAACAGGGTTTGAGGCAAAGCTTAGATGCTAATACTTTATTGAGAGTTGCAATCCCAAAGCCAGCACAGAGAAAAGAAAGAGAGGCATAGAAAGCCCGGCAAAGTCAAGGTGGTGTTTCACCAAGCTGGCCACGGCTTCAGAAAAGAGCCAGTTGGTTGCTTGGCCAAAGAGGACACCTCCAGGGCAGCCATACAGAACCTCTATGCCTCTTTACATCAAAGGAAGGAAAGGTGACGGATTTATTTGCTAACTCCCTGAGATCTCCTGCTCCTCACTCATTTCTATTTGCATTAACTATAGGCATTAATTCCTTTGCTTTCAGGTTGCATCACCTGGCTCCTTGCGTGGCTTCTGAGGAAGCCATATCCCACGCCCTATTGAGGGACACTTTATATGCATCTGGAAGTAGTGGGAAGAGCCAGAGCCTTTTCATATCTGATTAGGTTTAGCAGGATGACCAGAACTGTTGTGACTCCTGCCAGGAGGGAAGGAGCAGTGTAGGCTATATCAGAGCTCATAACACATTCCAGAGGCAGCCACGACTCACAGTGGTATTAGAAGCTGAAGTAGATTCAGCTGCAGTGGTGGCAGCAGCGACCACGATCCTCCAAGAGCTGGTGACTAACGGCCCAGTAGACAGGTGAAGTTGAGTGAATCAGAGCAGGCTCGTAAATTGGACCTGGTGTATTAGGTAAGACAAATTATAACTGACACTCATCCCCAGTGATGGGACTATAATGAATGGTAGAAAGTGTGGAGAATGCAAGAGGGCATGCTGCTACTCAACTCTATGAAACTGCTACCATGCAAGGATATTGGCCAATGCACAAAATGCTACCTTAATTTGGAATTTAAATAAATATGTGGACAAGACACAAGATTTCTGTTCTCCCTGGAGTCCAGAAGCTCAATAACAGCCAAGAGGTATGGCCTTAAGGAGAAATTCTTGAAAAAATGTCACAAAGAATTTTAGTTACATTTGAGATCCAGGAATTATGGAAACAAATGCCAGCCTAGTAATGACCTGCAGTTTTGTGGTGTGTTTGTCTTCTTAAAACAAACACCAACTTCTTGTGAGCCTCCTGACTGAAGGGAAAAGAAAAAGAGCCATGTTTACCAACTTGAGAGGATAAAGATTTGGTTCAGAGATGCCTAAAAAAAGTAACTTATGAGGGAACTATACAGGTAAAATAACTCTAAGGAGGCAAAGGTGAATAAAAAGTGTTAGTAAGAGTTTTGTTGTTGTTTTTTGTAGGAGGAGAAAAATAGGGTTGAGAATAAAGTCTCCATCTTTGGAATCCCTTAGATCTGGACTAGTGGTGTGTCTAATTCCTAAGCCTTTCTGAGGGTTGGGAAAACAAATGTTACTAGCTCCTTGCTTGCTTCCCTCTTTAAAGATAATTAAAGTTCAGTGTATTTCTCTCTACTTAGTGACTGCTCAACAACTTTTCAGTGTTGTAAAATTCTATTGGCATTTCTCATCTGAGACAACCTCTTTTCCTGAAATCTGTCCTCTTGTGTTTATTTATTTGTTTTTCCTGAGAATGCTCAGTGAGATCTAGAGAAAGAGCAAAGTGTAATCTGTGTACAATCTGTCATAACTAGAAGCAGGATAATTCCTATTTTATGCAAACTCTTGCATGGAAGATTATAAGAGGTACGACTGCCTGGCTGACTTAGTGAATCAGTATAACTTTGGTAGCAAAACCAGACAAGGAGAGAATAAGAAAACAAAATTAGAAATGAATATCACATGTATATAGCAAAAATATTAAATAAAACACTACTAGCAAATTGAATCTGCCAGAGTATGAATACAGCACTCACAGGAATGCTAGATTGTTCAACATCAGATAATCTATCAAAAAATTTGCCATATTCATATATTTAAGAAAAATCTATCTTCTCAATAGTATTCAATAAAATTCAACATTCACTAATAATAAAATGACATAGCAAATGTGCAATGGAAGGAAACCTACTTAATCTAAAAAAATTATCTACCTAAAAACTTACAGAAAATATACATATATAGAGTGTATATACATTCCAAAATTGTATGAGGTCTTTAATCCCATGCCTATTGCATTGTCGTCATTACTTTAGGGAGAACAAGTAATATTGCTGGGTCTTTTTCTTCCTTTTGAAGATTTTGAAGAAACGTGTTTTCATTCAGCTGGGCTTCTAGATAATTAAGATGATAGAGACTAGTTCTTCAGCTGCTCTAGGAATATGTGTTAGTAGCTGGCACTTGACGATCAAATATTCCTTTCACCCTGAGCAAAACAAGATTTCCCTTTTTTGCTGAAGGGCTGTTCTATCATGTGAATAACGCTCCTTGTTGCTAACATGAGTTCCTACTATGTTTTATAGCCTGAATTTCAAAGTTGTCACTGCATCCTTGGCTTCCCTCCTCTGAGTCTGAATTCAAAGGTGATCCTAGCTGCTCTTACCAAATCATTTAGCAGGAAGCTAGTGGAAGCACCGATAGTTTTAAATAAAAATTTCAAAGATTGACTGTATTGAAAATATTATAACGTAACATATTAAATTGTTTTTACTCTAATATCCAGAAATGCTAACTACCCAAATGAATATATTTCCCTTCTGGTAGCAGACTCTATTGTTTTTTTTATTTTAACCACTCAAAAAGAATCCATTTTTGTACACTGAAAAATCCATTTGTGTAGACTGATTAAAATAGCCTTACAATAACAAACATTTTGAGTCCAAAAAAAATTTCAGTGCTATGTCTCATCTCATACTTACATTTCAAGATTGAAAAACTATCACCACATACTATCTCACTGTATTTTAATCAGTTTCCTTTTTTATCTAAATACTCATGGGCCCCAAATGAACAGGAAGTAGGACTCAAGAAAAAATCACATTATCTACTTCTTTTAAACTCCTTTCTACCATATGATCCAGCCATTCCACTTCTGGGTATATATCCAAAAGAATTGAAATCTGGATCTCAAAGAGATATCTGCACTCCTTTGTTTATTGCAGCATTATTCACAATAGCCAAGATATGAAAAAAAACCAAATGTCTATCAGTGGATGAATGGATAAAGAAAATGTGGCATATATAAATAATACAATATTATTCAACCTTATAAAAGAAGGAAATGGCTTGTCCGAGTGCAGTGGTGTTTACAATTAATTGATCACAGCCAGTTACAGATTTCTTCCTTCTTTTTGCACTCCCACTGCTTCACTTGACTAGCCTTAATTTTTTTTTTTTTAAAGAAGGAAACCTTGCCATATTTGACAACATGGATGAACCTGGAGGACATTATGATAAGTAAAATGAGCCAGTCACAGAAGGACAAATACTGCATTATTTGACTAATATGAAGTTTCTAAAACAGTCAAACTCATAGAAGCTGAGAGTAGAATGGTGATTGCCAGGGACTTGAAGGGAAGGGGAAATAAGGAGTTTTTGTTCAACGGGTATAGAGTTTCAGTTATTCAAGATGAATAAGTTCTGGAGGTCTGTCATAAAACACAGTGCCTGTAGTTAGCAATACTGTATTGTATGCTTAAACGTTTGCTAAGAGGGTAGAATGCATATTAAGTGTTATTGTCAAAATAAAATTTTTAAAAAATCTCCTTTCTACAAATTTAAATGACCAAGACCCATTCAGAAGTACCCACGTGCACACACACACTCACGCTGTCTCAGAGAGTCAGGCCAGGGCTGAGTCTGCAAGCAATAGAAAGGGTGGTTTCAAGGGAGAAGACAAGATATTATAGAGGCAGGCATAAGAATCAATGGGTCAATGTTTCACCTCAAATCCAGTCGGGATGGGCAGAAAGACAAGAACACAGTCAGAAGCAAAGGGATCTGTAACCAAGGTCAATAGAACAAAGTGAAGAGTTTCTGAAGCATGAACAAAAGTAAAATAACCTGGAGTGATTACCTGACCACCAGTTCTTACAAGGGTAATAGAAGTTTTGAGAGAGGAATGGAGCTATTAAATGTGCTGAAGCAGTTTGAATAAATACTAGCTAGTTTTGGAATGATGACTTAAGCTCTATGATGTAGTTCAGTACAAAATATGGATAAGAGCATCACAATGACTGGACTTCTCTTCAGAATTGCATTGCAAATGCATCCAATAAAATGTTCTTGATGTAACTTTTCATGTATGACCATGGGCAGGGCTTTTATATTTCTGTTCAATCCTTCTATTTCTGAAATGTGCATACGAATCACATCCTTGTGGTTACAGTATTTAACTGAAATCTCGTTGTATTAAACATTACTCAGCATATAAAATCTAACTTAATAGCTGAGGCTTAGGCAGTATTTTGCTATAAGACAAAATTGCTTTTGGCTGCAGTTTGTAGAAAATATTTCACCTATAATGATTAAAAAATCCAAATCACCCTGTCTTCTTCAGGACTCCAGCATTTAGATTAGAATTTTTCTTATTATCCATTGTTACTGACACCTTTGAAACCAGTTGCCAGCTCATATGACACCTTGAAGCTCAGTTTCTTTAGCTCATTTGCTACACTGCCTGCCTTCTGACATAGAACTGATTGCCTAGTATTAGAACCTTCTTAGGTGATATCAGTCCCATTCTCATTAAACTATTAAACTTCCACATCACCCACATCAAAATCTCTATATCATTTATTTCTCTGTCTCATTTACTTCTCTAGCTTACTTCTGACTATGCTTTATTCACTACCCTAACTAAGATTCAGTTTAGTTCTATCACTACTGCCTTCACTAATAGCCTCTCTTCCTGAGGTTCTTGCCTGACCCTTTGTCACCATCCCCACCCCCAGTCTTCCTGGGTTGCTAATCTTTGATCCTGAATCATTGCTACCATCTTTTTTATTAGTGTTAATATTTTGGCAAAAGGCAGAAGAACTGCCTTGTTGTAAATTTTGATATCTCGTTTCAACCAGACTTTCATTAGCGATTGGTATTCCTTTATTCATTTTTTATTGGTTTTCTGGTGAAGTCTCTACAACACCTGTATCCATCTCTCTCTTCCATGAGCCAAAAATCTCATTTTATTTTCTCTAAAGCAGATGTTGCCAGAAGAATTAAACCATGCGGTGTTACTTATTTCATCAACTCCCTCCATATTTCAAAATATTCATTACCGTAATACCCTTACTTCTCTTCATTGGAAGAACATGTATATTCCTTTTCCAAGGCTTGTTTTTTCTTCTAGGTTTGCTATAGACCCCACTGCTATCTCAATTCTTTTGGTCATTTAAACTTTGATTGTTATACTCTACTTTTAATCAAAGAAAGCTATTGCACCTACTTCAAAACTTCAAACATATCATTATTTAACATTTAAGTTATCCTCTTTTCTTTTTTGATTTCAAACTTCCAAAATGGTCTGTATTCCATAGTTCTACACAATCTCTCCTTAACCCCTATAACATAAATTTAAATTGCCAGCAGATTAAGTGATCAAACTTTCCTTAATTTTTGACTAACCCATTGACATGTTTCAATCTTCTCTGAGTTTTTCATACTATTTATCTTGGTGTATTTTTTTTCTTGAAACTCTGACTTTTCTAACCTATCTTTGGTCTTCGGTCTCATCTTCTTCTGAGAGTTCTCCCCAAGGCTCAAGTCTTGGTCTTTTTAGTGAGAATTTAAGCTCTTTTAAGGTGGTAACAATTAATTAGCAATAAATCATGTGTTAAATGTATATTCACTTTTAAATTTTCTCAAATGAATCAAATTTAACAGGGGTCTTGCCCTTTAGTGAGGGCTTCTTTTGCACTTGTATCTACAGGAGATGTGAAAATGAGACAGGAAAGCCTCTATGGGCCCTTTACTGCTGAGGTCCAGGCTATACCTCATGAGACAAATCACCCAAAACTACAAGCAAAAGTTTGGAGTTTGGATGAGGATCAACCTCACAGCTCCCCCTCCGTCACTCTTCCTACGGAGGATCCAAGTACTGCTGAAAAACCAGTATTATCACCACATTCTGAAAGATCGCTAAGATCTCTCAGAACAGAGAGAGGAATCACTGTGATATTAGCTGTATTAGTAAAGAATCTGAGTCAATCCTATGCGTTTATAGAACAATATAGGGGGCTGCCCCGTGGCGCAGCAGTTTAGTCCGCGCTTGGCAGCCCGGGGTTCGCAGGTTCGGATCCCGGGCGCCCGCGGACGCACTGCCTGTCAGCCATGCCGTGGCGGCGTCCCATATAAAGTAGAAGAAGATGGGCACGATGTTAGCCCAGGGCCAGTCTTCCTCAGCAAAAAGAGGAGGATTGGACGGATGTTAGCTCAGGGCTGGTCTTCCTCACAAAAAATAAAAATAAAAATAAATATAGAACAATATAAAGATAAAATGAATTTCAATTATAAAATCAGCAAAGTTATATGTATAAACAACAATAAATAATGGTTGAAAATGCTGTTATGTGTGAGGGGATATTATAAAACTGTTTCTATATAGTAACAAGCCCACAATTGTTGAAATGAACTTTCTGAGTTTTCAAGAAGTCCTGGGTAATGCAAGGAGTAGTCCCTCTCCTACGAAAAAGCAATAATTGTGGAATATCATAGAATAATCTTAGTGGATAAAAAAAGATATAGGGGCCATAATTATGAAGTAGCCGTAATCTCAGTTGTTAAAACATCACCAAAGAAAGATGCTCTAGCTTTGAACAATCTTTTTTGGAAGTAATTTTCCCCAAGGAAAAGAAGAAATAAAAAAAAAAAATTCAGTGACTAAAATTACCTAATTTTATTACCAATTTATTTATAATTGTTCAAATGGGTTCAATTTTTTCTAATTTGTTTTCTAATAAAGCTACCAAGCACTAGTAGAAAGCAAAAATCATCACCCCACTGGAAACTCAGTAAAAGCTCTTTTGCAAACAGTAGGTTCTTGTAAAATAGTTACTTTAAATTAATGAATGAAAATGAACCACTCACATTGCTCCCTCTCTCCACTTCTCGGCTACTCCAAATAGCAGTCAAGTTTTCCTTGGTTGATAGGTGCAGTCGACACATTTAAATTCATTCAGTCTCTCTCTCCCTCTCTCTCTCTCTTTCAACTTCCCCTTTTGTCAGACAAAATAACAACCCAACTGGGCTGAACCACAAATTTTGGAACAAAACGGGATAGAAAATATCAAGTTGATCTCCTTTATTTTACAGATTAAAGAACTAAAAGCTGACATAACCGCAAGAGTGCTTTCCTGATCAAAACCTTTTAATAGTTCTGTGTTGCCAATAAGATAGACTTTCCAAAATCTGGGTATAGTGTAAATGACCTCCAAGATTCTGCCGCAGCCTTCCTCTCCAGTGTGTATCTCATTACAGTACAGAATACTGTCACCTATGACTAGTGTCCTCTGCTCTCACTGGCCCATAGCTGACCACTTCCTCCCTTATACTCCCAACTGTTCCTGTTTCTATTATAGCACTTTTAACACTATGGAATTTATGAATTTAAACACCTGTCTCCTCCTATTAGTCTGAGTTATGTGAGTGCACGGACTAGCCTATTCCTGCTGGAATTACTATTATTAATGCCAACTCAAGTGCCAGGGCACAGAGTAGAAGCCCAAGAAGCATTTGACAAATGAAGAAACGCATATATAATAAATGGCATAAACAGTATCAGAATTTAAGCACTGAGATTTTTTTACCAACCTTAGGATTGAACTAAGGCTCTATCAATATTAATGTAAAAAAGGCACTACATTTTGAGATGAAATTTCTCATAAAAATCAGTGTCAGCAGTCTCTCAAGCTCACAGACATGCTGATAAACCTGCTTCAGAACCGTCACAAAATTTTCTATTTTCCACTTTCCTGTCCACTAATTAAATTTGATTTTTTTCAGGCATAGTTTTGAACATGAGTATCTATTTCTTATCCCATTGTGTTTAATTTCTACACTACTGTTTTCTGTAATTTTTCATCTCACACACACACTATTTTGATAATAATGTGGATTGAGCAGATTTTGAAAGACTATTCTGGAACACTAAACACTTTCAATAACATTGCTTTTATAACCAAACATATTCCAAGTTCTCAACTCCTAGTTTAGAAGTGAATTTCTAGGACTATCTTGTGTGAAAACTAAGACTTGCCATTATATGAAAGGTGGGAATAGCAAAAAAATCTATTCACAACACGTCAAGTGGAGAGTAGTATTTGGTTATAGACACAATTTTCCCTTGTAAATATATTTTAAAACAAAATTTTAAAATGACAAATATATGTTGTATATTAATTGATGCATAATGGCATATTTTAATTTTTTATTTCATTGAGTTTATAAATAGATATAAAATGATAAAATTATCTACATGACCTGTAATTATGGGTGGATGCATTATTTATGTGTACATGTTTTAACAGACCTTTTAATAATTAATATTAAAGAAAAAATACAGTATAAAAACTGGTGATTCTTTTCATAAATACAAGAGGTTATCATTTATTTGCCATGTGTCAAGTACTAACTATGAGTGAGCAAGGCATTAAACTAAACACATTGTTAATTTAAACCTCACTACTTTCCAGAAAGATCAATAACATTATTGCCCCCTAATCTGACCAAAAAAAAAAAAAAATGGAGACATACAAATTTAATGGATATACCCAACTATAAAAGGACTTTTGTTACATAAGTATTACTTAAAAAATAGGTAGTCACTTTATATTTGATACCTTACAAATTTAGTCATTTTACCAGGTGTGTTCTAAATTATTTTATTTTGATTGCCATGCTTAGGGAAGATTCAATCAATTCTAGCTTGGGCCAATTACAGAGTTCATCTATATGAGTTTAAAAGAAAAAGGCAAAGAAATATAACATCAATTTAGTAACCTATTCCTGGGGATATTATCTCACAATGATTAACTATTAGCTGTAATTTTAAACAAACATTTTGAAAATCACTGTATCCAAGTAAGTGGTTACCCAATGGATTAAGTAATCCAGTCATGATGAAGTAATCATGAATACACACCTAGAGAATAAGAGCGGGTGGGAATGACCTAATTTTCTGGGACAACATTTGTGAAATAAATTTTTCAGTGATAACATCACCTATAGATTCATAAATTTGAGTATTTCAAGCAGAGTGATGTTCTCTGGAAAATTGTTTTAGATGACTCAAAGATTCAAAGAAGATAAAGCTGCTGAGGTCTCAAGATGCAAATGAAGAATGCAAAGAAATTGTTATGTCATGAAATCTAAGCAAAGGTCAAATAATAGTTCTAAATTAAGATGTTTTATATCATTTTATTATAAATATACATCTAAATTAATGTATTATGTAATTTGCAGATATTTGACTATTTCATCTACACTCTTGAAAGATTTTACAGTTAAATTGATTAATTTAAAAAATTCTCTCCTTTGTAAAATGAAAGATTGGCTTATACTATGGGGTGTTTCATATTCATAGGGATGTATCAGAACATAACCACTCTCATGCACGTAATAAAGGGTAGAATCAGACTGATCGAGGTCAGCCCATCTCCACAGCCTGGGCCTTTAACTAAAGTCTACTGAAAATATATATCTACTCTCCTTCCTCTAACTTTTAAATATAATTAATGAAATAAAATTACACATTGGTGGTCTTTAATAATTTTTAAAGGCAGCGTTTGGCAGATGACGTGTATGTACACTCTATTGTCATGTACTTTCTCAGAACTTAGTACATTTTGGTGAGTACAAATAAATAATATCTGACCACTATTCACCTTAAAAGAGAATGATTATAAGACTAGACAAGGAAGAAAATAATAATCTTTTCTAATATATGATTTAGGGCATTATTATTTAACATATATTGTTCTAAAAGGTATGTATTTTGATCCTTAAAGGTCACGTTGTGATTGTATGACATTCCTTAAACTTATCCATTACATTTCATGAAAAAAAAACCAATGTGTCTAGGCTCTCCAAGGAGGAGCTCTTTTACCGTACGGGATTAGTGCTTCCTTTATATAATATGTGACAAAAGAAGTGTTTCTTTTTCCCAGAGAAGAACATTATTGAAAATAGACACGATCCCTCCATGTTTGAGACATCTGCATAGCCATGAAATGACTAGAGAATCCTTTCCAAAATGTTATGCAAGCCTTAGCCACATATCTTATTCCTATGTTATTCCCCCTCAAAATGAGCCCATCTTCTAGACATGTCATCAATTTACCTATTTTGCCAAAAAAACAATTTTTAAAAAGTATTGCCTTTTACATTGTGAAACTAATTACGGCAGAGGTGAGAAATGGAGTAGGCAAACTGTTTAGTGAATACATTAATTTATTTAGCTCTAGATACATTAATTGCTTCCCACAGAAATGAATTCACATTTTAAAAATACAAGGGCTGGTGGTGATCACGTGGTTCTTGTCATAGTATTGTACTCATTTCGACTGAAATGGTGTTGCAATGCGAAAATCACTATTTTTAAAGTAATTTTCTATATGATTTATTTATTCAAATTAATAAAAAATTATTTTGCTATAGTCATTCATAGCAGCTGAAAGACCAAAACACAGCTAGTCCAGGATGATCTCATTTGTACTTGTAACCACGATACTGCTCCCAGGCACAATCAGCTACTCTGTCAGCGTTAGTGAAGCCCTTCTCCGTAACATTTAATGAGAAAATGTGGAGAAAGAATATCAAAAACAGTTTTATCAGGACTCAATTTTCCGTCCCACTTAGAGTTGCAAGATTCCTAGGCGGAGGATGAGGCTCAGGAAAAGGTGAAAAACAGCTAATGATCTTGGTTTCTCATTTCTGGAGCCAGGACCAGGTAGAAGGATGGAGAGGGAGGTTACATAGGATTCAGTAATTCTGTAGCTACTCAAACATGGGGAAGAAAAATTAAAAGAATTTCAAATCTGCCAACGCCTTCTACTTTGCATATTACAGGAAATAGATTACAGAGAGAAAGTACAACCACAAACGATGTTAAATTTCTATGAGCATTCCTAGACTGATAATATCCTAGAACAATATAGTAAAGCTTAACTAAATCATAATATAATTGCCACTTAATAATAATAATTAAAATAAATAGCATTTGTATAGTACTGTGTGGTTTCCAAATTACTTGGATATACATCACTGTGTGTTGGCACTTTAGCAAACATATTAAAAAAAAAAACTCTTAAGAGTGGTTTAAGAAAAAAAAAAAATCAAGGACACACTTAAAGGAATTTGAAAAGGAGAGCTGTATATAGAAAGACTATAAATCAGTAGAAAGTAGAGTCAGTTTACATTGAAAAGTAACTTTTTTAGGGCCTTCTGTTATGTTTGCATGTACTGCCTTGTTCAACTATTTAATTAAACACCCCCCACCTCTCTCACATACAGGTCACACACTCCACATTCCCATACAAGCACCACTATTTTAATAATATAAGGATTCTCCTCTCCCAGTCAGCAGAGGAATCAATGCCCAGGGGACACAGGAGTGGATGGCTTTAGTCTCCTCCACTCCAATGTCCACCAGTGCCACCCACCAAGACCATCCTAAGAATATGCAGTCTAAGTACAATTAGTACAGTTTTTATGCAAATGTATATTTTTAATAAGTTCTCCAACTCCATCCTCATCTTCTAAGGACATGGTGGTATCTAAACTGTAGTTTAGAAGCTCTGAATATGTCAATAAGTAAGATATTTTTCTAGTTAAGGTAATAACATAATTTCTGCTATCTCATACATTTATTCATTCAATAAATAAGGGCCTACTTTATATCAGGCCCTATTTTAAGATTTGGGGATGCATAAATGGAAAAAAAAAAGACAAAAGTTCCTGCTTTCCTGAAAATTACCCTCTAATGAGGGGAAAGACAAACAATGTAATGAATAAGTAAATGATATGGTATTTTATAAGGGAAGAAGTGCTATAAAATCACAACAGAGTTGAAAGATGTAGAGCACAAAAAGGGGTCAGTTACAATTTTAAATAGGGAGGTTAAGGTACCTCTCACTGATAAGGGAATATTTGGAAAAGAGGTAAGGGAGATAAGGGAGAAGTCCATACATGCATCTGCGGTCAGAATATTCCATGCAAAGAGAAAAGTTAGTTTCAAAGCCTTGAGGTAGTATTATACTTGATGTGTTTGGAGAACAGTAAAGGAGGTCAGTCTGGAGAAGCGAGCGGATAGACAAGGTAAAGTAGAAGATGTAGTCAGAGATTACAAGGATCTCAGAAGGCAATATGTTTTAAAAGGCATGAGAAAAACAGAGGAGTCAGGTATAAGCCCATTTCCCATATTTCCATATTTTATAGTAGTAAGTTAGGTTCCACTTAGAAATCAGGGGCTACAGGAAAGTAAACCCGATGAACTCAGGAAAAGTTTACCATGTGTTTCTCATTTTTGTTTAAAATATGTATATGTATATGAAGTAGCAGACATTTATGCATTTTTATGTGATTTAATATTAAACATTTCAGTCTATTCTCCAAGCAACTTATATGTGAGAATGAAAGAGACCAAACACAATGAGAGAGAGAGAGACAGAGAGAGTGAGAGACAGAGAGAGAGAGAAGTAAAATAGGAAAATGTAGTAGCTAAGAAGCCTTTTCTCTAAATTGATCCTCCTTTCTGGCTCTCATATCTTAAAAACTTAGTCAAATATATTACCTGATATCGATTTGTAAGAAAATTCATTTAGAATATAACGTCCAAGTTGTGTTAAATTAATTTTTAATTGACCATTTAAAGTAATGGTATTGTATAAGCCAGCTGGGGTAAAATAAGAACAAATATGGGAAAGGATCTTTAGGCACTGAATACAAATTATGTCATAAATGGGAAGAAAAGACTTAAGTATGCCAGAAAGCATGATCTCAATATATAACTAATATAGGGGAAAAACGGCCATGATCCTGAAGTCCCTTGTATAATTTAGTAAAGCAAACAAGACAATAAAAGTGTCAGATTCAGAATCCTGGCTTACTCAAATAATCACACTTTGACTAAGTCAAGGATCCTTGCATTAAAAATAAGAGAGTACTACTTGTTTATCCTTATAATTAAAAGAAAAAGTCAAGTTATTACGTGATATATTGGGCTTATCAAAAAGAAAGCATTTCTTTAGAGTAAGGCCTATTCTACAATTCCAGAGCAAATCCACTGCTTTGAAATGAATATTTCTCTCAGTTGACATTCACAAGGATGCTAATGTTGTTTTCAGGTAGCCAGCATTATACTCTTAGCTTAAATAAATGTATACACTTGGGTACACCATTATTTTCACAGAGATTTACATTATGTGCCACTTAAAACTGCACTAAATAAATAACATAACATGTGTTTTTTTAATACAAGGAAGATATCAATGTATCCTGAACATATATAAAATTCTATGATAAGCAGATGGGGTAAACAAACAAATAAAAAAACCCAATATAGCTGTATAATAAGGTTCACAAAACAATTCATACGTAGTTTACAAAGTGTGTTTCAAACATGATCTCATTGAAAATGATAGAATTATTTATATCTTCTCTCTAGCACCCAGGCCACTTTGTAAATACAGGAAACCACAGTTCTTGGGTGGCCTACCCACCCATGCTGAAAGGTTCTCAGATTTTACATTGTAGAACGAACACTTCCCATAAACGGAGAGCTCTCTGGGCGCATCTACAGGACTAAGTGGTAACCCTCAGAGAAGCAACGTTTTGGGAACTTTGGTCATGCTGTACCATTAATGAATTGCCTGATTTATAACCAATGTAAATTTGGAGCTGGCTCCCTTCCCAGAATGCTTCTAAGCGGCAGCACAGCAGCAACAGTAACGCCATCAACACAGAAAAAGACAGCAGTTTGAGGAAGTGAAAAAATTGAAGTTTTGGCCAAGGCGTAAAGATATAATGGATGCTGAGTGCCAAAGGAGGAGCTTGACCTCATGGAGAATGTAAAAAGTGAAAGAGTAAAGATGAGCAATGTTCCATTTTAACCCTCATCACACCAAAGGTCTAAAGGGCTCCAGGTATGGGGACAACAGACTTGGGCAGCATCTGTGAAGAGATGATTTTCGGGAGAGTGTGCTGTCAGTATACCCTCTACAGCAAACGGAAGAATGGGAGTGTGCGACCAGAGTGATTGAAGGCTAAAGCTTTCAATGGTGTACCGCTGTGAAGACTTTCCATTTAGTATCTGCTTAATTTATTTGTATAATTTAAGTTTAGTTTCCTGTCAGGAAAATATCATTAAGAGACAACGAACAACAAGAAATGTCCTTGTTGCCCTACACTGTACAAATCGCTCCATTAACAGCTATCACTATCTCGTTTATCACACTCTCCTTCCAAATTTTTCAGTTAAAATAGTTTTTCTTTAAATCAAGGATATTTTTCTTTTACTGAGTTTCTACTTATAACTTCATAGCCTATTTAGATTTTCTTAAAATGGACAAAAATATTTATTGTAATGTTCGACACCCTCATATTTGCAGATGAATATAGAAAAGAAATCCTCATAAATTGTAATGCTCCATATAGTATTCCAAACGCCTTCACTTGCTTTGATACTTCTGATATACCATTACAGATTTAAAAATTTTAAATGCAAATAGGGATTAATTCATATATTATACTAGCTAAATGAATTACCGACTAAACTACATCCTTTCTATGGCAGGAAAAATTATAACATTCTATTTGTACTTAAAATAGATATAAGCAGATGATTTCCAGCATAATTTCATTATTATTTTATAATAGAGCATGAGCTAAGCTGATGAGAAAAGATATTGAAACCATTTTGCAAACATCAATGATGTTAACCTACCTTGGTCTCCTAAGTCAGTTCTGGACTCACCTATCACAGACCATGAACTAATTTGAGACTTCGAAACTTTTTAATTCACAGCCTTTTCAAGTGCCTATGGCTTTAAGACACATTTAAGGGGGACATAGTGCCTAAATGCCCAATTCACAATAATGGGTTTAATACGTAAGAAAAGGCAGGCTACTGCTTTGCAAAGCAGATTTTCTGCTTTGGCCCCTAGCCATATTTACCTAAATTTCTTAGGGGAAAATTTTTTCCTCCCTTAGAACTGCTTCATGAAAGTGAAATTCAAGACATTATTTTAAAAGAATTATTTAAAATGGGAAGTCAGCAGAAACTGGGGTTTTGCTTGATAGCAGCCAAAAACATTGTAAGGAACATTAGAGGCTGTGTAATTTTGAAAAGATCGTGTTTCGATGCATTGTATTTATCAGTCTACATGAGCAAAAATGATAAGAAAAAAGATTTAGCAGACTGCACTGCCAGGGATGCTGGCAGTCTGCCAAACACACAGAGGCAGCAACTATTCCACCTCTTTGACTGTCTTCAGAGTAACATTACTCTTCCCTGCTAAACAAAAGGAAAGGTGCCCGCTGAAATCCGCAGCATGCAGTCACACCAGCTTAAGTTGTGCTTGCTTTTCCTTCATACAAAATATTTGTGTATATCTGCTAGCAGGAGGGTAAATCTTTACCTAGCACATAAATTGGAGAAAACAACATGTTCATTTTTGACATGATGACAAAGACATAAAATATTAAAGTGTATTTCACTATATTGTTTGTAATTGTATATCAGAATGGGCTTGTTGCATTAAATTTCTTTTCCCACATTATTTTGTATATAGAGAGAGACAGAGAGACAGACAGACAGAGAGGCAGAGAGAGACAGAGAGAGAGGCTGCCTGGAGAGTTCAAGAAAATGCATTCTTCATTGTTCCTAGAAGTGGGAATAGCCTCCTGTCTACTGTCTCCTATAGTACAGCTTTTTGGTTAGGATAGCTTCTAATTTTCTATCATATGTCTTATCATTTAGGTATTTCAAGAAAGTGAGAGAAAGAGAAAGAGAGAGAGAGAATACATATTGTCCAATTAGTGGATTTTCTGAACACAAATGAGAAGGGAACAGAAAGAAAATAGTGCTTCTTTCTAATTTTGTGATGGGACATATTAACCTTGTCCCTTTGGAAGAAGTCTGTTCGCTTGTGGAATAGAGCAACCTCCTAGAAAGGAATTCATTCTGTATGAAATAGAAGTGATGTGCCTAATTGCTGTCCAAAAATGCAGGTTGGCAGCCTGAGGGCAGAGGAGATTCTCAGTATAGCATGATGATTTCCCTTGAAGTAGGGAAATCAATCCAATTCCCTATAGACCTGTGACTCATGAGTGAGTCTTAGGAAAAAAGGACCCCTTCCGTTTTTGTGGAGTATAAAGCGATAGTTGAAAAGAACAAAATGGAAGGAAGACCTCTTTCCAATTTGGCTTCAGTCCCCAGTGGAATGTGATGTGTACAGAGTAATGGACAAGAAATATCAGGGGTGATGGGACCCATGGGAGGTGACAGCATCCAGAAAATGTGGCACAACTGTGGACACTGGGTGGATGCTATTATGGTGTGGTGCAGAAAACAGAATGATCATGGACAAGTCTGAAGGGAAACAGCAGCAGAGGAAGAAATAGGTGTTGGCATATTGAATTACTATTTATTCATTATTTAAGCCAACACAGGCCACGCGCTATGACCCCTATACTCATTATCTCATTTGATCTCTGTAGCAATTCTTTAAATAAGATATTACAATCCTCATTTTGCAAATGAGGAAAATGATTATTTAAGAGCAGGTGTTTTGAGGAAAGTACCCACTTATGAGTATCATCCTCCTTTCACATGTGAAAACACGCAATGACTGTATCTCTAGGAGCTCTGGAAATGGAAATATTGGATTGTAAATCAATATGAGAAGACCAAAAGCAAGTAATATCATTAATAAGAATTTATAAATAGAAAAATATATGGTAACTGTTTAGACACATGCCTAAGATGGCGGCAGAGAGATTGTTAGCTGTAAATGACGTCAAATGAAACTGTAATTTAAGGTCTAAGATAAGACACAATGAAATTATTAATAGTAGTAAATAAGAACCATTGAGAAAGGGGGGAACGATGAATAACAGAAGAGCTATGACCAATACTTTAGGTAAGTGTCAAAGGCTTATGTCACGGCTATACTCAAGAAAGAGGTTAAACATTTCAAGAATGCCACCCCATGGTAAGAATAGCACAAATGATTACTCACACATTGACAATTTAATTCTGGAAGGGCCTTACTCTACCCCTCCACCTCTCTCACACTACCTCTCCACCCACTTTTTATACAGATTTTTAAAGTAGGAAGCAAAGGAAGGCAGAATTTCAAGCCTCATGTGCTTTGACTTCCAGTTGTTTTTTCACTAGCCTCAGCATAAAAGTTTTGTCACCAAAATTATTCTAACAAATTAACTGGAATTCTTTAAACTAAGAAAAAAAGGTTAAGCAATGTATCCATAGGTACACAATTAATAGGTAGGTAACAAAGCTGGGGCTTGAACACACTCTGTCTGACTTGAGGAGCCATGTTTTATTTTTTAACTTTTCATTTTGAAATAATTATATATTTAAAGCAAGTCGCAAGACAGTATGGTGAGGCCCCATTCCCTTTCCCCAGTTGGCCCCATGATTACATTGTACCTAACCAAAGTGTAATATCAATACAGGGAATTGCCATTGATGCAAAGTGTGTGTATAGTTTCACGCCATTTTATCCCAGATATAAATTTATATAACCACCACCACAACCAAGATACAGAACTATTCCACACCACAAAGATTTCCCTCATACTACCCTTTCAGAGCCATACCCACCCTCTCTCTTCAACTATCCCTAAGCCCTGGCAATCACTAATCTGTTCTCCATTCTATATTTTTATTTTAAGAATTCTATATAAATGGAATCATACAGTATGTGACCTTTGAGATTGACTTTTTTCATCAGTATATGCCCTTGAGGTCCATTCAAGTTGTTGCACATATCAGTAGTTTGTTCCTTTTTTATTGCTAAGTAATATTCCATTGTTTGAACATGCCACACTTTGTTTAACCATTTGCACACTGAAAGACATATTGATCATTTCCACTATTACAAATAAAGTTGCTGTGAACAATCATGCATATATTTTTGTGTGGACATAAATTTTCATTTTTCTGGAATAAACACAATTATTGGGTCATAAGGTAAATGTATGGGTTTTTGGTTGTTTTTTTTTTTTTTTAAGAAACTGCAATTTTTCTTTCCAGAATAGGGGCCATGTTTTAACCACTCCATTTTAGTGCTTCCTAAATTTGAACAAATGACACTCACAATAGCTGTGATAGCCAGCCTCCAATGGTCCCCCATGATCCCTGACTCCTCCTGATACTCACAACTTTGTGTAATTTCCTTCCTCATTTTACTAAGGTTGGAATGTACGGCCAATAGATCATGACAGAAGTGATGGCATGTACTTCCAAGATTAGGCTATACAAGACTAGCTTTTCTCTCACTCTCTCTCTTTCATCATTTGTTCTAGAGGAAGCCACATTGTGAGAAACCCTATAAGAGAAGTCCAGCAGTGCAGAACTGAAGCCTCTTTCCAAATCACATGGGAGAACTTAGAAGTGAATTCTTCGGCCCCAAGCAGGTCTTCAGAAACTATAACTCTTTCTAGTACCTTGACTACAACCTCATGAGAGACCCTAAGCCAAACTCAACAATCTAAGACACTCCAAGATTCCTAAAATACACATACACACACACAAACTGTGAGATAACAAATATTTGTGGTTTTAAGAAGCTAAGTTTTATGTACTTGTTATGCAGCAATAAATAGCAAATACATATTTTGATACAAATGCAGTGCTGCCATAATAAAAACTTAAAATGTGAGAGTGGCTTTGGAACTAGGTAATGAATGGAACTGAACACATTCTAAGGATTTTGAGGAGAGTGCTAGTGAGTTTTAAAGTACCTTGAACACACTGTTCATGGAATTTTTACTTTTGTGGAAGCTGGAGGTGAGGACTTAAAAGAAAGTGAGGAAAATCTTACTAGAAACTAGCAGAAAGAGAGTTCTTGTTATGTAGTGACAAAATTTAGCTAAATAGCTACCTACAGAAACGTGGAATGTAGAAAATATACCTAATGAACTGGATGATTTAGGTAAGATTTCCAATTAGAGTGTTGAAAGTGCCACCTAGTTTCTTCTTACTGTTTAGAATAAAATGCAATAAGGAAAAGCTAAGCTAAAAAAAGGGGGCAGGGGATGTTAAGCAAAATCTTATAATCTAAACAAGTCTTTGCTCCAAGATTCCCAGTGTCTGTTAGATGTCAAACAATGGTAATACTAAGAAATGGCTTCCAAGCAAAGATCATATCCAGGGAACTCTAAGGAAAGCATTTATAAAGATGAAGCAAATGTGTGCCTATAAGACCTCAGAAAGATCAGTTCATATCTCAGGCAAAAGGCAGTTTTTAAATGGGTGACTCAGAAATCCTCTCAATCAAATGAAATTGGTTGAAGACGATTTTAGGGGGTCAACCTTCACTGTTTCAGCAGAATACCATGATAGAGATTTTTGAGGGTGGCTTTTGTCTAACGAAGTATCTCTCAAAAGATGAACAGGAGACCTATATGTTTTTTTAAAGAATCATATCAGCAGAAACACTACCAGCTTAGAATGAAAGGAACAAAGACAGTGCAAATAAAAAGAGACCTTTGGACCACCAAACCTCTGCAAGCAGAAATCACACTACTCAGAAGACTACTTAGCTGTAAACATGCACTACCTTTCATGAAGAAGAAAGTATGGCTCAAGATAGAACCAGAAATGAGTTGCTGCACATGGAGAATAACTCCTGGACAGAGGAGGACAGAGTCATAATCAAGAAATTTCCATCATTTTCTTGCCCTCTTTAAGAAAAATATAAAACAAAAGGGGCTGTCAGTGTGTCTCCTGCACTATTCAGGAGAGCACATATCCTGACCAGGTAATGTGAATTCATTTGGTCAATGTTTCTCCTTATCAGGAATTGCATAGAACTGATGATATTAGATCTTCCAAGCAACTCGTCTGCCTCTGATTCCACATTCACCAAGCCACCTTCTAATTCTGACCTGGCTTAGTATATAAATTTTCCTATAGAGGGCCCAGTTCACTAGCTAGCTGATATTAGTTTCTAAGTTACTTTGCATTTGTGACCAAAATTATGAATAACTAAACATTCTGATTTCAATTTAAGTGTTTTCCGGCCATGTTAGCAGAAGCCAGTAACCATAATTCTGATCAATTCTGGATGCGCTGGAAAAAAATGTTTCTAAATCTTTAAGTCCAAAGAACGTGGTAACTGCACTGAGATCTTAACAACTAGTGAGCTTCCCTCTGGTCTCTATCAAGTCATTTCTGACACATCTCAATACCGCTATTGGTAAATTTTAGTATGTCAGCCATCCAACCAAATAGCACTTATTCATAGTTTTCAGGAAATTATAAACATAATTCCATTAAATTTTTACCTAACAAAGCAGCTGATTAAATGAATGTTAGGTCAGATGAATTTGCAAATCCTCAGTTCAAAGCAGGCATTTTGAATGTATTAACAAGGCAATGTAACATGCCAGGGGAAAAAATTCTTATGGTATAATGCTTAGTGTGAGTAGGTGCTTCACTTTGTCAGCTGGGCACGATTTTACAAACTTTGTATTTAGAATCATAGTTCTTGAAAGTAATATTTTTCATTTGCCTTAAGAAATACAGAAGGCCACGTGTGGGAAACTGAGGTTAGCCCAGAGAAGCACCTCTCCCTCCTGCCCAGGCAAGGGAGCTGTGACATAGTCCCACCCACTGTGGAGAGTGTTTTATGGCCCCATATGATGAGAAGAACTGGCAGCAACTCCTAAAAGCTGTGGGGCCCTGCAGCACTTGAGCTAAGAGGTGGGTGGACCGAGCTGATTGCCCCAGAGCGAAGCTGGTACCAGGCAGGGAGCATTCCTGGGCTATGGTCAGGCAGGGTGATTAATCCATAGACAAGGCTAAGGGTAGCTCCTAGTGAACAGAGCCATCTATAGATTCAATGAAATCCCTATCAAGATTCCAATGGCATTGTTTACAGAAGTAGAAGAACACTCCTAAAATTTATACAAAACCACAAAAGACCCTGAATAGCTGGAGAAATCATGAGAGAGAAGAACAAAGCAGGAGGCATCACACTTCCTGATTTCAAGCTATACTATAAAGCTATAGTCATCAAAACAGTGTGGCTCTGGCATGAAAACAGACAAATAGACCAATGGAACAGAATTGAGAGCCCAGAAATAAACCCGAGTGTGTACCTTCAACTAATACTTGACAAGTGAGCCAAGAATATTCAATGGAGAAAAGACAGTCTTTTTCAATAAGAAGTGCTGAGATAATTGAATATTCACATATAAAAGAATGAAACTGGGTCCATATCTTACACCATTCACAAAAATTAGCTCAAAATGGATTAAAGACTTAAATGTAAGACCTCAAACCATGAAACTCCTAGAAGAAAACATAGGGAAAAAGCTTCTTGACATGGGTTCTGGTAATAATTTTTTTGGAAATCACACCTAAAGCACAAACAACAAAATAAAAATTAAGTGGGACTACATCAAATTAAAAAGCTTCTGTACAGAAAGTAAATCATTAACAAAGTGAAAAGACAACCTACGGAATGGGAAAAATTATTTGCAAGCCATATATCTAATAAGGGGTTAATATCCAAAATATATAAATAACTCATACAACTCAATAGCAAAAAGCCAAATAACCCAATTAGAAAATTGGCAAAGGACCTGAATAGACATTTCTCCAAAGATGACATACAAAAGGCCGACAGGTATATGAAAAGATGCTCAACATCACTAGCCATTAAGAAAATGCAAACTAAAACCAAAATGAGATATAATCTTATGCCTATTAGCACGGCCATCATCAAAAAGACAAAAGATAATAAATGCTGGTCTGGATGTGGAGAAAAGGGAACTCTTGTGCACTGTGGGTAGAACTGTAAATTATTACAGCCACTACGGAAAAGAGTATGGAGGATCCTCAAAAAATTAAAAATAGAGCGACCATATGATCTAGCAACTCTACTTCTGGGAAACATCCAAAGGAAATGAAAACACTAACTAAAAGAGATATCTGCACCCCCATGTTCATAGCAGCATTATTTATAATAGCCAAGACATGGAAATAACCTGTGTCCACTGATAGATGAATAAATAAAGAAGTTGTGGTATATATATGTATATACAATGAAATATTCAGCCATAAAAAAAGAGGAAATTCTACCATTTGCGACAACATGAATGGACCCTGAAGGCATTATGTCAAGTCAAATAAGTCAGACAGAGAAAGCCAAATACTGTATGATCTCACTTATATGTGGAATATAAAACAAACAAACAAACAAACTCATAGAAGAAGAGATCAGACTTGTGGTTACCAGATGCAGAGGGTGGGAGGAGGAGGAATCGGAGGAAGGTGGTCAAAAGATAAAAACTTCTAATTATAAGATAAATAAGAACCAGGGATGTAATGGACAACATGATGACTATGGCTAACATTGCTCTATGATATATAGGAGAGTGCTTAAGAGAGTAAATCCTCTGAGTTCTCATCACTAGGAGAAATGTTTTCCCTTTTTTCTTTCTTTTTTTTTTATTGTATCTATATAAGATAGATGTTAGCTGAAGCTATTGTGGTAATCATTTCACAATATATGTAAATCAAACCATCATGCTGTATGTCTTAAACTTATCCAGTAACATACGTCAATTATTTCTCAATAAAACTGAAAAAAGGACAAAAGAAAGAGAGACACAAGGCCAGAGGTTTCTAAGTACAAATTACAGAAGAGAGCCTTGCATTTTTTATAACCTAGGTTATTGTCCAGCCAATAGGTCATTAGACTTTTATTATTTTATTAAAATTGGTTCACTTTAATGAGATAAAATATATTGCTTTGGGCTATTCTCTTCAGAGTCTTGAAAGTTTTGCTAGAAAGTAGCAGTCTCCACTCTTCTCATAGTACCCACAGATTCTGTTTAGTCTCTTTCTCTTGCCCTGATTCCTCTTTGATTTTATTTTATTCGTGCTTCTAAGTAATTTTATGAAGATGACACCCTACTTCTGAACAGTGTATAACCAGGAATCATAACTACTCTGTACTCGATAAATTTAGAAAGGGTCTCTGCTCATTCAAAATGTCTACTCATTGCTTGCATTGCTACTTATATATCTGGACTCTTAGTTTCAATATGTTTTAATTCAAACACTGTCATTTTGACCATAGATCCAAAATGATTTTCTTATTATACTATCTTTTTTCATTCATGTGTTTATTCGTTTAGTAAAAAAATTTTAGTGCTTACTGTGTATTAAACAAGTTGAATTTGAAGGAACACAAAGAGAGAAAAAGAGAGGAAAGAAGGAAGGAGGGAAGGAGGGGGTGAGGGAGAGAAGGAAACAAGGAAGGAAGGAGAGAAGGAAGGAAGGAGGGAAGGAAGGAAGGAAGAAAAATGGACGCTACTCTCAAAGGTGCCACAATCTAGCAGAAGGACATGAAAACAAATGAGTGCACTAAAATGTTATAGGTGTTCATACAGCAGCAAGTATTTCAAAATAAAATTCATTCTTTTCTATGTGGGTGTTCTCTTCTAGACAAAGTTCATCTGGTCAAATGTCCTTGTTTTACCAAGTTACTTGGTAATAACTGTCCTAACTATATTTTATTTGATTTGGTGTATTTGAGATGTAGAGCTCACGTTATCATACCCGCTCTCAGCTCTGAGTACAAAACAACTCCAAAAATGTCCATAATTCCGTTAGGCTGACCTTTATAGTATCCTTGAAATGTATCTTTGGCTCACAATTTTTGTTTGTAATATTTCTGGGTATTAGGAAAAATCAATATGAGCAGGTAAAACATGTAAGGAATGAAAATCTAAATGTCTAAAGAATAATACCAAGTAGCAGAAAGGAAGTTAGCAGTTTTTTTACTACTTATGAATACTAGGTACTATGTTATTTATGGAAAGTAAGTACATGTCCATATGATTTTATGGAAACTCTTTGGAGCAAAATATGTTATAGAATTTATATTATTTTGGATTTTAGAAAACTAATGCATTTATTTTTCTTTTCAGTATATGAATGGTTCAATAACAAAAGTTATGATAATTCACACTGGATAGGATAAAAGAGAAGACTTTTGATAACCCCATAACACTTCACACAAGTTTACCATCAAATGATTTACAAGAATAGCTTCTGTTTTTCAGAGGGTGTGTTTTTTTTGTTTCCAATTTTAAGACTGCCAATAAGAGATTGCAAATCTTCATTTAACCTATTTTACAGATGAGGAAATCGAGGCTCACAAATATAAATTACCCAGCCCGTCAATTATTGGCCAGATATAAATGCCCAAGATCACTACCTCAGTATTTAGTAGGAAGTGTTCGGTTCAATAGAGATTTATCCAGTGGAGATTCAAACTCATGCTTGCCACCTTTCATAGTCCGTGCTTTCCACTACCCCAGGTAGTGTCAATTAGTACAAAATTTATTCTCCACCAGGCTTGGTATTTGGAAATGTAATACAGTATTTTTCTGCTTGCATGATAATAATGTGGATTATAATAATTTTATTCTAGAATGTTTGCTTTTAAGTTAAGAATTTCCTTATTCAATTTTTCTTCCCACAAAATGTGTATAGATGAAGTCAGACTGTGATGCAATTCTTACCTGCTCAGTTATGCTTACATAACATAATGAAGAAGAAGATGAAATAAAGAACTTTTAAGTTAACTAATATGTTTTCATTAAAGTCCTAAGAAATTTCTTACTCCAGAAGGGGGGAGGTGGCTCTCCTAAGATATGAACTACCATAAGATGGTGCTTTATAAGTGAGCTATTATGTAGCAGTTAAATGTATTGTACATGAAATTTATAGTCCTAACAGTTTTTCAAAGCAGTCTCAAGTTAGTTCCTAATTGTGATTTTCTTTATTTTCTTAATGCAACCTCATTTCAAAAAGTCTTTCCATATAGAATAATTTCTTAATGGACAAAACTCACAAGATTTACTGGGTCATGAAGTACTTTCCTTCATTTCTGATGAAGTCATTTGAAATGTCCTAAAAGCCAGCAGTCATCCCTCTGAAACATTTTACGTGGAGGACCTTTCCAAAACATAAATGTTTAAGAATGTAACCTGATACAGCAGGAGCTTGACTTCTTGGCTCCTGATTTTAATGCTGTTTTCCCTCATTATACACTAAGATAGCTTCATGCAATATAATTAATGGTTTTAGTCACACTCATTTCAGAGTAAAGGGCAAACAAGATGAAATGTCTGGAAAGGGTGTATATTTTAAATTAATAAAATTATTTTATCCTCCCCCTTTACTAGAGAAGCTCACTGAAAAACTAAAGTAAATAAACTAGCAATTATTATCCAATTATCTACAAATATGTGTATGATTTAGCTCTATTTGTAAGGATGCCAACAATGAGTAACTTGAGAGTTTCACAATTATCTGACAAACAAAGCTCCCATTCTCTCTCTGCTCCTCCTCCTTACTCTCAGATTTTAAAAGATCAAATTATCACTATTGAATGAATTATCTTAATGCTATACTACTGCTTCTAAGGAATAAATTCTGTTTCACCATCTAAATAGAAAACTTGGTTTCACCATCTAAACAGAGGACAGGGATCCAGAGAGATCAAAAGGAATACGACCTTCAACATGTGCTAATCACTGTATGGTTTGAGGTTTTCAGAGCTAAATTCTAGAGAGTGATGACTTCCCTGAGGTTCGGATGCAATAGAAGTCCTGGACAACACCTTGATTTCAGCCTGGTGAGTCTCTGAACAGAGAAACCAACTAATTTGAACCCAGACTACTGAACCATGGAAACAATGAGATAGTAAATTTGTTTTGTTTGAACCTGCTAAATTTGTGGTAGTTTGTTATGTAGTGATAGACAATGAATACAATTTACTATGTTCATTCATCAGAAGATTCAGTATTGTAAAAATGTCAGTTCTCCTCAAGTTACTCCAGAAGCAGATTGACATACATACAGTCACTTGATTTATGACAAAGTTGACATTGAAGTGAAGTGGGAAAGGATGACTGATTGGATAATTGTTAACAGGTCTACAGGAAATCCACATGAGGAAAAATGTATCTTTACCTTTATCTCATAACACAGTCAAAAGTCAATTCCAGGTGGATTGCACATCTAAATATGAAAGGAAAAACAATAAAGCTCCTATGTGATATCATCACCTTGAGGTTTGGCAATTATTTCTCAAATAGGACAAAAAAAAATCACTAACCATAAAAGAGAAGTCCAGTTGATATATTGGATTTTATTAAAATAAGAATTATTTCTCTCAACTCATTAATGAAAAGCAAGCCACACAGTGGAAGAAGATATTCACAATACATTTACTTGACCAATGACCAGCATCTAGAATGTATAAGAAACTTATAAATCAATAAAAACATCAGACAACTCATTTAAAAAAAATAGGAAAAAGTCTTAAAGTTTTGAAGTACTTCACAAAATAGGAAATTTAAATGGTCAATAAATATATGAAAAGGTTCTCAGTGTCCACATCCTTCAAGGAAATGCATATTAAAATGCAATACTACTACACATCTACTAGAATGGCTAAAATGAAAAAGACTAATACTATCAAGTGTTGGCCAAAATATGGAACAACTTAAAAACCAACTGTCGTACACTTCTGATGGATATAAAATTGATATAAAACTTTAGAAACTGGCAATATCTTCTAAAATGGGACACATCATACCTGACAACCAAGGACACTTCTAGGTATATATCCACTGGAAATGTATTCCTATGTGTGCTAAAGGTAGGGACAAAGAATGTTCATAGCAGCACTATTAGTAATTGCCAAAAACCTGAAATAGAATACTTTTTCCTAACAATGAAAACGAACCTTGCTAAACAAAATGTCATAGTTGAATCTCACAAACCGTTCTGAGTAAAATAACCCTGTTGTAAAAGTGTACATACTTGATTTCATTTACATAAAAATAAAAACCAGACAAAACTATTTTATGATGGTTGTTATAGACTAAATGTTTGATATATGGAGACCCTACTGCCCAACATGATGGTATTAGGAGGTGGGGCCTTTGAGAATTAATTAGGATTAGATGAGGTCATGAGAGCTGCCCTCATGAATAGGATTAGTATCTTTACAGGAGTCATGAGAGAGCTGGCTGCTCTCTGCTCTCTACCACGTAGGACACAATGACTATTCCACAGTCTGCAACCCAGAAGAGTGTTCTCACCCAAATGCGACCATGCCAGCACCCTGATCTCTTCCAGCCTCCAGAACTGTAAGAAATAAATCTCTGTTGTTTATAAACCACCCAGTCTATGGTACTTTGTTATAGCAGCCTGAACAGTCTAAGATAGTGGTATAGAATAACAATTCATTTTTAGAAGGTTAATGACTGGGTGGGCACACAGGCATGTTTCTGGCATACTGATAATATTCCATTTCCTGATTACACAGTGCTTTCACTTCATAAAAAGTCATGAAGCTGTATGTTTCTGATTTTCCACTTCTTTGTATGTATGTTACACTTCAATAAAACGTTCATCAAATAATAATCTAAAGAAATATATATTTGTTACAAATCAGGTATGATTCTTCAACAAGAATCCAAGTCTCCTTATTAAATAGCAGGACTTCTTTTTCTAGTGCCCCCTACAGAGTTAAACACACACACACATCTGCAAATATTTACATTGAAGATATACGTGTGAAGGTTGACTGATGAACATTGATCTTTGAGGAACTTTCACTCTTGTTATGCACCCCACATATATAATGTATGATCTGTAGTTTCTTTTATATAAAAGATCTAATTTTTATAAAATTATAAAATTTTATATTTTGACTGAGACTGGCATGAGTGAAATGGGAAATCCCTCAGTAGTGACCTATATCCTTCAGGCTGATAAAAATTATTATGAGAATAATTTGTTATTTTGCAATGTGTGGTAATCAGTTTTTAAAATGGTCCCCAATGATCCCTGCCTCCCAGTATTTACAACTAAGTGTATTCCCTTTCTCTTGAGTAGAGGCTGGATCTAGTGACTTGTTTTCTCATGAATAGAACACAGCAAAAGTGAGATGCCATTTGCAACGTTAGGTTATAAAAGACTGTGACTTTTGTTTTCCTCACTTGTGCTCTCTCACCTTCTCACTTAGTTCATTCTGATGAAGCCACGCGCCATGTTGTGAGCTGCTCTCTGGAGCAACACACACAATAAGGAACTGGAGGCAGACTCTGTCCAACCACCAGCCTAACCTGAGAGGAACTGAATTCTCCCAACAACCACATGAATAAGTTTGGAAGCAGACCTTTCCCTAGTCAAGGATAGGGCTTCAGATAGACTGCAGCCCCAGCTGACAACTTGATCGCAGTGTTGGGACAGATCCTCAGCCAGAAGACCAAGCCAAGCTATGTCCAGATTCTTGACCCACAGAAAATGAGAGATGACCAATACGGTTGTTTAAACCACGAAATTTGGAGGTAATTTGTTATACAGAAGAGATAAATATACAACATATCAGTCTATGCTGATTCTTTAAAATTTTATTTCCAATTTTAGTTCTTAAAATATAATCATATATAGTTATAATTATATACAATCAAATATTATATCTAAGTATATATCATATGTATGTATATATATACTTATATATAATAATTATATTATATTAACATATTAAACATACAAAATACTTATTTTATTTCTTCTGATTATTAAAAATAACCATATATAACCTTAATTCAATTATATTTCAAAGCCATTTGATGCCTTCTTTCATTGATCAGTTTAACACCCAAGGAATAGTCAACTAATTTTAAGTATTTATAGTAATTTCTTTAGTAGTTCAAAGTACGTTGGTCGCATATTTTGTTAAGTTGGACACAAATAGACAAGGAAACAAATCCATAAGGAACATATATAATCTATGACAATTGAAAGGAAGGTATTCAGATGGTTATGATAAAAGTGAAACAAGGGGACTAATCTGGCAAAATGTAGGACCAGATTTAGCAAGGATTTCAGATTATGTATTATTTTACTGGCCATTTATCATTATCTATCAGATCCATAGCGCTCTCCTATACCTGAATAAATTAAATATCTGTCCTATTTTTTAAGGCATATTTAACTTAACATATTTTTTCTTATTATCTATTTACTTATATTAGTCTTTTGGCACACCTATTTCCCATTTTTGGTTTTGGAAAATATGGTCACTGTAACTATGGAAAAGTCAAAGGAAACTTTATGTCTCTCTCCTTGAGTTGCTTAGTCTCATTTACAAAAAAGAGGCATAGATATTCCTTAATCCCTATAAATTAGGGATAGTTATGGAGGGAAAAATAAATGAAAACAGA
The DNA here is from genome assembly GCA_031878705.1 of Tapirus indicus. Taxonomy (NCBI): domain Eukaryota; kingdom Metazoa; phylum Chordata; class Mammalia; order Perissodactyla; family Tapiridae; genus Tapirus; species Tapirus indicus. The sequence goes on from CM062921.1 coordinate 54,465,244, forward strand.
TGGAGGAAACGAAACATAGAAGAGCTTGGGGTTGCCCCCATGGCCAAGTGGTTCAAGTTTCCCTCACTCTGCTTAGGTGGCCCAGGTTCACAGGCCTAGATCCTGGGCATTGACCTACTCCACTCATCAGTCATGCTGTGGAGGCATTCCACATACAAAACAGAGGAGGATTGGCACAGATGTTAGTTCAGGGCTAGTCTTCCTCAAGCAAGAAAAAAAAAAAGAGGAAGATTGGCAATGGATGTTAGCTTAGGGTGAATCTTCCTCACCAAAAAAAAAAGCTCAAAGTCAGAGAAGAAGTCAGAACTAAACTCAAGTTTTTTTTAATAATCAAGTCTGCCTTCTTAATTTATTTTTATTTTTTCCTCAGGTAAGTAAGTCTTACAGGATTAGGCTATCTAATACCACAATAATAAGGTACAAACACATAACAAGTATATAAATTCTCAGGAAAGCTACACTTAAAACTAGATATGTGCCAATAAATCTAAACAGATCTAACTTGTATTTTGAATCGTTGTAATTATCTAAACATTTGGTAATATTTAATCTTTAAGATATTTTTATGGGGTTGAGTAAGGGTGTATAATTTCTTCTTTTTTACAGGAAATGATAGTCTGTAAAATATATATAGTTTGGGAAATCTAAAATAAGATCCATTTCATAACTTTTAATGAAAATGTAAAATTATCAGCAATAACTTTTTAGTTTTTTTTCCTGAAATTGTTCCCCCATTCTCATCCACTCTATGACAGTTAATCCAGTTTTCAGAGAAAAAGCACACAGCAGATACAAAGAAAAGTATTTTTCTATGTTTATCATTCTAGCATACTCGTGCTCATTTAGAATTTGTTCAGCTGTTGATTTTAAAACCTCAGTTCTTCCATGCATAATAGTTACATATATTTGAAAAGAACCTCAAATATCTAATCTATTTCCACAATTATAAAAACAGGGAAGAGGTTTTCCATTCAACCAATGGATGTGTGTATGGAGTCAGGGAGTCTTCCTCTCTATCACCAATATAAAAGATATTTACAATGCTAGCAAAGGCTGTGCACACCCAATTTTCATATGACATTCTGTGGCTTGGTACTTGAAATTTTAAGGGAATTGTATTTTGCGGGAATAAAAACACAATTGTTAGGATCAAGAAATGACTTAAGTGACATTGCAGATTTTGTTAGTCTATCTTCTCTGGGTGGAATGCTAACTGTTGAATGAATACAGGATATACCTTTCTTTGCAGTTTGAAGGCATTGTTAGCCTCATAGTCAACATTTGCTTCATAACTTTCTCCAAATACCATTTTCTTGAGGTCAATAATGGAGTTTTGTGATTTTTTTTTTAAAAAAGGCATGAATGTGTAGTACTCCGATTTCAACAATGACCTACAGTATTAGTGGTCCAGGAGTTGCCTGCTAGGATTATCTAAGACTCTACTTTTTTTTTCTGGATGTGAAGAATTCATGTTTTACACCAGTGAGGGGAACATTGTTACAAAAGGCTGATGGGATGGTTTCTGTCACTCATGCTCTAACTTGAGGGTCTTTGCAATAAAAGGGGGTCTATGAAGGCATTTTGCTAGTGTATACAACCAGCCAAAGAAGGATTACCTGCATGATACGTGTGAAATATAAGGTTAAAATAGTGTGACATGGTTAGTTTAGAAAGCAGTAATAAATGAGGCTTTGGGTGGGGAGGCTTAAATAGTGGGCAAAAATATAGATTGGAGAATAATGTGCATAATCTGATCCCATTTTGGGAAACCAATAAATTTGTAAACATATATATTTGCATACATCTTCATAGAAAACAACTGAAAGAACATATAGTAGTTATCTCTGGGTGATAAGACAACTAATGATTTTGTTCTTTTTTATATTATTTCTAATGTTTCTGTTATAAATATGCATTACTTTTTAAAAAATTGTGTCATGTAAAAAAATAATTATTTATTTTAAGTGACCATGAAATAAGTATTCATTTTTTCCAATGTGAAAAATACTGTGGTAGATGTCAGGATTACATTGGCGAGTAAGATAAACATGGTCCCTATTCAGGAGGTGCTTATAGTTGAATAGAAATGATAGAGAATCAACAAAGAAGTTCTAATAACACATAGTAAGTACAATGACAAGTTAGATGCAGAGTTTTATGAGAGGACCTATCAAAGATGCCTAACATAGTCCAAGAGCTAATCCACAGCAAAGGAAAAGAATAAGGAACTATAATTATAAGAAATTCTTAAATATGACAGTTTTCATCAATTAATCATATTTTATTTCAAGTTTAAAATATAAAGTACACTCGTATTCTACTTCAACTTTTTATTCCCTTAACCCTAGGGATGAAAAACCCAAGGTACCACATGCCCCACCCACAGCCTCCCCACACTGGGGTATTTTACCATTAAAATCAGTGAGTGGATTGTTCACGTTTGAAACAGCCTAATCCTACAATTGCTTTTTGATAAACTCTTTTGGTTCAAAAACCATTTTGGGGAAACCTAACAGATTTAGGAAGTCTCAATAACAACTCATCATTATCAACAACAAAAGTACTTCATCATCACTTAGAAAGAAAATGAGGCAATTATCACACCACTAGTAGCATTCAACTAGTTCACTCAGAAATATTCTTTGAATTGAAGGTTTCACACTTGCTTTTCATCAAACATATAAATAATTTCCTTTATGAGTTTCAAGTGGCATGAGACTGCTTCATTTGTTGTTTTTATTCATATTCTCTTCAACTACGTGGGCTGTTTGGGACAAGACATAATGCTTTGGCATATGTTACTAAAGTATTTGTTTTACTGTTAAGTTAGGCAGATTTTCTTGACACAAAATTCTATATATTATCTTTGCCCAATATGTTCAGTTTAAATTCCTCTGCCTGCTATTCTAAGAAAAGAGGCTGTAAATTTTAAAGCAGGAACAATGATAAAGTATGGACAATTTAACATATATGTGTGCATTTAGGGATAAATATATATAGAGAGAGAGGTATCTTTATATAGAGAGTTATATCCATATATATATATCCCTAAATTTTGACAGTTGTATTACCTATAACTATAATGTGTGTTAAAAGATAAACTGAAGTAATTAAAATTTTGAAGAGTTTATGATGTTTGACCAAATATCAGTATGAATTGGGCAGACCATACCAAAAATGGCTAGGAGTCCTCTGCTGACAGTAGCTAGAGGAAAGCTTTTTTTCTTCTTCTTTTTTTCTTTTTTTTTGGTGAGGAAGATAGGCCCTGAGCTACCACTCGTTGCCAATCTTCCTCTTTTGGCTTGAGGAATATTGGCCCTGAGCTAACATCTGTGCACATCTTCCTCTATTTTGTATGTGGGATGCCGCCACAGCATGGCTTGATGAACGATGTGTAGGTCCACGCCCAGGATCCAAACCTGTGAACCCCAGGCAGCCAAAGCAGAGCACATGAACTTAACCACTATGCCAGTGGGCCGGCTCCCAGAGTGGAGTGTACAAATTTAACCGCTATGTCACTGGGCTGACCCCTAGAGGAAAAGCTTTTATAAAGCAGACATGGAAGCAAAGCAAGAAAATTATTTGATGGGCTATAGCTTTAGTAGTTGCCTTATTTGGGAAAGCCTAGTTGACTGTTTGTGATTGGTTGTCCTTAAGTTTCGATTTCTTAACCTTGAGGCAGTTACAGGAACTGACTCTGGCTTAGGTTTCAGTTTGCTTATGTAAGCAGGTTGCCAAGGCATTAGAACTGCCTCAGTCTAATTGCCTCCTTGTTTAATTACTTTAACACATGTAACCTGTGTTTCTGCATCTTTCTTATAATGGTAACTTATACATTGGCATATTTTTGCATTCAAGGCTGCTTAGCAGGAAAGTCTGGGTTGTAATTACCCCTTTCTGCCTTTCTGTTCTCCTAGGGAACTACAGGATTCTAAAAGTCAAAGCCAACGGAAGCAAGTCACTAACATTTTAAATTAAGTACTCAAATCAGGAAATGCAAATCACGATTCTGATATCAACAGTAACTTATGCAAGTGGCCCATATGCAATTATCACACTTGATTTTTCTGTTCATAAAACACAGATATCTTAACCTTAAGCATTGCATCATCCATATGTGTTTCCATCTTTGGGCTTTTGAATATATACCAGCCAGGCAAGACAAATAATACTCATTATAATACTTACAGATCCCCGTAAGAACCAAATAGATAGCCTACTGGGTTACCAGATGCACTGGAGTACTACAAAATTAAAGGAACAGATGCTCTTTGTTAACCTTATTTTCTAACAAAAAAAATAGAAAAAGTTTTAAAAATAGAGATTGGGAGGAATCTCAGAAACCTAATATCTTCAAATATTGGGAAGTTTGAAAGAGAAGGATAATTAAAAGTGTTGGTTAAAATCATAAAAATAAAGATGAAGGGAATATTCTTTGATATCAAAGAAGACAGACATCAGGAAACAAAGGACTAATTTTGAGCAAACAAATATAATGCATGGCGGTAAATATGGAAGATGTAACAAAGAACCGAATAAAGTTATGTAGGCAAACTTAAAAAGAATGTTTTAAATTGCTGAAGTACAATGCTTGCCATTATATAATCTGTCAAACTGATTTTTAAAAAACAAAAAGAAACTGTTCAATTCAGATGGGGTAAAAACACCTAGTTTTGAGGAAATAGCAGTCTCAGGATTTCAACACAAATAAAGACAAAAGTAATGTTTTTACATGTAGTGACCCACGCATTGCCTTATAAGTAAGAATGATAAACTACTGGGGAGATGAAGCAAAATGAGGAGCTCTTCAAACTTACTCGTATTGCACCAGATAAACCACAATCAAAGAAAGAAAATCTTAAAATTTTTTTGTCTTCTTAAAAAGATTAAAAAATGGAAGACATGCACACACGAAGTGCATGTAAAACTGGTAAAGTTTGAATAAGTTCAATGGATTGCTTCACTCTTAATTTCCTGGTTGTGATAGTACACTGTAGTTACCCAAGAGGTTACAGTTGAAGGGTACACGGTATCTCTGTGTAATTTCTTACAGCTGCAAGTGAATCTACAAGTATCTCAAAATAAAAGTTAAAAAATAAAGAATGATCTGTATAATCATATTGGAGTTACTGTTCCAGACAAATTATTCTTATAAATTTCCTTTAAATGGTCTTATACCCTATCTTTGAGGATACAGTTAATACCCTGGGCTATTATAATAGAAAATTATTTAAAATTAGTGAACAGAGAATAATCAAATGCCCTGAGTGAGATTATCACATGACTATGGCCTGAAAAGAACAACTCAATAGATCTTAAAAAAAAGTGAGCCGCTTAACTGATGACCACACAGCTAAAGAATCAAGAATGAAAATAACAGAGGTCATCAATCAAATGAAAAGGGGGGAAACCTAAAAAGTTGTTTTAAATGTTAACTGGCACAAAGAACATTTGCAAAATAAAAAAAAAATTAAATAGCATTTTAAAATTCCAGACACATAGTAATACTGAAAACTAATTTAAGATGGATAATAAACCCAAACATAAAACTCAAGACCATTTAGCTCCCAAAAGAAAAATGTAGGAGAATATCTTCATAACCTTGGGGTAGAAAAAAGGTTTTTTTAATTAATTTATTTTATTTTACTTTGTACATGTTGATTTCACAAAATTTAATTTTTCTGCTTATCAAAAGACATCATTAAGAAAATGGAGAAATAAGCCACAGACACAGATTGGGGACAAAAATATAATCACAGTCTACATATCCAATAAGGGGTTTCTATAAGAATATACGTATAAAGAAATCCTACAAATCAACAATTAAAAATATGAAAAATTTGATCAAAAAATGGGCAAAAGATTTGAATGGATACCTAAAGAAAATATACACAAATAGCCAATAAGCAATTAAAAGGTACTCAACATCCTTAATCACCAGGGAAATTCATATTAAAACCATTAGGAGATAGCATTTTACACTCACTAGAGTGAGCAAAATCAAAAGGACTGACAATAGTAAATGTTGAGAGGTGGAGCAATCAGAACGCATACATTTCTCCTGGCCTTATAAAATGGTATAAATATTTTGACAAAGAGTTGGGGAGTTTTTTAAAAAGTTAAACATATGTCTAGCCTATGCCCTTGCAATTCCACTGCTAAAAACGAAATGTGTGAAGGAGAAATAAAAATTCCACAAAATAATGTGAATAAGAACATCCATGGTATCTTCATTCAAAACAGCCCATAAAACGAGAGAAACCCAAATGTCCCTTAATGGAAAATGGATAAACAAATTGTGGCATATTAATACAATTGAATACTATTGATCAATAAAAAGGAATGTACTACTGATCTGAGCAACAACATCGATGAATCCAAAAATATTATGTTGAGCAAAAGAAGACCCATACACAAAAAATAAATAATTCATAATATATACAATTCGTCATGAAGTAGATTTATTAGAACTAATACCTTTGGTTTATAGCTCAGCTTGCTCATGAGAAAATAATGAATAATTAACCTCAGATTTCCGACTGCCCTCAGGATTCTCTATTGTCAAAATCCATACCAATCTCAAACTTCTTTTATTGATTTTTATCTAGGCTTATTTTCAAAAAACAGTACAAATGATCGCTGAAATAAATTTTCTCTAATCAAGTTTGATGTTATTGACATTGCATCATATTCTGTTTACACAGCACACAAAAACATTAATATTTTTGCAGATTGTTCAACTCTAGAACTCTGAATTTACCTGGGAGAATGATTACAGCACTTAAAATTGCTAGTTGAATTGTGAAATTTCTGTGTTTACTTCTAGAAACTTTGCACATCATATTCTCTCACTATACATAACAATGACAAGGCAAAGAGCCTTGTTAGTGCAAAAGTATAGGACACCAGCACAAAACTAGTTTATACTCTTGGAATCAAAATATCCTCAGGGGCAAAGTAGTGGCATAATAGTGGATTCAAAATGTCAGTGGCAGGAGCCAGTCCGGTGACCTAGCGGTTAGGTTCGCACTTGGGGCTTGCAAGTTTGGATCCTGGGCGCAGGAGGACGCACTGCTTGTCAGCCATGCTGTGGCGGTGTCCCATATAAAGTGGAGGAAGATGGGCACGGATGTTAGCCCAGGACCAGTCTTCCTCAGCAAAAAGAGGAGGATTGGCAAGAAATGTTAGCTCAGGGCTGGTCTTCCTCACACACACACACAAAATGGCAGGTGCAAAATTTCCTGCGTATCCAGATACATTGCAGCTCTAGTAAACTCTGCTGTTTTATTGTTACCTTATCAGCAGGTGTCTATTGCTCCTCAATTCAATATTCTATGGTGACTCAACTACTCTTCACCAATGCCTCTATTGTTTCTTCTTCTCTTGTCGTTACAAATTCTACATTCTTTCAAAATTTATTCGTGCTCACTCAGAGCTTTTTCTGTCTAATAATGTCACCTCACTAATGCCTCTTAGCTTTGTGTCTTCTGGCTTCCATACTGCTCCTCGATTATGGCTGTTTCCGTGTGACTTTTTTATATCACCCACAAAAGAGGATCTGACTGAATTGGCCAGTTACCATATGTGGCAAAGACTATCAGTACTGGATGGTATAGACCTTTCCTGTTGGTCTACGTTATAGACTACTGATCATTCTGTGTGACTGACTCTGGATGAGAAGTTAGCCCTGCTCCAATAACCCAGGGCTAGGTTTGCACAGTTATGTGGGACTAAACACAGTAATTCATGCTTCCGAAATCCCTTAGAAGGGAACTTGAAAATGCCAAGCACACAGAGGCTCTCCAGAAAGAGTACTGTAGCCAGAAGCCACCTTGCATGGCCTGCCCCAATACACTCACTTATTAGGATCTCTTTCAGGGGCATCTCTTCTATTCCATTGATCTTTTTGTTGGTAAAGCAGTAACAGATGATTAATACTATACCTCTGAAGTTCTTTAAATATCTGACAGTTGAAAATGCCTCCTCATATTCTTCATTTTCTAAATTTTCATAATCATTTGGTGAATTTGTTCAGAAGGAATTTTAGGATAATTTTGTCAGTTTCCCCCAAATTACCCCTTGATAATTAGGTTGGAGCTGCATTTTCATAGGTTATTCAAGGGTAAATTGGCATCTAAAATATTGACTCTTTTCACCAAGGCACTATAGCAGGGTAAAATCCATTGAACCAAACTCTTGTAATCCAGAAATTCCGGTATTTCCACATCAGCAAATTAAAACTAAGCAAGAAAATACCAATAACAGTATGGCTCAATAGCTACATAAGAAATGTTTTGTGATATTTCATTATATCAAATGATTTGGGAATATAAGAATGAGATACTAATTACTCTATTTAACAGGATATTCAGAAATTGGAAATATAAACAATGAATAACAATAAAATAATAACTATTTGGTAAGCATTTACTATGCCCCAGAGTTCCAAGTGTTTAACATGCATGGAGCATTTAATCCGCAGTGGGGGATTTATCAATCCTATTTATCAAATGAGGAAACATTTACAGAGAGGTTAAACAACTTGCCTAATGTAACACAGCTGTTAAGTGGTAGGACCAGGATTTGAATTCCAAGCCGTTTGCCTAAAGACCATAGTCTTAAATATTATACTAGACTAATCTATGAAACATGAAAAGCATCAATTTAATTTAGTAGAAGCATTTCTTTGTGACAAATATCAACTTTTAAATATGTTAAAGAGAACTTTAAAAAGAATATAAAGTTTTGTTAGAACAAAAATCAACATCTATTATTACATTATTTATATTTCCCAAATCTTTATATGATTGTCAAAGTATCAAAACAAAGCTACTAATCTGAGAACATATTTTAAAGTTTATTTGCCCTAGGTATCAAAATATTTTAAAATGTTAATCAAGTCCTAATTAAAATCATTACCCTAAATTGTCATTTTTCATCTTAATATTCTTCTCTAATTTTTAATTTTAGAACAAGTCATTCATTCATTTATTCACTCAAAAATTGGCTATTTGGTATCTACTATGTGCCAAGCATCATGATGCCATAGTGAAGGAGAGACATTTGGAGTCATAATCTTGGTTTTCCCTAGAGTTTAGAATTCTAACGGAAAATATGATAAACAGTTGTAATCAATGCTATGATTGGCAGGTCTGAGGTGCTATGTGAATATGTACGAGTACTTATTTCATAAGCAGGGTTGAGAAAATCCTTCCAGAAAGAAGTGACATCCAAACAGATATCCAAGCACGAGTAAAAATTATTATGGAGAAAGGGTAGAGGAGCCTGACAGTATGACAAAATGATTAAGTCCAGAAGTGGTAGGAGTTGGTGAATAATTTAAAAAGGGACTGTCAGAGGTTGATGGCCAAGTGTCTGGCTCCAGCGATCGGGTAACTATTAACATTTCCTTAAATTTGAATTTTTAATCTGTTTTCATACCCATTATCTCTGTTTAATCTAAGAACAATCTTTTGGGGGATACAAAGGTATTTTCTAGCTGAAAATACAAAGGGTTTACATGGTTTAGCTAAAGTCTCAGTTGAAGAGAAGGTGGTTAGTGGAGAGCACACAGAATTAAGTTCTTTTTACCATCATTTCTACTTAATTTTAGAATACACATCTAATTCTACTGTCCGCAGTACATGTCTTCTTTCAATGTAGATTGTTATCTAGATTCAGGCCTAAGTCATATTACCCTCTTTGCTATCTAATGTAGAGATTCCTAACTGGCTATCCTGACAGGAGCAATCTGTCACCATTGAGTCATGGCTGGTGGAGCAATTTTGATCAACCATGTGAACACTCCTATCACTACCACCAAGTGCAAATGCACATTAATATTTTGTGTAACGGCCAAACAGATGCAGAAAGACAATGCAGCTCTTCAAAAGGCTTCAGCAGGCCTCTTTCTTGTTTGGTCACCCTCCCTCTTGTTTTCTAATTCATATTGATATTTAGCAAGCTTTGTTTATATGCTCAATTATATCTCTAATTGAGATATAAAGGTTCGTCTGACTATACTGCAAGGTTGTGTACAGTCATGAGAATCCCTTTGTGGCAGTTCTAGCTCCATGTACCTACACTGCTCCACTATGAGGTTAGACGGAAGTGAAATAACCAATGAAGACTCAGAAGCCAAGGGGCAATCTTATTGAAATGGTGGCAGAGTTCACCATGTCTCTAGCTCTGCATGAGGCAGGCACCTCAAACTGGTTAAACTGTATCCACCACAGTACTAGTGCTCTGAAGCTTTCCTTTACAGGAACTTTGCATTTTTGGGTGTCCAAAGCCGCCCCCCCACCCCGGTCTTTTTGTCTGTCTGCCTCTCTCTTACCCTCTCCATTTTTTTTGATGGGGGGAGGTTATCAAGTGTCCTGAGTTAGTAAAAAGGAAGTTGGCCTTATGGTAGTTCTAACAGAGAGAAGCAAAGTCTAGAGACACCAGAAGAGTTCTTTTGCACAATCCAGGCAACATGCGGGCAGCTATCCCTGAACAGCAACAGGAAGAAAGAAGGTTTTCAGTATAGGTGACAAATTATCACTCAAGGGGTGATTGACACTCTGCAGGTGTTGTCCCTGCCCTCCCACTTGACTCCTTGGCACTGGTCACTAAAGTACTTATCCTGGAAGAGACTGGGGCACCTCACATGCCAACCCTGCATTCCCCACAGGGTCCCTCAGACTTCCTTTGTCACTCTGACCTCCTGAGACACACAACACTTCGAAATACACCTCCTGTGGGGTGGAGGGATCCACTTTTTCCTTTTGCCTCTCTTAAATCTATTTATTATTAATAAACTTCGTCTCTCTTCTTCAAGATTAGGCTTTTGCTTTTCAAAAATCTTTTCTTCTTCACTCTCAAAAAGCCCTGCTCTTGCAACTGAATGACATTAGCTTTGAAAGGGTTGATCCTTAAAGAGGGATATGAATTCAAAGTAGCGAGTGGTAGAACCAGATGAGGCCTATCTGACTGCAAAGCGACTCCATGTTTGCATAAAATATTTGCAGGAGTCTGGGAAAATAGAACAGTCCTGGGTTAGACTCTATTCCTGTCCCATGTTGATTCCATGGCTCTACATCAGGACCAACCTGCAAAATCAGACAGTGCAAATGAAAGACTGACCTGCAAGTAGAAATCTTAGTGACAGGAAGAGCATTTTAGCCTTGACTTGTTTCCTTGGCTATTAATTCTTGTTTTTATCCACCCAAATTTCTTCAAGTTCCAAACAAGCAGAGTCATAAGCAGGGAAAAGCAGAAGAGGTAAATGACAGGAAGTTTATACTTAGAAAACCTTTGTAAAACAACGTGCAATGTCTAACAAACCATTCTTTTTTTCCTTAATCTTATCTTTATAATTGAATTTAATTGTGCTTTCTAAATTCTTGAGGATAGTTCAGAAATACTAAAATTAATCTCCCATACCTCCATATCTAGGAACTCTGGATATAACATGAAGGAACTCTGGATATAACATGAACATTTTCACCTTAGTGTTTAATAAAGGCAGGATGGTTCGCACAACGAACACAGGCTTTGGAGTCATGCAGAACTGCCTGAGTCTCAACCCTGTTGGACCACTGGCTGATAGAGTGTCTTTGAGAGAGTAATTTTAAATTATTTGTTTCCTTTCCTGTCAATAAAATGGTTATTTAAATCCCTTCCTCAAGGATTTCTTTAAGGATGAAACGAGAGAATGTACCAAAGTTCCTGTCAGGTAGTGATCTCTCAACAAAACTTTCTTCCCTCAGGCTAGATTTCTGTATCCACAGCTCAGGGATAGAGCTTTTACCTCTACGTGATCTTCTCAGTTTCTGTTGGGAATTTTATTTTAAACTGAAGGGCATTTTCTCTTTGCTTCACTTCTTAAGCAAATTCTATACATTTAAATTGTTTCACTTGATCTTCCTACCTCCTCTTCTCTTATAGAGAAATGAATTTGACCTTCCCTCCAAGCTACTTGTCACTTGTTCCTTTCTTCAGTCTTTATATTAACGTATTCCTGTTCTTAGCCAATGATTTCAAATACAGTTCTTTAAGTGACTTTTTAAAAATTGTATTCAATTAATACAACACGTTGTACTGAACACACTGTATTACAATTGTATTTGAGTAATACAATGTGTTTGTCTTTTTGTTAGTTTGCACCTATGGCTGTGGCAACATCAAAAGTGCACTGAATTTGGAGTCAGGAGACCTGGATTCTAATCCTGGCTTTGACACTAATCAGCTATATGCAGTTAGGTAACTCACTTCTCCTTTATAGGCCTCAAATCCCTCTAAGGATTTTAAGCTATACAATTTTTCATTCAACTCAGCTTTATCATTTCAGGGTTTTGTGATTCAACTTTTGTAGCAATGCAAAGCTCCATTAATGACATTATGTTGGCTTTCCATATTTTTCAACCCATGGCCTCAAATGACTATTTGCTTCCAATTATCCTTGTGTGTTGCCTCCGGCTTCCTCTCCCCTTTCTTCTCTTTCATACTTTTCCCATCTACAGAAAAAGCTTATAAGCAAGAGATGTACCATTGACAGTTAGTATGGGTCCATGCTAACTTTTTGTATTTTTTTGGTGAGGAAGATTGTCCCTGAGCTAACATCTGTTCCAGTCTTCTCCTATTTTGTGTATGGAACACCGCCGCAGCCCGGCTTTATGAGCAGTGCATAGGTCCACGTCCGGGATCTGAACCTGCCAACCCCAGACCACCAAAGCGGAGTGTGCCAGACTTAACCACTGTGCCACCAGGCCAGACCCCATGCCCACTTTTATTTTGAGTTGAAACTGAGAGAACCTAATGCATGATATTGTAAAATTATAAAAATAAAATTAAGTTTCATGACAGTAGGCATGGAATGGTTTTATTTTTGTAAAAACAAACGAACAAAAGATACACACATACAATCAAGTATATGGGTTAAGATTTATGTGGAAAATGACCTGAAAGGTAACCTACAAAATTGCTAAGGGCAATTAACACTGGAAGAAAAAGTGTGAGATGGAGGAGTAAGAGTAGTCAGGGCTTAAATTTTTACTATAAACTGTCCTAAATTGTTTAATTTGTTATCACAAGCATGTGTTATTTTCATAACAAAAATGCTATCATTGACTAATATCTATTTGTATTTATATATATTTTTTTACAAAATGGTTTTGTAGTTTACCATATATTGGGTATAAAGTTGTTAACAAGATAGTGAGTTGAGGTGGAGGAATGTTCATCAGTATTATCCAGGAAATGCCTTGGTATAGCCAGTGGGTGAATCTCTTTTCAGCTCCGACCCAAGCAGGAAGTGATACTTTCTACTACAAGTGATCTGAGTCTGCTGTTCTCACTGTATCTAAGGTAAGGAAACTAATTTTGGTAATTAAAATACAGTTGGAAGTGGAAATACAGGTAGAACTAAATCTTTGTGTTAGAGGAAGTACTGAGAGCTAGGCAAAAGCCAACAGTGAAGTTAACAGAATGGAATAGGGTGGCAGAATTTTGCAGAACATATTGGAGCAAAGAAAATCTTTCCAAAGAAATCAATAGAAAAGGGTTGCATTTAAAGACAATTCTTTCAGAAAGTGCAGCAAGACTGATGACTCTGCAGATATCCATAAGGACATGGGAAAGAAGAGGCCTTCGAAGCAAAGATAGCAAGGTTCAACAGCAAAAACTGTAAGAATCGCAAAAATCCTAGACTAATATCAAGACACATTGAGTGACTAATAACTAAAGTTCTTATTAAAAGCCTATATATAATGTTTGCAATTGTATGACCTTGTGTCTACATAGAGTATAAGGAGTTCACTTTCAGAGTGTGGGTTCAGTCATTGTCAGGGTGTCGGGTGTATTTGTTGTTGTTTTTCCCCATTATAGTGTGAGGACATCATAGACTGTCCCAAGGGCACCCCAAAGAGAAAGGAGGGAACCGTTGAACCTGTTTTTCAGAGCATCACACATTTCAAAAAATCTAATCTCTCTCTCCTTGTCCCAAATCCTCCACTTATATCTAAACTCTGTGGAAGCGTGCTGGTCCCAATCAGCTGGCAGTTTTGTCAACCTATAATTGGAGTATTTAGCTCCTTTTGCCAGCTGCAGCCTTAATCATCAGTTTCAGGAAACCCTGACGCCAATGCACTGCATATCTAAACACACATTACCTATTTGATCATCTAAGTCCCCAAACACAATGAACACATTTTCTTATCAGTTCTCTAAGTAACATTCTACACAGTTGAAAAACTCTTGCCTTGTCTTCTGAGACAGCACTTTCTAGATTTTCTTCCCATCATTACTGTTACTTCTTGTCTGTCTCCTTTGCTCTCTCCTCCTCCTCAACTTGAATTCTAAATGTGTTTATCCCCGTATCATTTTTTCTTCTCTAATATACTCTCTCTGAGTGTGAGTACATTCTATGCTAAGGGAAATCAAATTCATATTATAGGCCAAATTTATGCTCTAAGTTCCAAAATCTTATATCCATGACCCATATAATGTATCCATAAAATAAGTTAATTTAACATCTAATGAGCCCACTAAAATGGAATCAAACTTCTACCCCAAACTGGTTACTCCAAATCTCTCCTATCTCATTAAATCACACATACATCCACACAATGGCCCCAAACAAGAAACCTAAGAGCCAAATTTGTTTTCCCAATTTCCTTCAATTCCACATTCATTCTCAGAAAATCCAGTCAATTTTATCTCCAAAATAAATTTCAAATCTGTCCACCTCTTCTGCCAACTCTCTAGTCCAGCACTGTCCAATACAAATATAATGTAAGCAACCTATGTAATTTTAAATTTGCTAGTAGTTACATTAATAAAATAAATAATAATTTCCACATGTCAAATTGATGATATTTTGCATAATTTGGTTAAAATATATTAACATCAATTTCACATGTCCAAATGTAAAACAATATCAACAGGACATTTTATATTCTTTTTTTCTTACTGAGTCTTCAAATTTGGTTGTGGGTTTTGCACTCACATAGCACATATCAATTCACATGAATCAAATTTCAAGTCTCAGTAGCCCCATGTGCCGACTGTATTGGACAGTGCAGTGCTAATCTACATCAGCGTCATCTACTGCCTGGAAAACTACAACAGACTCATGTCTGGTAGTCTCACTTCTACTCTCGCACCCACACTCCCAACAACATGTTTTCCATGGACTAGTGAGAACTGAAAACAACATAATTCCCTGCTCCTGAGACAAACAATAATGGGACCGGGTAGACTTTCCTATTCCTGTGTCCGTAATACTTATATCAAGGAAAAGTAACTTAGCTGCTTTCTCCAGGAAATGCCTGCTCCCAGAAGAGAACACTGATGCAGCTAAACTGATAAATTATCAAGACTAACAAGCTCATCTAGAGTCATGTCAAGATCCTCAGTTTACTGTGTCCCCCCATCCAAATGCACTATACCACCAAATCCCAACCGGTTCTCTCTCTTGAAAGAGTCTCTCTCTTAGAATCACTCAGCACTTAAAGTGTTATAAAGTCTTACCTAATTTCCCCATTCTGAGACACTAGTAAGACTCTGTCAAGGGGGTATTCTCCTTTATTGTACTAAGTCTAATACACTTGGTTTTGCTTGATTAACACATTACTTGGAGGTCTTTCGGAAAGTTAACATTCAACAACAGCAAGAGGAGACTTCTTAAAATGCAGATGGGATCTTATCACTCACCTGCTAAAAATATATTAATAGTTTCCAATGCTTTGGAACAAAATCCAAACTGCTTAACACATCTGACAAGGCCAGAATAATCTATTCTCTGTCTAGCTCTTTAAGATCATATTGGATCACTCCCCTCATCCATTCACTAAGTTTTAGACACAGTGCCTCTTTCCTTTTCTTTAGCTATAACTAGCATTTTCCCAACCTTGTCATCTTTTCACTTACTCTATTCTGCCTGCAACATTCTCCCTGTCTTAAAATTGTTGATACATCCTGATTCTTATTAACTGAGTCAATTTGATCTCCTCAGAGAGGCTTTCCCTGACTACTGTATTTAAAGTGTTGCTATCTCTTATGCCAATTTTCTCTCCTTCACATCCTCCTACCTTCTTCCTTCATGTCACTCATCATAACTGCCTTGACTATATTTTTCTGTTTACTTTCTGTCTCTCGCCACTAAATATAAATTCCATGAAAATAGAAATCGTATCTATCTTATGCATCTCTGTATGCTTAAATGTCTGACAGATTTATTGGTACATAGTAGGTATCCAATAACAACTTATCAAAATAAATGAATAAAAAGAATTCAATGAATATATTAAAGAACAAGAAAGAGAGAGAGAGAAGGAAAGAAAGAAGGAAGGAAGGACCCTTAAAATATGTGATACAAGCAAGACAAGTGTGATTATCCCCCCTTATACATTAAGACACTGTATAAGAGTGGGTTAAAGAAAGGGAATCAGGACTCCACAGCTATTATAAAATGTAGCTGAGACCAGGATCAAGATCTGATTTCCAATCCAGTGCTCATCACAGCATACCACACTGTCTTTCAATCTTCTCTGATTGATGTGGTTCTTTTGAAGCTAACGTGTAAAGCTTCAGATTTAATAACGAAACGAGGCATCTGAAGGAGAAAATGATTTTCTGCGCATTAATTGGTGAGTTCATATCTTCTTGCATTTACATCTCCCACTTGCATTTTGATTAGCAATTTCTTCCGTCAATTTAACACCAAAATCCTCTGTAATCAGTGGCATGTTATATTCTGGAACAGACTCAATGAGTCCCTGAAGCTGGAGAGACAGCACTTCAATCCCTTCACCTTGGCTGCTCTAGTGGTGAACATGCCTGACTGTCAGTCTGATTTCCTAAATCTCCTCAGAGACAGTTAGGCAGTTAGAAATACTATTCGCATATGCTTGGCTTTAGCTCACTGCAAATTCAAAAATGCTGGTTGGTTCCAAACACAAGCCTCACTTATTTTCTATTATTGTTATTATCATCATTATTAATATTATTATCTTTATCACTCTTCCAAAGTCCCTTTTGGAGAGGTTTTATTTCCTAAGGAAGAGCAATTTCTGAAAATTACACTTGATCAATATATTTAGTGAGGCATAAACAGTAAGTTAGCATTTGATTGAAATTCCTAGCCTCCTTTAATAGTAACTATATTGTAAGGGATTGTTTGTTGTCTAGCCAATCACTAATTTCTCCCTTCTCTCTTGCTTAAAGAACCTCAATTTTCAAATATTAGGCAGCTGGAGGTGAATGATTGTGGTGAGTGAGATGGAGCATTACTCCCCCACCCAAATCTGATGAAATAAATCTTGAATACTCTGGGCTAAGCCTAGAAATTCTGTTCCTCTTACCATTTGGCAAGGTCATGTATTTTTGACATGGCATGAAGAAATATTAAGAATCTGGATTCTTCTCATTTTTCCAGTCTTTCTCCACCTTTACACTGGGGTCCAGACACCCTGGCCTAATTGCAAGTCTCTAAACATGCCTTCACCTCTATATCCTTGCAAATGTCCTAAACCACAATTCCAGCTACACAACTCCTAGTCATTCATCAAAGCCCAACTCCCATGTTACCAAATGGTTACACATTTGCTGATTTTCTCCATGGTAGAATTAAAAACTCTATGTTTCCAACAATGATTCTATATGCTTCCATTATAGCACTTATCACAATAAATTCTTATGATTTGCTTACTTATCTTTTTACTCCCTAAGAATGTCAAGAGAACAAGGATCATGCTTCACTCGTGTTGGTATTCTTAAAAGCTAGCACAATGCTTGAAAGATAGAAAGTACTCAAATATTTTTCAAGTGGTTGACTGAGGAGACTATAAAACAGATAGAAAATTATTCCTTAAAATGATGCCATCTTCATTTCATACTATACAGGTTCATGATAATTTCATATTCTACATTCACTTCTCAAAACGTTTATTCTAGTTTGTACTTCTTAGATATTATTATTTCAAAGGAATTTTTTAGAGGAAGGTATTAAAAAGATTCTATATAGCTTAACATCTTAAATAGGCAATGGACAAATTTATAGAAGACATTAAAATATGGCAATTTAAAATTTTATTAACTAGAATATTTGATTAATCAGAACTCCTAAAACTTTGTTATTAAACAAATGATTACCTGTAATGGCTTAAGAATACTTCCATTGGTTTATTTTACTACTTAATAAGCAGAAGGCTGTTGAAACTAACTTATGGTCACAAAGTTAATTAATAAAAATTATTATTAATAATGATGATGACAATGATAATAGAGTTTTGTAATAAGTGGGGCACATAGTATTTTCAAAGATGAGCACAACATTATTTCCATTCCATATGCTCCATTGACCTTCACACCCCTTCCACTCATGTCCCTTCCCCAAAATTGGGGAAGCTTTTCACTTGTTTGTAACCAATAGATTATGGCAGAAGTGAGAGTGCATGATTCTGGAGATTAGTTTAGAAGAGGAAATATCATATCTGCTTTGGCAACACATTCTTGGATTCCTGAAGTGCCATGCAAAAAGCCCAACTATCCAGAGGCTGTCATGCAGTGAGAAATCCAAGCCGGCGAGAGGCTAAATGTAGTTTTCATTAGTCTTCCAGTCCTCGGTCCAGATATTAGACATATGAGTGAACAAGCCTATGCCCTTTCTGAATTCCTGACCCGAGAATCTTTGAGTATAATAAATTGGTTGTCGTTTTATGCCACTAAGCTTAGGGTAATTTGTTGCACACTAATAATATCTGGAACAAACAGTGTGACAAGGAATGGTTAGGTGTTCACCAATCCCATTTCTTCTTCTTGAGCATAAAGGAAGAAGGTGTTTATCAGCTCCTTTGCAGTTCATTTGGGTCCCATTTGACTGAGTTTTGGCCAATGGGATGAAGAGGGAAGTATGCCACATTGAGGTCTGGTCATCAAACGTCCTGTTCAATCATCTACTGTCCCTTCCCTTTCTGCAGTGACAGGGGAGTCCACATTATAAAGATGGCAAAATCGACAGATTGGAGGATCCTGAATCACTGAGTCATTAGCTGGCAGAGATCTATCTAGGAAAACTGACTGGTATCAGACCAACGTATGAATGATAAATAAACCATCACTGAGATAAGCTACTGGGATTTGGGGGGCTGCATTACAGCAGCTAGCATTTGCTACTCTGACTATTATACATAACAAATTCATTGTATTTGTGTTGCTACATTGTAATATAAATTCATTGAACACTTACAATTTGCTAAAAATTTTGCTTAATGCTGTGTTATCTCATTTAAACTCAGAACAACCATATTACTATGCACGTATGTTTTGTTCCCTATTTACAAATGCAAATCCAAAGTTGAAAGAGGGCCTGACTTACTCAGGGTCACAAAGACATTCCAAAGGAGGGGAATTTCCTTGAAGATGCAGCACTGTGAAGCAAATCTAAAGTAAACTTGTCTTCTGAGAGTTAAATTAACAAACCCCACTGGAAGAGATTAGCCATCTATAAATGTATAAATTTTTGTTAAACAAGTACTCTGAATTTATTCTTAAACCAATAATTTTAGTGATAATAGAAAATATGTAAAAATCCCTGGTTTTATTTTTGTATTTTTCAGCAAACAGACCACTATGGACTGGTTAAAATGTATTTTACAGCCATTTTTAAGGGTTAGAAATAATTTTTGTTATGGTATCTTTCTACATTTTATGACTTTAATTAAATTTCTGATTTCTGTTCCAAAGACTGCAAATTAAGACAATATAAAACACATTTTAATCATTAAATTTGTGGATAATTTTGTGATTTTTCTCAGAGCCTATAACATCAAGGGACTGATAATGGAGGATAATGTGCATAAAATACACTTCAGCAAGTTCCACAAACTCCATCTTCAAGCATCTTTCTTTCTTTCACAACCTAACAGCTAATCCATACAATCAAGTCTCATCAGGGCTGTTCTACAGTTGTCATCATCTTTAAAGAGGAATCTTCTCACCTGCACAAGGTAAAAACGAAGGACTTTTTGAAACAACTACATATATCCTATTTTACAGAGGCTTGTACTGAGACTAATAGCATTGATACAGACATGTATGTGCATTTGTGATCACATTAGTGGTTACAAAGTACAATACTTCTTAAAAATCCTTGGTACTTTCACAACTTTCTTAAACAAAAGATCAAGTGAATTTTAGTTCTTTGTGAAAGTATTTATCAAGGTAGTTTTGTATCATTTGTCACTTTTTGTAATATAAATATAACAAAGTAACATTTTTTCTAGCTCTTAATTCTGTGAGGTCTACTGATTATGTTTCAAACAAATGTCAAATTTGGCAACCAAATCAATCACTCTATTTAATTGCAAAAAAAGCTAACATCTGATTTTATTCTAAAGGTCTAAAAGTCCCTTCTACATTCTCATATGGGGAGACAGACAATAAATAAACAAATAAGTATACAATATGTATTTGTCATAATAAACACTATGTAAACATAAACTTGAGTAAGATGATGGAGGCTGGCTAGGGTGGGAGATGCTATTTTTATATATGATTCCAGATAGAATCTATGCAGGATGTTAGATAAGGTAATGATAGATCAGACCTGGGGAAGTCTGCGTGCAAATTCTTGGAGAAAGAATATGGTTAGAGAGGACAGTCAGCGGAAAGATGCCAGGAGTGTAGGCGTGTCTGGCGAATTGGAGGAACAGCCAGGAGGGCTATGTGTCTGAATCTGAAGGAGCAGGGAATAGAGTTGTAGGGTAAGTGTTCTTCAGCAAATTGCCCAAAAAGTGATTTGTGGGATTTACGTGTTTATAATTGGCCCATGAACAAAGGGAAGTCAGTGAAGTAGAAGGGCTACTTTTGTGTAAAAACACCGGGCTGTTTGCTACTCCTGAGGTAAGGGAAAATCTCCTGAACGAAGTGCCCAAAGACCTCAGACCTCACTGTGTTACTTCCCCTGTCAGTGTGTGACCTCAAGTGCCTCACTTCACCTCCAGAGCTTTTGCTCTCAGACTCCAGAATATTCCTCCCTTTGAAACTCTATCATTTACGTTACAGATACTGAAAATATAAAATTCTCAATATCCCTCATTCTATTCATTATTCCAAAGACTGTTTTCTAAAAGTCATCACTTCACAAATTGTATTTTTCAGATTCTTTTCTCTAGAAGGCTTATTCAACTCTCCAAAAGTTACTTTTCAAATGTAGGCAAACAGCTTATTTGAGGCAAGTGATCAGCACACCATAAGAGCTTTTAGGATAAAAACAAAGCATAAAATAATAAAAACTTATTATTGGATTTAATACTTAATATAAATTTACTAACTTATTTAATTACTAATACAAGTTTATTTATAATTAATATAAATCGTTTAATAATTCACTTATCAGAAACAAGCACCAACAAAAAAGTTCTTAAGATTCCACAAGTAAACATCTTCCCCATATTGTTCTTTTATTCACAGTACTCGCCATTTCCCCTGAAGGTGTTTTCAAAGAGAGATGCTTGGCTCCTTCCCTTCAGCTACTCTGAGTCAAAGGCTCCGAGCAGTGCTTGTGTAGGGTTCTCTGTATGCAGGACTAGTCAGCATCAAAGCCCTTTTGGACCATGGACTGTCTTGCCAGCCCAGTGGCTTTGACCCTGTGGTGAAAGAGCACTTCCCGGAATGACTTCAGGATGGACATCTTTCTCCCAGCACGAACTACAGAGATCACTGACTAGGGCTGCTTTGTAGCTTAACCGACATGTTTCTTAACGAACACTCTTTCTAACTCTAGTCACCTCTGTTCCCACAGTCAAAAGTCTCTTCAAATAGTGTACACATGAGGAAGGCCATTAAGTGCTGAGAGCATAAAATTTCAGCTCTTTCTGACCAGTGCTGGCAGGTGGTTTTTTTTTTCTTACTTTAAACTCTGTTTTCAGAGAACACAGCAAGAGCCTCACTACAGAATTCTTCCCACTAATGTCTGATTTAAATTTGCATATAAAGCTAAGGTTACTTTGCTGCGGGTCTTTTATTAAGTTCCCTTAGAAATTCCCCCAGTAGCTGGCTTCTTTGCAAACTGGTTCTGACACTGTAAAGGAGTCATATCACTTCCAAAAAGGACAATATTTTAACTGGGATTCCCCGGACAGACTCCTGTGAGAGTGAATAGAGTGACTAAGATAAATTCAGGAAATCTGCTTAATACTAAAAAATGAAAAGGGGTAAAGTCTTTGGACATTAAATAAGTTTGAAATGGTGCCTGAATAAATCCTCCACAGTCAACAAAGTGTCTGCAAAGCATGAAGACTGGAAGCTAACGTTTGATAGCCGTCAGGCCTGTGGGGAGAAAGTGTTCCCTGGGGTTGGAAAAGCTGGCTCCATGAGGAACTGTGATCATTAGCACCTGAGCAGTGTGGAATGTCGCCCAGTGGGTGGACACGATGCACCACTGGGCCTCAAGCAGTACATCCAGGGCCCAGAAACTAGAGTGAACACAACAATTTATCATCCAAATCGAACACTTTTGAGAGTGAAAGGGGGCATAATCCAAGTTTGTCCTAAGGAAATCAAAGCATATACTCACCCTAATTCACTGCATGTTAAATTCACTCAGCAAATACTTATTTTACAAAAACTCATTAGTAATCAAATACTCTTTGGATAAATTGTTACTACCACGACATAAAGAAAAGAAAAAGTGAAATGGTTGAATAAAGTTGATGAATTTCAACATCCTGTAAAACTCAACAATTTAATTTCAAAACAATGACAATCAAAAGCAAGGCTAAAATTTAATTTTACCTGATGAATGAATGATGTAAAATACCAAAAGGAATGTAAAACACCTCCCTACAGTCTTAGGAGAAGAGTAAGTCCTAGTAACTAAAGGACTCTTTGCAAAGTAGCAGGGCATGAATATAAAATTTGCAAAGAAAGAAGCACAGATAGTTTGATCTGCAAAAGAAAAGGTGATAAAATTAGAGGGACTAAGAGAATGGAAGCCCTCAGGGTGGAAAGGAGGATGGAGAAAGGAGCCTGGAACCCAAGTCTGGGAATAGGACAGTTAGCAGGACCTGCTCTAGTGGTCACATGACTTGAGGAACTTGGAAGGAAAGAGATTCTAATATTCAAATATTTGGGATGACTGAATTTATAAGGGAAAACTAATAAAAGTGTGATTGGATCCTTGGAAAAAGTGAAGATTTTGGTAAAGGGCCAAAACAGACACTCTAAGACAAGGATCAGTACACCTTTTCTGTAATGAGTCATCTAGTCAATGTTTTACGCTTTGTGAGCCATACAGTGTATGTTGCCATTACTCAACCTTGCCATAGTAGCACAAAAAGCCATAGATATATATGGATGTAGCTGTATTTCAAAATTAGAATTTCATGTAATTTTTACTGATGTCAGAAAATATTATTCTTCTTTCAAATTTTTTCAATGGTTTAAAAATATTAAAACAATTCTTACCTCACAGGCCATACAAAACAGATGGTGGGCCATATTTGGCCATAAGTTTGCCAACCCCTGATCTAAGAAAATATATGATTCACAAACATGAGAAATAAAAATCAGCAAAAGAGGATCCATACATTAGAAATATTTGGCAAGCAGCCAGTTATAAAGTAGAAAGGTATTCATTTTATAATAGTCTTAACGTCAGTATTTTCAATAGCCCATGTAGGTCTTTCTAATTAGTTCTAATTAATACAGTTTGGTAGGACTTTATCTAATTAAAATTACCTGTTTTCTAAGATGTTGACTACTGGATAAAATATTATTTATTTTTTAAATCAACTTTACCAACATAATTTATATGCAATTTTAAGTGTACAGTTTGATGAGTTTTGATAAATGTGTATACCCATGTAACCACCTTGGATTATTAGTTTTCATAAAAGAGTCCGCTGGGAATTTGTTTGGGACAGCATTAAATCTACAAATCAATTTGGGAATAATGGACACCTTAACAATATTGTGTCTCCCAGTCCAGGAGTATGATAAATCTCTCCAAATATTTTTATTTTTCTTAATAATATTTTGTTATTTTCCAAATATAGATCTTTTATGTGTTTGTTAAACTTTATCACTGTTTATTTTATTTCTGAGGCTGTGATATATTGTACTTGTAAAAGATACATTTTCTAATTGTTAGTTGCTACTATATAGAAATATATAGTTTGAGTTTCACTGTATTTATTGTACATTTCTTATTTCATTAATTTTTCCCTTATCTCTATTTTTTCTTTCCTTCCATTATGTTTTGTATATCGACCTTGTTTTTGTATATTGACCTCGTATTCTGTAATCCTGCTAAATACATTTATCATTCCTACTAAGGTGGGTTTTTTTGTTGTTGTAAATTTTTTTTAGAATTTTCAGTGTAGTTGATTATATAATATGCAAATACAGTTTTACTTTTTCCTTTGTAATCTTTATACTTTTTATTTTGTTTCTTGATTTACTCTATTGTCTAGGACATCTGCAACATTTCATTGCATTAGAACACAGACACTCTCAATTTGTTCCTAATCTTAGGGAACAATGTTTTGTCCTTCATTTTTAAGTGCAATGACAGCTGAAAGTAGTAATTCGATAGCATGCTTTTATTTCCCCCTACAGTGAAGAAATAGGATCATGTAAAGCAAGAATATAAGTGGTAACACATAAAACTGAGACTTGAATGCATGTCTTTTGATTTTACACAATATTTTTTTCACTATTTCTTCATTTCTGAACTCAATTCCACAGAATTCCAATGTACAAGATGGCATTTTACACTAGTTAGCGGCTAACTGACACCATCAGGGCCTTTCCCTCCGGTAGTTTGAGTGTGAAACTTCGGAGACAAACAGCAGCTCAGTATAAAGCAAAAGGATTTTTTGTGGTCATGAGGAAAAGAAGTTATGGAAGACAATAAAAGAAGTTCAGAAAAATCATGGCAGTGCAAGTAACCTAAATTAATAAAATTATATATAATTCCAGCAGAAGCTATAAATCTATCCGTTCCTGTAGGTACAGTAGAATCAGACACAAAAAGTTTTTCTGGCTCTTTAACCTGAAGTTGTATGTTGAACTATGTTCCAATTCTAAAAGCTATGTAAATAATTCATGTAAAAATGGTTCATGTAAACTGAGCCATGTAAATGGCTTTTTAATTCATTTTGCTTTCCTTTGTTTCTTCAAAAATTAACTTCCATCAAGTAAGATATCCAAAATATTTTCCCGTTCCTTGGTGTATAAACACAGAAAATCTAAACTTAGTGATGGTCCTGAAGATCTTCGCAGTTGGCTTTGGAAAGTGTTTCTACCTTTTCTATGTGCTTTTGATAATTCACATATGAAAATTCACAAATAAAATATATGAAGTCTACATTCTGAATAGCTGTTACAGGATGAATTTTGCTGCATCTTTTCCTCTTTTTGAGAGTATTTCACTGCTGGCCACCCGTATTACTCTCACAACTCAATAATGTTATCCCTTTAAAATTTCCTTTATTTCTGTTTAAGCACCTTTTATCAAAAAGATGAAACATCGAGAGCCCACTTGCATGTTTTAAGAGATTAATAAAAACAATGTGTAGAATTATAATGCTAGCTTAAAGTAATACGGGTTCCCAAGCACAATTTGCATTAAATAATCTTAGTTCAGATATGCATTGTTAATAAACATAGTATCCTCTTATATAAACAATATCTTGAAGAAAAAAGTAATCGTTTAGAACCTCACCTTTCAAGTTACTCTTCGGGCTATGGCTCCCTGTTGCTCCAGAGCACATTTCTATAGCGGACATTCTTCAAGACATAAAAAATGATAAGCTGCCTCAGCAGCGCTTGTTGTCCCCACTGTGGTAACAGCAATAGTGGCTATCTTCTTGTAAGAGAC
The DNA here is from genome assembly GCA_031878705.1 of Tapirus indicus. NCBI lineage: Eukaryota > Metazoa > Chordata > Mammalia > Perissodactyla > Tapiridae > Tapirus > Tapirus indicus. The sequence continues at coordinate 54,491,108 of CM062921.1, forward strand.
TACTATCTAAAGTACTTCATTTCTATTAGCTCATTTTGTCAGCATAATAACCTTTTGAATAGGTTACATACAAAGTTTATTTTACAAAGGAGGAAACTGAGGTTTAGTTATATTTGTTACTTGCTTTAATCTTAACCATATTATAGCACTCTTAATAATTGTAAAAATTACACATAAATATTAAACACCAAAGAGGTAAAAAATATTTAATATTCCCTACTCGCTGAGGTTTTTAAGAATGAGGTTCTACAACCTTATTTGTCCACACACTGAATTCACTGGAGACCGTAAGATGAAATGTCACAGTATTTATCTTAGAACTTTTAAAAATAAACTGAACAATTGCTAACGTCATTATTCATCAGAATAAATATTAAAGGCAGCTATAATCACATTTTTGTAAAACATCAGGCTCTGATCTTAAGTTAGTCTTTTACTGTTTCAAGGGCACTGAAGAGCACTCATGAAAATTCAGATATAGGATCGGATTCTCTAATGTTCACAAACATTCTCAAAAGCATAGCCTAGCTCTCCCTGAGCTCGCATAATTATAAATGTATTGCCTTGAGGTTGACACTCTTTACATACTTTGAAGAAAGCATCAAATGCTTTGCAGTTCTAAGGTCAGGATATTGGTCAGCATTAAATTTGACCTTATAAAGAGAAGATTATACCGGATCAATTTTACTAGCTTCTATGATAAAGGGACAGTCCTCAAAGAAAAAAAAATTGATAGATTTTCATTAACTGCACCTGAGTTAGACTTCTATTTTCATCCTATAATGTAATGAGCAATTAAGTACAGAGATTTATAGATTATCCTCCAAAGAATCCCTCTAGAACTTCTGTAGAGTTCCCCTAGAGGCTGCCTAGGGGACTAGGGTACAGGGACCAAGATGATGGCTCTCTGGACTGTGCTTCATGGTTTCAAGTATAGCGGTTCTGCTTTTATCTGTTTTATTTTTTTGGCCACTGAGTGTGTTTGAAGAAACACTATCTCTACCTCAAAATTCAAAAAACATTCTTTCAAACCATACACCTACCAATATGTTCTCAGTTGGATGGGACATCAGATTCTAAGGGCTCTTAATACTAATGCCCTTAACTGGAGCTATCTAGCAGAGATTACAATCAGATGAAGAGCCAATATAATTTGATATTTTTGCTAGTAATCTAGATAAAAGAACTAAGGTTATAATCTCATGTTTCTAATTGATGCTAACTTAGGTATGGTCACCACCAAATTCAAAAGCAAACCAATAAATTATATGAAGAATCATTTAGAAATACACTGAAATTTAATAGGATTAGGATTTAGGACCAAGAGCAAACATCAAATCAAAATGGAGAAGGAATATACAGGCAATAACAGGGTAAAAAATAAAAATAAAAGGAAGTCATTGCCTATCCACCAATCACGGTGTTTAAGAGGGGAAAAAATAGGCTAACAGCAGTTGGCTGGATTAATAGCAATAACATAAGAACACATCTTTCACTTTATTTGACATTGGACAGGGCCTAATTAGCGTATGCTTTTTGATAGTCTCATTTGAGAAGTTTGTTGAAAAGTTAAATAAGGACTAGCAAAGAACACAAAATACTAAATTATTCCTATGAGGAAAAGTTAAAATAAATTGAAGTATTTACCTTGAAAAAGAGATGACGATAGGGAAAAATTACTGCCCTCTAAGGCAATGAATAATTACAATAAATCATTCTCCTGCCCTACAGAGTACTGCTAGATACGACGAATATATAGAAATAATGGCAAGATAATTTGACTTGCTATAAGTAAGCCATTTTGATAATAAAATTTTTAAATACTGAAACATTCAAATGGGGAAGATTATAAGACTTTTTTTCATCCCCAGATAACTTTTGCAGGAAAAAATTAATTCCCTACCCTCATTCGCCTATGCTATTTCACTGGTTTATGTTCTCAAATATCCTCGCAGGGATACTGGAAATGTAGGGGTTGCATTCTGGTTCATGTGTCGTCTTCACACTTTAAGTGTTTCTCTCCTGGTTCTACCTAGCCTCTTGGCTTTGGGTTATCACTAGTCCACTAATCCACACATCCACACAGGTAAGGTATAAAAGCCTTTGTTAGGAGAAGAAAATATTTGATAAAGGTACTTTGCAGTTCAGACATAGTACTGGTATAGTGACACAGTTCCCAATCACAGTTCCATCTTACAGTCTTACTGACAGTTAAATCCAGAGCCTTTCAAATTGAACTCTACTCATACTTAACAAATTGCACTCACCAGTCCTACTGAATCTTCTTACTGCAAGCACCTGCCACTCTGCCTGAGGGTTGCTATTTTCGGCCACAAGCGCTTGATTGGCCAAGGCAGGAGGCTCTGTGGAAGGGCAGCCTTTAACCAAGGATGAATAGGTGGATAAATTGGATTTTTTTTGCCTCGGGTGAGATAATTCTGAGGTGTGTTCTATACTACCCCCAGAGTTGCCCAGCAGGATCAAGCCCAAGGTGCCTGCAGTGACTGCTAATTACATCTTGTTGGTTTCTTTCCCCTCCCTGCGTCACTTTTTTTGTCTCACTTTCTCCTAAATAGACTAATGATAACACAAATCCTCACCTTAGGGTCTGTCTCCAGGTGAACCCATCCTAAGATAAGGTATCTCCATATCTTTACACATGCATTTGCCAAAGAACCTCCATTGTTTTTAAAATAACATTAAAAAAAAAAAATACTCCACATTAACATGTGAGTAAAAACAAATATTCCTGGTCTCTGTATATGCAGTGTGCCCACAACAAATGACTCACTCACACCCTTGGGAAGATGGCATATATTCCTCCAAAAGGACAACTCCGAGACTGGGACAGTTCAAGTGTGTATGGTTCCTGACAGCTCCAAAGGAAATTTCTTACAGAACACGCTGTGATTCTATCATCTAGTGTGAGAGAGTCTTGCCGTAGAAAGACTTCATTTTAAGCACATTTTCCTGCCAATTTCAGTACAATAATAAGAAAGACCCTATCCTTTCTGTTCTGAAAGGAAAGCAAATTACTTCATGTATTTTCTTTGGGTTCTGATTGTTCTATGTGGCACCTCAACAAATCCTGCACACAAAGAATCCTATCCTTTCTGCACACATGGCAGTTAAATGTGCTCATTTGCATAAGTTATATGCAAATACATAAGGAAAAGTATTTTCTGTGACAGTAGATCTGACTTTGGGGATACACATGAATTTCCACAGTTCTAATAGATTTCAGCATTGACATTTGGCATAGAAATAAAACACTTCTTGCAATCGTTCCAGGCATTCCAGATGGTAAAGAGTGTTGTAATAATTCAATGGAAGGTGAAGCAAACTTACCCGAATCATCATGACTGAACATCTGATATCATGAATTGTATCATAGATCTTCTTTGAGATGTCCACAAATTGATTATCATCAAACACATCCACAGAGTTTTTACTTAAGGCTTCCAATGCGACATTCACTTGTGTCACAAACTCAGGAATTGCTGTTAAAATGAATAAGAATTCATTTGTTTGTATTTTCAGATTTCTGGAGTTTCCAGGAGATGGAGAATCATACTTTTAAATAAATATTTGATTAATAGAATTTTAATTATTTCTTTAATGTAGCAAGACAAAGCATTTTGGCAGGATAATCTTCATCCTCTGAAAAGTAAAGGGAATCAAAATAATAAAAGACATTTTTATAGAAGTGTTTAAAAAGATTATCTTTCTCCTTTATGTCATTTTTGTTTTTACCAAGCTTGAAGCCATATAATCATTTCTCATCCTATCTAATATAAGCCCCAAGAAATTTCAAAAAAATTGGTGTGAATAATAGCCGAAATTGTGAATATAAAGATATTTAAAGAAAGAAAGCATTTGAGTTGCCAAATACAATAAAATTTAAAGGCAGCAATTCTATAGAAATAATAAAAATACTGCAAACTTTCTTTTAGTAAGGTATTTTCCCTGTCATCAAAAAGATTAATGCAAAGAAATTGGCTATCTTATATGCAAAATATTTCCGAAAAACACAACACTGAATGAGTGTAGGGATGCATCTATCAGTAAGGTCAATCCATAGATTGTCATTTTTTTTAAATTAAGATTTTAAAATAGTCTCAATTAAAATTTTTCTCCAAGTTTACTTTTAAGGTTAATGATAGTAACATTCACTAACTCTTCACTAGATTGAAAGCACCTTGTAAATGTCTGCTGTGATTTAAACCCTAAAACAACACCAGTATTAATCTGGGGTTAATACTTAGTTGAACAATGAAGACACAGAGAAATCAAGAATCTTGTCCAGGATCATTCTGATAATATATAGCAGAACAGAAATTTGAATTCAGACTGCCAGGATGCAGAGTCTACACTCTTTACTATACAGTCATGCACCATATAATGACATTTTGGCCAACAACAGATGGCATATATGAAAGTGGTCCCATAAGACTATGATGGAGCTGAAAAATTCCTATCGCCTAGTGATGTCATAGCCATAACAAGGTCATAGTGAAATGCATTACTCATGTGTTTGTGGTGATGCTGGTATAAACAAACCTACTGTATAGGGTGGCCAATTAGATAAAAAAACAAGACCTATATATATGCTGCATACAAGAGACACACTTCAGACCTAAAGACACTCACAAACTGAAAGTGAACGGATGGACAAAGATACTCTGTGCAAATGGCAATGAAAAGAAAGCTGGGGTAGCAATATTTATCTCAGAGAAAATAGGCTTTAAAACAAAAACTGTAACAGGAGACAAAGAAAGGCACTACATAATGTTAAAGGGAACAATCCAACAAGAGGATATAACACATAAGTATCTATGCACCCAACATAAAAGCACCTTAATATGTAAAGGAATTATTAACAGACATAAAAGGAGAAATAGACAGCAACACAATAATACTAGGGAACTTTAACACTCCACTTACACAAACGGATAGATAATCCAAACAGAAGATCAATAAGGAAACATTGGTCTTAAATGACACATTAGACCACTAGGACTTAGTAGATATATATAGGACATTCCATCCAAAAACCGCAGAATACCCATTCTTTTCAAATACACATGCAACCTTCTCCAGGATAGATCACATATTAGGCCACAAAACAAGTCTCAATAAATTTAGGAAGACAGAAGTAATACCAAGCATCTTTTCTGACCACAATCGTATGAAACCAAAAATCAACTACAGGAAGAAAATTGGAAAAGCCTGAAATATGTGGAGATTAAACAAAAGCTACTGAACAATGATTGGGTCAATGGAGAAATCAAAAAATACCTGGAGACAAATGAAAATGAAAATACAACATGCCAAAATTTATGGGATACAGCAAAAGCAGTTCTAAGAGGGAAGCTTTGGGCAATACAGGCTTACCTCAACAAACAAGAAAAATCTCAAATAAACAGTCTAACAGTGTACCTAAAGGAACTTGAAAAAGAAGAACAAACAAAGCCCAAAATCAGTTGAAGGAAGGAAATAATAAAAATCAGAGCAGAAATAAATGAAATAGAGACTAAAAAAAATTAGAAAAAAATCAATGAAACTAAGAGCTGGTTCTCTGAAAAGATAAACAAAATAGATAAATCTTTAGCTTGACTCACCAAGAAAAAAAAAAAAAAAGAAGGCCCAAATAAATAAAATCAGAAATGAAAGAGGTAAAATTACAATGGACACCTCAGAAATACAAAAGATTATGAGAATATTACGAAAAGCTATATGCCAACAAATTGGATAATCTAGAAGAAATGGAATAATTCTTAGAATTATACAACCTTCCAAAACTGAATCAAGAAGAAATAGACAATTTGAATAGACTAATTACCAGTAAGGAGATTGAAACAGTAATCAAAAGCCTCCCCCAGAATAGAAGTCCATGACCAGATGGCTTCCTTGGAGAATTCTACCAAACATTCACAGAAGACTTAGTACCTAGCCTTCTCAAAGTCTTCCAAAAAAATTGAAGAGGAGGGGAAGCTACCTAATTCATTCTACAAAGCCAACATTACCCTGATACCAAAATCAGACAAGGACAACACGAAAAAAGAAAATTACAGGCCAATATCACTGATGGGCATGATGCAAAAATCCTCAACAAAATACTAGCAAATTGAATATAACAACAAATTTAAAAGATCATACACCATGATCAAGTGGTATTTATTCCAGGGATGCAGTTATGGTTCAACATCCACAAATCAATGTGATACACTGAATTATCAAAATGAAGAATAAAAATCACATGATCATCTCAATAGATGCAGAGAAAGCAGTTGACAAGATACAGCATCCATTTATGATAAAAACCCTGAATAAAATGGTATAGGAGGAAAGTACTTCTACATAATAAAGGCCATATATGACAAACCCACAGCTAATATCATTCTCAATAGAGAAAAACTGAAAGCTATCCCCCTAAGAACAGGAACCAGACAAGGATGCCCACTTTCACCACTCTTATTTAACTTAGTATTGGAAGTCCTAGACAGAGCAATCAGGCAAGAAAAAGAAATAAAAGGGATCCAAATTGGAAAGGAAGAAGTGCAACTATCACTATTTCCAGATGATGTGATTTTATATACAGAAAACCCTAAAGAATCCACCAAAAAACTTTTAGAAATGATAAATGAATATGGTAAAGTTGCAGGATACAAAATCAACATTCAAAAATGAATTGTGTTTCTATACACTAACAATGAAGTAGCAGAAAGAGAAATTAAGAATACAATCCCATTTACAATTGCAACAAAAAGAATAAAATACCTTGGAATAAACTCAACCAAAGAAGTGAAAGATCTGTACACTGAAAACTATAAAACATCATTGAAAGAAATAAAATAAGACACAAAGAAATGGAAACATATTCCATGCTCTTGGATTGGAAGAATTAACATAGTTAAAATGTCCACACTTCCTAAAGCAATTTACAGATTCAATGCAATCCCTATCAATGTTCCAATGACATTTGTCACAGAAATAGAACAAAGAATCCTAACATTTATATGGAACAACAAAAGACCCCAAATAGCCAAAGGAATCCTGAGAAAAAAGAACAAAACTGGAATCATACTCCCTGACTTCAAAATATACTACAAAACTATACTAATCAAAACAACATGGTATTGGCACAAAAACAGACACACAGATCAATGGAACAGAGTCGACAGCCCAGAAATAAATGCACACATCTATGGACAGCTAATTTTTGACAAGGGAGCCAAGAACATACAAGAGAGAAAGGAAAGTGTCTTCAGTAAATGGTGCTGGGAAAACTGGATAACCATATGCAAAAAACTGAAAGTAGACGATTATGTTACACCATACACAAAAACTAACTCAAAATGGATTAAAGATTTGAATGTAAGACCTGAAACCATGAAACTTCTAGAAGAAAACACAGGCAGTATGCTCTTTGACATTGGTCTTACAGTGTATTTTCAAGTACCATATCTGACCAGGCATGGGAAACAGAAAAAATAAATGAGGCTACGTCAAACTAAAAACTTTCTGCACAGCAAAGGAAACCATCAACAAAACAAAAAGATAGCCTAACAATTGGGAGAAGATATTTGCAAACCATATATCTGATAAGGGGTTAATATCCAAAATTTATCAAGAACTAATACATCTCGGGGCCGCCCAGTGGCGCAGCGGTTTGGTCTGCGCTTGGCAGCCCGGGGTTCGCGGGTTCGGATCCCGGGCGCCAGCCGACGCACTGCCTGTCAGCCATGCCGAGGCGGCGTCCCATATAAAGTAGAGGAAGATGGGCACGGATGTTAGCCCAGGGCCAGTCTTCCTCAGCAAAAAGAAGAGGATTGGAACAGATGTTAGCTCAGGGCTGGTCTTCCCCACAAAAAAAAAAAAAAAAAAAAAGAACTAACACATCTCTACAACAAAAAACCTAACAACTCAATTAAAAAATGGGCAAAAGATCTGACCAGACATTTCTCCAAAGAAGATACACAGATGGCCAACAACACATGAAAAGGTGTTCAACTCACTAATTATCAGGGAAATGCAAATCAAAACTACAATGAGATATCACCTCACACCCATCGGAATGGCTATAATTACCAAGACAGGAAATAATCAGTGTGAGAGGATGTGGAGAAAAGGGAACTCTCATACACTGCTGGTGGGAGTGCAAATTGGTGCAGCCACTATGAAAAACAGTATGGGGATTCCTCAAAAAATTAAGAATAGAACTACCATGTGATCCAGCTATTCCACTGCTGGGTATTTATTCAGAAAATGTGAAAACACAAATGGATAACGATATATGCACCCCCATGTTCATTGCACAATAGCCAAGACTTAGAAGCAACCTTGGTGCCCATCAAGAGACAAATGGATAAAGAAGATGTGGCATATGTACACAGTGGAATACTACTCAGCCACAAAAAAAGGATGAAATCTGGTCATTTGTGACAACATGGATGGACCTTGAGGGTATTATGCTAAGTGAAATAAGTCAAGGAGAGAAAGTCAAATACCATATGATCTCACTCATAAATAGAAGATAAAAACAACAACAAACACATAGAGACAGAGATTGGATTGGTGGTTACCAGAGGGGAAGGGGGGAGGGAGGAGGGTGAAAGAGGTGATTAGACACATGTGTGTGGTGATAGATTGTAATTATTCTTTGGGTGGTGAACATCATGTAATCTACACAGAAATCGAAATACAATGATGTACACCTGAAATTTATATAATGTTATAAACCAATGTTACCATAATAAATATAAAGAAATAATATTAAATGATAGTAAAAATAACCAAAAAACAAAAAACCTACCGTGCTGCCAGTTGTATAAAAGTATAGCACATACATACAATCAAGTATAGTACATAATACTTGATAATAAATAATAATAAACGACTGTTACTGGTTTATGTATTTACTCCATTATACTTTTTTAATCGTTATTTTAGAGTGTACTCTTTCTACTTATAAAAAAATAAAAGTTTGCTATAAAATAGTATGCTGTGTTACACTGGCAGTAGCCTCATACATCTCGTGTTTAATGCATATCTTGATTGCATCATTTTCTCTTGTACTCAATTTAGGTAAACTCTATGATGTTTGCACAATGATGAAATCACCTAATAATGCATTTCTCAGAACGTGTCCCCCTTGTTAAGTGACACATAACTGTACTATATTATACTGAGGAAGTCTCTGCCCCATGTGAAGATGCAGGGCAAAAGCATATTAATTTTTAGAGCAACGACTCTAAACCCAGAAGACAGAAGCATCTTATCTATTACAAAAATTCTGATAACTACTATTTTTTCTAATCCAAATCTTTATCTGCATGTATGGCATACCGTCTCTTGCAATCCTACCTGCTTTGTTCTTGATATGGGGAAATGATGGTGGTATACATGGGCACTCATATTTTATCTAGTCCCCTCTCTCCTCCACCTACTAAAATGCATCATCTATACCCTACTTCTTAGCCACTATATCTACCAGGATTATCCACTGTGCTCTTCTCCTCTGTCCTTCTCTAGGCGTACTGTCGAATAAAAAGTGGCACCTGGCCATGTGTGGCTATTAAAAATTAAATTTATTAAAATTAAATGAAATTTAAAATTTGGTTCCTTAATCATACTTACCACCTTTCAAGTGCTCAACAGATACATGTGGCTACTGACTACCGTTTTCAGAGTGGAGATACGAAACATTTCTATCAATGCAGAAGCTTCTGTTGGATACTACTACTACCACTCTACAGTGATATTCCATCAAATCACTGTCTCACTTTCAGTAGATGGGATAACAAAGCCAAGAAGAAAGCTAACTCCCACCACTTTGCCTAGGACAAATAGTCCCAAACCACAATTCCCATTTATGTATATAGATGTGACTCCCAAAGTATGTCTCTAATCTAGACCTTTCTCCTGAATTTCAGAACTATACATCCAACCGTCCATTGCAAAATTCTATCTGAATCTTTCACAACACAACATATACATCCTATCTAAACTTAAACACATTCTTTTCTACCTGGAGAACCTAATTTTCTCCTACTATTTTCTATCTTGGTGCCCAGTCATCCATGAACAAAACCCAGGTGCCGTCTTTTACCTCTCACCCTCCTTTACCTTCTATGTCCAAAAGTCCGCTAGGTGTAATCTCCTCTACCATATAAATATATTTTAAATCCATTACCAAATCTAGCCCTACTGCCTCTAGCCATCATTATCTCCTGCTTGAGTGCTCCCCATAGTCCTCTGGCCTAAGTTCTGCTCATCCATCAGACTCATTTTAAGCATAATCTTATTGATGAAACCTACTCAACATAAATACAATAGTATCTGCCTCAAAATAGATGCTCAATAAGTTGTTTCAGGAATGAGCCATGTCACTACACTGTTTAAAATTTTTCAATGGCTCCTTGAAAATTTTTCTTGTTTGTATCCCAAGTGCCTAGCTTGGCACATAGTAGATAAGTAATCGAATGAATTGGGTAATTGAATGAACGAATGAGTATAATCTATAAAAGCCAGACAAAAATGTAGGTACAATGCAACATGTTCAGCTTGCATTTCAATGTGGTTTAGGTTTTGTTCACACTCGAGAAGCTCTGAAGATATATTGAAGTGGGTTTATAAGAACATTCAACATATTTAATGAGTTAGTCTTTTCTTTTTATGGTGTTGAGAGAGGAGGGAACTCTTAACAAAATGTGTCCAGTTATTTCACATTTTCTTCAGGTTCTATGGTTGAACAGCAAACCCTCCCACCAAAACTACTACTCCAAAGAACAGGGCAAAGTGGCTCCTAGGTTCTTTGACAAGCTCTACTAACTCTAAAGACATATTTAAATACAAAGAGATGTGGTCTCAAAATCTGTGGTGGTCTATTGTTGACAAAACTTTATTCACAGCCTTCCTCACTGAAAAAAGTTTTTTTCTCATCTAGCAAACCAGTGTGCCATACAATAACATTTTACTCTCTCTGTCAACACCTTCAATCTGTTACTATTGTCTGTACAATAGTGAAACTGCCACCATCATCTTCCTATGTAGATTCTAGCAAAAGAAGCTAAACATAAAATCATGCAAAGGTCTAGTATTCACTGCCATGTGAGATAATGTGAGAAACATTTAGGATATTTTAAGAAAAATACAACATTTCATTATTGCAACATGATTTCATTTTAACTCCTCTAGGAGCCTTTTACTAATAAACTAATATTAGCTCCAATTAAAATAAAATCTTTCAGAAGCAAATGTTTAATTTCTGAAGTACAGATGGAAACTAATACTTTTTCACTCTGACAGCATAAATGAACTATTCAAAGCTGATATGTAATACATTTCTCATTTCATTAGTTTAAACATCAGCTGTGGGTATGCTTTACTCATACTATGGACATATGGTTGCTTGGATCAGACTAGAAGTGAATTTTTTTTTTAATGCTTTCAAGAAACTACAAAGTGAATATAACTAAGTAGCCAGTTAAGGGCAATTTAGAAGAAATAACAAATTGACAAACCTGTCTTGAATCCGTAATTTACCTAAGTTTTCAAGGAAAGAAGGTTTACACATACTATACCATTATGTTATACAATTATTGATCCAAAAGAGTGATACCTTAAACAAATTCACTCTGATCAATTGAAATGCCACGTAGGATAAACTGTTCTGAACTTTGGAGTGTAGATTTATTAAACAAAGGTGACCTTTAGGTCAATACATCGTCAGCTTCAAACTTAAAGTAAAGTACCTTGTCTATTTTGTACTGCCAAATTCTAAGCCAGTTCTGAACTCTTTAGAGGTCTGTGCTTTATCAACTTTCTTCAGAATATTCAGAAGAATAGCTAATATTCACTGAGTGCTTACTTGACTCGGCACTGTGCTAAGCATTTTATATGCATTGTCTCATTTAATCCTCACAGCAGCCCTGAGAGGCAGGAACTATTACAATCCCGATCTTACTGATGAGGAAACCGAGGTCACACAGCTAATAAGTGGCGGGCTGGTAATTAGACTCCAGAGCCTGCTCTCTGAACCCCAAAGCCTCACTGCCTCCTTCTGATAAGTAAAGTCCTTGGGGCTTCTGAATTTTAGTGCTCCTGGGGCAATTAATGTTAATTAATCATTTTAGTTAAGAATATTTCATCCCTTCTTAATCTTTGCTAAATTTATCATGTGCAATTGAAAGTGGGTGAGGGTACATAATTATTGGATTGAGTAGGTCAGAAAAGAATACAGACTCACTTCAGGTAATCATCTGAAATCAGGTTACCAAGTTATGTTTTCTATCACTAATAAAACACGAATTAAAATATTTCTAATTATACCGTCATCTTTGAAAATTACTAATGGTAGAGGAATTTGGCTTTGAAAGTTCACATAATGCTAAGTCATCATTTCATTACTTTAGGCTAAGTAACTGGGAAGGAATTAATAGTAGCAGAAAGTGAAAGTAAGCATATGCATGGCTTCTATAAATGCGTCATCCCCTTCATTTTTTAAAGTTTATTGAACCAATATTGATTATAGTGGTTCATATTTTTCAAAATATTTAGGAAGCCAGTATTATATATCGTGAACGTGTTTGGCTCCTCACAGATTATATATCAAACCTTCAATGAGCAGTGAGAATTTTGCTGCTCTTCAAATGAGAGAATCGAGGATTGGAGCGAGCGAGTGCTTTATGACACATCACACAGTTAACAAGAGCAGGACTTCCGACCTCACTGTTCTACTCGACACCTAGCTTTCAAACATCTGGAAGAGCTCCAAAAATTAAAAAATAAAATAACAGAAAAGATTTTGTCATGGCTTAATGATATTGATAATTTTTTTCCCTCTGGCAGAGATCACTTTTCTACATATGAAACTCTGGATCAATTAATTAGCCTGAGTGTCCAACTTTGGGAATCTCCAGTGACTTAGAAACTTAGCTCTTTTCTTTGGAGATTAAATGTCAAAAATATTGATGTTTATAAATAATGTTAATATGAATAAATAATATTCCTTGACTTAAATGATTTGGAAATTAGTCAGTGACTACTTAATATAAGGATTTAGCTCTTTTACACTTTTCCTCGTGTCTTTTTCAAATTTGTTTACACCACAATAGTCAGGTAATGAATTTGACTAAGTATTTAAAGTTGGACTGAGACCAAGTAAAGTTCTAGGATGGCCTTTGCTCACTTATGTACCACTTTGTTTTAATGGAAGTTAACAAATTGCCTCTTAAAAATTTGTTTTTTGTTTAGTTTTCTTTATTTCTCAGGATGAATTCTCAAATATTTAAATTATCAATACAATTTCCTACACTATTGAACTTCTCAAAATTTTTACCAGGTATGCTGGCCAGCCTCAGCATGGGTCCAACTGATCCCAGCCTCTTGCTGTTCACATCTTTGTATACCCCTTTTCCACATTGTACCAGATCTGTGTGCCCAATAGAATATAGCATAAGCGACAATGTGTTACTTCTCAGACTGTCAAAAAAGACATTAAGGGGCTGGCCCAGTGGTGTAGTGGTTAAGCTCATGCACTCCGCTTTGGCAGCTTGGGGATCGTGGTTTCAGATCCTGGGCATGGACCTATACACTGCTCATCAAGCCATGCTGAGGTGGCATCCCATATATAAAGTAGAGGAAGACTGGCACAGATGTTAGCTCAGCAACAATCTTCCTCAAGCAAAAAGAGGAGGATTGGCAACAGATGTGAGCTCAGGGCCAATCTTCCTCACCAAAAAAAAAGACATTAAGGATTCCCTCTTGGTCATTCTTTCTTGCATATTCCTTGCTCTGAGAACTTTAGCTGTTACACTGTGAACAGCCCTATAGAAAGACCCAGATGGCAAGGAATTGAGGCTGCTAGCCAACAGCTAACAAGGATACGAGGCTTCAGGCCAACAGCCATATGAGTGAACTTAGAAATGGATCCTCTAGTTTCACACAAGTCTTCAGATAACTGCAGCCTCTGATGACATCTTGACTGCAATGTCATGACACACTCTGAGGCAAAACAACACAGTTCAGCCACTCCTGGATTCCTAACTCTCAGAAAATGTGAAAGATAATCAATGTTTGCTGTTTTAAGCTGCTAAATATTGCAGTAATTTGTTTCACAGTGGATAAGTACTACACTAAGAGACTGGAAAGTTCTAAGAGAATATATTAGTTTTACCTGTTTTGGTTCAATCAAATGGAATCATACTGTATACTATTTTGTATCAAGTTTCACTCAACATTAAACTTACATTATTTTCCCACATTGTTGCGTGTGGTTTTATATTACTAATTCTTATTACTGTATAGTAGTCCATTGTACAATTACACCACAATTTGTTTATCAATTCTATGATCAATGGGCATTTGGATAATTTCCAGTTTGGGATTATTATATCTGGTGATATAACATCTTAGTATGTATTTTTTGGTACTAGGTATATATGTACACATTTTCAGGGAATTTGCATACATATTTTCAGGTAATATACAAATCAGTGAAACTTCTGAGTCATAGAGTATACATATGTGCCATGTTAGTGGACACTGACAGTTTCCAAAGTGGTTGGAGCAAATTTTGCTCCTATCAGCAATGCCTGAGAGTTCTAGTTGGTCTGCATCCTAACAGTTGACACATTCCATCTTTCACATTATAGCCTTTCTGGAGAGCATATCCCTTTTAATATGTCTGTCAGATATATATATTTCCAGATTACTTTCATTTTTATCTATTCTCTTGTCATTCTTGAGTTTGAACTGTTAAATTTCTTCTTTTAGAATTACCCACCATCCTATCTATCGCCCAAGATCATTCTTTAACCTCTCAGTTTCTACCATCAAGAAAAGCAGACAACAGGGAAATAATGAAAGAAAAATAAAGAGGCAAAGGAGCTCCAACGTGTGCAGCTCTACCAAAATACAATTCAGCGTGCAGGGGATATTTGGGGCCATAAGAACAGGCAACGAAGTTTAGGGGAAAGGAATCTTGAAAGATGCTGAGGTGTATAGACTAGGTGGGAGGCATCTGGTAGGAGAAACTTATCTTTCTTTGACTTGTGGTGCTGAGGTGGTCTTTCACACATTGCTGGGGATTCCTTAGATGAGAATAAAAAGAGTTGATTCCAGCTCTCCAAACTCCAAAATCTCTGCCTAGCTGTCTATATGCCTGAGTAGAGCCCTTTTCCTGGCCCTGTCTACCTGATAACTTTCTACCCGTTCTTCAGATCCAGTTTAGATGTCAGTTCCTCTGTGAAACTTTCCCTGATCACCACCCTTACCCATGCTTCCCGCTGTATTAGGTAATTTTGTCTCCTGGACAAGCTGACACTCCAGACATACATTTGCTGAAGATCGTATGTCTGTGTTTTCCTGTACTCAGCCACTTCCAAAAATCTGACAGAGAGTTCTTAAAATCAGAAACTCTTGTCAAGTCACCTTTGTTTCCTCAGGAAAGTGGTAGGTACCAGAGTCAGAATTCAAACTCAGGTACTCAGACTCAGAGCCGGTACCCATTGCCACTATATTCTACTGCTTAGATGCAAGGATAACCATCCTGACACATACCCACCAACGTCACAGAACACTGAGGATAAAGAGAACTAAACCTTCAAGAAAGAAAAAGGTCACTTATAAGATATTAAAATCCGATTGGTATTAGACTTTTCATGAGTAACACTGGATACTGAAGGGAAAAAAAGGAAGCAATGCATTCAAATTCTAAGGAGAAATTATTTTAAACTTCAAATCCAGTACTCAGCCAATTAATTAATTAAGTGAATGGTGAGATAAAGATTCTTTCAGACATGCAAGTACACAGAATGTTTAACTTCCATGAACTCTTCGTTAGCAAGATACTTCGCAATAGACTCAAAAGGTGAATCCAAAAGAGCAAGTCACGGGGCTGAGGAAATAGTGGAGTTGGAAAAGCAGTGTAAGAAATATCCTGGAAGTATTTATATGTGCTGTAGCATTGAGACAACAAGTAAACAAGTAGATATTTTTGAGAGCCGAGGTCCTTACTGTGGAATAAAGGAGGTACAACTACGGAATGGGATAAGACAGAGAACTCTATGGGATGGGATTGCATTGGGGATGTCAGCATGAACGCATGAGTTCATATAGAGCAATATATTACCTGTTGTGTAAGAATGAAGGGGAAATACGAAAGCACATCTTAATCTGATATTTTCACACACATTTTGAAAAAGACCCACATGAAGGATAAATAAATAAGGAAACATTATTTGCAAGGGATGGTAAGAATAAGGTGCAAGGAATATGAGAAGAGAGAGTCATCTCTGAGAATTTATTTTGTATATTTTTAACTTTTGCAAGTAAGTTAAGATTATACAATTTCAAAAAATAAAATTACCAGCAAGGATATGGGCAGGGGAAGGAAACCTAAGACTGAATGTAAATAGTGACAAATGAACAAATAAATTTGTTTTGAATTTTTAAGGTGTGTACCATTGACTAGCTTATACCTGACCACTTTCCAAAGCCATGCCGTCCAATACAATAGTCACTAGAAACATGCTACCCATTTAACTACATATTAAATTAATAAAGATTAAATACAATTAAAAATTCAATTCCTCAATCATTCTAGCCCAACACGTGTGGCTATCATTTTAGACAGTGTAGATATAGCTCAGTTCCATCACTGCAAAATGTTCTGTAGGATAGCACTGCTCCAAATATTTGCAAATCAAGTATTTGTTGAGTACCTGCCCTCTGTGGGACACCAGTTTAGATGATGGAAGAGTGAAATGGGTATTATCTGTGTGGTTTTTCTGTGTATATTTTACCAATAATGAGTTATAAACCTTTGACAAAACCCTCTTTGGCACCTAGAAATGTCCCAGGCTATAGCAAAATTGTACATCAGATTCTAGGTATAGATACCATTATTAACTTTGTTGGTCAACACATAGCCACCCTGGTATAAATATAGATGACTATCTAAACAAGAAAATATACTTTTTATTTGTGCTTTGAGAAATGATAGATAATGTCTCTGCCATATTAATTGTGTTAATCCCACGAGGGTTACGGGATTTCACATCTGCTGAAATTATACTTACTGTAATATATATTAAGGAATGTCTAGAATTTCAGTTCCAACTTGTTACCTTTACTCTAACAGAATTTTAATTATTTTTAGTGAGTTACAATATTACAATGAAAGAGTATAGACTCAATCTCATTTATACTATTGATTTTACTTTCCCTATAGTAGCTGAATATCACTTGGTTTGCAAGAGTTTCCTATGTACAGGTGTACAAGATTACTATTTCTAAGGAACAAATTCATTTTTCCTGTATCTCACATTTATTTATCTTGACTCTCCCTACTATTACAATCAATATCTTAAAAACTTCAGGGAGCCCAAATTAATATTGTTTATATATTCAGCCATGTTTAATTCATGCAATGGATACTTTTCTAGAAAGTTGAATAGAAATTGATTTTGAACTTCTTGAGTGAGAGAAACCGTTGTATTGAATTACTTCTTTTACTAATATTTGTGGAAAGAATGAAGAAAACGCATATTTTAAATACAGTAGGGAAGCTCACTATTTAAGGCAACTAAAGTGACTTCTTTAATAAATATTTACCCCTAATTTCTCTTTTTTTAAAGTTGTATTTATGTACATTGGTTTACATACACTATTTTAAGCAAGTCTACTAAAGTAAATCAAAATTTATAACGATGCTAAATTTTTTTTAAATAGTTGCAGAAATCCAGAAACTTCTGTATCAATGTAAGCTAGGATTGTGAAAACATAAAGAAAAAAATAAGGAGCTAAAGTTCTTTTGAAAAATGAAGAAATCGGTCTACTTCTATTATAGACACTCTCTGGATCCATGCGTCTATTCACTATCCTCCATGTACTGTGTCACCTTCTACGGCTATATTTCATTACAAGCAGAAAGACATTTTAAAGAAATGATTGAATGGGTGAGAGGATGGGTAGATGGATGGATGGGTGGATAAGTAAACAAAAGAAAGTATGGATGGTTGGACAAAAAGATGGGTGGATAGATGCATGGATGTAAGGGTATGTGAACGGAAGGAGAGATTATTTATTTATTTATTTATTTTGCTTAGAAAGATTCACTCTGAGATAAAATCTGTGCCAATCTTCCTCTATTTTGTATGTGGGGTGCTGTCATAGCATGGCCGTCAATGAGTGGTTTAAGTCCGTGCCTGGGAACTGAACCCGGGCTGCTAAAGCAGAGCATGCGAACTTAACCACTAGGCCACAGGGCTGGCCCCAGATTTATTTTTTTTAACTCTCCTACTTCCAAAAAAAAAACCATTAAAGCAGCTTAAAAAAGAGGCAAGGGTACAATAAGCTTTTAAAACAAGGCCAATATAACAGGAGCCACATAATGAAACTTGGGGAATAGAAGCATAATTACATCAAAAATTCTAGAGTTAAGTACAGCAAGCAATGAAGTAGAAAACTGATCTCTTGAAGTCCAGGCAAAAATGAAGCAATGATTTACATGATTCATATATCTACTAAAATGAAGCTGAGCACTTAGAAATTTTAATTGGGAGAGAGTTACAAAGATTTTTCCTCTTCAACACTGTATACTAAGAGAAATGAACGTATTACTTAGGTATTTGTATTTTTCATTATTAAATAACATAATGAATAATATTCTTCACAAATAGTGTTATAAAAGATGTAAAAGCATTGTTCATAAGCCTATTTCTTTTATACAAAATCAGCATCATACTCTTCAGAAAGTTAAAATACCAGAATTTTGGTTTGCATCTTTTTGGTTTTCTGATGTGATATGATACAGAAATAGGGCTTAGAGAATTTTGATTCTAGACAGAAATTTAGTGGATAAATGAATGAATCTCAGCATGACTTTTGACAGGAGTGAATCATAAATTATTTGAAATTGATGTCAACAGTGAGTTAGTTCTTGAAGGATGAGCATTCAGGGTTATCAGGCAAAAGGACTTCCATTTGTTTTAGGTACTAAGTGTTGATGGGGTAAATTGATATTTTCTTGTGAAAATGAAAGTGATTTGTATTCCCGCTCCAGGAAGCCTCACATCTGGATCCAAAGTATGATAATCTATCTGAAAGTGACCACCACAATATCTGATGCATAATACAGTTCTAGGATAAGAGCAGACAAATATTTATGATTACTAAGGACCAGTAATTTTGCTAGCGCCAGGGATCACACTTGGAGAAACACACATAGCAGATAGAATTGGATGGCTCCCCAACACTCATTATCAACATCCTTGCTAAAAGAACCATGAATTTGTTTAGGTACCCAAACAGCAGGAAGGTGATACAGTTTTCAGCTCAGAGGTAAGTCCTGATTATTAACCAACCATTTCCCTTGTCAGTGATTGGTTTAAAAAGACTCTGATACCCTGTTATGGCCAATGAGAACTGGGGAAGTCGCAGCCGCCTGGTGGCGCAGCGGTTTAGTCTGCGCTTGGCAGCCCGGGGTTCGCGGGTTCAGATCCCGGGCGCCCGCCGACGCACTGCCTGTCAGCCATGCTGTGGTGGCGTCCCATATAAAGTAGAGGAAGATGGGCACGGATGTTAGCCCAGGGCCAGTCTTCCTCAGCAAAAAGAGGAGGATTGGCGACGGATGTTAGCTGAGGGTCGGTCTTCCTCACAAAAAAAAAAAAAAAAAAAAAAAGAACTGTGGGAAGGTTTCTGGGAAAGGTTTTCTTGCTCAAAGGGAAACACCAGAGAGATGGTCCCTATTTTTTCTCTGGACATTTCTCTGTCTGGATGTAACTCCTAGAACTGCTGTGGTAATCTTGCAACAAAAAGAAAAGCTGCCACTTCAAAATGGCAGAGAAAACAATATATGTATATTTTTTAGCGTCAATAAACTGCTGAATTAAACAACCCTGGACCTCTTGATATATAAATCTGTAAAACTTTCTGTTACTCACAGTTGAAAGTTTAACTGATTAAATGATGATATGATTTAATCTTAAAAATAAGCCACCTTTAAAAAGGAGAAAAGTGAGACTTTGATGACTGCCCACATTTATGGTTAATAACTAATAGAGCCAATTTTTATGCACAGTTCTGCTGCCACCAAAGCCTGTTTTCTTTCCACTACACTTCATATTGAAGAATATATTTTTGAGGTTTTTAAATTTTAATTGTCATGCCTATCTGGGTGATTTTTCTTCTTTTTTAGACAAGCAGGAATAAAAAATGTTCTAAACGCAAATGTTGCTCAGAGGGCAGATATATCACAACACAGATGTTTGATATCACTCTATTCCATATATTTTAAATTCAAATGTTAGGAGGAAAAAAAAGGAGGAAGTTATAGTATTATATTTAGCAATGAATAGGCTACACAAAATATGTCCCCATTAAAATAAAAGGTTCTCTTTCACTTAAGTGTCTTAAACTCAAAATATGTTTTTATGGTTTGTGATATTAACTGAATGATAAGGATATCCTGGACAATGACTGCATTTAAAATACTAAGAGAAGCTTCAGAAAATAAACATCAACATTAAAACTGAAGACAAGATATCAGAGATTTTGGAACTAAGATCAAGCACCAGATCCTAAATGGCCTCTGCCCTTTCAACAACAAAAAATATATACTTGTACATGCTTTTAAAAAAATCTTTATTGAGTTCTCTAAAGATACGTAATTGAATGAATATCTTTGTCTTGATCTTCTGTTGCTTAAGAGCAAAACCATATATTTTCTATTAACCCAGATTGCATTTTTATTTGTGATAATTGAAATGCTGATTTCTAGCTATGCTATTGGTAAAATGAAATATTTGAGTTAGAGGAGATACTTCCATCCTTTCTTGTACCTTCGATTTACTGTCTATACATATACAACTCCCAAATTACTACATTTGGCTCTCATTTCTTCCCCTAGCCTCACACACATGGCCTTCAATGTATCTCAAACTGCATAAACTATAAGCACCTTTCAACTCAACATAAACAAAAATAAAGTCATCACCTTCTTCCACCAAATTTACCATAATTCTTATATTTCCCGCCTTAGTAAATCTAATTATCATCTACCCAAGCACCAAACAAGATGGCTGGGAGTCATTCTTGCCTCTATCCTCCCTCTCTCACCAAATACTTACCTTTTGCATCCCATATACTTCTTAAATCAGAATTCATTCTTAAACCCTATTACCATTGCTCTAGTTCAGGCCTTCTTCACCATATCTCATGTTGACTGAGATGATAGCCCCCCTAACTCATGTGCCATATATAGTCCTCAAATTTACCCATCCCACTGCTATCACAGTAATTGTTCTAACCACCAATACTCACCATTTCCCTGACCTCGTTGGTGGACACTTAATTGTTGAAAGGATGAAAACTAAGCTTTTAATCATAGCATTCATTGCCTCCATTTAACTCATTCCTCCTCCTTCAGCTCCATCTCCAGTAATTTCACATCTGTCATTTTATGGCTCAACAATTCAAAACAGCTTATAGCTTTCCCAACGTGCCATCTTATTTACATCTCTCTATATTTGCTCATTATTTCCTCTCTAAGGTATGCCCTTCTTCATATTCTTCATTACAGTAATTTCCCCCTCTCTTAAGAATCAATACAGATAACACCTGTTAGGGAGCCTTTTATGACTTTTACCCACTCACATCTCAGACTGGGTTAGTATTCTGCTTCTGTGCTCCATATATTATTATTTGTCACCCTGTTTTATGTTCTACAAAGATAAGGTACTTGGAAGATACATGTGCATAAATTATATATATACATGTGTGTATATAAGTGTGTGTGTGTGCATGTGTGTGTATCCTAAGTGTCTGGTGTCATCAGCTTCTCTTACCAAATTGACTCCTCCGTCTCCCCATGGTACCTTCCACCCTCCACATTCAGTCAATGACTTGGACTGCAGATTTAACCTCCCAAATATGTTTCTGGCACGTAGTAGCTGCTTAGTAATTGTTCACTGAGTGAATATGCTTTGCTAGCTCAAGTTCTTATAATTCAATACTACTACTTCTATGTATTCTTAGACTGTGAAAGTACTTCATAAGTTGACTAATTTTATGACTAGAACTCATAACAAATTTGTTTTGGAATAATGCACTTACTAATTTTGGCATTAGTTAAAGGAATTTTTGGATTAGTTGCAGAGGATTTCAATTGAGTCTCTCCCTATGGAAAAGTTCACTCTTCAAATCTATTCTGTTCCTATTTACTAAAGTTCTGCCACTGCAATGCTTGGCTTTGCCTCTATAGTGCACAAACAGTACATTTAGTATATTACTGATGGACAAATCTCTGAAGTTAAGAGGATTAATTAGGATAAAACCTGAAATACCCGAAGCTAACACCAATTCCATGGGTCAGCAAAAATGCTCTGAAAACCTTTCATTTGAGGCAAGAAAAGCCTCCACATATCATTTTATTATTTCTACCCCTGGAATTCTCCAAGAGTCATCAGAACTGTGCCCAGAAAAATAAAGAGAAAGTATATATAAGCATTTTTGTTATTTTTATTCTTAATGGTCTTAGATCTATCTGCTCCATTCTCAGAGAACCTCATCACTATGCCTCAGTGCCCGTCGTCCTCAAGATTCCCAGAGATGTCCAGTAAACTCTCCTATCTTAGGCTATCTCCCTCTGTCCTCCTATGCATGGCTTTTTTCTCTACCATGGGTAAAAATCATTTCAACAGATATCTATTTACCTATATGTATAATTAGCTCTATTTGAAGAAGATGAAACCATGGTTCAGTGAAATTAAATACTTATGCCTAGAATTGCATAACCAGTAAAAGATGCCCCCCAAATAATTCCAAACACCAGGCATTGCCCTTTATACTTTTAAAGCCTACCTTTAAAAAGTTAACAATCTGTTTGGAGATGCACCAAATATATAGCACATTACATGGTGCCCACAAATGTAAGTTTTTATCATGTATTATAACAACATCTCAATAAATCATTTGTTCTATATTTACTGTGTTTCCCCTTACCTGTAGAAAACAAGGCAGAGAAAGGCAACTGCCGTAAGAGAGGCATGTAAAGCCCCAGAGACATTAAAAGAATGGCGAGATCATATCCAATTAAGAGATTTTGGAAAATTCTCATAGAAAAGGTGACATGGAAAACATCGGGCCTTGTTGAATGGCTAAGATATAAACAGATAGACCAACATAGGGAGGCAAGCCAGGGGAGAAGTATATTATACCTGCAAGAGAGCATGAGAAACTACAGAGAAACTTATCATTGTGATTAAGAAGTTAGAAAAGGTAGAGTTTACATTGCAATAACTATCAATGTAATAAAGTAGCAAAAAGGCTGAGTTTAAGATCTTACCAGGCTGTGATTTAAATTTCAAGCCAAAGAATCTGTTCTTAATTTGATAGATAATTAATGGCCTTTGGAAATTTTGAGTAGGATCCTAACATGACTAGCGGTGAGAAAGAAAATCATTTCATACCTGATCTGGGACAAAATTTCTTGTACAATATAATTCATTACTTTTTCTGGGAAGTAATCAACATTCCTGATAAAATAACCAGCCTAATTTTCTGACAGACTTTCACGAGATTACGACCTCTTCTAGGAAGTTAGATTTGCTTCAACTAACCATCATGCTAAGAGCTTGTTCAATTTTTGGTATATTTGTATACAATCTAATAAAGTTTATCTAATTATCTTTTTTTTTCTCTATGAACTGTCTCTACTAAGATAATACATTTGGATTTACTTTTTCTAAACGCTTCTTCCCTTCCGGCATGTTTGAAATACAATTTTATCATCAGGTTATAATTAATTTGAGAAGATATTCTAACCACGGTTTTCAACTGTGTTTCTATGAGGGTGTCTCTGGAAGCACTACAGGTGGGCAGAGAAGAGTTAGGTAAAGAGAAGCCTGAATGGGACTAGGTGTGAGTTCCCACACTCAATCTGTTTCAAAGAAAGTAGCTCTGTTTTATATATTTGGATTCCATTTCATTTGAATAAAAGGTTGTAATACTAAAAAGAAGTTTAGAAATCATTGCTTTACATAATATAAAAGTGGTGTATAAAATTGTATTGTATAGTTGAAGCAGGAAGACAAGTTAGGAGACTATTAGAGTAAGCTAGAAAAAAATTCATAAATATTTAAGTGAGGATGTTGGCAATGGGAATGGAAAGGTTGAGACATTTGATACTGAGATAGAAACGTCAAGATTTTATTACTGACTAGATACAGGAGGTAATAGAAACAAAAGAATCCAAGATGATCAAGGTATTGTCGAGCAGAAATGGGGGAAACTATTATCAGTAATAAAGAAGCCAGGAGGAAAGGAGGTCTCAGAAAGAGGATAATGAATCTGTTCATGTTGAGTGTGAGGTGACCTTCAAGTCCAAATATCTACCAGACAGTCAGGAAGGAGACTGAGATAACAGAGAGAGAGAGAGGGTAGGAGAGAATGAGAGGGAGAGATTTGACAAGCATTTGCATAGAGATGACATTTGGAGCTGTGGCAGTAGGCCAAATCACAGAACTTTGAAGAAGATATTCATTTTGGAGAAAATATGTAGAAGAGGAGTCAGCCAAAGTGGCAGAGATTAAGAAGAGAGAGGGTTATAAGGAGAATCAGGAGAACATAAAGTTAAAAAGTGTACATTAAGATATATATATGCTTGGTGTCATGCTAATTTTCCTATAGTTTCAAAGAGGAATTGGGTAGTCAGAATTAAACATATCTCTGCTGATAGCATTTCACAGACCTTTGAGACAGAATGAGTTTCATCCTTTTGGTGATTACCTGTTCATACTGAAGGAATATCTGCACTGTATGTGAAAAAACAATGGAAATCAAAATGAGTATTCAAACGTAAGATGGAAGTTTTGTTTGACACTATCGGTATTACTATTACATTATGGTAGAGGCTTATCATCCTAAGACTTTTTTCTCTTTTTTTTTCAGCATTCATTATTGAAACTTCATTCATCTAATGCATTATGGGAGCAATGTCCTGCTCAAGCAGTCCAAGAATACGTTAAAAAAATCATAATCATTGCTTTAGTGATCTCTTTATAGGCTATGGTAGTAGACCCAACTCTCCAGTAAGGAGAGCTGAGTAACACCGATTCTATCTGCATTTGGAACAGGGCTTACTGAATTTCACTGATAGGATGGGGAAAATGGCACCAGAATTGAAAGGTTGTGATTGCAGAACATGGGAGGCAATTGCATGTATGGGGGCTGGGACAGAGGAAATGCCTGTAGAGACCATCTGCAACATGGCAATGTCAGCAAGAGTCACCAAGACAAGACAGAAGCCAGGATACGATACCAGCCAGAAGGAATCAAAGACAGACTCAGCTGAACCAAAGGCTACAAGGCCACAAATGTTAAGCTCTTCCCTCAGTGACTGCTACTGTCAACTACAAAATAGGCTCTCTCCTGGAGAGGACAAGAGGTCACATATCTCAATTATTGCTCAAGAAATAAGCTGTCAGCACATCATCTCTGAACACAAAGGATAAGATAATTGTCCCAAGTTCTGTCAGGCAACAGTCCCAGTCATCTGAGGAAGTGGTAATATGGAACATGGCACATTCTTTAATATTATCTCTCACTGTCCCTTGCTTTAGTAGAAAACACTTTGAAGCTGGTAGTAACATTTTGTAGTATTGGTTGATTCTTCAAAATCTTTCTTAATGCAGGAGATTTATTTCTAACTTTTGTAGATAATATTTAAGTAAGAAATATCTATGTTGAATGATTAACCA
Source organism: Tapirus indicus (assembly GCA_031878705.1). NCBI lineage: Eukaryota > Metazoa > Chordata > Mammalia > Perissodactyla > Tapiridae > Tapirus > Tapirus indicus. Next base: position 54,516,871 of record CM062921.1, read on the forward strand.
TATCAACACTGATTTTTTTTTTCCATTTTTGTTTTGCACTTCAACCAAAATGGAATAAACAAAGAGGTAAGTTCCAAATTCATTAACAGTATATTTGGTTCATGTGCAGGTAAAATTAGCTCATTATTAAAACAGATTTTTAGAGATTTATAGGAAGAGGCAAGTAGATGAAATTGCCCTGTCAGGATATTTCATGACTTTTATGGGATAAAGGTAAAACTGTATGATTTCCATTATATTTTCTCAGCTGTTACTCAAATTGATTATAACCATAAAGGAATTTCATATTCTGATTCATCACCACGTTAAACGACTACAAAGTCTTCTAAACAAAAGCATGAAATTCTTCTTCCTCTAGTACTAGATTCACACAGCAATGTGTCTTTAAAGACGGTCATTACATTTTCTGGTTATTCTTAAATGTGTTTTTAAAATAGCTAAAGTCGGAATTAAAAAAAAAAAAAACTAATCATGCCTGTTCATTGATTTTTGAAACTAGAGGGAATTGTATAATGCTTATAATCCAAGGGAGGATTATCTGTATGGATTTCAAGAAGATCCTACCTCCCTAAATGTTATGACATTTTAGAATATGTTGGTTCAGTGTCATGCTTTCCCCCCAGCTTTAAAAAGTCACAATCCAAGAGGTTTTGAAAGCTTAATTAGCAAATACAAATAACAAATAGAAAAGTAGAACTACTTGGGGAGGAATATCAAAACACGTGGGTGTGTTAAATTGAAAGCAGAGAAAGAATCAGGCATGTTGTTCTTGCTCCATTGAAAATCCAGGCCAAAAATACTAATGACTGTCTCTTATTTATCTTGTCTATTTTCTTTTGGAAGCTGACACTCAATTTTTGTTTATTCTGAATAAGACTCAGAGGGTTACATTATTTCAGTGAACTGAAAATGTTAATGAAATATAATGTGAGAGGAGATAGATTCTGTGAATTTATGTGTGAACTTACAAAAGAAAGGAAAGTATGGCTGTAGATGTGGGGATGGAGGGAATCTAGTTCTGTATACATGTTAGGGAGTCAAATAAGGTCATTTCTTTTAGATTCATCCTTGAAATAGAAAACAAAAAAATAATCTAAAAGAATTTCTGGGAAAATGATGAAAGCATAAACTTGGAAAGAAGCATTCTAAAAAGCAGGTCCAGAATACATTTAATCATATATTTTAAAGAAGGAATTTAATGTAGTAAAAGGTAAATTTTACATCTGTTTCAAAATTACCCTGTCTCCTGTCCCCTCTGCTTAGGGAACCATTCCATTTCCCTGCAATACCTCCTCCCCATGTTCTCCACCCTGTATTTATAGTGTCACAAATATGCTCAGCTTCCCAGGTAGAATGCTTTCAGCTGCTAGAAAACATTACCCAGATAAAAGTGGCTTTAGAGAGAGAAGTTTCTTACTGTCCTAAATAATCAATGCAGAGTTGGGCTATCACTGTGGATTCGGCAGCTCCACATTATCAACAAGGATCCAAGGTCTTCTCCTGTGTTCACTCTGCAATCCTCAGTATGTTGGCTTTTGTCCTCAGGCTTATTGTTGCATGGCTGCAAGATGACTACTGCAGCTGAGCTTCATGTCTGCATATGACAAAATACAGGAAGGAAGGAGGTGCAGAGTAGAGCCTCAATGCCTCCCTTTCTTTATCTGAGAGGGAAAACTTCCCAGGAACTTATCTTTATGTCTTATTATCCAGAAATGGATGACATGGCCATTGCTAGCAGCATGGAAAGGAGGGATACCAAATATCTGGCATTTTGCAGTTAACTTAAATAGGCTGAGCATGGGGTTGGATTAGGGGCCCAGAATGCTAGTGTTCCTTTGAATTCCAAATGGAGATCACATATATAAAGTACTTTAAAAAGAATACCAAGAAATAAGCTAGGGAGTGGCACCAGCATCATGACAGAGTGAGCTTTCCCCTTTGAATCTCTGCCCCCTAAGATACAACAAAAACATCATTCACATACCAACAGAGGACAATAATGCACCACAAAAGACTTCTAAGAGAGCCAGATGGCTATACATCTGAATGTGGAGGCATGGGAAGCCCCGGAGGATGTGGGGAGAGGTAAGAAGAAATACTCCCCTTCCCTGATCAGCAAAGCTGATCAGCACAGCTCTTGTATGGAGAGGGGTGAGGGGCAGCCCTCTGAGGGAGGATTGTTGTCCTCCAGGTGCCCTCACAGACTGTTGAGTGATTCCCATAGGGAATTGATGACAGAACTGTTGCTGGGGTGTGGTCAACATCCAAGCATTCTGGGAGAGCAGACAGTGAGGGAAGAAAGAAGACCCCAGGATCAGGCAGAAGACAGACCCTCCCCCCACACACCCTGTGCTTCAGCACAATCCCCCTGGGGACTGCAGCAGGTTCAGAACACACAGTTCGTGACCTCCACCCAGTGGTGGCAGGTGGAAACTGTGACCAGATATCCTCACCATGAGAAATGTTAAGGCAAAATACACAGGCTCTATTCAAAAGTATCTTAAAACTCCAGACCAAGAGGAAAATGACAAACACCCAGAAACCAACCCTGAAGGCACAGGAATCTATAACCTAAATGACAGAGAATTCAAAATAGCTATCATAAAAAAACACTCAATGAATTAAAAGAAAACTCAGAGAGACAATTCAAGGAATTCAGGAATTTCTTCACAAAAGAGACTGAAACCATAAAGAAAAACCAATCAGAAATCTTGGAGATGAAAAACACAATGAATGAGATAAAGAAAAATCTAGAATCTTCAAAGAACAGAACTGATAATATGGAGGAAAGAATTAGCATTATCAAGGATAGGAATGCAGAAACACTCCAGATAGAGGAGGAGAGAGAACTAAGATGAAAAGGAAATGAAGGAATTCTCAAGAAATATCAGATTCAATTAGGAAATATAACATAAGGATAATAGGTGTTCCAGAAGGAGAAGAAAGGGAAAAGGAACAGAGAGCTTGTTCAAAGAAATAATAGCTGAGAAATTCCCAAATCTGGGCAAACTGCATCCAATACAGGAGCACCAAAGTACATAAAACAGCTATTAAAAAACCTAAAAGGAAATATTAACAACACAATAATAGTAGGGGATCTCAACACCCCACTTACATCAATGGATAGATTATCCAGACAAAAAGTCAATAAGGAAATAACGTATTTAAATGAAAATCTAGACGAGATGGACTTAATAGATACATACAGAGCCCTCCACCCAAAAACAGCAGTTTACATATTCTTCTCATGGATGCATGGAACATTCTCAAGGATAGACCATATATCAGGAAACAAGGCAAACCTCTATAAATTTAAGATTGAAATCATAACAAGAATCTTTTCTGACCATAATGCTATGAAACTAGAAATCAACTACAAGAAAAAAAACTGGGAAAGTGACAAAGATGTGGAACTAAACAACATGCCACTGAACAACCAATGGATCATTAATGAAATTAAAGGAGTAATCAAAAACTATCTGGAGACAAATGAAAATGAAAATACACCATACCAACTCATATGGGATGCAGCAAAAGCACTCCTGAGAAGGAAACTCATAGCAATACAGGCCCACCTTAACAAACAAGAAAAATCCCAAATAAGCAACCCTAAACCACACCTAACAGAATTAGAAAAAGAAGAACAAACAAAGCCCTGAATCAGCAGAAGGAGGGAAATACTAAAAATCAGAGCAGAAATAAATGAAATAGAAACCAGAAAAACAGTAGAAAGGATCAATGAAACAAAGAGCTGGTTCTTTGAGAAGATAAACAAAACTGACAAATCCTTAGCCAGACTCACTAAGAAAAAAAGAAAAAAGACTCAAATAAATAAAATTATAAGAAAAAGAGGAGAAATTACATGGATACCACAGAAATACAAAAGATTATAAGAGAATACTATGAAAGACTATGTGCCAACAAATTTGACAACCTAGAGGAAATGGATAAATTCTTAGATGCATACAAGCTCCCAAAATTGAATCAAGAAGAAACAGATAATCTGAATAGACAATAACAAGTAAAGAGATTGAAACAGTAATCAAAAACCTCCCCCAAAATAAAAGTCCAGGACCAGATGGATTCCCCAGAGAATTTTACCAAACATTCAAAGAAGATTTAATATCTATCCTTCTCAAATTATTCTAAAAATAGAGGAAGTTGGAATACTCCCTAACACATTCTACAAGGCCAACATCACTTTGATATGAAAGCCAGACAAGGACAATACAAAGAAGAAAAACTACAGGCCAATATTGCTGATGAACATAGATGCAAAAATCCTCAACAAAATATTGGCAAACCGAATACAGCAATACATCCAAAAGATCATACACCATGATCAAGTGGGATTTATACCAAGGAAACAGGGGTGGTTCAACATCTGCAAATCAATCAACGTGTTATACCACATTAACAAAATGAAGAATAAAAACCACATGATCATCTCAATCAATGCAGAAAGGCATTCAACAAGATCCAACATCCATTTATGATAAAAACTCTCAATAAAATGGGTATAGAAGGAAAGTACCTCAACATAATAAGGGCCATATATGACAAACCCACAGCTAACATCCTACTCAATGGGGAAAAACTGAAAGCCATTCCTTTGAGAACAGGAACAAGACAAGGGTGCCCACTTTTACCTCTCTTATTCAACATACTACTGGAGGTTTTAGCCAGAACAATTAGGCAAGAAAAATGAAGAAAAACTCCAAATAGGCAATGAATAAGTGAAAATCTCACTATTTTCAGACAACATGATCTTATATATAGAAAACCCTAAAGAATCCATTGGAAAACTATTAAAAATAATCAACAACCACAGCAAAGTTGCAGGGTATAAAATCAATTTACAAATATCAGTTGCATATCCATATGCTAGTAGTGAACTAACAGAAAGTGAACTCAAAAAGACAATCCCATTTATAATTGCAACAAAAAGAATAAAATATCTGGGAATAAATTTAACCAAGGAGGTGGAAGACCTATACAATGAAAACTATAAGACACTATTGAAAGAAATCGATAATGACATAAAGAAATGGAAAAATATCCCATGCACATGGATTGGAAGAATAAACATAGTTAAAATGTCCATACTACCTAAACCAATATACAGATTCAATGCAATCTTAATCAGAATCCCAACGACATTCTTCATGTAAATAGAATAAAAACTACTGAAATTCATATGGGGCAACAAAACACCCCGAATAGCTAAAGCAACCCTGAAAGAAAGAACAAAGCTGGAGGCATCACAATCCCTGACTTCAAAATATACTACAAAGCTATAACAATCAAAGCAGCATGATACTGGCACAAAAACAGACACACAGATCAATGGAACAGAATTGAAAGCCCAGAAATAAAACCACACATCTACGGACAACTAACCTTTGACAAAGAAGCTAAGAACATACAATGGAGAAAGGAAAATCTCTTCAATAAATGGTGCTGGGAAAATTGGACAGCCACATGCAAAAGAATGAAAGTAGACCATCTTCTATTACCATACACAAAAATTAACTCAAAATGGATTAAAGACCTGAAAGTGAGACCTGAAACTATAAAACTCCTGGAAGAAAATATAGGCAGTACACTAACTAACATCAGTCATAAAGGTATACTTTTGGATTCCATGTCTACTCTGACAAGGGAAACAAAATTAAAAATAAACAAGTGGGACTTCATCAGACTACAGAGTGGCTACAAGCCAAATGAAACCAGGATCACAATGCATAGACAACCCTCCAGCTGGGAGAAAATATTTGCAAATCATATATCCAACAAGGGATTAATCTCCATAATATATAAGAACTCAAACAACTGAACAACAAAAAAACAAACCACCCAATCAAAAAATGGGCAGAGGATATGGACAGGCATTTTTCCAAGGAAGATATACAGATGGCCAATAGGCACATGAAAAGATGTTCAACATCATTAATCATCAGGGAAATGCAAATCAAAACTATAGTGAGATATCACCTTACACCTGTTAGAATGGCCATAATTACCAGGACAAAAAAACCACAAATGTTGGAAAGGATGTGGAGAAAAGGGAACCCTCATACACTGTTGGTGGGGATGCAAATTGGTACAGCCACTGTGGAAAATAGTATGGAGATTTCTCAAAAAGTTAAAAATCAAAATACCATATGACCCAGCTATTCCACTACTGAGTGTTTATCCGAAGAACCTGAAATCAACAATTCAAAGAAAGTTATGCACCGCTATGTTCATTGCAGCATTATTCATAATAGCCAAAATGTGGAAGCAACCCAAGTGCCCATCAACTGATGAATGGATAAAGATGTGGTATACATACACAATGGAATACTACTCAGCCATAAAAAAGACGAAAATGTCCCATTTGCAACAAAATGGATGCAACTTGAGAGTTTTATATTAAGTGAGATAAGCCAGACAGAGAGAGACAAACACTGTATTATTTCACTCATATGAGGAAGATAAACACATGAACAAAGAGAGCAAATTAGTGGTTACCAGATGGGAAGGGGGTCGGGGGGTAAAGGGGCACATATATATGGTGACTGACAAATAATAATGTACAAGTGAAATTTCACAATGTTATAAACTATTATGACCCCAATAAAAAAAAGTTCTTGGAAAAAAAAAGAAATAAGCTAGAAAATAATACTAGTAGCAATTCCAGAACAAGGTAATATTTGGATAACAGATTATTAGCCAATGATGAGGCATATATGGCAACCATCTGACATAGCAGTTAAAAGCAAGAATTTAGACAATAAAATGGCATTTATTTTGATATGTTTGCTATTTTTAAGATGAGATTCAACATGAGATTGAAAAACAAAGGCTCTATAATTTCATGAGCTGGGACTAATGAAATATATGAAAAACCTATGAGTTCTTGTTTATAAAACAGACATTTGCTAAAACCATTTAGAAATTCAAAAGAATCTTATGAAGCTTAAGAGGGTGAGGGCTGTAATTCAACAACATTACTTGGGTCTAGTGTTATTTGATTCCTTTAATAATTATTTCACCAAGTGAATAACGATTCTCCTAAAGTACCATTATTTCAATGTCAACTGCTAGGGTAGAAAGCTTCATCATGACAGCTCACACAGGGACAGAAAGCTCAGAGGTGAGAACCAATACTCAGTGAGGGCATTGCTTAAAATCTGACTTTAGTCTTACAAAATCCCCAAGAATCAATGTGTCTTTTTTTCTTACAAACTTTCACCATTTCCTGCTGATAGGTTTTACGAAAAGAGGAAATAAAGGATAAATTTCAAAACAGCCACTTGGTGCAAGGAGAGGCCCAGACTCAAGTGGTGAAGGCACTGTGGTTCACATCCAACCTCCCACCATGTTTACTAAGAGGCCCAGAGTAATTTCCAGATTCAAAGAATGCTGAACAATTAACAATAGAAAAATAAAAATAATTTATAACCAGAAATAGTATAATAAAATAAGGAATGAGGAAATTAAAAATATCACCATTAGAATATCACAATAATAATTGATACTGATGAATGCTAAAATTAATAGGCAAGACGTGAAGATAAACAGGATATTTGTGTGGCCTCAAAATATCCCCCCACAAATATTTATTAAATAGCCTGATGCAAATCCTTTGATATTCCTGTCTCCAGAAGGTGAAGTTTTATTCCCCTTCCCATGAGTGTGAGTTGGACTTGGTAACTCACTTCTAATGAACAGAGCGTAGAGGGGGAAAAGTAGTAATTTTATATCAGAGAAACATGATGGGTACTATTTTTTTGTGTGAAAATTAACCCTGAGCTAACATCTGTTGCCAATCCTTCCTCTTTTTGCTGAGGAAGATTGGCCCTGGGCTAACACCCATGCTCATCTTCCTCCACTCCATGTGGGACGCTGCCACAGCATGGCCTGACAAGCTGTGTGTCGGTCCATGCCCAGGATCCAAACCTGTGAACCCAAGGCCACCGAAGCAGAGCATGCGCACTAAACCGCTGTACCACTGGGTTGGCCCCAATGGGTACTATCTTAACCAAGGGTTGAAGTCAATTACTAGTTATAAGTCATGTTGATATCACAGACCCCTAAATTAGGTGATAATAAGGGTACTTCATCTGTGTGATATTCTTCTCAAAAATCCATAAATTCAGTCTAATTATTTCTTTAGACAAAACCAAATTGAGGATTGAGGGTCATTTTACAAAATATCTAACCAGTACTCTTTAAAAGTAACAAAGTAAGGTATATATTAGAAAAGAGGAAAGATCTAAAATCAATAATCTAAGCTTCCACCTTAGGAAACTATAAAAAGATGAACAAATTAAACCCGAAGTAAGTAGAAGAAAAAAAATAATAAAAATTAGAACAGAAATCAATGAAACTGAAAACAGGAAATCAGTAAAAATAAAAGCAATGAAATAAAAAGCTGCTTCTTTGAAAAGATCAATAAAATCAATAAACCTGTAGCCAAGTTAAATAAGAATAAGAGAAGTCATGAATTAGTAACATTAGAAATGAAAAAAAAGGAGCCATCACAACCGATCTCATGGACATTAAAAAGATAATAAGGGAATATTGTGAACAAGCCTATGGTCACAAATTTGATAACCTAGATGAAATTGACCGATTCCTTGAAAAACGAAATCTATCAAAATGTATACAAGCAGAATATAGATAATCTGAATAGGCCTATATCTATTAAAGAAATTGGATTAATAATTAATAATCTTCCACAACACAAGGAATCAGGCCCAGATGGGCTCACTGGTGAATTCTATCAAATATTTAAGAAGAAAATTGAACCAATTCTCCACAATCTCTTCCAGAATATAGAAGCAGAGGGAATACTTCCTAACTCATTCTATGAATCCAGCATTACCCTATTACCAAAACCAGACAAAGACACTGCCAAGAAAGGAAAACTACAGACCAACATCTCTCATGAACATAGATAGAAAAATCCTCAACATAATTTTAGCAAATCAAATCCAACAATATATAAAAAGAATTACACAGCGCAACCAAGTGAGATTTATTCCTGGTATGCAATGCTGTTTCAGCATTCAAAAATCAACCAATGTAAGTCATCACATCAACAGGCTGAAACAACAAATTACATGATAATATCAATAGATGCAGAGAAAGCACTTAACAAAATCTTACACCCATTCAGGATAAAAAATTCTCAGCAAACTAGGATTAGAGGGGAACTTCCTCAACTTGGTAAAGAATATCTACAAAAACCTATAGCTAACATCAAACATAATGGTAAGAAATTAGAAGTTTTCTCGCTAAGATAAGGAACACAACAAGGATGTCTGCTCTCACTACTCTTATTTAATATCATACTGGAAGTCCTAACTAATGCAATAAGACAAGAAAAGGAAATAAAAATCATACAGATTAGAAAGGAAGAAACAAAACTATCTTTGTTTGCAGAAGACATGATTATCTACGTAGAAAATACCAAAGAATCAACAAAAAAAATCCCTGGAATTAAAAAGTGATTATTGCAAGGTTGCAGGATACAAGGTTAATATACAAAAGTCAATTGGTTTCTTATATACCAGCAATAAACAATTTGAATTTGAAATTAAACACAATACCATTTACATTAGGACCCCCACAAAATGAAATATTTAGGTGTAAATCTAACAAAAAATGTGCTAGATCTATATGTGGAAAACTACAAAACTCTGATGAAAGAAATCAAAGAATATCTAAATAAATGGAGAGACAGTATATGTACATGGATAAGAAGACTCAATATGATCAAGATGTCATTTCTTCCCAACTTGATCTACAGGTGTAACACAATTCTAATCAAAATCCCAGCAAGTTATTTTGGATATTGACCTACATGGAAAGACAAAAAACCCAGAATACTCAATATAATATTGAACGAGAAGAACAAAGTCGAAGGACTGACATTATCCAACTTCAAGACTTTCTATAAAGCTCTGGTAATCAAGACAGTGTGATACCAGTGAATGAGTAGGCATGATAAACAAGGAAACTGTGAGAAACTGTCAACATTTTGGAGGACACTAAGAAGACATGGCAACTAAATGCAATGTGAGATCCTGGATTGGATCTTGGAACAGAAAATGGACATTATAAGTTCAGAAACCTGAATAAGGCCTATGATTGAGTGAATAGCATTGCACTAATATTAATTTTTTAGTTTTGACAAATGTACCATGATAATATAAGATGTTAACTTTAGGAGAAGCTGGTGGAAGGGCATATGGGAACTCTACTATCTGTACTATCACTGAATCTCTTCTGCAAATATAAAATTATTTTGAAATAAAAAGTTTTTTAAAATTCCAGGCCAGTTGTTACTCACATACATACATACTAAAATACTAATAAAATGTCAGCAAGTCAAAATCCATCATTACATAAGAAAGATATATACCAGGCCTAAGTTAGATCTATTTACATATAATCTTCTCAATAGATTCAGAGACCAATAATAATTCATGACACAATCTCTTATCAAACTAGGAATAGAAGGGAACATCTTTATTTTTTTATTTTCTATTGCAGTAACATCGGTTTATAACATTGTATAAATTTCCAGTGTACCTCATTATACTTCCATTTCTGCATAGATTACATCATGTTCAACATCCAGACTAATTACAATCTATCTCCACTCATATGTGCATAAGCATCCCTTTCAACCTCCTCCCTCCCCACTTCCACTCTGGTAACCATCAATCCAATCTCTGTCTCTATGTGTTTGTTGTTTTTATCTTCTACTTATGAGTGAGATCATACAGTTTTTGACCTCCCTCTGACTTATTTCGCTTAGCATAATACCCTCAAGTTCCATCCATGTTGTCACAAATGGCTGGATTTCATCATTTCTTATGGCTGAGTTGTATTCCATTGGGTATATGTACCACATCTTCTTTACCCATTCATCCCTTGATGGGCACTTAGGTTGCTTCCAAGTCTTGGCTATTGTGAACAATGCTGCAACGAACACAGGGGTGCATGTATCCTTACGTATTGGCGTTTTCATGTTCTTTGGATAAATACCCAGCAGTGGAATAGCTGGATTGTACAGTAGTTCTATTCTTAATTTTTTGAGGAATCTCCATACTGTTTTCCATAATGGCTGCACCAGTCTGCACTCCCACCAGCAGTGTATGAGTGTTCAAGAAGGGAACATCTTTAGTTTGATATAGCACATCCACAGAAATCTACAGCAAACATCATATTCAAATGTGAAATGTTACAGGCATAATTTTGAAATAAAATAAGATAAAAACAATAAAGATATATGCTAACACCGTTTCTCTTTTTCATTGCCTGTACACAGTACATTAATGAAAGAAAAACAAAGCATAAAAATCAGAAAAGAAACAAAGTCACCACAACAAACTGGAAGAGCAAAGGTTAAGAATAAACAGAATATTTTGGAAAAAAGAAAAGAATAAGTGTGGAAAATTTCCCTACTAGTTATCAAGGCATTTTAAATTTAGAATAATTAAAATGCATAGTAAAAGAATAGAAATGGACATATAGACTACTGGAATGTAACAAAGACCTATGCACAGATTGTACATTTATGCAAACCTGATATATGGTAGATAGGGCTCTGCACATCTATAGGGCAGAAAGAACCTTTTAATATAAAGTTCTTGTACAATTGGTTATGCATATGGAGAGAGCAAACATAAAATCCTTATCTCACAATATACCAAAAATTCAAATTTATTAAGACCTTAAACGAGAAAGGCAATGCTTAAAAACTTTCAAACAATAATACAGAAAAATATTTTTAAGCTCTCCATAGAAGGAAGGAGGTAAAACTGCAAACCTTGAACTTTTCTTATCAATAACAGCATAAAGAGAATGAAAAGACAAATCCAACCTGAGAAAAGATACAATACACACACAAAAAATAGAATCCAGAAAAATAAAACCAACCCAATAGAAAAATGGGTCAATGTCAAACAGGTATTCCATAAAAGAGGAAAAAGGAATTGTTGACAAACCAAAGAATGCTTCATCTCATGGGAAATCAGGGAATGCTAATTGGAAGTAGAATATTATTAGATATACCACATTTATAGACTGGCAAAAAAATTCAAAATCTGAGTTTATAGAGAGTTGTTGAACATCTGAACTCTGCTTTTATTGCTTGTTCATGTCTAAAATGGAAAAATCTTTTGGAAAACTATTTGAAATTGCCTCAAATCTGAACAGTCACGTAAGCTACGACCCAGTCCTTCACTCTTAAACGTGCATCCTAGAAAACTTTTGCACCACATGCACCAGAATTAAAATGTTCACAGCAGGTTTACGCATAATAGAAAAAGAGAAAGAAGAACACGAAAGAAAGGAAAGAAATGTCCTAATAATCCATATGCTCCTCAGAAGTAGAATAAATACATTTTGATATATTCAGATAATGGATTAATGCTGCTGTATTTTGAAAACAAGGTGTGAAAAAAAGCCAGTTGCAGAGGACATGAAAAATAAATTTTGAACTTAAAATAATAATGAAGTGTATCCACATACACACCACTCACACGCATACCACACACGTACTTAAGTATTATATTATTACGTTATTTTAAGTGTGTATGATTATAAGAACAATTAAGAAAATGATCAATACAAAATTCAGGAGACTGATTAACTCTTAGGTAGGAGAAATAGTCGTACAGTAAGGGGAAGTACATAGATATTTACTTGATTTGTTATTAGTATTATCTTAAATAATATCTTATATTTATTCTGGTATGTGAGATATACTGCATGTTTTTCAATAGTAAAAACAAAAAATTTCAGTTTGACATTTTTGTGATTCTCACCCCTCTTCCTTCTGCCTCTTCCTGGTCCCTGTCTGTTCTGGCAGCCTGGGCCCTACCTCACACCTAGTATCTGAGCTCTAGCTTAAGATAACCAAATTAGTTTCTCTTGCTTACATCCAAGTATCCTGACTGAAACACAATATGAAAATAACATTTCCAATTTCGAATGACAAATATTATCCCCCTAGGTATCTAACTACCATTGGTTTTATTAATTTTACTGCATACATGTTACCAATTTCCAAATGCTTTTGCAGATTTCTATAAAAGAATTTGTACAAAACAGCACTGATGATAATGTATTCAACATATGAAGACATACACAAAAAAAGAAAAAAGAAAAACAAGGTGAAGCAAACCCTCAACCTTGTTTTCTCAAGTAGACTACATATTTGGCTAATTATCTCTAATAAATCTTTAATCCTATGTTGTGTTTCTCCCACCATTCTACATAAAAATCAGCTAATATAAGTTAAAATTCCCTTAAGCAAAATATAACTATCACAAAGAATCAGTTGAAAGAAAACAAAATCATATGTGACTTTAAATTCTGACAGTGCCTTATACTTTTCTACAGCTTTCATAGCTGAAGTCTCCCAGTTCATGAAGTAGTCAGTTTGAGTACTGCCTGTTTTACAAATAAGGAACCCGCAGTCCAGGTAGGTTAAAAGATTCATCTGAGGTTGTAGAGCAGTCAGTGACAACTCTGACACTGATGCTGCAAATTTAGAGAATTGTTTTCCTCCTTTAAAGGGACAGTTTCTATAAAGCACTTGCTACGGTGATGAACACATAGTGAGTGCTTAATAATAAAGGTGGATTCTGTCTCTGATCCCCTCCATTTTCCTCACTTGTCTTCCATGCAGGTGACTGTTCTGAGATATAAATCTCAAGTCTCAGTAAGAATGTTGAGTTGACAGTATCCAAAGTCACACAGTGGCTCTTCCTATCCCGATCCAAATAAATGTATTTCTGCTAATGTGTCATTTGTCAATTATTACTACACTTAGATTATCATGTGATCTCAAATTCCAAATAAAAATATCTAGAAGGTTAGAAAAACTCCAGATTTTCAGCAATACGTAGATATAGCGTCCAGATACTTAACTGACTTTTGTCCAGCTTCCATCTGGTATCACACATAGTGGACAGACCACAAAACTGGCCATCGGCCACTTGGATTTTGCTTTCTGTGGTTTGACATTCAGTAAATCATGTAACTTCCCCAAATTTCGGCTTCCTCATCTGAAAACAGAGGTAGTTTAACTAGATATTCAATAAGGTCCCTCCCTGTGAGTCCTCTTATTATTATTATTTTTTAACTGCCATGAATTTACAGTATCTTGTGGTTACTGCCAATACAGAAAGCCGAATGACAGCTTTAGGCACTGGTGTTTCTCAGTAATGCACTTGAGGCTACAGCACAGAAGGGCTTAGTGAATCAGTGGTGGTGCCAGAATTAGAATCGCGCCTAATCTACTGTTTTTCTACTGAGCCATACTGACTCCAGTTAATAATAAAACAAGATTTAAAGGGCAGAACTCCATGATTTCATATCCACATATGCAAGGGTAAGAGTGAAAGACGCTGCTATAAAATCATCTCACCATAACGACTGTCGAGTATTTACACTGCTGCAAAAAATGTGTACTCCTCTGATCTTGCCGGACAAATAGCAATATTTGGTTCAAAGATTACAGTGGATCAAAAAAAATTAGAGCCTGGTTACTCACATGTCTGAAAACTCTGCATACAAAGGTACATTTGAACAGCCTTGACTAATAAAAGGACAATTGGACTTCTAAACATTCATAGTAGCCTCGTACTCAAGGGACTTTGTATTGAAAGGACTTAAGCAATGAGCTTAAAATTCAGGGCTGAAAAGAACCATTGATTGAAGTAGACCTTATCTATTTCAGGACTACAAATCACTAAAAAATTATTTCCAGGTAACAGTTATTGATCATGCATGTGCTAGGCATAGTTACAATCATTTTTAATGTATTAATTCATTTAATCCTCACAACAATCCTCTGAAGTAAACATTACTATTATTCCCAGTTTATGTGTGAAGAAACAGAGGTCTGAGGTTATATAACTAGTACAGGGAAGAACAGGAATCAAGAATAGTTTTTGTTGAACATGAGACCTTCTTCTTGTATGTTAAATAGCCATGTTAACGAATATTTTACACTCGATTTTTACTTGCTTATATAGGAGCACACATTGAAGTATGCGCTCGTCTATGATGTAAAATAAAAAATTGTAAGAGCTAAAATTAGTTTTCTGTATCATCGTATTGTCTCAAAAACTTTACATATCACTTGTTTATGTGATGTTAACTGTTTTAAATGGAGGTATACTGAAGCTGAAAAAATTAGGCTTATTTCACAAATAAAAACAAGTAAATTTTTGGTCATGGTTTTACAAATGCTTTTATTGTATGATATTGTACCTTTACCTTAAAATATATAAGCAGCTCCAATCATCTCCAAAACTTCTTATTTATTCAGAGAGATAACACTTGATATCTTAAATCCTGATTTGTGTACTTTCCCATTAGCTGTTTTTTCTTAAACTAACAAAATTTTTAATTTGATTTAGAATGAAAATAAGTGAAGTCTATTGTTGATTCTCATTTGCAAACCGAGGCACTTGGTATGAAGTTCATAAAAATCGCAGGCACCGTAATTTATTGATCTGAAGACCTGAGCTTCATTTTTAGTTTATTTCCTGAGAATTCATCTTGTGACATTGCCTAAAGCATATCCTTTGCAAATATACCAATGGATAACATTAGTTTCCTAAATAAGGTTTACTAGCTGAGACTGAATTTTCTTTTCAAGTGTGGCAAGAAATGAAGGCTGCTGCTCAACTCCATTAAGCAGTCATTGTCTGCTAGGTTAAATGTTTTGTGGGGTGGGCACTGGTGCCAGAGACACACCTGGAATAGAGGGTGATAGGGTCACCCAGCCGCCTCCCTACTTTGCAGGACCCAAGTCTCATCTGAGCAGGGTTTTCATCAAAGCACATGTCTAAATCATACCTTCATTTATACTGTAGGTGGCAGGATTTTTATGCTTTACATCTTGCTATAATCCTGTATTTTCTTGCAAATGAAAACTTAAGGTGCCTCATTCATCAGATCATGTTTTATAAAAATAATCACATGGTTCCAGAGAGGGGTCAGGCCTTGAGGTGGGTGCTTTTTGTTCTTGTTATAGTTTTTGAACTAATTGACATTATTTGATCCGATCATACTTTATATATATTTTAATTTTTTTCTCTTTATTCTGCAATTTCAGTCTTTTTCTAAATTTTGAAAATTATTCAGTAAATCAAAAGCAATAATGGTTGAAACTCTTAAAAACAGAATTCACTCCTTTTTAAGGTGTGAAAATAGTTATATCTGCACTGAATCAATTATTCCAAATGACTTTACTTCAAGAACTACTGATTTAGGTACACTTATTCCTGAAATGGTATCCTTTTAGTCATTAAAAATTGAAAAAATAGCAAGTTAAAAACACAAAACAAAAATTTACCAAATCTTTTTAAGCTTATGAAACTGTGAATTTTAAAATCCTTACTTAGATCTCCAATAGTATAAAACACTGCCGTTTACATTTTTGCGACGTTTATATATATTTAGGTATATTTAAAATCATCACTATTTTTTCATTCCATACTAAAACATTTTCATCATCTGTCTTCTTAAAAACAAATTATGTCAGTGGAGATAGTTTTCTTGGCTAGCCGTTGTAAAGACTAATTTACTTATATTTTAAACACCCATAAAAATTCATGTTTTATTATAGATTTCAAAGCTCTAAAACAAAATTAATCAGGGTGGCTTGAAGTTCATCAAAATGCTTTGGCTTCTCTTTGATTTGAAGTGAACATATGCTCTTCCTTAATAACTGTTACTTACTCGACTCACGGGAAATAGCAAATTATTTAAAAGTTAAACAACTGAAATAGCTTAATATTCTATTTCAGCCCCTTTACATTTCTTCTACTTGGCCCGTACTCTCAACTACCCTAAGGAAAAGTCTCTGTACGAATCTCTACCTTTGCTAACAGTAAGATGACTATCACCCACATCTGCTTAAGGAGAAACACAGAAGATCTACTGTGTACAAATATGCTCACACAGGCATTTTAAAAGGAAATTTAGTTTTTCTTTAGTCTAAGTTTATGAATATTTCTGAGTAAAAAAACCCAAAAAACCAAACACCAGATCTAGAGCTATGCTCTGTTTTCCTTTGAAAGTCTTCATAAGTTTGCCCCAGTGTTTGAAATACTTAAGTGTGTCGGCATGACCGTAGTGCACACATACACACGCACAAATGGACCATACTAATAGCACCTTTTTGTTTCTGGGGCTCAAGATTCCATCATCAGGACTAGATTCCAACCTTATGTAGATGAGAAAATTAGAGACAAAAAAAAAATCTCCTATCATATTCTCAATAGAGTATAGACTTTCTTAAAAAGAATACCATTTTCATGTTTTCTCTTGCAGACGTCAGATCTTAAACTTTTGGTAATATCTTTCATGAGTTTACAACTTTCTAGTCCACAAAATACTTACATGGCGTATCATCTGAGCTTCACAGTAATTCTGTGATTTAGGCATAGAGGTATTATTCCCATTTAGCAGAATAGAAGAAATCTGAGGCCTACAGAGGTTGATTTGCTCAACATCATACAGACTGACCCCAGGTTTTCTAATTCTAAATTTAGTTCAGTACTGCACCACCATCCATCTCTGTACTCTAAAACAATGTATGATAATTTCTGTGGAAAACTGGGTACATTCTATCACGTGTGCCTTTAAAATTTGGTTTCCTTTGAAATCTGTGCTATGGTAAATTTAGTTTCTGAAGTGTTCCATTTTGTGTTCATCGTGGCCTCTCCTACCATGGCCTGAAGAGGGCAAAACAAAAAGTAAACATTTATCCTGATTATTTCAGGTCATATTCCAGTTGGGCAATAATATTGGTTTATGTTTAACTTAATTCTCTCTTGTGGAAGTAGCATTAATTCACTTTTCCTTGAATTATCGTCCCAAATGCAATGATGTTCCACATCCTATGATAATATAGGCACAGCAGATCCCAGAATCATTAGCATCAAGTAACTGCACGTCCACCTTATGCAGAATGTTTTATGCACAGATCCACAAAGAAGGCTGATGCTCTACAGATCTTGTAGAGCAGATAACTAGTTAGACTGAGAGCCCAAATGCACATATAGCTACATTCAAAATTCTCTTGGTTAAAAAAAGGTAAACATCAAAGAGTTTGTTGCTCTTATTGTCATTTTAGGTTTTAAGCATTTTTCTTCTATGGCAAGTCACATTACCTAAAAGTGACACGGGTAGAATCATGCCCAGATATAAGGCAAAACTGCATAACTGAGCTTCTAAAGCCTTTATGGCTAAATCTCTCAACTTTGGGACATAGTAGTCAGTGCAGGAATGAGAGGATGAAACCACTTGCAGCTACCAGGTGCTTTGGCTAAGCTACCCACAAAGAGAGCACATGGCAGTGATCTGAAATTTCCGCAGGAATAAAAATACCTAACAGCAGCATAGTACTTTATTTCACTTAATGCAGTGACTGGGCCTTGACCTGAAAGCTCTAGCAGAATCCCACTCTGTGTTTGATGTGTATTCAGCCTGCAGTGGTGACATACAGCTGTGGATTAGGCATACAGTAACGCCAGGATTTTCAGTATTAGACCCAGGAAGACTGCCATAAATGGACATTTCTACACAGGACCTTATATGTATGGAATTCTTGGAGTTGGAGAAGTAACAAGAAAAAAATCATTCTTTTCCTTTGTTCCTCAGAAGTTACCCTTATGAGGAATTCTGGGGTCCTGACTTTTAACCTCTCCCAACCCCTAGGCTGTATTTAGATGTATAAGAAGAGTTTTAAAAGCCATGTTCTATCTACTAAATTTAAATTTTTGGTAGATGACTTTCTACTTGAGCCTTGGAAGTTGAAGCATAGCTAAATATAGTTTAATGTTGTAATTATGTAAAACTTACACCTAAACAAAGCTGCTACATATCACCATTAAGGGCATGCCTAAGAGGTTTTGTATATATGATCATTAGCCATATATAGGCCATTTTAGTAATGGTTGTAATTATAATTATTTTCATCTAATTAATTCACATGGATTTTTCTCTTTTCTTAATTCTCTAGTATCTATAAAGTGTCTGCTTAATATCCGTGCTACACTCTCTTGATTCATTTGCTTGCATGATTAGTCTCCTTTCCTATCCCTCAGCCCTGTTCAGTAAAAGGCAAAAGTCCTGAATCCTAAAATTTCCAACATCTTGCCATATAGGTAGGCCTGGGGTAATATATGCCTACCCTGCCTATAACAACCTTTCTCAGAAATTTTGAGTAGGATTTTTAGATGCTTCATGATTCCCATCCCAATCTAGAAATATGTGTGTGTGTGCACGTATGTGCGTAAGTACGTTAGTGGTGGTGAATACGAAGGCTTTTGTAAGAACTGAAGGGTTAAAAACTCAGAAACTCTGAGCTTGTGGATTACAGAACCTTTAGACGACCAAAAATTGCTTGACATGTAAAGGAAGAGATAAGAACGATGTCACAGGTGGGAAGAGGTGAGGAGGGATCTCCAGATACTCTGAAGTTCCCAGAGACAGGCCTTTACCACAATGGACTTTAAAATGAAATCACACCAACTCTAAGTTGACCATTACACAGATGAAGGAAGGAGAAGAGTGTAGGTTGAGGAAAGAGGGAATGCACCTTCTGCCTGCCCTATTTAAAATAATAAAATCTGTTATTTATGGAGCTCTCACTATGGGCTGGACACTGTCATAAAACTCTGCATAGCATATTCCATTTAATTCAGATGAAAAGTCTATGATGTAGGTATCATTATCTCTGAAGCTCAGAGAAGATAAAAACCAGGCTCAAGATTAGATAACTAGTAAGTGATAGGTCTGCTTGACTTTTAAATCTAAAATTTTCTCCTATTTCATAGGGCTTTGGGGAGGAGTAAATGAGAGTTCCCAAAGTACTTGGAATAAACATAAACTCTTAACCACCTCGCCAACATCATCTTCCTTTTACTCAAGTGTGCTACAATCACATTATCTTACTCTCTAAAACTGGGAGATAAAACCCTTTAGCCTCAAGGCATTGGCATTTGTTGGTCTCTCTGCTTAGAGTGCTCTTTACTCAGCTTATCCTGTGTCTTACTCCTTCTCATCTTTAAGTGTCAGCTCAAATGTCCTCTACTGTGAGATGCCTTCTCTGACCATTGCATCTAAAGTCCCTATAACACTTTGCATGAGTAATAATTTATTCACTTTATTACTATTTATTATTTGCCTCTTTTACAAACATTAGTCCATGAGGGTAGGTACATCTATGTCTCCAGAAACTGCCATAATATTGACGTAAAGGCACTCAATATATAGGTGAATGAATGAACAAAATAACCTGATTCATAGTCTGGCATACGTCTTAGTCATTGCATATGAATCTCCTCCATTCTCTAATCACTATAACAAAAGCAAATAAAGGTCAACAAAATGATGAATTATCGACTATTTCCCTTGTCTACAATGTGTGATTTGTTAAAATGAGAGGCCCTCAGATTTTTGTCCTTTAATTCTTGAATGTGAGGCTCATTCAAGCACTCTCATCCTCCCTGCTCCAGACTTTGGATCTAAAGGAGAACTGAAACAAAAATAAACACATACATATATACATACATAAATAGGGTTACCAGTCCTGCAGTCTACTCAGGCTCCACTAGTCACAGGAAGCATCCCTTTGAGGGCCTTTGTTTAATCATAGCTTACATGTTGTAATTCCTCCTGGAGGTGCACACATGACATGAGTGAGTGAAGCTGGCCTGGGGAGAGCATTGAACACAGGAGTATATATGGTCCACGTAAAGGGAACAGCTCCACCCCAGCTCCAGCTAATTGCTGGGTGATGATCCATGGTCAAATAAGGCTCAATGGTGCCAAATATTGTTTTCTTTTTTTAAGAGAGGCCAGAAATTAGATTTTTATGCAAAATCTTTCTAATTCTAGATAACAAAAATTAATGTAAAAAATTTAAAATATCATATGTGGAAAAAAATCTGTGGGGCCGTGCTCTTACTAACCACCAGTTTTACTAATCTTCACTATCTGACATCAGTTTCTCCTCCTTCTCTACCTTCAAGGAGAAGTTCTTGAACTATAAAGGCAAAAACTAAATTCAAATACACTTTAGACAAGATCTCAATTTCCTCCAGTTAGAATACAGGATCTTCAATAAATTTCTCTTCTTCCCTGAGCTTCAATTTCTTATAAAAGTTGAGATATTATTGATTGAATAGAATAATTAGGGTCAAACTTCCTCACAGGGAATAAAATCTCAACGATAATTTATCATCTAGAATAAAGCAATTAATTTAATGTTCAAACTGTCTTTTTTAGGATTGAAATCAACACTTCTGCATAAATTCCAGACCAATTGTGGCAGTTCTTGAATAAAAACAAAAATAAAAAACTGCATAAGTCCAATTTAAAAAAATCATATCATAATCAAGCATCTACTCTTGCTATCAATTATGTATGTCTAGGGAAACATGAGGACCCACTAAAAAAAGAAAGAAAGCAACAGTTCTTAGAAACTTATGGTGAGTAGTATGTTACTTTTTCACTTTTTTGTGGACTGTACTTTCATCTCAAGAAGATATGGTAAGAATTGAAGAAGGGAAAGGTCAAAATTTACAAAGGTAATTAACAGTGCACTATGGTGATTTGTTGATCAATTTTACTCAAAACAGCATATTTCTCCATTTTTTCTTCATTAGAAAGAAGTAATTTCCTTCTTTATTATGAATAATTTTTAAGTAAATGCTGGATTTATGAAAGTTTCAGGAATCCCAATTCTAACACCACAACCTCTGATGACTATTTAAAGAAGGATTCCTTGGTCCTGTTCCCATTTCATTATTATTAATAATAGCTATCTCATATTAGGTGCAAAATATGGGTCAGAGTTGCACAAGGGGTTTTGTATACCCTACCTCTAATGTCTACAACAACCATGCAAGGTAGGTCTTATTCTCATTTTATGGACAAAGAAAGTTTCAAAGGAGTTGAATGACAAATATTAAAGGAATCTGTATTTGAACCAAGCCAGAGCTAAGTGGCTCCAAATGTCTTATTTCCCTCCAGTGTGTGTGTGTGTGTGTGTGTGTGTGTGTGTGTGTGCATGCCTGTGCGTGTGTGTATGTATTTAAGTGTTGTGATTTGGAAATTGATAATAATTAGATTCATGTTGATATACAACTTGTTAATTATTCCTGGTATTTCAGATATATACCACAAAGCTTATTATTACCAACCTGCTTAATTCTCAGGCCAGATGTTATAGAAAAGAGTGAGGCTGATAAAAGGCAACTTGTTAAAAATTTCTTGTTAACTTACATTCTGACCTACAGAGAAAATTATTCTGTAATGTTTTGCCCTCAAAACAAAGGATACAAGTTTATTCTTCTAAGTACTCGAAAAGCTAAAGCCCATATTCCCAACAACATAATAAAAATCTAAAACATTAAAGCAAATAAGTGATATCCTTAAGCCAGATTTTGAAAAGATTTTAAAGTCAGTCGCCCTTTCGTTTCCCTCATCTTAACATCACAACCTATTTAATTTTAATTACTCAATTCAGATTTCAATTATCCAGTCAACAGATAAGTATTTTTAAAAGAGCGCATACAAATTTATCTTGTTGTCTGGATTGCCAAAATCTGTGAAGTTTTCTCATGAACTGGTGACTACAGAATAAACCTAACTACAGATAATCTTTACTTAAACAAAATTAAACAGCAGAATAATTAGTAATCTTAAAAGTAGTAATGAGATAGATTAAAAACTTATGAAATGCACATATTATCGAAAGCAGAAAAGTTCACTTTTGCATTCCTCTCAAAATAGAATTTTCTTTCTTCCAGACAGTCAAGTTAATAGTAAAATTTTATCAATGTAGCCTAATGATCAGTTTGACAATAAAATAAAATTCACACACAATTTCAAGTACGGGAAGACTATGTTAAATACATTAAAACAAAGAGAAAAGGATGATGCTTCTAAGAAGTTTTCAGTAGTTCAATTACTGGTATCCAGCGCATATCTTTGAATAACTTAATTTTTTCTCTCAAAGTAAATCTATGGTTAATCAAGTTTTGCCATTTCTATCTAGTCCCCAGTTCATTTGCGGTTGTTCACCATACAATTTTGGTAGAAATACTTACAAGCATTGTTAAATTCCTTTTTAATTTATCAATTAGTTTGGTTTAATGTCAATGACATGAACATCTAGGAATGCATAGCGATTTATTTCTAAGGTGTTTTGTAGAAAAGGACTTTTGAATTTTCCATCTGCCAAGGTTATGAAAATGATCTCCAAAAGCTCCCAACAGTTTTCATCAAATAATGCAACAGAGATGGTATTTAATCACATTCACTAAGCGGTTCTTTCTTTATTTCATAAAGTTTGATATTAATTAAATACATACATTTCTGGAACTATAGGGACCATGCACTAAGAGGAATGTAAAAGAGGTAGAAAGTATTGTTGAATATAGTTGGAAATACTCCTTGGAAAGTTTTAAACTTACGTACAGACCCCTCTCTGCATGGAGGCCCTTATTTCCTTTGCTCATGAAGCTCATTTTGCAGCTGACCCAGTGGGATATCAGGGCTTTACCTTGCCCTTTGTCTCTAGAATGAAGTCACCTATGAATAGTTAGTGGAATCAGCTGTGCAAGGTCATTTGTAGGTATAGTCTCTGCGTTAAAATAATTATAATATAAAAATATAAATATTCATATATATATATTTGTGCTAATTTGGATGTGATATTTTCTTCTAAAAATAATGCATACTCCATACTCCTGGTGGTCAATAATGATCCCTACACCTATGTGGGGGTCTTTAGGTCCAGATCAACCTGTCTGTCTTTGTATTCTGCCCTTGTGATCAGTGGAGACAAATTACTCTGATCTCGTCTCATTTCAATCTGATTGCTCCCGGTTCTCCTTTGTGCACTCTGAGCTTCCTTTCTGATCTCCACATGCCACATACTTTTTCACATCTATGTCATTGCTCAATCTACTCTCTCCATGTGAACTTTTATTTCCATGTTTCTAAGTCTTCCCTATTCTCCAAAAAGCAGTTTAAACATCTCCTCCTCCAAAAATGTTTCCATTCTTAGATGGAAGTAATCTCACCCTCTCTGAGTGGTTCTCAAGCTGAGCACGCATATGTGAATGCTCTTTGGAGAGCTGATTATAGTGCAGTTACCAGCCTCCATTCCTAGGTATTTGGTGAAATTATTCTGATACATGCAATTCAATAACATATTTTGAAAACAAATCATTAGCTTAAAACTTCTCTGAGCCCTAATGGCATTTTGACTTCATATCCCTGCACCTTGAAGAGTGAACTCTTTTTCTTAATTCAATATCCCTTCCCCATTAACTTGCAATCCCCAAGTCCTTGAGTCACTCCTGAGAAAAAGAAAAGAGGTAGCAAATGGTTAAGAATTTGAGTTCTTAAAAGAGTCACTTTTAGGTCTGAAGATAAATCTACTTTTGAGAGTATGAACCGGGGCAAGTTGCTTAGCTCTTCTAAGACTTGAATAGCTCAACTATAAAATTGGGGTAATAATTTTGGAGTTTAGAGTTTTATTCTCCTTTATTCATGTTTTCATAAGGAAACTTCACTCTGAGAAGAAACATTAATGGAGTAACAGTTCCTATACAGCCACTTACTCACTCAATATTCAGTCTATATATTAATAGAACCCCAATAGTATAGGGAAGCAATATGCGCAGCTATAATCTACACACCATGCCCATCTTCCAGCTAGAGGTGATTATGTGACATTGGCCAATGAGATGTATGTGAAAATCATTGGGAAGAGATGCTGAGAAAGCTCCTTATGTCGGGGAGGCGGGGGTGGGTGGTGTGGAGATAGACTAAGCATGTTTGCACCATTTTATCTTTGGTCTTTTTTCTTTCCTACAGCCTAGAATATGAACATGATTGTTTAGGCAGCCATATTTTAACTTCTAAAAGTCTAAAAGAACCACAACATCCTTTTCCCTGATACTCTAATGTCAACAACCATCTAATTTTCTTGTCTTGAGAGAAAACTGAACCACTATATTGTTTAAGTCTCTGGGGATGTCAGTTACTAGCACTCAAATGCAATTTCTAACTGAAACAAACTTCTTCTACTCCTTATTCCTATTCTTCAAAGGAAGAGAGTAGGTATCTATTTGTCAGACTGAGAAAACAATATATACACACATCACCTAGTTTCTCTTCTCTCTTTGATGGAAGTAGATGTTCAGCCTGTGACTGCAGCAGGGTGGGTGAGTTTAATTCTGAGGGACACCTATTAAGAAGGCCATTAGGAGTCAAGCTGATTCACAGAATTCTTTGCATTCTCCAATCCAACTACCATAATAAAGCTGGCATTTTGACTCATCATCAAACCTACATCATACCTACATAGTGGGATTGTTGTGCTATTTAATGCAGCATTGACTAGAAAATGCCTAGTCTAGCACCTGATGCCTAAGTATTAGCTACTATAATCATGACCATCCTTATTACTATCATCATTATGCAGATCCTTTTCACTGGTGAGTCACAGCTGTCCTCCTGCTGGCTTTAGGCTGTTATTTTAATTCCTCCAAGTCTCTCTCTAGCTGTGATTTTTGGCTTTTCTTTACCCTGTACCACATGAACTTCTTTTTCTTGCCTACATGATTCTAATTTTTCTTGCTTCAAGCCATATTGCTCCTTTTGATGTGTATCTTAGCTTTAAATAAGGTTTAAGTAATATATGTTGAAGTGACCAGCATACCACCTGAAACAAAATAGGCATTCAATCAATGTGAATTGAATGTGAATCTTAGCAATCCTTGCCTTTGTCAGTTCCCAGTCCCTTGGGCTATCTCCACAGCCCTTGGCCACCAGTTGCCCCAAGGAGCATGAGATATTCACAGATTGGCTCTCTGCACACCACCAAGACTTTGGCATATGTCTTGGTCCCTTCTTCCTTCCCCTAGCCTGAGATTCTGTTCCTGACATCAGAAAAACACATTTCCCTTTTATGAATAATATTCTATGTTTTCTAATATACCTGTAAAAGTACTTTTGATCTTATGATTTAATAGATATTTCTAACACTATAGAAAAGGGAAAATATTGTTAAATGTGGGCAAAGGAGGAAACAGAAATAAGGAGTAATAACACAAATGAAGCTTCTCACATATACTGGTATGTTTGATAAAGTGGCTGAAAAAATACTCTTTTGTGCAAAGAAGTGAGCTAATATAACCATCTTCTAAACTTCGGCCTCTTAAAATTATATTTACATTATTTATTGTTATGGCATCAAGAATATAATTAAATAACTCTGTCTCCAAATTCAATGGCTTTGCCTTCCAGACCAAGGCCATCACAGACAGCTGGCCAGGCTCTTCCCTGTACTGCTGTAGGGGGCCCTGTTCACATAGACTAGGATGTGAATAGTGCCCCTTGGAGTTGTTTTACATGGTGGCCAAACTCCAGACTCTACATCAATTATTTTTTCATTATTTTGGGTCATCTTTGTTGAAGAAATAAAAATAAAATTTAGATTTGGAAAAAAAATCAGTGATTACATGTTGGAAGAGCTTTCTGAAAAAGGTATTTCAGGAAAAATCATGGTTCTTTTGGGTTCAGGATTTTGTCCATTCTATTAAGTAACTGGATAAATTAAATAATAATTAGAGATAGGTATATACCTTAGTGGATTACTGATGTTTAAAGGTTGGTGGTGGAAGAAGTTGGACTTGGTGATAATCCTTAGAAGTAACTTCTTATAGTGTAAAGTGAAATATTAGTAAAATCAGAAATTGAAAACTGATGTAAAACTCTTAACCTGTTTTAGAGTCATTCAAGTCATCACCAATAATTCTATTTAGGGGCTGGCCTGGTGGTGTAGTGGTTAAGTTCTTGCACTCCACTTTGGAGGCCCAGGGTTCGCAGGTTCAGATCCCAAGTGCAGACCTACACACCACTCATCAAGCCATGCTGTGGTGGCATCCCATATGCAAAAAAATAGAGGAAGATTGGTGCTGACATTAGCTCAGGGTCAATCTTCCTCAAGCAAAAAGAGGAGGACTGGCAACAGATGTTAGCTCAGGGCCAATCTTCCTCACCAAAAGAAAAAAAAGAATAAATAATAATTCTATTTATTGTTTCCTCAATGTTTTCTTATATTATAAATAGTTAACTGCATATAGTATTTTTTTACCACTTGTAGTAAATACTCTTTTATGAGAACTACTCAAATGCCAAGATTTAAATTTCAAAATACTATTTTTTTCCACAATCAAAAATATAACATTTTTTACACTCTCAAAGTATTTTTTCTTTTACCAAGTACTTTATATGAACAATAATCTTGTAAAAATTCTTTGTATTTTAACATTTGCCCACTGCTACCAAATAGCCCCAAATAATACCCTTTGATTATGCTTAAGAATGAAAATGTGCATGTGGTATAAGAGTCCCCTAGTGCCCAGGCTGTGATATATGACCCGGCACTCTTGTCTAACATTGAATAATTTAGGAGTAGGTACTTGATCCAAGCTGGGTTAGATTATCCCTCTCAAGAATTTACATTTGAAATAAGGAGAAGGAAACTACAAATCCATGATGAAGTGGATATTGTTGACTGAATTGTGCAGAGTTCACAAATCTCTAGTTATAAATCTCTTTTTATGTTCTGCATATCTCTGAACTGTCCTTATATATATTTTTTTTATTTAGTATGTATTTATTTTCAATTGTTTGCAACCAAACTATTCTTCACTAACATGTATAATAGTAGGAACTTATCTTGCTCTCTACTCCAGTCAAAAAGCCAATGTAACTGGCATATCACCTTACTGCTACAACAACTTTATTAAAGAACAGCTTTGACATGATACTTCACTGCTCAGTTTTCAATGACTTCTTATTGCCTCTAAATAAGAGCTTTTTGAAGTAGGCATTGCTGGTATTTTATAAACACTCAAAAAGGTTGAGGAATCTATTTAAAAAACCACACGCTTAGAAAGAGGCAGTACTTGGGACCCAGAACTATCAGCTTCTAATGCCATACTTCATATTAATAAAGAAACAAAATTAACATACTTGAAGAGCACTTTAGATTACATAGTGCATTCATGGAATTGTTTAATTTTATATTTAAAATAACCCTGAGAGAGAATGCATGTAGCATTCATGCTTATTTTATTCATTCAACAAATTTACTGACCTCTTAAAGTGATTGCCATGGTCATATAATTATAAATAAGAGCTAAAAAAATTCCTTATCATATGAAGCTTACCTAACAGTGGGAAAGCATCAAAGCAACACATAACATATATTTCCAGTCAGGAACAATTATTCTGAAGGTGAAGTACAGAGCGTACTTTAAACACTGGAGAGGGTCTGAGATTTTACACTATTTGAAAGCTAACAAGTTAGTCTGTCATAGTTTCATGGATACTGGCAGAAGATGTGAGATTCTTAGGTCAGAAACAAAGGACAGTTTATTGCTCACAACAATAGCAGTATCCAGAGTATCAGCACTGTGCCAGTTTCTCAAACCCCAATTCCCACGGGGCAATACAAAGAGAGACAGGTGACACCTACACACACAATGAATCATACCACGGGGGAGGAAGCCTGAGCTTAGGGAAACCAAATATAATGGGCAGTAAGCCTCCCTGACCTTTGTTTTAGAGGAACACTTATCTTTATTCTACTGGACAGTATAAAAATCTGACTTTTGCCAAAGAGAAATACAACGTCTATCTTCCTAATCCGTTTACTAAACAAATATCCTTGAAAAGATAGTGCAGGATCAAAGTTCTGTTCGAGGAGGTGAGGTAGCTACCATTTGTGAGGCATTGTACCAGAGAAAAGGGAGTTAAGCAGAGAAAGAGTTCCAGAAATCTCCGTAGAGTTCCCTTCAAGTCTTTGGGGACCAAAAAACAAACCTTAAAATAGCAATAGGCATATAAAAGTCAAGAGTAGAAATACACGTACAATAATCAGGAACGACTGTAGTCCCTCAGCTACACGCATCTTGTTTTTTGTTTAGTATTGACAGTTTTGCTTTCTGTATTTTAATGGGTAGAAGAAAAAGAAGCATTAAAAATGTGCTGAGCACCTTCTTTGCACAAAACTTGAAATGACGGAAATGGTTCTGTCATTTCAAAGGATAGAAAATGGGAAACAAGTATAAAGGTGAGTTGTTAATGTTTTGTCTGCAGAAAAACAATAGGCTTTTTAAAAAACTGTCTTCAATGAAGACAATGAAGGATTGTTATCAGGAAGAGCCTCTCCTGTTCTGCATCTACCCTGCAAGCAAATCCAGATGCAACCAGTTTAGTTCAGATCAAGCCATAAGGAAAGACTTTTTGACTCTGAGGTTGGTTAGCCACAAACGGGGGTCCAAACAGGGTCCTGCTATTCGAGATCATTAAACCTTGGACTGACAACTGTCTGTTTGAGATACTTATATGCTCAGTTTTAAAAATGAGACAACAAAATAGTTGAAGTGGTGAGAGCAAATGGGCAAGGTGATGTCTATTGAAGATTTTCAGATTGCCGAATTAAAGTGCTTATTTCAGTGGAGCAAAGGGATTTAACAGCCAAAATCACACTCAGCCATGCATGAAAAAAGCCACCCTTAAAAGTGGCTGAGAAAGCTGATTACTCAATTAAATGCCTGCATTGTTTAAAGTAATTGATTCAAACTTTGGAAAACGAAGTCAGAATTTTGTAAAATGACCAACCTCTATCCAACTAATCCACATATAGAGTGGCCTTTATAATCTAAAAAGTAATACCAGGATTCAAATGACTACGTTGTAATTCACAATGCTTTACCATGCAATATAGAATGATTTAAAAGATCCTTTTGACATTTGGAAGAGAATGTTTCAAACAGCAGAAATGGGTAACATGAAGGAATTGATACTTGGTCTAGCTGCTATACTTCACTATTGTCTTACAATGTGTTCATTATTCCTTATACACATTCTTCATCTAGACAATTAACAGAAGTTCGTCATAAGGCAAATGATGCTAGGTTGACATTTGGCACAGGTGGTACTTATAAATGTCTTACAACCTGGCCTCCATCTATGGAACTGGTGTAAAGGGCAAATTCATATCTAAAGAGTGTACTAAGTAATGTCTTGAATGTTCTTTTCAGAGTTAAGTTCACAGAAGAATACAGGGACATAAAGCGCAAGTCCTATAAAAAGTTAATGTAAGTAACTCAAATGCTGCTTAAATTACAGGAACACAGTACATTTAAGGGTAGAAACTACGAATTATCACTATAAATAAAGATTATAAGTCATTAATTGATATGTATCTTAGATTAGTACAGATTTACAAATTCATATTTATGTATGTACACTAAATTTATACATGGGAGGATGTTAGCTCATTGTTACAAGTTCTTTTACATTTATTCATAGTTTCTATTATCTCCTTTTTTGGATAAAAAATATGAAAAATTATTCTTTTACATGTTGGTTCATTCAATGAAGGAGTTAAGAATTATTTTCAATATATGCTTTTATCTTGATTAATAGGAGAAAACAATGTGGGTGGAGAGCTCTTTAGATTTTAATTCTGTCAAGATTACTTATACGTGCAAATACACAGAAAAGTTTAGTCACACAGTTAGGCAGCTAATTGTGTTGAAAATACAATTGCATGCTCATGAAGATAATCATGCCCCTAGGGTGTACACTTCTGTTTCAGAACTATTTTTAGGCCCTCAGGAACTTCGCCACCTCTTGAGTCTTGGAAAACTATGTCAAAATCTACCTAACCAAATGTGACCTAGCATTTATTTCAAAGCCACAAAACTAAATTTGATTGCAAAGTAACAGTGAGAAATTAAAAGTTTAAAAGCTGGCAACTGTGAGTGTGACAAATAGGAATGCTCCTGCCATCAATTTTCTATGTATACAGTGAATAATTATGTTTCATGAGGAACCGATGTTCACAGTAGGAAAACAGTCATTTATTGCAAACCCTAAATTTGATAAGAAAATTTACTTTCTATTTTCTTTCTTTGTCAACAAAAGAATATTTGGCACATTTAAAAGGACCTTGTTTATCTAATACCATGCTAAAATAGACACATGAAAGTGTTAAGAACCTAGAAAATTTAAGAATGTTCTTCAGGGGAAAAAAAAATCTTGAAATTTCTCTACATGTGTGGCCAATGTTTCTTCACCATTCTGTTCAAATTTTGTATTCTAGAATCAATTCTCTTAAAATATCCATTTTCCCTTGAAAATATTCTCTCTAATATCATTCAACCCTTTAAAAGTCCCCAAGTATACCACTTAGGACCCTATGTTGAAATTTTTAATTTTTTTTCCTTTGTGTATATTGATGTTTAGAAAGAAAAGGTGAAGAGAATTGAGATTAGCTTTTGAACCTAAATTAACTGAAAACTTTATTAGGAATAATTTGCTATATTTCACATTTTTATGCATCAATTTGTAAGTGCTATGGTTTTCTTTCATTTTACTACACTACATAAGATTTTCTGTCTAAAAGCACCTTTGAACATATCAATGTTTCCTAATTTTGATCTGTTATCCCTGTTGTGTTTGTTACTATCAACTATTTTATGAGAGTGATGCCATAGTTATTTGCTCAGGAGAGAAGATTTGAAAATATGGAAAAGGAGATTATTTCCAATAAGAGAATGTCAATGATAGGAATTTAAGACTGCCTTCTCCGCCAGCCATTCTCCCAATATTGGCACTATACTATGTCGATAGCATTTCAAGTGAGCTCTCTGCCAGAAGATAGCTCTCTGGGGGCTGAGAATCAATAACGACAGTAGTCATTTATTTGTGGGCCTACTAGGGGTCAGACAATGTGCTGAGTGCTTTCAATGTGTTATAGGTATTCCTTATAATAAAACTGCGAGGTAAGCATTATTATTCCCATTTTGTAAATGACAAGCCAAGGCTTAGATCATTTTCCCAAGTTATAAAGCTAATGAGTAGTAGAAGTAATATTCCAACCTAAGGATCCATTGTCTTCAACTTTCCTAAATGAAGTGGTGTCAAGTGACAGCTGAGACAGGAGACCTGAGCATGGAGAGGGGTACCTAGATGTGATATCATGATACTTCCCTGACATTTTCAGGCATTCTGAATCTTTGTGAATCCAAACTCTATATTCACTAGGAAACAAATATCTTTTTTCCTTTATAGCCAGTGCAGCTCAGATTTATTATCCACAGAGAAGTCTTTCTTGATGATCACAGGATGCCTTTTCTGGAATGTCATGGTCCGTTTGGCATAGATATGTAATAGAATATAATATGTGGTAGTGCCCTGTATATGCCACTGGTCTTCATCTCTCCCTGTAGAGAACCTAGGGCTTGATCATATTTCAGGAAAAAAAATAATTAAAAAACTAGAAAAGCAGTATCATATGTCAGGATATAAATGAAAGAATAAATGAGCAAATGAGTAAGTGAGTGTATGTGCAACACACCCAGCTGGATGAGAACAACTAAATACTTTTCTCAAAGGAAGAAACATATCAAATACACTTGGAAAGTTTCTAGTGTTTTCAAAGTCAAAAATTAATTTTGAAAAAACTTTATTTACTTTATATAACATCCTGTCATTAAGTCACAAGCCCAAATAATTTGACTGTAAATGAAATTACCGAGTTACTTGGACTCATACTATGCAAGTTATTCCTCATGCCAGTTTTCATCAGAAACTCATATAATATTCTGGAATTTAGACTTTATCATCAAATAAATATTGCATGCCTAGTTAAATGACACATGATTCCTAGCACAAAAAACAAAATAGAGAACAGCTACTTCATTGGTTGGTTGCAGAATATGGAAGGTAAGTGAACACGTACTTTCTTCTTATCCAATTTCTGACTATCCAAAATTTAGCCACCATTTCTTTGTTTAGCCACTCAGAAATACCTTTGGAATTCTTGTTTATGTCAAAAGAATTGTAATGAGTTAAAAATCTATGAAACAGTCTCTATCTTCCAGGAATTGTCATATAGCTTAAGACATTCCTCATCAACATCCCACAAGCATTTCCCAGTTGCCCACAATAGTCTTCCTTCACGCAATAATTTTTGTAAAATTGTCTATCCATACAGTTCCCTGTTTCCAAAATTTCATTTCCTTTCCAAAAATTCTTCAAAAACGAGTCCAAAATCATTCACAGTGCACATAGTACTGAGTATAAACAGGGCCTAATTAATTGGGCTGGAAAACTCCCTAGATCCCTTACAGCAGGGTTCTCTAAGTATGGTACAGGGCCTCTAGGGGGTCCCTGAGGACCCATCAAGGATCTACAAAGTCAAATTATTTTCATAATAATGCTAAGACCTTATTTGCCTTTTTCACTCTCATTCTCTCATGAGTTTACTATGGATTTTTTTCCAGAGGCTACATGAAATGATAATGTAACAGATTGAA
The DNA here is from genome assembly GCA_031878705.1 of Tapirus indicus. Lineage (NCBI taxonomy): Eukaryota > Metazoa > Chordata > Mammalia > Perissodactyla > Tapiridae > Tapirus > Tapirus indicus. The sequence continues at coordinate 54,550,317 of CM062921.1, forward strand.
TGCAGAAGCAGATATTAGAATCTAGCTGTCTTCCATTGAGCCCGACATTAAATAGATTTGCAGAATGTAAAACAATGCTACTCTTCTCACTAGATTATTTTTTCTGAAAATGTATTTATTTTCCAGAAACTATTATTTATTTGACTTATTATGGGTTTATTACAGTTATTTCAAAAATAAATAAATACTTTCTAAAGTTTCTTGATTTTCATTTCTAATACAATAATTACCAATAAATATAATGCATATGACAAAAGTTCTTTGGAGTCTTCAATAATTTTTAAGAGTGCAAAGGAGTCCTGAGACCAAAATGTTTGAGAATTGCTGCTTTTAAGCATCTCTCAAGAGGATAAATACTGATAAATTTATTAAGTAATAATAAGTAATAATAATAAGTAGTAATAAATTTATTATAAATTTATTATTACAAGAATAGCAACTACCATTTATGGAGTTTGTCCAATCAGCTAGCCACTTTATACACATTATATCATTTAAACCTCTACAATGTTATAAGCCAGGTATTGCTCCCCTCTTTTTACGGAAAAAAAAATCAGCAGCTCAAGGTGGTCAGGATGTTCACCCAGAGGTAGTAAAAGGAACTACTGGACTTTGAAATGTGTCTAACTAAATCCAAACTTTAAATTCTTTGCTATTACACTGCTCAACTTCAAGAAAGACTCACAAACTTGTTGCATGAGCATATGAAATAAAGATTGACATCATAAGTCATAAGGGAAAATGCAAATTAAAAATCCCAAAGAGTTTCATGTCATGCCCACTATAATGGCCTGAATAAATAAGCCAGGTAATAACAAATATTGGTGAAGGTGTGAAGGCATGAAGAACCCTCATATACTGCTGGTGGAAATGTGAAATGGTGCACCCACTTTGTAAAACAGTCTAGTAGTTCCTCAAGCAGTTATACATAGAAATTATCATGTGCTGCGGCTATTCCATTCCTAGGTATTTAGACAAGACAAATGAAGCATATGTCCATGCAAAAACTTGTACACAAATGTTGACAACAGCATTATTCATAATAGCCCCAAAGTAGAAACAACCTCAAATGTTCATCAACTGATGAATGGATAAATAAAATGTGATATATCCACACAATGGAGTATGAATTAATCATAAAAAGGAATGAAGTTCTGATACATGCCACAACATGGATGAACCTTAAAAACATTATGCTAAATGAAAGAAGCCAGCCACAAAGGAACACATATTATATGATTCCGTTTATGTGAAATAGCTTGAAAAGGCAAATTTAAAGAGATCAAAAAAAAAGTAGATAAGTGGTTGCCTGGGGCTGGGAGTGGGAACAAGGAGTAACAGTAAATAGGCGTGAGGAATTTTACTGTGGTCATGAAAATGACCTAAAACTGATTTATGGTGATAGTTGTACCACTCCGTAAATATACTAAACATCCCTAAATTCTATATTTGAAATGGGTGAATTTTATAACATATAAAATATTCCTCAATAAAACTGTTAAAAAAAAATAAAACATGTTGCATGGGTTTACTGACATCTATTTGGAAAGGTCTCCTATTGCCAATTACTGAAGAAATTTATAGTAGTTAAAGAAATATCAACCTATTAGTTGTGATAGTAAAGAAAAAGATGCAAATTTGGGGTAGAAGCCTAATAGAGATTGGGGAGACAATGAAGCTGGCAAACAGTTAGCCATTCATGATGAAGCAGCTAGTAACAGGGAGGTTGGAATTGGCCACCCCAAAATATGTCTCTGCCTGCTGGAAAGATACTTTAACTCCCAACCCTCACTAACTAACCAAAAGAGTTTGGGATGGGAGCCCTGACCCCAGAACAGGCCATCACCATAGACATCTCCAGGTATCAGGGGTTCCTTGCTAAGCCCATTCTTAGTTCTGGTTACCCTTTGTAAGATACATTTACATTTGCAAAGGAAATCTCCATTTGTAAAGGTATCTTCTTCCCTGTACCAGGATGAGGGTGGGGAAGGCCTAACCTAGAAACTGGTCAAAATGGAAGGCAAGGACTTAAATTTGCATGATAAACTTACCCACTGTTAATCGTGCTGTCCAGGCAATATGCTATCTGACTCCCCCTAGGTTCCTATAGACAACATCTCCCTGGGGCCTGGGTCACCACAGTAATGGATTTTTTTGAGCTATTTTTTCAGGAGCCACCATCATGTGGACATGCATCCTAAGAAGAGGCCTGAAGCCAGACTATGCTTGCGCAGATCATCAATTACCTCATCTCTCCTCACCTCCAATCATTTCAGACCACTTTGCCCCCGACACCATAAATATCCCTGAGTCCCTGTTTTTGGGGAAGCAGATTTGAGATTCATTCTCCCGTTTCCTCACTTGGCTGCCTTGTGATTAAACTCTCTCTCTGCTGCAATCTTGTCTCAGTGTTTGGCTGTCTGGGCGGCAGGCAAAAGCGGACCTGGCACCGTAACAATACAAGAATATGGCCAACACAGAATAAAGATGTTAATGAAAACTTAAACAGACAGGAGTGCAAGAATGTTGAGGCAAAGACCAAGGAGCCAAGTTGGTACTGTTACTTCAAAATTCTGAAGGCATATTGGTACTGGACTGATTAGAACAGTTTTTGTCTAAAGGGATGTGAAAATAGACATTAAGACTCCGAAATTTTCGTTTCCTTTGACCCAGGGATTCCTGCTAGGGAATTTACCATAAAGAAATTATCTTAGCTAAAGAAAAAAAAATATTTCGCACAAAGTAATTAAAATGTAAATCGTTGTCATTATTCACGATGGAAAAATTGAAAATTACCTAAATACTTTAAGAAAAATAATTTAAGTAAATTACTATATTCACATATGAACAATAATTAAATTGATGGTTACTGATGAAACTGATAAAGGAAAATAAAACTCAAAATGTTTAATGTCAAATGTAAAATACAAAATTATACACAGTATGGCCTTAAATGGAGCAATACAGAAAGAGGACTGAAACCAAATATGCCAAAATACATATTTTAACATTTCATAATAAAGAAATAATAATGGTCACTTCTTCTGAGTTCTAGAAATTTAGGTGGTTTATTGTTTTTTTCTTTTTAAATCTTTTTTTGAGGGAATTACCAGGTTTTCTAAAATTAACATGTATTGAATTTGTGATGAAATTTTTTTACTTACAAGTATTTTTAAAGATATACTGTTAATTTATATTTCCATTGAATTCAACTTTCAGCCTTAATAAAATAACAAACTTAATAATATAGTTTCGGTTTCTATTTTTAAGATAGGTCTGGAGAAACAGAAGCAGTCCAAGCAAAGAAATCAAAAATAAGAAGAAAAATTCTAGAGGCTTGAGAGAAGAGACTTATTTGTAGAGATCTAAGGAATCAGGGTTGTTTAGTTTAGACAGATGAGTACAAGGAGGTATTTCATTGCCTGCAAACACATACAGAGATGGAAACTCAAAGCAAAGTGATGCCAGACCTTCTCAATTATTGTCAGATTTATGAAAGCAAGATTAAGAAGTAGTGACATTTTAGATAAGGATTAACTTACTTCACAGAAAAGTTGATTAAAATTAAAATTAAGATTATCATGTCCTACTTGGTTTCTTAACCCCGAAATTCCTTTCCCCTCCACAGATAGTACCAAAGACACCTTCCTGCTAGTTGAGTTCAGCCTAATGTTCCAATTCTTACCATTTCTTTAGTGAAAAGTAGGTTAAAAAAAATCAATGCTCAGAAGAGTCAAAATCTATTTAATCGTGTAGATAGTGCAGCTCTAGCCTTGGGCCAATTCTAGTAACTGGACTTCTGGTTTACCCATGAGAGTAATGCATCATTTTCTACTTCATTTCAATAATTTTGATTCTTTATTGCCAGAGTTCTTTGGTGGATCTTCTGCTCATTACACTGATCCTTTGCTGGATCTGTCTTGTTGGAATTCCATGGATCTCACCCATGAAATATAGCCCAACGGCCAGAGCCTTGCAGACTTCCATCATGCTGATTGCCCATTTGACTTCATAGTTAATGTTCCATGCACCTGTAATGCCAATAATTGTGCACACCCATTACATATTCATAATACAGTACAGGGTTATATTTGTGGGACATGGTTGCCACTAACTGCTTGGATAAATTGCCATCTATTATCTGTCACTACATGGACAGCAAACTCAACTTCCCTTTCCTGATTGGCTTTCTTGACTTATAATATCAGTCATTATATCTATTTCGCCAAACAAATATCTATAGCATCCAAAATTCATGTCAAAAATATACAAAGTTTCAGGGCCAGCCTTGTGGCCTAGTGGTTAAGTTTGGCATACTCTGCTTTGGCGACCTGGGTTAGTGGGTTCGGATCCCTGGCAGGGACATACGCCACTCATCAGCCATGTTGTGGTGGTGACCCACATACAAAATAGGGGCAGATTGGCACAGATGTTAGCTCAGGGCTAATCTTCCTCAAGCAAAAAAGAAAAAAAAACAAAAACCCAAAACTACATATATAGTTTCAACTCCATGAGGGGATTTCTTCCATTGCAGATAACAATTCCATGTTTGGCCACTTCCAGAGATGAAACTGAGATTCAGAGAAGGGGAGAGGTCAAGGGGACACAACAAGTCCCTTAGGTGATTATACCTAAACACTTTTAAAATCTATACTCTAATGTTGCCAATAAATTATGCTACTTTCTCTACAATGTATTTTTAATAGAATATCAAAGCTAATGCTAACTGGAATCAACTTAGGAAACATACTTTTGTCATAGAAATGGACTCCAGATGTCTTTATAATGGGCAAGTGGAGAAACATTAAATGCCATTGAGAATGAATTTTGAGTCCTCCCAGAGTCCTACGTCTTCTCACGGTTATTGTCAGGGATGTTTTTCTGAGACAAACATGCTCATTGATGAGTTAAAAGTAGATGAAACAAGATGATAAAACCAGTCTTCTCTGAAGAAAATGCAAATACCTCAGCAATCATCAAATTCCTTATGCCCTCATTCTAGTAAATTGTGAGGTATCGAAACTGAGCATATTCTGAAAGTTTGCTAAATGTAAATAAAGTCATCTAGTCATGCTATCACTTGAGGTAATAAGGGACATAAAAAATAAATTTAGTGGAAGCAAAACCTGATATCTTTGGGTGTCAGAGGCTACTTTGACTAAGTTCATTTCAAATTACAACATCAGCAAAATTAAGCTATTAAAGCTACAAATAAAAAAGTATTGTTACTTCTAAGAAGAATTAGGACTAATTGGGCACTCTTATTCCTCCCACACTGTATATCTTAAATGTGTGGCTCATCAGTACTTATTACTAAAGTTGGCAGAAATAATGGACATAGCAAATTGCATTTCCAGACTTCTCTTATAGAAAATGTTTGAAGTCATCTTCCTATTTGAGTTACAGAATGAAATCTAAGAAAATAGATGTAAACACACAGACATTAAAACGCATCATTACTTTGCCTTTACCTTTTCATACTTGTCTTTACAAAGATATATGGTTAAATGAGCCTCATAAATTAAAATTACAATAGAAAATAAACATTTTCTATATCCTTTTTAAGCATATAGAATTGAGTGAACTCATTGAAAGAAGACAATACCAATAATACACAAACCATTAAAAACAATTTGAGGAAAATTTGCTGAGTCTGAGTGCTGGTCAAGGGGTTATTTCCCACACTGGTATTATACTTACAAGTGAAAAATTATGTGGAAATGGAGCAAAAAGTCTTCAAAAACCATAGCAGGAAGATTAATACTCCTATCATCTTCAGGAAGTAGGCATCACTGTGTGTGTGTTTGCATGTGTATAAAACATATTACTTCCAAATAATGAGCTTGAGGTCTGAGGAGGGTTTATAACTCACCCAAAGATCACACAGACTTCAAGAGCAGAGGCAAGATTCTCATCCAAATCTACCTGATTCTTAGGCACATGTGGTAGTTCTTATCTAGGTCCTAGTTTATACTGCATTCTTGCAACAAACTTCAATAATCTAAACTGTGCTTAGTATACCGTTCGGCAAAGTTTCTAGACTAAATACAAGAAACTCATTGTGTGAAGATTGGGATCATGTTTTTCCTACTGTTTCTTCAGAGCCCAGAAAAATGCATGGCACAGATTAGTCACTTAGTAAGAACAATAAATGAATAAATAATTGAACAAATGAAAAATGCATTTATTCATTTAGAAAAGTATGTATAGGGGCCGGCCCGGTGGCGCAGCGGTTTCGTCCGAGCTTGGCAGCCCGGGGTTCGCGGGTTCGGATCCCGGGCGCCCGCCGACGCACTGCCTGTCAGCCATGCCGTGGCGGCGTCCCATATGAAGTAGAGGAAGATGGGCACGATGTTAGCCCAGGGCCAGTCTTCCTCAGCAAAAAGAGGAGGATTGGCAACAGATGTTAGCTCAGGGCTGGTCTTCCTCACCAAAAAAAAAAGAAAAAAAAAAAGAAAAGTATGTATATATATATATTTTTTATAGTATCTTTTTTGTTTGTTTTGTTTTGTTTTTGTGGGGAAGACCAGCCCTGAGCTAACATCTGTTGCCAATCTTCCCCTTTTTGCTGAGGAAGACTGGCCCTGGGCTAACATCTGTGCCCATCTTCCTCCACTTTATATGGGACGCCACCACGCCAGGCAGCGGTTTAGTCCGCGCTTGGCAGTCCGGGGTTTGCGAGTTCGGATCCCGGGCGCCCGCTGACGCACTGCATGTCAGCCACGCTGTGGCGGCGTCCCATATAAAGTGGAGGAAGATGGGTACGGATGTTAGCCCAGGGCCAGTCTTCCTCAGCAAAAAGGGGAGGATTGGCAACAGATGTTAGCTCAGGGCTGGTCTTCCCCACAAAAACAAAACAAAACAAAACAAAAAAAGAAAAGTATGTATATTTATAAACACTAGTGTTACAAATCAAACATTTTTAAACTTATGACATCTTCAGATGGTTTAAATCCATAATTAATGTAGAAATGGGAGAGGATAGGGGAAAATTTTCTACGTAAACAAATATTACTATCTTCCACAAAATCAATAGAATCTTAGAGAACAATGTACAAAATGTATGAAATACCAGTTGCTTACTATGCTTGTCAACAAAAGAGAGCTTCTCCTACTTCACAACTTATTTTAAAACATCTATATGCAAGGAAGAAAGTAGGTTCTGTGTTATAAATATTGGTCAGATAATTTATTAATTCCTTGATTATTCACCAAGAGAAATGGGCTATTTGACATACTGTTATGATACAAGTTATACCACAGGATCTTTGTTCTCTATTTCTCAATACTCTGGATTTATTCTTCAATATTCAATAATATTTGGAAGATATTATCTTGGTTGAATTATTTGTTCAGTGACCACTATATGCAAAGATTATTTGGATTACTGTTGATTGAAAACTATGTGCAAAGTGCATCAAGAAGCTTTTTACTGTATTATATTACTTAATTATCACACTAATCTACCATGAGGTCACCATTTTACACACATGAATATTAAAGTTCAGAAACTTTAAGCACTTTGCCTAAAGACAAAAAAAAAAAAAAAGTCAGTGGTAGAGTTTTTGAGTCATGGTTCCAAAACCAAACAGTCTCTTTTTTTCATAAGTTTATGATTTCTGTAGAAGGAAATATCCTTCAGACAATTGACCGTTGATGCTGGCAACGGACAGAAGGCATCTGGTTTGAAAGCCAGTTGGTATGACCACAGGCTTCTCATAGTCTAACCTTCCTGGTTCTAGAATCTCCAACATATCCAAATATAAATATGAATGCTTTCTTGTCCATAAGTATAGGGTAAAATGTATTTCTTTTGTGGAAACTTTCAAGAGGGAAAAATTCTAGCCCTACACTAACTATACTTAATTTAACAATAAGAAATGTTTTAGGAAATATACTAATGATAAGCCACAGGTAAATTTCAAAATAGAGGAGAGTGAGGCAGTTGAAAAAGAAGAGCAGCACAAAGTGCTACAGATTTTTAGTAACTTTTTGTTTTTTTAATATGACATAGTCTTTATATTTTCAAGCACAGAATTTTTGTAGGCATTCCTAACCACAAATGCTGTTGTTGAGATAATATTGTCACTAAATAAGAATATGTCATGGGAACAAAAGAAAAATGCCAGAAGATACAATAAAGCCTAGAATGTTATTTAGAGGCAATTTGGCCCACTGTAATGGAATTTGTCAATGGCTTCTGGAAAATCTATAGCATCAAGAAAGCCCAAAGTCATGTTTCCTCTGAAAAATATTATCCAAAGTTATCAAAGATAAAAATGCTTGTTCATATATTGACTAATGACTGAGGTTAAATCAGGCAGTATGAATGGCCGATGGATTCTACTCCTCTGTTATTATTCTACCATTTCATTAAACTGTATCCTTGGCAGTTTGAAAGCATTTTGAAGCCTCTGGAAGGAAACTGTTTTTTCCCCTTTAAATAACTGTAAGAAATACCTATTTTTGAAAAGAAATCTACTCAAAAAAGCTGGAAGTTGGGGGATTTGGTAGATCTTAAGAAACAAAGTTGTGATTTCACTTTGGTAAGTATTGTTTCATTGAGTTCTTCACGAAATAGCAAGACTAATTTTTGGAAGTCTTTTATATAATGACAAGCTATGTACAAAGAAAAAATTAAAACAAAAGAAAGCTTCTGAATCATATTAAAATATCCAATATCTAAACTAAAATGTTAATATTCACTCTGAAACCATAGCCTCCCATCCTCATATTAGAAACAACGTAGAAAAATCCTCAAATTTGTTGCAATGTAGCAAATTAAATTGCAGAGTACGTATATTTGTAACAACTAAAAATTCTTACTGGGTAGCTTCTCTCATGATAAAAGTTTTGTATAACTGACAATGACTGAATTAGAGACTTTTGTTTACAGTTGTGAGATAGAATAGACAACTTGAATTACTTGATATCACTATGTAATAACTTACATAAAATATTATTTTTATATTATTTCTGGGCTCTGAATAATAAAGGAGACTTATTGAAAGGGAAAAGGAAAGAGTTGTAACTAAGTATAAAAGGCAAGATTGCCTTATGGGCACATGCCCACTGCAATTGGGCATCTAGACTTAGGTAGTAGGAAAATGGAGGTGATGGACTAAGAATCTTGATTATACTTGGGACTATGGAATGGGGCTAATGTGGTCTGAGATCTGCAGAAGCAAATGTAGATTTTCCCTAAAAAAAAAATTCCCCTAAGAATCCAGATTCAGATTCTCAAGGACTCCATGTACTGGAATGATCTGATATATATTTATATATGATCCCAAGGCAAATTCAATAAATGGTAGAAAAATATATCTATAGCACTTGTGGTAGGACAGGAAATGTTTAACAGCTTTAAATATACTAAATGATAAATTCTCTGACAACTCTCTGAGGTAGGAACAATTTTCATATTTCCATTTTACATACGAGAAGAATGAAGTATAAAGAAGTTTATATTTATTCAAAGCCAAACAGCAAGAATCTACCTGCATAACTGAAAATTAAAAAAAAACACACATGTTAAAAAAAACCCAAAGAATTGATCAACCATCATATTCCATACAACTGAAGAGAGAATCAAGAATAGAGAGCACAGAAATAAGTCCACATATATATAGTCAACTATATATCTTTGACAAAGATCGTTGACAAAGGAGCAAAGGCAATACAATGGAGCAAATATAATCTCTTCAACAAATGGTACTTGAACACCTGGACACCCACATTCAAAAAAAAAAAAAAAGAATCTAGACACAGACCTTATACCCTTCACAAAAGTTAACTCAAAATGGATCCTAGACCTAAGTGTAAAAGGCAAAACTATAAGTCTCCTAGAAGATAGCGTAGGAGAAAATCTAGATGACTTTGGCTAGGATGATGACCTTTTAGATAAAACACCTAAGGCAAAGTCTATGAAAGAAATAGTTGACAAACTGGACTTCATTAAAATTGAAAACTTCTCTTCTGTGAAAGACAATGTCAAGAGAATGAGAAGACAAGTCACAGACTGGGAGAAAATATTCGCAAAGACACATCTGATAAAAGATTGTTACCTGAAGTATATAAAAAAAGAACTCTTAAACCTCAACAATAAGAAAACAAACAACTTAATTAAAAACTGAGCCAAAGACATTAACAGAAACCTCACCAAAGATATACAGATAGAAAATAAGCTTATGAAAATTTTCTCCATATCATATGTCATCAAGGAAATGCAAGTTAAAACAACAATGAGATACCAGTACACATTTCAGAATGGCCCAAATCCAGAACACTGACAACACTAAATGCTGGTGAGGATGTGGAGCAACAGGAACTCTTCATTCACTCATTGCTGGTGGGAATGCAAAATGGTACAGCCACTTTGGAAGACAGTTTGGCAACTTCTAACAAAACTAAACATGCTCTTGCCATACAATCCAGCATTTGTGCTCCTTGGTATTTACATAAAGAAGTTGAAAACTTATGTCCACACAAAAAACTACACATCGATGTTTAAAGCAACTTTATTCATAATTGCCAAAACTTGGAAGCAAGCAAGATTTCCTGCAGTGGGTGAATGGATAAATAAACAGTGGTACATCCAGGCAATGGAATATTGTTCAGTACTAAAAAGAAATGAGTTGTCAAGCCATGAAAAGACATGGAGAAAACTTAAATGTATATTGCCAAGTGAAATTAGCCAATCTGAAAAGGCTGCATACTATATGATTCCAAGTATATGACATTCTGGAAAAGGCAAAACTATGGAGACAGTAAAAGATCAGCAGCTGCTCAGGGTTCGGGGAAAGGGAAGGGTGAATAGGCAGAGCACAGAAGATTTTTAGGGAAGTGAAACAACTCTGTACACTATAGTGGTGGGCTCATGTCATTACACATTTGTTCAAATCCATAAATGTACATAAATGCACAGTGAGCCCTAACATAAACTACATTTTTTGGGTGACAATGATGCGTCAATGTGGGTTTATAATTGCAACAAATAGACTTCTCTGGTGAATGATATTGATAATGGGTGAAGCTATGCATGTGTTGGGGCAGGGAGTATACAGGAAATCTCTGTACCTTCTTCTCAGTTTTGCTGTGAAACTAAAACTGCTAAAATATATAATTACATATACACAATAAAAATATAACAAAGAGAGACAGTGAATCAGAAAAATGATATAAATAAATTATCTGGTTTGTAGTACAGAGAAACAAAGATATGGAAATACATAAGCTTAAGGTTAAGAATATGGTGGATAGAATAAGAAAGAACATCATGTGTACTAACACATTCTCAGTAGAAAAGAATAGAGAGAATAGATGAAATTAAATATTTGAATAGAGAAGAGGTATCAATCTTCTGAAACTTGTTAAAAACATGAGTTCACAGATAGGAAGCAAAATGTATAGCAAGCAGTATAAATAAAAATAAATCCACACTTCAGCACATCATAGTGAAACTGTAGAATGCCAAAGACAAAACACAAAACAATCTTAAAAGTTCCAAGAGCACCTAAAAATGAAAGACAGACTGGGAGCAGACACAGAAAGGAACACTAACTATTAAGTGTTTGCTCCCATGTGTACTCTTTCCTCAATGGTTACTGCAAAAATGAAGGCATAAATTCATCTTAAATATGCCAGTAGAATTAATTCATTAATCTGTGTTTTATTTTTTTATCAGTCCAAGAATAGTGGTTAAAAGAACAACAGACTTGCATTTCAATATTGATCCTATCTCTTAATTAGCTGTTTACTAGTGTAAGTTTAGACAAGTTACATAATCCCAGTGAGCTTCAATTTCTTCATCTATACAATATATATTATCCCATGATAGTACTGTTGTGGGGATTTTCCCCGGAATGTAGAAAAAAAAATACATGGAAAGTATCAGATTGACCCATATGAAATTATTTTATAGGTCAAAACAGTTATTTTTTGGAATATCAGTTATTTCATTTGGGCCAATTTAATAGTAAATCTGGTTTTTATTTGAGAAAGAATCAAGTTTACTTTTAAGTTCATGTACAATGAAGAGACAAACTATTTTTTAAAAGGAAAAGAAACTAGTTTAGAATCAACTTTGCCTTGTACCCCATTGAAGTCTATAGGAATTACTCTATGTATGTTCACTTGTTAGTGATGTGACATAACCGACCAGAATCTGACTTAAATAGAACGTACCATAAGTTTAATCACATAAGTACATAAGTACTTTTATGATTAGATCATGTATAAGACTGCTCAAACAACAAAACCTCTGGTGCTACTATTCTACGGATTTCATAAGGTTCAGGCATGCATTTTATTGAAAGCTATAAAGTACTTCCTGGTATGTCAGACGGACTGTTAAGGTGGCCACCGTGATACTCTTGTCCTGAATTTGAGCAGGAATGGTAACTGGCTTCTAATCAACAGACTATGGCAAAGTTGAAGGAATGTATGTGATTATGTGCACATGATTATGTGATTATTTACACAAAATTATAGCACTTGGCTTGCTGAGTCTATCTTCCTTGCTGGCTTTGAGAAGACAAGCAACTATTTTGAAGAATTCCATGTGGCAAGAACTGTGGGCAGTCTCTAGCAGCTGAGAGTGACCTCTGGCAGATAGCCAAGAAGAAGAAGCAACCAAAGCTCTCAGTCCTACAACCACGAGGAAGTGAATTCTGCCAACAATGCAAACGAGCTTGAAAGAAGATCTTTCCCTAGTTGAGTCTCAGATGAGGCCACAATCCTGTCTGACACCTTGACTTCTGCTTTGTAAGATTCTAAGCAGAGGATCCAGGTAAGCCTTGCCTGGATTTCTGACCCAAAAAAACTGTGGGGTACTAGATGAGTATTGTTTTAAGCTGATAGCTTTGTTGTGATGTTGTTACTCAGAGATAGATAACTAATATGCCTAGAGAAAGAAAGAGAAATCATCAGAGAGTGGCTCATGATAGAAAAGAAGAGGCAGGTTATTCCTTCCAAAGTCATTCACAAATTCCACAACTGTACTAGCTTCTTCTGTTTTGGAAAGGTTGCAATCTTAAGAAAAGTGTATTATCAAAATGATCTTTAAAAATAATCTTTTCTAGGGGCCAGCCCGGTGGTTTAGTTGTTGAGTTCGCACATTCCACTTTGGCGGCCCAGGGTTCACCAGTTCAGGTCCTGGGCACGGACCTGCTCAATGCTCATCAAGCCATGCTGAGGTGGTGTCCCACATAGAGGAACTAGAAGGACCTACAACTAGGATATACAACTATGTACTGGGACTTTGGGGAGAAAAAAAGGAAGATTGGCAACAGATGTTAGCACAGGGCCAATCTTCCTCAAACAAATAAATAATCTTTTCCATAGAAATCATTTCTGCACTGGTAATGGCCAAATGAGGAGGCCCTGAGCTGACAATTACTGATATTCTTCAACATCCAGGGAAGTCACATTTCCTCGACCACAGCAATGTACAACATTGGTGGTATAGAATTGTGACATTCAGTGTATAGGATTGTTTTGTGTTTTTAGTGTAAATTACCCTAGCTAGCAGACATAAATTGGGTGTTTTGTTGGGAATGTGCTGTCTGAGTAACTGCAATATCCCCTCTTTTGTGAAATACTTCAAAGTGTCTTAATTGGCTCTGCTGTGAGCATTCTTAGCTGCTCCACTGAAAGAGCCATCCGGCTGCACTTGGAGGCAAGAAACATGTAGGAAAGATTCAGGGCAGAGAGACGTAGGGGAGCTTGCTGTCTTTCTGCTGTCATTACTTAAGCAAATAATAGAAACATTCAATTTGTTCTGAGCAAGAGAGAATCTTTGATTATACACCTTAGCTTTAGCCTGCAAACAAAAGGCAATGCTTAAAAATGTGTTCTCTTCCCCATCAAGGAACTGAGTGTTGAACAAAATTATCTGGGTGAGGACAAGAGAGATATTTCCTGCCTCTGTGTCAATGAATAGAAAATGACTCAAAAAGCAGCTCTAGAAAAAAAAAATAGAAGAAATTCCCACTCACATCGAAAAAGGATGGGAAATGGGAAAGGGACCACTGAGAAAAAAATGCCTAGTGAAGAAATTGCTAAGGGGTCTCTTGGAAAATGCTTATTTTCCCCTCATTTCAGGGCAAAAAATGAAAGAATCAATGCCATCTCAAGAGATTTCAGTGACTGGATGGTTTATTTACGTATAAAACACAAGTTGGAAGAATGTGTTTGGTCTTTCAGTATTCTGAATTTTATACTATTTACACATCTCCCCTTTTGAGATTTTACTTAGTGTCCTCTAGAAAAAAACAAAGCCTGTCTATCCACAGAAGGAGTCCTCAAGACCCTGGGGGAAAGACTCAGGAATTTCATTAAAGACAATATAGTCTTTAGATAACAACCCTCTGATAACTCAATAGTAAACAGCCATCCTTTAATGATTTCCCAAGTAAACATGAATTAATATACTGTACCAGATTATTTGTAAAGATCATTATTTTCTCAAAATAAAACAAAAATGAAATTGTTTATGATTTTGTACAAAGGCTGAAAATCTCATTTCCCATTTACAGCAGAATTCAATGGATATTGTTTCTCCAACTCAGCCTGCTTCAGGGCACATATCTAAAATTTAAATCCCCCTGAGGATGCAAAAATCATAACCACTCCAATGTCAATTATCGTATATGAAGAACATACTTGTGCCTACTGCCCTGCTATCCCATTTAATATGTACAAGTTATTACAACAATCCATAGGACGGTACTCTTATTTCCCCTAATTTTTCAGATGAGGAAAGTGAGGCTGGAAGAAGTTAAGTAACTTGCCCAAGGTGGTAGAACAGCATGAAGTGGAGTTGGGATTTGAATGCAGGCAATCTGATTCCTGAATTCTTATTGTTAAATAACAACTATTTTTCAGGAAATATCTATGGGTCAATGTTGAAAATTCAGAAATCTCATCTTAAATCCATCTAGGAATAGTTAAGAAGATGGTTGCTTAATGAGATTCATACCTTCTTTGCAATCAAATGCTATAAAACCCAACTCCTAAGTTAGATTTTGGTATGCCTCATGTAGATGGTTGACAATATAAACACATTGCAGGTCAGTATAAAAGCAAAAATAAAAACTGTGTGCTACCATGTTTAGTGACATGGTGGATCTGGTGTGGGGATGCCAAGACAATTTTGTAGCCAGGTCAGATTTATGAGGTGATATTTCCTAAATGTATGTGTGAAATCCTTTTATTTTCATCACCTTTTATTTCCTTTCAGGAAAGTTATGGTCTATATACTTAAATATTTTAAATATCTGTCATACATGATTTTGTACAAAAAGAGATCTGAAAAGCTAAATTATTCTATCACACAAATAATACAAATTTAATTCAATTTAGCAAATATTTACTGGCTACCTATTATATGACAGTCAATATATAAGTTTGAGATGAATTCATATGTTAATTTCACCATCTAGGAGGTGATGATAGATATATCATCATCAGCAGCAGCAGCAGCAGCAGCAGCAGCATCATCACCATTACATAAGTATCATGAAGGAAGTACTGAATACCAAAGTGGGGGATTTCAAGCTGACTTAGTTAAGAAGGATTCCTAGAGCAGATGCCATTTAATTTGGTTTTTGAGAATGAGTATATTTGAGCAAGCAGGAAAGGAAGTGTCAAATGTGAGCATATTCCATTATACTTAATAGGTAACAAGGTTCTAGTTGAACCAGAATGAAGACTCAGACAATACATAACTTGAGATCTTAGGGGCTATCCATTCATTGTATCTAATTTCATAGACTGATTTATAAGATGGAACTCCTTAGTGGGGAAGGAGCATATAAAATGAACAACTGTGGTCAAAGCATAGGTAAAAATGTTTACAATAAATTGGTAGAGATTTGACTGAACCAAAGCTTAAAGGAAGATAGAGGTATTTAAGCAAGAAAACTCATAATAAAGGAAGAAGACTAGCACTAGGAAGTAAATACAATAAATAAGGTCTGAAAGATGAAGAAAAACAGTAGTTCTCAGCACTGCATTGATATGGGGTCTTGAACTCACCCAAACCCATTTAGCCTGATAACAGTGTATACTTTGGAATGGAAAGAGCTGTGTAACAAAATGTGTTATTCGATGAGGCCATCCATTCTGTCATGAAGTTGCCCTAATTGACACAGAGGAGAATCTCACTTCTCAAGTTTCCATTGTTACAACTGTGAAGATGGGGGCGAATTTACAAATGAAAAGTCAACGTAAAGATATTTACAGTATCATTCTATTTTATAAATCTCAAAAACATATTAGCTAAACAATATATTGTTATGGACTATATTCATATCTGGCAAAACTTTTTAAAGCAAAGAAATGATAAACAAAAAACTCAATTAGTGGTTGCCTGGGGGAGGGAGGGGATAGTGAAGTAGGAAGAGAATGTGGTCAGTAAGAAGAAGCACTAAAAGGGCTTCTAAAATATGGAGAAAATTGTATTCTTTAAGCTGAACTGTAGGTAAATGGTTTATTATTATATTATGTTATAGGTTTATTATTACTGTATAATCATTTTATGTATATTTCATCATAAATAAACTGTTAAAAAGTAGCCAATTATAGCCTTAAAAATTATTGTATATGCTTCTCTATTTTTGAATTCTACTTATGTCCCTCAATAATATATTCTAAAGATTTTCCAGTATCACTAAAAATTCCTCCAAAGAAAGTTTTTTTAATGGTTTGAAAAAATTCTATTTTAAGGGTCATGAGATATATTATTTGGTACTTTCCTAATTGTCATTGCTATGGCATCAGATTCATTTCTACTATAAAACCAGTGGCTGTCTAAGGGCTCACAAAAATGGGTACAATTGCAGATTCATAGGTTTAAATATACATTTTTAAAATACCATATTTGCAAGTCTTCCTTGGCCTGGCGGTTGCACAGTTCACTGTGTTGGAGCAGACATCTGCTGGTATGCACAAAAATAAAATATTGTTGTCTTGTTTTTGTCTTTTTCATACCCAGAGAATCAAGTTGTAGCTTTTGCCTGAGGGAGAACTGCAGGAAAATGAACTAGCCTGACGCGTTTTTCTGCCAAGCAGGAAAGAACATGGAAGTAAAGTTATCCACATAAATTAGGACAGACAGTCGGTCAGAGTCTGCCCACTCATCCTGCTAGGGGAGCAACCAAGCAAAAGTAAGATATCCTATTTGCTTCACTTTGTTTCCCTCTGCACTTTAGGGGTTGATTTAAAAAAAAAAAAGTCAGGGAAGAGGAAGTGGAGTTGAGTCAACCCGGAGACAGTTTCTGTAACAGGGAAAAAGGATCAGTGAAGGTAAATCTCAGCAGATGAAAATTGGTTTTACAGGAATATTTCAGGAAGCTTTTTGTTTTGTTTTGTATGCAACTGAGAAAAGATATAAAAGGAGTAAAAAGAAAAAGAAAAGGCCTAAAAAATGTGAACAGTGAGGAAAAATAATCATCCAGTCATTCGTATGGGAGTGTCTGTAACATTAGTAAAAATGTTGTGAACATTAAAAAACAATTCCCTTGGTAGTCAGTATCTAAAAAGAAACTGTGGCGCTGGCTTCTGAAACAACCCTAAAAAGATATCAAGCCCTGCTTCCTGCTGTTTCGTAAAACACACTGTTCTAAGCCACCTTGAGATGTCAAAAATGTGTCCAAAGGTGTTTGAAAATATGAATGACAGTAATTCTTTGAACTTGAGTTTGAGGTTAGGCCATCTGAATTTTAAATATTTGCAACAACATATTTAGGGGTAAGTGAGATGAGTCCATATTTCAGAGTAAATGGATCATTGAAAATTTCCCCCTCCATTTCCATCTTAACTTTGGTAATTCTGTCTCAGTCTCTTTCGATTTAGCTTTGTACTCCATGTGCTGTGGGAAGCTATTCTGGACCTTATTCCATTAAGACTTAGATGCCCAACAGTCATTGCAGATAACCAATCATTGCAGATTGGTTATCTCTCCTCTCCAAATTGACTGTGAGATCTTTAAGGACATGTACTTTGTTCATAATGTCATCTCAGCACCCAGCATAGTGCTAGACATGTGGTAGGTGCTCAGTAAACATGTGTTGAATGAAAAAGCACTGACACAGAAAACATGTTCTCTACATTGGTAGTCCTAGTGTGGCGTAGTTCAAAGGATCAGTATAATCACAGCATGCACTTCCCAACACGCAAGTAACCAGAAAGTCAGCCTCAGATATTTACAACTGATATTCTTTTTAATGAATGATCAGCCAGGCCAGTCATGAACACACACTGCACAGGTTCAATTCTGATGTGGAATTTATCATTAAACAGACCTGAAACCCATGATAAAGCAAATTTGGTTAAGTAGCATATAAAATTCAAAAAAATGAATGCAATAACTAATTGTCGAGTCCAGTATTGAGGACTCAGTATGGAAGAAACTCTCATTTGAGGGTACCCCTTTGGGCACTATCTTTTTTGTCAATTTTGGTAGCATGCCTGTTTTACAGTGGGAAGCCACTATTTTATGGATCCACCATTTAACTGAGTCAACTGGGAAAATTATTCATTCCAAGTCTTAGATTTTTAATCTTTAAAATGAAAATAATATCATGCTCATAGGGCTGTTACCAGGATTAAATATGATGGCAAACGTAAATCTCCTAGAACCACATTTGATACACTGTAAACTCTCCATGAATGCTATTACCCTGTAGCTCTCCAGAATAAAATGCCAATAGCATGCACACACCCATCCCCACCCCTCACACACATGAAGAGTAGAATAGAATACATCTTAATTTTGAATTTGAGACTTCTTTATATATTCAAGATGCAACTATTTTTGGTAGGTTATATGATATACAAAAATTCTTTCCCAGTCTATGGTTTGTAATTGCATTCTCTTAAGAATGTCTTTCATAGAGGAAATTGTTTTCTTCTGATGAAATCCAAATTATCAAATTTTTTCTAAGTCATGTTTTGGTGCTGTACGTAAGGATCCATTGCCTAACCAAAGTCATGAAAATTTTCTCGAATTTTCTTCAAGCAATCAAGAATTGCTTGATTTCTGGGCTATCCAATCTGTCCCATTGCCCTACGTGTTTACTCTTTTGCAGATATCTCTCCTAATTACTGCAGTTTTAATAGTAAGTCTCAAAATCAGGTATGGTGGATCCTCCAACTTAACCACTGCACCACTCAGCTGGCCCCCTATTATTATCTTTTTAACACCTGTGATTCCGTAGTGGTATCCTTTACCTTCCTGATTTAGTAATTTGTGTTTTCTCTCTTGTTCAATTTTCAGAGGTGCTGCTGCCATCACCTCAGGAGTGGACTTGCCTCACACAGGACTGAAAGAGTTAACAGAGTTTCATCCCATATCCTCAACCCCACTTATCTGCCCTCTAACCTGAGAAAAGGGGCTTTACTGTCTGTGCCTGGTGCAAACTTCCCAGATTCAGATTGTCCAAGAGTCTCAGCCAGGAAATATGGAAGGGAAACAGGGAATCCAGGGAGCTTACCATTGTATGAGGTCATTCTTCAAGTTTTTATTTCCTCTCCACTCTGCTGTCATTTACTTTGCAGAGTTCCCCCAAGATTTGTTTTATGTATTATGTCCAAAGTTGTAGCTGTCATCAGTGGGAGAGATAGGAAGAGGTATACGTATTCCATTATAACTGGGACTGGTGCCACCACCTATCCAGTCTTACCTATAACTTATTGGCAGTCTAAACTCCCTGTTTTATCACGAAAATCTACTCATTTTTCTACTCACTTTTCCCTAAGGGCACAATACTTTATGGATGATCTTGAAACATTATAAGAACTTGAAGTATCTTCTCAATCAAAAGATGATTAAAATATGCTCAGTATAATTTTAAGTGTATTTAATTACATTTTAATGTAATACAATTATTTTGACAATCTTTCCAGCAAGAATATACTTACCTCTTTAATTTAAATAATGTTCAGGCTCACATTGTTGTCCCTCCCTCCTCTATGTGGTCCTCTCTGACATACTCAACTTATACTACTTTCTTTATTCTCTAACCTATTCTGTTTTGTATTATTTATTTTACCCCTTAATGTACTCTTGATTTGTATCATAAAATAATTCTGCTATTTAGTATTTCTTCAACCGCAGTTAAACATCTGGAAGATCTGGATCATCCTCTACGTTTCAGCACATAGGTTAATGCTATACTCATAGTAAGTAAATACCAAGTAAGTTTTGACTTGGAAAACAAGTATATAAAAGAAGCTCAATCCTTCATTATATTCTGGCCCTAAAATAGCAGAGAGGATAACATTACCTCTAGGCACTTATATGTCAAAAAGCCAGAAACAGTTTTAAAAGCTCTTTATAGATAAATCTTGATAAATTGGCGGTAGTAAAGGAGGAACAGAAGAGAAAGAGGTGCACTTACTTTCAGGGATTGAAGTTTAATGTTTTCTTTTTTTATTATGGATGGAGATGGGATGAGTAGAAGGGAATTGGTTAAGGATAGGAATTATGAATTGCTTAACCTCTCACTCCATAATGATACATAAGAAAGAGCTGGTGATATCCAAATTAGGCCTCAGAATTATCTGGGAAAATCAGAGATTAGTGGTCTCCTATCACTATGTGATAGAGCTGATAAATAAATCGGTTGCTTAAATATTTAGCTCCAGGATAGTTTTCCCAATTTTCTATAATTCAAGTATTCTGATTTCTGGATCTAATCATCCTCAGACAATGGTATCAAGAACAAGATATTGTACACATCTCTGTTTCATTTTGCATTATAATTTCCTATTCGTTATCCCCCAACACATTTATGCTTCTAGAGAGGAGGAATTTTCTTTTATTTTTTCTTCATTCAGTACTTGGTAGGTATAGTGCATCAGTGTGACTCAATACAGGTTTGTTAAAGTGATTTCTAATTGTGATCTAATTACATGCCATTGAGCTATCATTTTACTATAAGTTCAGCATTTTTGAAGACTTTTAAAACACTACAACTATATGTGTGAAGACACATTTTTATTTTTTGAAAAACCTTGGTCAATTTCTCACCCCTTTTATCACATAGCTTTACATTCTTCAATATCTGTACGTTGAAAACAGAGGTTTCCTGCTCCTGCCTGTGTAAGGAGGAAGGTTTGAGTAGAAGATTCTTTCATATCCCATCACTTGTATGTCTTTCTTACAGGAGGGACAGCATTTTGAAGTGAATTCTCCACTTTCCTGTGGGAGATGGATGTTGCCCATAACTGAACAAATATCCAGATGAGTATTTGAATCTGATTTCTAAATAACAAAATTAAAATAAAGTTTGATTTAAAAATATGGGATTAATCCAAAATCAATTGTAATGAATATTTTGGACTGCTACGTACTTTCCAAGAAGGACAGAGAAAAGCCTCTGAGGCTTACTTCTAAAGTATATTTTAAATTAACCATTATTCTTGAGGTGAGGGTTCTCTTTCTATCATTTACCTTTATAATCTTCTCCTACCCTTCTGTTTCTTCCTTTAATAAAGTTTTAAATGACATCCTATCATTGCATCAGGTGTGCACTTTTGAGTGAGAGTTTATTAGTTCTTGATAGACCAGAAGAGATTTGTGTGATGTGCAGCTTTCACAAAAAGTTAGAAACCACTAGTTTGATCAAATCCGTATTTGCCACGAAGCATCTCAGACACAAAGGTATTGAAATCTAATTTGATAATTTGTAAGCTTTAAGTAGTCCCTCCAAATATCTTTGTGCTGAGAGTTGCATGAAATCATTTAAAAAAAATCTGAATAGATTTTCTATACAGACATGCTCTCAAATTTGCTTTTCACATTTAAAAATATTAAACTGTCTGCATATTAAATATTAAAATGACTGCATATTAATTAGGTCTTTTTGATCCCTTTTTAATTCTCTAAAAGACTTACTATTTCTGAAAAGAAGAAAAAATTTCTTTAAATAAATGCCTTCCCTACAATCTCCGATGGCTCAGATGATTTAGAAATTCACTGTTTTTCTTTTGGTATAAAATCCACTGTTTCTCTTGTGCCATTGTATTCCTTAAGCATACGTAATAGCAATACATTTCAAAAATAGAATTAAGCCAAGCTGCTAAAGATCAGGCAACAAATATCCTTTGCTATAGTTGGGCTGCTTATAATTTGAATTTTTAAAATGTTTTTCTCTTCAAGATGATTTTAATTTGAAGAAAAGACACAAACTGATGAATCTGTATCATAAAAAACAAAATTAAAAAAATATTTCTGGAAGTAAAAGCAATTTTGGAGATAAAACTTTACCAGGATTGGGATTTATACAGGATTTTGAGAATTTGAAATCAGCTAGATAGTAAATCTATTAGTGTATATCACCTCTAGACTGTAGACAAATGACTCTTAAAGAACAAAAAGACAAATTAGATGATGTACGTAGGAACACTGGAGATCTTCTAGTTCACCCGTCTTTCAGCAGTTAAGAGACAGGGTCCATATAGTTTAAGGGACTTTTACAATTGTATTGTGGCAAACTTAAGAACTTTGGATTTGCAAATTCTCTACTTAATACTTTTTCCCCCTGACCATGGCACATTGAGCATTATTTAGAGTAACATCTGTGAACTTGTCCCTAGTGTCTCTGAGACTATAAAACCATCCAGCAAGAATTAGTTGTGGAGAGGACTCCTTTTTCTATATTGTTCTGCTCTGTCAATCAACTGAATTTATTAAGGGTCCCCAGTGAGCTGTGCATTGTATTATTTATTCATCCATTTAGCATATATTTATTGAGTGTCTATTCTATGCCAGGTCCTTTGCTATGTTTCCAAAACTAGATGTCAGACCAGAAAGCAGGGAGGGGTTGATAGATACAAGCACTCAAAAGTGTATAGTCTATTTGCGGACATGGAAACAGATTGAGCATATCTAGAACATAAAACATTTAGAAGTTGTAGTAAGCAGTCTGTAAAATAGCCCAATGTCCTTGCCTCTTGATATTCAGATCCTGTATTTAAGTAACTTAGTGACCCACTGAACTTAGTAACTCCCTTCTAACAAATTGAATATAGGAGAAATGATGGGATACCACTTGATAAATTAGGTTATACAAAAACATTGGCTTCCATCCTAGCCTTTCTCTTTCTCTCTCACTCTCTCCCTTGTTTGAATTGCTCGCTCTGAGAGGAGCCAGGTGCCGCATTGTGAGAATACTCAGGCAGCATATGGCAAGGCCCACGTGGCAAGAAACGGAAGCCTCCTGCCAAGAACCATGTGAATGAGCTTGGAAGCAGATCCTCCAGCCCTGGTCGGGACTTGGATGGGGGCAGCCTGGCCAACAGCTTGACTGCAACCTCATGAGAGACTTTGAGCCAGAACCACCCAGCTGAGCTGCTCCCGGATTCCTGACTCTCAGAAACTGTGAGATAATAGATGTTTGTTGTCTTAATTTGCTAAATTGTAGGGTAATTTGTTATGTAGCAATCAATAACTAATCTACTGTGGATAAGCTTTGTTATAGGTCTGAGTTTTTAAGGAGGCAGGGTGATGAAATGGTAATTTGGTGGACAGATCACACTATTGGAGGAAACAGGTCATAAAAGGCTGAGTCAATCCTGATGAGAAAGGTTTGCCCATTCACTGTTGAGATATATTGTGTAAGTCAGTTATTCTAAATAAAATAAAAGTTTAACCACAAGGTTTCAGAGCTTGGAAAGATCTCTGAGAAAAAAAAAGCATCATCCAGCAAATTTGGATGTATAACATCCAATTATGAAAGCTTACTGAGGACCTTCAAAAAGAAAAAAAAAAAAAACAGTTAACAATAAAACCTAAGTACCTACTTGCCTTATTCTGTATGATTAAGGTAGATGTGTGAGTGAGTGTGTATGTGTGTGTGTGTCTTGTTCTTAGTATCTTCAAATATACATTTTGTGAAAATGAGTTATGACTGCAACAATTACACAAGGTTGGATAACTAAAAAGGTTTGCAAAATTCTATAGAAAGTACTCACACAAATCTTATTCAAGATACAGAATACAGCAAAGCAGGAGAAAGAACGTGCAAGCCAGCCCTGGGGCCTGGAAGATTTGCAGGCACACCTACACAGAGACCTTTCTTAGTAACACAGGATGCACTTCTCTGGGTTATGAACCATCAAGATATATGCAAGAAATTGTGGTTTTAGGAGAGTTCAGGCAAAAGATTCCAGCAGAGTCTTTTATGCCCCACTGGTCATATAGCCGACCTGAGCTATGTAATTAGTTAAACAGGTGTAAGCCATCAACCTACACATCCCTAAACAATGTGAACAAGCTGGCCCTGAGTGCCGCCAGGAGAATTTCCAACTTTAGACAACACATGATAAATTACTAGCTAGTCCATCGTCTTTATCATAGGCAGAAGTCAATACCAGACCTCCAGACACTCCTGGAGATAAGCACAGAGATGCCCCAGGCAAGCTGTAAGGTAACTATTTTATACAATGACCATTAAACACACCAAAAAATCAATCATTTTACATATAATATAGCATATGTACTATACATATATAGTTATACTAATATCAAATATAATAAACGACATACATATCTATATATAATGCAATATTTTTATGAACGGATATAAACATGCACAAACTTATATGTGTGTATGTCATCTATCCATGCATGTATTTATACAGACATATATTCATAATAGGCATAATAGATAATGCTTGCCATGTAACATGAAATCTGGTTTCTTAACAAAAGACATGACAAATATACACAATAAACAAATACAAATAGTTAAGCATAAGCTGATAACAATACAACCAGAGTTTTCAAGTTAGGATTATGTAGTTAGGTTCATGAAATTCTAAGCCTACTGAGTGAGACCTGTATACTAATATCTTTTAGAGAGGATAGTGAATTGCTTTCTTTATCATGGGACTAACTTAATTCTGTTAATTGCTCATTCTCTTTTAAAATTATTAATTCTTAATAATTCTGTTAATAATTCTGAATGTATTTCAGGCTCCTTTTAGAATTTTTTTTCTCTCAGCCCACTGACTTTCTGTTCTAATTTGGATCAAGCGCTTTTTAGAGCTGTTAGAGATCTGCCATCACGTCATTTTATTCATTACATTCCTGAGTTAGATTCACTGTTTGAGTTCTCCATGTCTTACTATTTCTGTTTTTTCCTCTCTTTTTTTGTTTCAGTACATTTTCAAGTCATTTCTCAAAAAGGGCTTTGTGCAACTTAAATATTCTGGGTTCTTATGCACAGAAAAAGGTTTTCATTTTGCTACCTATTTTGGATGAATATAGTATTCTAATTAATTTTCTCACTGACTGTGAGAAAAGAATCCAGAATCCAGTGTTGCTGATAAGTCAGCAATAGGCGAGGTGGAACCCTCTCCTCCTTGACAGCCTCTGACTGTGCGTGTTCTAGATCGAGGTGTTTGCTGCTCTCTTTCATCTATCTGCATGTTTCCAGCTACTTTCTATCCTTTAGATTTGGTTATTTTCTGATGAGCCTACACCCACGCATTTGCCAGTATGGGTTTATTCCTTTTTGTGTCCCTTTACTGCTTTTTTAAAGGGATGTTACACTAGGGTAATGTTGTCAGTAATCTTGTCAGCATGCCTTCTTGCTAACTTTTTTAATAGATGAAAGAAGAAAAGAAAAGAAAAAAACACACTGTTAGTTCCTGGACTCAAAATCATTTGGTTGTACTTGTGAAGACAGGAGGAATACATTATTGACCACGAATAATGATGAAACAACAACTGTTTACATACAGAAGTAGTTGGTAGAAGGAAGAATAAATAAATAAGGTAGGGAAGATGGTAAGAGAAGTACAATATTTTAACTTACTGCTTCTTCCCTCAAAAATAATTTTGTTTTTTATGAATATCAATACACTAATTCCTCTTTCTAGTTACATAAGAATTTTGAGGCAAGTGGTAAAGGAACTTGCATAACCTTTCTTAAATCACTATAACTACAATCATCAAAGACTTCAGAATATCTGGAATCTTAAAGAAATACTGCCAGCAGTGTTTATAATAAATGATACCTTTATAAAATCCCTATATCAGCAGAGAAATTTTATAATATAAATTGTTCACTTAACTTTAACTGCTACAGATTTTGGCAGACAGTAAAATTAAATGGTGGATGATCACCAGAATATATTACATTTTCTAAGATACTACTGGGTTATTGATACATTTCAGGAGAAGAAACTTATTTCCAGGCCTGCTGTGTGGGATTGTTAAGCAGTAATACATATTTTCTTTTGTAATTGATGAAAGAGGAAGTTGTAAATTACCATAAGCTAGAAAATTTAATATGTGATGAAAATATATATCAGTAGAAATCAGCACGGGCACATGGTAGGCAAGACTTTCCAGTGGCCTGAAATCTTTGGCTTTTCTTGAACTACCTCTCTCTTCACTGAGCTGGTTAAACTGGACCCCTGATCAATATTTATGGATACTCCTTTATTCCACTTGTTCTACTCCCAGCATTGTACTCCCAACTGTGGCTATCACTTAAAATATCCTTCCCTTCTTCAGTCAAACAATCTTTCTTTCCTTCATTGAAGATCTCGAGTTGTCCATTATGCTTATAATTTTCCCCAAGTTTATAGTTTTCACCAAGAGGTGAAATAATCGTTAACCCATCCAATCATGATAAATGACATATTGACTTCTTTGAAGAAAATATTCACATCTATTAATAAAGCTTGTAGATACCACTGTCATTTGAAAATGTTGGCCTGTTAATTTGTTTTTCTCTTTACAATGATGTGCTCTTTCAGAATTTGCTTTCATATCCACAAAATCTGATAGTGTAAATGCAATATTGCCTTATTTTGGTGACAGCTATAGGTAGTGTTCATCTTAGAAATGCTTAATTTTTCACTTACCATATTTACTCTTATCTTGGAAGTTGGCAATATCATCGCGTCCTTTGTGACCACCCCCACACAACCAGGACCACATTTGGGGAATCCCAGAAAAATTGACATGGACGACAGTTGGGAAGGAGAGGCTGGAGATGAAATGGCTAAAACTATTGTGAATTAACATCTGCTGTCTGCAACAATTACTTATACATTTATACATTCAGCTTCACATGGTTTATGCTCTCTTCAAAGCCAGGAGAAAGAAAATCTGAGAGACACACCACCTCAGTTTATTTTCTAAACTCAGTGAACTTGAATCTCAAATTTAGTTTTACAGATGAATATATAAAAGTTTTACCAGCTCACATCAATAAATATATAACCAGACTTTCCAGGTCATATATAATGATCTCTAAAAAAGTACAATTGAGGGTTATTAATACATGAAATAGATACTTGTAAGAACTAAATGGAGTTATTTCATTAGTTTCATAAATCTAACTTTCAAGCTGGAGTAAAAGGAAGAAGCCTCCTGCCAGATATTGTCTAAACTTTTAAAAACATGCACTATGTTACAATTTATAAAAGATTTTATGGTAATTCTATGACAAAGAGACTTAATTGTTGGATTATGCAGTTGATAACAGCCTAGCCCTGAGCTTCCTAACGACTGTGTTGTGGAATCAGGTGTACTGTAGAGGGTATCGGGGTGTTGAGCTATTAATGCCCATGGCCCTCAGGATGGCTGGGGAGGACCTAAAACTACTTGAGACTTCAGAGCCTCTGATCCCCTCTGGCTTTGAATAGCCACTTCTTTTTTCCCAGTGGCCGTGCAAACACTATGATTTTAGAAGGCCCCGGTCTAAGCTGTTATAAAGAATGTCTAGTACTTGGTAAATCTTAAAATGAATGAAGTCAAAGTCCCCATCCCTTTGGATTTAAAATAAAAAGATACAGTTTGATACAGTATCACTGAACATTTGAACAATAAGAGGATTACAGGCCTGTTAATTTTTTGTCATTATTGTTCTTAAAGAAAGAAAAAAAGATGGGGCCGCCCGGTGGCGCAGCGGTTTAGTCCGCGCTTGGCAGCCCGGGGTTCGCGAGTTCGGATCCCGGGCGCCCGCCGACGCACTGCCTGTCAGCCATGCCGTGGCGGCGTCCCATATAAAGTGGAGGAAGATGGGCACGATGTTAGCCCAGGGCCAGTCTTCCTCAACAAAAAGGGGAGGATTGGCGACGGATGTTAGCTCAGGGCTGGTCTTCCCCACAAAAAAAAAAAAAAAAACAACAAAAGAAAGAAAAAAAGATACTACTGAAAGATACATTTTTCCACTTTTTCACAAGACGTCATAGATCTATCTTGCCACTATTTTGGCAATAGAATCACAGTCACATACGATATTCTGTTAAGGCAGTTCTTCCCTGGAACATGCTTGGATTTGGAGTGGTACAGAATACCTCATTTAAGAAATCTACCAGCAATAAAGCATGATATCATGCTTGCTTTTTTAAAATTTCATAAACCGTCAGAAGGAACTGGGTTTGGAAAAAAGCTGCTGAAAGGCAGTACACCTGACCAGGTGAGACGGTGGAAGCATCTCCATTATCCCAACATAAATGATGACCAACCAAGTTGGTAAAATCAGCCCTCAAGTTCCCTTCTCTGGGTCCTTTCTCTCCTTTGGTGATGCTCCTCCTCTCCTGCTCCTCGTCACCCCCACCATTCTTTGCTCGCAGACTCCGGAACCCCTTCCTATGCCAGGAAATCTGCTGGTATGAGCTTGCTGTGAGGCAGAGCGCTGTCTCCATAGTAGCTCAAAGGCCCAGTACTTGCAATTACTTCAACCCCCGCCACCACCTAACCAACAAAGTATAGAAGTATTATTTAAACTTTGCTAATACAATGCTCCTGCCCAGCAAGTTGAATTCTGAGCAAGTGAGGCAAAAGTAGGGATTAGTTTGGGATTTATTCCAGTGATGGAAGTATCTAGACTGTGGTGGCAAGTGAACATACCATCTGTGGGTCCAGTGTCATAACATTATGATGCCAATAATGGCATTAAGTATTCAGAAAGCGCTGAAATGGCAGCCCAAACAGCTGTTCTTTGGGATGACGAAGTGGGTTCCTATATGCAGAATCCCTTGTAGCTTGTCTGTTTTGTCTTCTTGTTCTCCAGCCTTCCTGTTTGTTTGTTTGTTTTTCTGCTTAATTTAGCCACAGTTAGATTCTGTTATTTGCAATCTAGAGCTGAAACTGGGTCTTCATGCCTAATCATTTTACATATGTTATTTTTCTTCCTACTTATCCCTTATTTATTAAAATAAATCTGAATTAGTCGTTTTAAAGAAAGTATGTGAAAATAGGATTAGAAAGAAAGGTGTGACTTATTTCTCTTTTCAGATAATGTCTTTGGCTGGAGAACGTGCATCTGAGGCTGGTCATAGGAGTTCTAGGGTTAAAGAAGATACAAGACATCTAGAACATCTTTGCACTGATGAATATCCACATAGCAGGTCCACATTCTCCACTTCTCTTCCACCGAGCCCTTCCTTTAGCCCATGCCAACCCATTTCCCCTCTCCTTAATCTGTCCTTCATTTAGCATCAGCCTCACAGTTATGTATTTCACACTTTCCAGATATGAGAATGTTTCAGCCCCTCTTTATGATTCTCTAAAATACTCTTAAGCCCTCTATATTATTTCCTCTTTTGACAATAAAAGTTCTACCAATATGTCAGAATGTATTAATAAGGATATTATCAACAGTGGCTTTTTAGATTATTCCATGTACTTCTCTTAGGATTTAACCATATCAAAAAGGTCAAAAAAGCCTTTGCATCACGCAGTACATATAGGAGATCTCAGTTTTTATAGCACTTTTTTTTTCTAACAAGTTTATATTTCCAATTACTTAAAACAGCAAGATAAGGAAGTAGCCTCAGCCCTCTAACTAGATCTGAGTCCTATTCAAATCCAGTTCTCTTTGGACAGAAAACACATTTCCCACTCAGAAGTTCTAGTAGCTGCTTTCAACTCACGATGTCAATCCAAGTGTCCAAACTCATGTGGCAACAGAAGCACTTCTAGGGCCATGGGATCTTCCGCTTCTATAAGAGGCTGGGTTGTCATTTAACTTTTCTTTTTTTTTTTTTTTTTGTGGGGAAGACCAGCCCTGAGCTAACATCCGTCGCCAATCCTCCTCTTTTTGCTGAGGAAGACTGGCCCTGGGCTAACATCTGTGCTCATCTTCCTCCACTTTATATGGGACGCCGCCACGGCGTGGCTGACAGGCAGTGCGTCGGCGGGCGCCCGGGATCCGAACCAGCAAACCCCGGGCTGCCAAGCGCGGACTAAACCGCTGCGCCACCGGGCGGCCCCTGTCATTTAACTTTTGATTCAGCATCACCAACATGAAGACACTTGGTTATCCAGGTTAGCCAAGTGATCTGCAGACAGAGTCTTCTTGTTAATGCTCTCTGACAAACTGTGTTCCAGTGTGTCAGGTTAGAGCTGAAGCCAAAAGTAGGAAAGCATGCAATTCAGAGGACAACAACGATTTCTGAATTTGAAGGCCTGGTCACTAACATTTATGGGGATTTGTTGGACCATTAGTGAAATTAGGTTCAGTGAGATCTTTCACCAGATGCAGTTCAAGGATGGTTCTTGTAAGTAACTGAAAACACAAAGGCAGGATCTCTTGTTCAAAAGCTTGCTAAAGGACCTTTTAAGGATCTGACCCCAAGTTTTCTGGAAGTGGCTAATATCTAACTCTGAACAGTAATGAATCACTTCCCTGATCTTCTCTCTGCCCTGAACTTTGACATGGTCCACTGCTTTTGAGTTTTGTTTTTGGTTTTTTTTTTTTTTCTGAACTGGCATGATAACTTGTTCTCTTGCTTAACTGTATTAGAATGTGTCACAGTATAATCTTGCAGTGAATTTTAAATTTAAAGTTGGGAGAAGGACTCAGGCACTGCTACCATGTATAAAATGCTACTGGGAAATATAAAAATAAAGTGTGATATCTCCCTTTAAGGATATTACAATCTAGTGGGAGAAACTTGTGTGTAAATGGCTGATTATGATATAAGGCAAAGTGAAATAGGCATTAACTAGAGGACAAGCTCATCCGTGGTAACGCAGATAATGGAGCAATTAATTCTAACTGAAAGGGAATCAGAAGCTCCTTTGCAAAGGTGGTGGCATTTGAGAAAGTGTTGAAAACTAATTATAATTTTAGAGGGGCAGAAGAGAAGAAAAGGCATTTCACTGCTGGAATAGAATTAGCACAGGCATATAGACTTGATTCAAAAGTTGTTTTGTTTTAATCTAGTACATGCAAGACACTATGGTAGGCTCTGGGAGAGCTGCAAAGAGAAACGATACAAGTTTCCTTTTCTCCTATAGCTTATATTTTATTTTGAAAGAAAAGTCATTTCTATATAAGTATATCTAAAGCGTTCATCAGTAACATATAGTTGTCTGGAATGATGTAACTAAGTGGCAAGACCTTTAAAAATCTATAATACATAAGACCAGAAAGAATTCACTGCTGCCAGAGGGATTAAAGTAAGGTTTCTAGAGGACATAGTATATGAGCTGTTTCTGTAAAATTTGATGTGAGAGATGAGGGGTAAGGATATACAAAGTGACAGGTACAGCATGGACGAGACCTAAAGGCAGAAATGATCCTGGCACATCCATGTGATTGTGAAATCATCAACTTAGATGGAGTAGAAAGTGTCTTTTGGCCCACTTTAGGAAAAACAAAAATTAGAAATGCATGTTTAGGTGAATGCAAATACCTACAAAGTTCAGGCAGGTAAATTAAGTGATCAAAGCAGACTGGGCATATAATGAGAGGGAGTGGAGGAGACTATGGCCCAAGCTCACTAAGCTCTAGCCAATACCACAGTGAACTCTGCCCTAGTGTTGCCAGACTTTCCCATTTATTATGATAATGCCATTAATCTGGATTTTCACATATAGACACATATATATGTAAAACTAGAAACTAATCCTTGTGACAAAACATCTAATGATGCTGGTCTAAACTCTACTAGATACATAAAAATTCTTTGAGTCATACTGAGTCATATCTATAATGTGGAACACTAATTTTCAACCTCTGCTGGATTATAGAGGGCAAAGACTGCTAGAACTAAAGCCTCTGTATTTTATCCTATAACTATTTAAGGTTATAGAACAGAGGGGCAACATAAGGAAAGTAGTATGTTTTAATCAGGCTAAAAAATGCAGGATATTTATATTACAACAAAATTTTGGAAATATTTGTTGGCTCTAAATTCTCTTCAACTTTTTCATTTGACTTTAAGAAGAAAATTGCAACCACATGACCCTTCTCTATTTTTCTACAGAGAGGATTCTAGGTGTATACTTTCCAGTTGGATCTGAAGGAGTACTTGATGGATGATCTTTTATTTGCCATCACTACCAGTTGCCAATGGTGGATGTCACCAGGATGTCTTGGTCAGGTTCATTTATGTGCCTTTTTTGTTTGTTTGTCCATGAACCTGGCTGACATTGAAACCAGGTAGGGTTTCAGGGTCTGCAACAGATGCTTTTGGGCCTGCTAATTTCTAAATTTGATAGAGTATAAATCACACACACAAAATACTATGTTCTCTCACTCTTACTATAGGTTTTTCCCCAATCTAGTGTGAAAGAACTGAAGTTGATGATAAGAATATGACTTCTAAGCCTTCACTTTCCAATCCAGAAGATTTGTTATTTAAAACAAAAGAGCCAATACATGTTCTTTCCCCTGTTGGGAATTCCTGACAGGTGGAGGAGCTTAATAACAGGGAAGAACTGGGCAGAATGAAAAATTTTACATGGAGATTACAATATTATGCTTCTGTCTGATGAAATGCAGCATTCCAGATGTTGCCTATATTTCACTTAAAACCAGTTTCTAGGGTTTATGAACAATGCAAATTCCTGAACTCTACAGGGCAACCCTCCTTCATAATGCTGAGAAAACACTTAGAAGATCATCAAATCTTGAAAATGTGTGAATGAACCACAAAGTCTGATTAAAATCAAAGATGCAATGTTCCAAAATCACTCTTTGTGATTTAGATAAGTACGACTTAGGTTTCATCAATGATGACAGTACTTTAAGGTAAGTTTTGCAAAGATAAGGAAGTCTCAGTAATAAAAACAATTTACAATAGCTCCTTATTAAGTTATTTTCAAGAAACAGGGTTAAGACCTGAGAACCGTATAAGAGAAAAACAGGCCACATTTATAGAGCATTCATTTGCTAAAATGTGAACTATTAAGGACTCATAACACAAAACATGACCTTTCTAATTACTTAATTTGATGATTATTTATAAATAATAAGTCCAAGTTATGAGCAGATGTGAACAAAGATGAACATTTTCTGTTATTTAATTGCGGAGGATAGAATAGTTGGAAGTATTTTTCATAGACAATATCTCTATGGGAGAGAAAATGCTCACATATTTCAGCCTTGGTTAAGATCAAACTAATCTAATTAGTTTTTTCATCTAATTTATTGCTCAGAATTCCCTTTAGTGAAGCATGCTTTTGATAAATTTTAGGGAAAGCTGTTTGGAGAAAAGTTTGGAATTAGACATATAAAACCAAAATGAGAAGCTTTCTCCAAAGAAAAGCCAAAAAATTATCTGAAAAACTAAAATGACAAAATTGGAAAGCCATAAACTATATTGTTATATTAATGATAAAATGTGACATACAGAATAAAACAGGGCTGTTCTATATTTATTATATTTGGGGCACAGAACGTCATTTACCTGGAGAATTTTAATTAAAGTTACATGCAACTAATTAGAGGAAACAGGATTTCTCGCTCTTCTGATTGAATGATTGTGTAGCCATATTGGTTAGTTATCTTGTAAGGCCATTATATATCATAGAGGTATTGGCAAACTTGTAATTAAATATGTAAATAACTTTGTTTCATTTTTATTTTCTGATTTCATACTATAAGAATTGCTTGTGAACAGTGTTCCTACAACACACTTCACATTCTGGACACTTGAGAATTTCACTTCCACTTCTTTGCATATGGCAGATATGGACTCTATCCTACAGAGAATAAAACTGTAAACTTAGTACCTTATACAGACAGTGTGACCATAACGGTATGTTCTCAAGATATCACTAATATGATTACAAAACTGAGACAGAGGTAAGACATAGGCAAAATCCCGGTAGACTTTACCTATTCAATTTCCTACAAGAAATGTTCATTTGCCTAAAAAGAGAACCTTGATGTATTCTTCTCTTACTTAAATTTCATTCTCAGAAGGTGGAAAAAAATCAAATAACTCTGTACTTGATTTTGACCAACAAGAAAGGAACAGTTAAATTTAGTTTAGGGAAGGGGCCGCCCGGTGGCGCAGCAGTTTAGGTTGCACTTGGCAGCCCGGGGTTCGCGGGTTCGGATCCCAGGCGCCCGCCAATGCACTGCTCATCAGCCACACCGTGGTGGCGTCCCATATAGAGTAGAGGAAGAAGGGCACAGATGTTAGCCCAGGGCCAGTCTTCCTCAGCAAAAAGAGGAGGATTGGCGACGGATGTTAGCTCAGGGCTGGTCTTCCTCACACACACACAAAAAATAGTAACCTCAGTTTAACTGAGAAGAATAAAATAACATCAATAGTTTAAAAAAAAATTTAGTTTAGGGAAGAGATGCTTAACTACCACAACACAATCATCTCCTTAAGCAAGTAAATGTTTTGCCATACCTCATTGATAAAGCAACTACCATGTGTCCTATTTGTGACACTAGTGGCTTTTCAGAAGTTGGTATAGAAATGTAATATCTAGAGTTGCAGATATACCTACTCTATCTATCCTTAGAATATCTTTAGTGTTTCATTACTTTAGGGATATTTTTGAAGAGATGATGAGAAAACCATGTGCCAAGATTCATCAATGATTTTCTGTATCAACATGCTAGGAAAAGAGCAACACTAAT
Source organism: Tapirus indicus (assembly GCA_031878705.1). NCBI lineage: Eukaryota > Metazoa > Chordata > Mammalia > Perissodactyla > Tapiridae > Tapirus > Tapirus indicus. The sequence continues at coordinate 54,585,173 of CM062921.1, forward strand.
CATCAATTCTTTACAAACCTCGCCAAAATTATCTTGTGGTATACCTTTTCAGAACTAATCCCTAGTGCAGGTTTCTCAACTGTTGATGTTTCTCTTAGTTAATTAATTTCAAGGAACAGCTTCCTCCCCATCCACAATCACCCATTCTCATCTCTTCTACCCCTTTCACTAAACAATGTACATATCATCCAAATTTAACATGCTCTATGCATAACAATTCTCTTGGTAGGACCAATGATTTAAGTATGGAATTTCAAATATTTTAGGAATCATGGGTGCACTGTCACCCTAGTGATAACAGGTAATTAATAATTACCTTGTGATTTCACAGATCACAAGGGGTTTTCACAGGAAAAAGTCCTGCCATGATGATTTCTAAAGGTAGTTGATTGCTGGGGCTGTCCCCATGGTGTAGTGGTTAAGGTCTGAAGCGCTCCACTTCGAGGACCCTGGTTCATGGGTTTGGATCCTGGGCACAGACCTATACCACTCATCAAGCCATGTTGTGGTGGTGACCCAGCTACAAAAGAGAGGAAGACTGGCACAGATGTCAGCTCAGGGCTAATCTTCCTCAAGCAAAAAAAGAGGAAGATTGGCAATGAATATTAGCTCAGAGTGAATCTTCCTCACCAAAAAAGAAAAAAAAAATAGTTGACTGCCCTCATTGAAATTATATTCATTGTTTCTGAATCCATATGAATTCAAATGCTTCTGTCAGTTTCTCAGAGAAACGTTAATAATAGCGTTAAGGATAAGAATGCCATTTTATTGAGTGATTCAAAAACTAAGAATTTACTAGTTGATTTTAGAAAATATTAACTTGGGTGCTGCAACCGAAACAAAATCCTGGTTCCATATTTCTTAAGTAATCAAAGAAGATTAAGTGAAAGAACAAAATGTTTTGCAAATAGACTGCCAAAGAAGGTAAAGAACATTTCTCTGGAAACATAGGACAAGTTTGCTCTGTTGAAGTAATGTAAACAAAAACCTGGGGTACCAATGACACAGCTGAAAGAGGGTTTGGAAACTATTACACTCTTATCACATCTGGGCTAATCATATCTCCTAACAGCTCTTGCATTAATAAACATTCATAAGTGGTTAAAGTCTGTGGGTAATTTAAATAATGCACACATTTATAAAGGACTTCTTTTCCCCAATGAATATATTTACTTCTCAGAGATAAATTTCAAATCACATAACCACAGGATGCAAGCACCTATCAGACACTAGAGCAATCCATTTCAAAATGAGCAACACAGACTGAGATCTTCTTTCCATATGTATGAATATTTGGTAGCTATACAGATTCAAATATCAGGAACAGTGCAGCTGTCCTGAGACTTACCAGTACTTGTAAGGAAGTTAACATTTCTCATCACACCTTCAGTGTAAGCCCCCGGCTCGTAACTGTCCATTTCACCTGTGACAATGTGAGCAACTCTTGCTGCCCGTCCTCTGATAGCACCTGCAGCACGGTCTAAATTATCAGCGTCCTGGTCTCTTAAGGCTATGATACATTTGTTGACGTCTTCTAGGATATGGCTTTCTGTAAATAAATAGATCAAATTAGTTTTGTGGGTTTTTTTTAAATCACATAAATCTAGCATATTATAATTTATGTTAACTTCTGACTTCAGATGAAGTGCACATTGGGAAAGGAAGACATTGACCATAAAGAAGGAAAACTATAGACATGATTTTGCTTATATTTCTTTAATAGGAAAATTTGTGAAATATAGAATGTTTTATTTTTATCAGCAATTTTTATAGATTACATATTATTTTAGATTCTAGTTCCAGCAGATAAGATTTTAGATTTGAGTGATTTACAGATGGAAATTAAGGAAAGTTTCTAGATTAAAACAAAAACAAAACACTTAATGATGGAATACTTAATTCCAATGAAAAGCAACACTATACAATTATAAAACTCTTAAAAAATATCACCTATCCTAAATATATAGAAAAATAAAACTATGTAGTTCCATTCAACTAACATTTATTGACATACAATGAGATTAACACAGAAATCTTATAAATCAGTGAAAAATGAAAAATGTGAAATATATAATTTTTATGTTGTAAAAGAACAACTTCACCACATCTGTGAAAACACCTATACATAATAAAGGGCTTTAAAAAGATTGATTGACTTGAAGTAAATGAATCCTGGAGAAAGTTACCCACTCTGAAGAGTGTCTCCAGACCTCTTTCTCTCCTTCCCCCTTTACATGATTAGGGCATGAAGACAGCAGGCAGTTATTAGTATAGCACAACATTTTCTTTTTCTGTGAAATAATTAATACTCCCAGATAAAACTAATGAGAGGAGCTGAGCAAATATGTGGAATATCAATAAGCATGAGCAATGATATTTCTAAGAAATTAAAAGAATACTGAAAGAATGGCTTTTGCCTTTATTAAATGAATCACCACGCAAAATCTTTAAAGACTCTGTTACTTAAAAACTCACATAGAAAATAAGTACAGCAAAAGACTTCAGTAATTCTAGAACATATTGTTAACTTTTTTTCTCCCTCTCTCTCTGTCTCTCTATGTATTGACTATCTGCAGGTAAGCCACAAAGGACAGGGATTCATTAAGCAATTTCCTTGCAGAGCCGTACCTTCCTCTTAGCGTGTAGAACATAAAATCCAAACTACCAAATAATATAGTCCTTGGTGACCTTCTTAGACCTGATGCCTATTGTTCCTCTGCAGGCCCCTGATGCTTTAGTTATATTTATTTTATGATTTCCCAAATCTGCCATGTTCTTCCATGTCTCTGCTCCTGTGGGTATATTAGACCCTTGACCTACACTGCTTTTTTGGGTTCCAGGACCCAATTCCTATGTGTGCGTATCTGGAGGCTTCCTCACACCAACAAGCAATTCTCTGGACACCAACTGGATGCCCTAAAATTCAACTCAATTCTGACACTATCTAACCAGAGATAGCATCAGATTCCACAGGTTAAGAGTTCAGTCCTCCAAGACTGCCCCTCTCCCACCCACATCACATGCCATTTGTAAATCCAGGTTGTTATCTGTACTTCTGACCAATTGTCTATAAATCAGAGGTTCCCATGAAGTCCTACTTGGGTTGGATTAATTTGCTAGAGTGGATCACAGAACTCAGAGAAACATTTTACTTACTAGATTTAACTTTTCTTGTTGTTGTTGCTGAGGAAGACTCACCCTGAGCTAACATCTGTTGCCAATTTTCTTTTTGCTTGAGGAAGATTAGCACTGAGCTAATACCCATGCCAATCTTCCTCTATTTTGTACATGGGTTGCTGCCACTTCATGGCTGCTGAGTGGTGTAGGTCTGCGCCCAGGATTTGGGTCTGTGAACCTGGGCCGATGAAGCTGAGCATGCTGAACTTAACCACTAAGCCACAGGGCCAGCCCCTAGATTTAACTTTTATAACTCAGGAACAGCCAGATGGAAGAGATGCAAAGGGCAAGATACAGGGAATGAGCATGGAGCTTCCATGCCCTCTCCTGGCACACCACTTTCCCCACTGCTCCACGTGTTCACCAAACTAGAAGCTCTCTGAATCCCTTCCTTTTAGGTTTTTATGGAGGCTTCGTTACATAGGCATGACTGATTAAATCATGGCCATTGGTGATTGATTCTACCTCCATCCCCTCTCCCCTCCCTGGAGGTCAGAGCCAGGGACTGAAAGTTCCAACCCTCTAATCATAAAGTTGGTTCCCCTGGCAACCAGCCCCCATCTTAGCTGGGGTCTAAAAGTCACCTCATTAACAAAACAAAAGACACCTTTATTGCTTTCAACACTTGGGAAATTCTAAGTGTTTTAGGAGCTCTGTGCCAGAAACAAATGAAGACCAAATATATAGTTCTTATTATAAATCATAATATCACAACTACCAATTGCTTCTGGTCTGCTTAATCAATTCCTACTGTTCTTTCAAGACACCAGTCAAATGTTCCTTCCTCAGGAAATCCATGCTGACCTAGAACAAGAAACTTGGTTCCATGTTGTTTGGGATTTCCATAGAATGGTTTATATGTTTCCACTAGAGCTTCTTCCTGTGTTTTATTGATGTACTAATGAAACTATCTGTCTAGTAGACTCTGAAATATATATGCGTGTAGGAATTTTATCTTATTTCTTGAGGTATCGTGTAAAGTCCCTAGTACAATACATGGCACGTGTTAGGCTAACAAGAATGTTTGTTGAATGAGTGAATGAAGTCCTCTTATAAGATGCACCTGGGAATAGTAATTTTGTCTCAATCTTCAATTAGGGGTTAGAAACATAGGTAGACACATCTCTGTGCCCTTAAATTTAGTCACTTTAATCCATATCAAGGACACTCAAGTCATTTGCATGAAAAAGATTAAACACTGAAAACCTTCATTATAAATTCACTAGAGTTTTAACCTAATTTGTCGCATTCACTTATGAATCTGTCATTAAGGCCTATAAAAACTCAGGCATGGTCCCATCTCAACAGAGAGTGCATGTGTATCATCACCATCATGCTTCCTCTGGAACTGAAGTACAAGTTTAAGGCATAATAATCATCAGTTTTTTAAAAGTCCTCGGATATGCACTTTAATGATACATTAAGAAGCTGTTATTTTCCAAGTATTTTGGTTCATTTTTTTTAAACAAACTCAACATGTATGTATGCAATGAATGTTTAATCTGTATTCACAAAAGGTGTTTAGTTTTAGATTGCAGAGCTGTTTTTGCTCAGTTCTATAAAGGTGAAAAGATATTTAGGGAAAAAACGATGTTCATTCTTGGAAGATTAATTATCTAATAAACTATGTAATTTCTGTTTAATTAAAAGTGAAATCATGGCTACCACAAACTATTTTTTTCCTGGTGAATTTTGCACTGGAAAAAATATACAAAGAATATTCACTGACAATGAATCAAACGTTCACTTCTTCTATAGAATAATGATATACACGCTTATAAATTTATTTTATTATTTAAAGCAGAGATTTAAAATACAGCAAGGGTTTTTCTGATTCTCTTTTGCTTAGCCTTATAGAAATTTGTGTGGTTATTGCTTTAGATTGAGCAATAATTAGAAGCCATAATGTTAGTCATGTTGAAGAATTATAGAGGTAAGGTCAGATATGAAAATAAAAGTCTTACATGAACATATGTAATATAAAAAAATAATAAGTGAAATAAGTGGCAAGAAGCATATAGCCAGACTTTGTCTGAAGCAGCTATATTGAGAATGTTGGAAATAATGACTAAGTGATCTTTGAATTACTAAGATTAAATATAGCACAAAAGCATTACGAAAGGTTTGCAAAATTTCCATTGTTGTGACACTTTCCCATTACCCTGAATGTTTCACAAAATGCCAGCAACAATTATTTGCATGAAATTCTAAACATAGAGTGCCAGAAAAAGAAAATAAAAATGTTGGGCACTCCTACATATGCACAATAACTAAACATTAAACTACTTTCTTAAAAACAATTATTTCTTTGCCCTTCATCTTTCAGGGGAATTTAAGTCTCTAAAAAGGCCTTCATGATAGCTTGAGTTTTTATGCCTTGTTGTATAACCCTAAACCTCTAGGAAAGAAATAAAACACCAAATGCCTTGTATAAAACCTCCTACTGATGTATCTCTTCAGTCTTTGCTGAAGGAATTGGTTTACTTGTTAGACACAGCAAAAAGCATCAGGAGCTCTACCTCCAATTTATGTATTTCTCAACTGTAGAAGCACTTGGACTCAACAATTACATCGCTTTTAAAATGAAGTTTAAGAGAAAGAAAATATGTTATTATAGAATAAGCACATTCAGAATATTATATGTTTTGAAGAATTGATTGAAGATTTGTCTTAAAAGTTTCAGAGTGTCAGCTTAGCGTTTGATATGGGGTGAGGAGTGAAATGTCCTGGTGTTACTGAAAATCTTAAAGGGCCTTATTTTAAGAGCAGAGAATTGCTGAACTACTAGCAATTTCTATCAATCATTTTATAGCTGTCGTGAGATGCAAAGGGTGATTTCTATGATGTTGGAAACAGTAATAAACAGGGCAATAAAAGAACTGATCTTAGACTAAAAGATATTTTCCAAAATATGATAGTCAAATTTATAATTTTAATGAAGTTCTGTTAACCTTTCACAAAAGTTTGCTCAGTTCCTCTGCAGGATAAGCTGTTTACTCTTCATTGGACTTTAACCAGCTCAAACTTGCTTGACCTACTTCTGACAAAAATCTAAAGAAAAATAAGGTTCAAAATTGCTGTTCCCAAACTAGTTCTTTATCAACTGTGCTTACAGGCCCCCTGCAGCACTTATGCAGACACAATGCTATAGAAATAAAAACACAAAAAGAAAGTCACTGAAGCTTTCGTATTTCTTTTCATACGTCTTAAGTAGGCTCTGATAATAGTTTCCTCTGTAAAGTAGTTAAGAAATTTATCAAAGGGCAAAGGGTACTATTGCTTGTCCTTTCAGTATTCTGCTGGGCAGAATGTGAATCCAGCCTACCTGGCAGAAAACTAATTCTCCAGGGTGTGTGCCTTTGTTCCACTTGCTATTTACTATTGGTTAGGATATTTACTACTGGTTAGGAGTAGATGCTCATTTTGTTTTTAAAACTCATAGCCATTAAATGATTCTTGTCACATAGTAATACAAATAAATTTTTATCTGGTAAAGATGGGAATAATTTTTGTAGAAAAGATAATCCTGAAGGTTACATTATTATTGCTTTGTAGGATATTAACCGGTTTTATTTCTAAATTATAAATTTTATTTAATCATTCTTTCTTTATCCAGTTCTCCATAAACAAGTATTATCATCTTGGTGACTCTCAATGATAAATTTTTGACATGCTCACTTTAAATTTGTAAAAATCTTGCTTTCAACTTTGGAAAATTATTCTTTGACTGCATACTTTGACTTGGCAGCTACTAATTTTTCAAGTATTTTTTTTACTATCCAGGGGAAAAAATGTAAAGGAAAAATTGACGTGGAATCATAGACCCACATGTAAAATTCAAAACTATAAAGCTCGTAGGAGAGAATCTATGTAAACTTGCATCTGGAAATGCCTTTTTAAAATGCAACACTGAAAACACAAATTATGAAAGAAAAAAATTGATAGATTGGACTTCCTAAAAATTCAAAACACCTGCTTTGTGAAAGACATTGTTAAGACAATGAAAAGACAAGCCACAAACCAGGAAAAATATTGGCAAAATACATATCTAATAAAGGACTGGTATCCAAAATATACAAAGAATTATTAAAACTCAACAATAAGAAAACAAAAAAACTCAATTAAAAATGAGTAAAAGATCTGAGCAGACAACACAACAAAGAGGATATATAGATGACAAATAAGCATATGAAAACATACCCAACATCACATATCATCATAGGTTTGCAAATTAAAAAGATAATGAGATACCACTATGCATCTATTAGAATGGCCAAAATCTAGAACCCTGACAATATCAAGTGATGGTGAGGATAAGAAGCAATAGGAACTCTTATTCATTGCTGATGGGAATGCAAAATGGTAGAGCCACTTTCGAAGTTCAGTAGTTTCAATAGTAGAAAACTAAACATACTTTTACCATATGATCTAGCAATTGTGCTCCTTGGTATTTACCCAAATAAGTTGAAGACTTATATCCACACAAAACCTTCACATGAATGTTTATAGCAGTTTTAATTCTAATTACCAAAACTTGGAAGCAACCAAGACACCCTCCAAGAGATGAATAGATAAACTGTGATACATCCATACAATAGAATATTATTCAGCAATGATAAGAAATGAGCTATTAAGCTACAACAAGACATGGAGGAAACTTAAAGGCATATTGATAATGAAATAAGCCAATGTGAAAAGGTTACACACTGTATGATTCCAACTTTTTGACATTCTGGAAAAGGGAAAACTATGGACACAGTAAAAGTTCAGTGGTTGCCAGGGATTCTGGGATTAGGAGGGAAGGATGAACAGATGGAGCACAGGGGATTTTCAGCACAGTGAAACTATTCGTTATGATACTGTCAGGATGGTTTTATGTCATTACACATTTGTCAAAACTCATAGAATTTACAGCACATAATAAACCCTAATGTAAACTATGAAATTCAGTTAATAAATCAATACTGGCTCATCAATTATAACAACAAAGGAGATTCCTCAAACATTCAGTATTCAGTGCCAAGTCCACCATAGACCTTTAATAAGCTCTGTGTTTAGTTTCTAAAACTGGAAGAAAACTAATAACATTTAATCATACATATTCAGTAACATTCGTTATCTACAGATGTCTACAATTAATGAACTAGGAATTTTGAACATGCTTCAATTTTTCCAAGATTATAACTAAGAAAAAATTTGACTCTTTCCCCAACTCTTCTAGCTTTCACACAGTAACATCTCTGATTGCCAATTTGTTTGTTTGAGTTTTTAACAAATAATTTTGGAAAGCCTGTTTTCCAGGTATTGTGCTAAGCAACATATGTGTATTATTTCATTAAATTCTTATAATAATCCTAAGAGATAGGTCTGTTACATTTCAGTTTTGAAGATTAAGAAATCAAGGCTCCAAGCAGATAAGCATCTTTCCAAAATTCATAGTTACAGTAATTGAGCTGTAACTCGAAATCAAGTTTGTCCCACTTGCTCAGGTTTTATAAATGCTAAAGTCTCATCTGGCTTTAAGATATGGTGATTCTAAAATTATATTATTCAGCTATCCCAAATGTATGATGAAAAGAGGAAATTATAGATTTAAAATATTTTCTAAATTTTATAAAAATGTTGCAAAAGATCATCTATAATATTATATAACTGAATGCATAATAAGTTTTCACATTAATTTTAATTGGGCATGAGATATCATCTATGCATATTTGCAGGATAGTTTTAATTCTGCAAATCTCACATGGACAATGCTCTAGTAATGTTAATATTCTGAATCTGTATGGAGCCATCACAGCTAGAGGGAACCTAAAGTATTCTAGAGACATCACCAGAGACAATGGCCATAGAAGAAGAAATTATCAAATGAAATTTAATGCCTCAGCTATTTAGCTATTCTGGTGCAGGAGTAAAATTCTACTTTGCATTTTATGCTGCCCTTATCTTCACAAAATAAACAAACAGTAAAAGTAAACCAAACCTTAGGCATTCTTATTCAGCTCATACTTTCTTCTATTGACTCCTCGTAGTCTCAGCTTTCTCATGTTAGTTGTCCCATTGCTTCCTCTCTCATAGACCAAGAACTTATTAACATCTAATATCAAAGCACTGAGTAAAAAAAAAAGATAGCTTTGAGGCTATTACCAGATTGAACATCAGGACTGTCAGCAGGAACAGATAGTAGTGAGCAATTCTCCCACATTATGCAATAAAACTGCTCAGTTCCTGCACGCTGGATGCTAATGTTGGATGCTTCTGTTGCTGGATACTCTTGTAAAAAAGAGTCAGTATTCATTTGGGTACTATTCCTTGTTTATAGTTCAAAGTACTGAACAACATGGGTGTCCAGTTATGAAGTTCGTACTTTGGGGCACAGAGACAGGAAAATCCTGGCACTACTTTAAATGATCTCCTCAAGGTATATGATATATATAGTAGAACAGAAACTCCAAAGAATGAAGTACATAAATTGACAAATGTGTAGATAAAATTAGAAACAAATGAGTTGTTTATAACCTGGCAAATTTTATTTGTTTTTTCTCTCTTTTTTCCCCCAGAACATTAAGTATGTAGTTCAGTTATTTCAATTACTTTTTAAAATACAGTATCTCTCACATGAAAAGAAAAGGCTAACAATTAAAAGGGACAAGACTGTTATTGAATATATGCCTTAGGGAAGTTCACTTCTCTAGTCAATGAATTTATCTTAAACTCAGTCACAATGTCATTTTGTTGAAATTTTTATTTCTTTTATATTTTGCTCTCAGATGCACAAAAATTAGCAGAGTAGATCCCTCTCTATGAGATGAATTCTCTTTCTTAGTCTCATTAGTAATTGCTTCAAAGAACCTATTAAAATCTGGAATTAGCCACACAGATGACAAAGACATTCATGTGGTTAGAAGCAAATCCAAGGTGTGATTCTGATCCTCAAATCAGTGTCATTCACAAAATATTCTGGATCAACATGATTGTTTTTAACAATATGGGAATCCCTACAAAACTAGGTGTAACTGGACAGCAAATTACAAGGACTAATGAAAAGTGAAGGGTAAAAGATACTGCTTAAAATATATAAGTACCATTCTTCCAGGGAGCTCAATATACTTCATCTAAACTCAGATTTTTAAACCGTCTATGCTTATCATTTACCTTTTCAAGGAGTTTCTCCATGAAGTTCCCACAAAGCTCTCTAGAAGATTCCCTCATGGATCCTATTAATAGCTATCCTATAACCTCTGAACTAGATCTCAATTTCACCAGCATCAGTAATTTTTCCCTTGAGTTCTCTCTTTCTTGATGTTCTGTGTATTTATACCCTATTATTTGATTTTTCTAATTTTACTCTGAAAACATATGCTGAATACAAAATCTTATTGAATAAACATGGATTTATTCAGATATTAAAAGAAGGATACTAAAAATCTCTTCGGATTATATTAAAACAATTTTTTTCTAATAAGTAGGGGTAATCAGGCAGAAATAATTAAGAATGTAATTTACTAAACTTTATGTAAAAAGTATTAAAATCACTAAGTGAAATTATCATGAATTAAAATTTTAAGAGAATGATTATGAAGGTTTTCACCTTAATTATAAGTTGAATATCCACGTGAAAAATGATATCTAAAGTTGATGACATGTATTAACACCTTGTAAATGGACCCACTTTATGGGAATGCTGTGGAAGAGCTACCTAATTAAAAGGTAAAACAGCTTTTCTTTTTTTTGTGTGAGGAAGACCAGCCCTGAGCTAACATCCGTTGCTAATCCTCCTCTTTTTGCTGAGGAAGACTGGCCCTGGGCTAACATCCGTGCCCATCTTCCTCCACTTTATATGGGACGCCGCCACGGCATGGCTGACAGGCAGTGCGTCGGCGGGCGCCCGGGATCCGAACCAGCAAACCCCGCGCTGCCAAGCGCGAACTAAACCGCTGCGCCACCGGGCCGGCCCCGGTAAAACAGCTTTTTAAAAATTTTTTGTGACAGGTACAGAAATGTTTATGAGCAATTCAACAAATAACAAATCAGTGGAATAGTTATGAAGTATTTCAGAGAAATGAGTTCACTCTTCAATCCATGCAATCGATTGGTGAAGTTAGGTCAGCAAATGACAGTCCCCAAATCATCAGTCTAAAAGACGTTCCTTTTCTAGTAAACCAAGACACTCTCCTACATATACGTAGGTTTACGATTTATGTCATAATAAAATTTAAACTGCAGCTACTGATTGAAATAAATACCAATTAGTTGATTTTATAAGGCAACTAATCATTGGTGAACATAAATAATACTTTAAATATACATAAATAATACAAAATAATTTGATGGAATGTTAAAAAACAATTTAAAAGCTTATAAAATATTTAAATTGCATAAAAAGATGCTTATTAGATAATTTTAAGGGAAAAAATCAGGATATATATCTATTAAAATAGGACCTTGGTTTAAAAATTATATACATATATGTTTATTTATAATATACTATATAATTGCATACCTTTCCAGAAAAAGTCTGGAAAGAAATTTCCAAACTCCTAATAGTAGTTTTTAATAGATAATGACATTATGGATAATTTTAATTTTTTTCTAAAGCATTTATTTATTTTCCATAAAATAATCCTGTATGTAGTATTTCATTAAGTATTACCATTTTGATGATTACTATTTTAAATTATACTATATCCTTAACTTACATTGTTATTAGAGAATGAACCTTAATAGGTAAGACTTAGAGAACTAAGCACACCACCATCTGTTAACAACTATATATTGCTGAACTAAATATAAGTCTTATACCCCCAGATAAATCTTAACACCCTTAGTTCTTCCAGGATTATTTCTCTTCTCTCTCTCTTTCTGCCTGAAAACTAGTAGTAACTGTAAACTGATATTTTAAAAAGTTCATTCAGGGGGCTGGCCTGGTGGCATAGTGGTTGTTTCCGCACTCTGCTTGGTGGCCCACTTTGCAGGTTCAGTTCCCTGGGCGTGGACCTACGCACTGCTTATCAAGCCATGCTGTGGTAGGCATCCCACACATAAAATGGAAGAAGATGGGCACGGATATTAGCCCAGGGCCAATCTTCCTCAGCAAAAAGTGGAACATTGGCAACAGATGTTAGCTCAAGGCTAATCTTCCTCACCAAAAAAATTCATTCATTCATTCAATGAGTATTTACAGATTTCCTGCCATTAAATATTTTGCCAAATTTGGGAGATGACAAGATAAACAAGTCACTTTGTTTTAAAAGAACTCAGGCTAATGACAGAAATAAGTACCTAAACAAATAACCACAGAGATACAAAGAATATGATGTGTGCCATAATGTACATAAGTCAGAGTGGCTAGACCATCTCCTTTTCCAAGTCTTTCTGCTTTTGTACGTTATCGCATTATGTATTATGGATTGTTCCATTGAGATCAAAGTGATCGCAATGAATATGTCTTGGTCTTTGTGGAAATACTCTTTTTAAGTCCAGTGTGTAACTACGAGTTCCTTGATGATTGTAAAAGTAGGGGTGGAGTAATTTTCCTATCAAAATGCTAAGTATGTGTTCAACAGTCTCTGATGTCTCCAATTATGAGAGTTTGAAGACAAGCAACTGATGTACTGTGGGAGTCATTGCTAGAGTGATATCTATATAAAAACAGAAGAATTTCTCAAAAAGTATTTTATTGGGAAAGTTTTATGTTACATAACCAGTAAATAAATATTATTTTATTAGATGGCTTATTTATTTACATCTATTTTCTTTGCATGCTTTAATTGTTTTTAGTTGCTTCTTTCATGACCTCCACAATACAATTCATGTCCTTCGTTTATGGATGTCTTAGTTCAGCTAGATTCAATTTAGGAAAAGAGAGACATGAAAATTTTTAAATTTCCTATTTAAAGATTAAAAAAATAGTTCTTTTATTTTCTAAGTCTGTGCTCAAGAACAAATTTCACCTCATACAGAAACCTCCAAAGTGAATATTGGCATGAATAGCAGTCATATGTCCAACAATTACAGTGATTGCATGGGACCAGTGCAATCTATCTACAAGGTATTGTAGTTAGAAGAAAGTTTTGCCAAGATCCAAACATGATGAAAGACAGTAGTACCTGGAACAAATATCCATATAATATAGGATCACAGTAGGGGAAGCTAGTGGAGGTACTGTAATGAGGCCAATGATAATAAAATCAGGAAGAAAGGTAACATGACAGCAAAAACCGCTGATATGAGACGTACACCATTAACAAGACTGATAAAAATGTGAAACAAAGCATGTTGTGTTTTTTTGACGCTAAGGTTAAATAAAAAGCAGAGAAATATAATCTTTGTTCAAGATCTTGAATAAAGGTATGAGACATTTTTTAAAAATGCAGAGTTCTGTTGTCCTACACAGCTTATTCTCCTTTTAGTTCTAAACCTCCATTGTTAGACCATCTAATCAAACTGTCTTGAACAAATTCAGTGTTATTATCTCAGCAACCTTGCCTAGAAGGCCGTTTCTTGCATTTAAGCATCTCTGCATGAAAAACAGATTCTCAACATCTGGTCTGCTTCCGTTTTCCTTTAATTTTCATTTTGTTGCCTTTTCAATTTTCTTTTCTTTTCCAATCATGTTTGTTGAGCTGCAAATAGTAATTTTCACTTGTATCTGTGGTCTTTATTTCACTGTCTATTTTTAGGGTTAGTGGTCTACTTTGTTGCTTAAGGTTAGTAGTAAAATAATAATTTGAAGAACTGTAATTATATTTGCTCTCCTCATAAAATTCAGAAAGTTGGCATGTTTTATTTTCTTATAGTATTATCCAACCAATAAAACACCTGAGCTAAAATTGTCCATGACTATTTTCTTAATTCTATGTATCCATGGGCTCCGATTTATTTTCCTTTCCTGCATCTGTTTGCCTCTCATATCTCCTGCTCTAGTTACATTTTTAAAAAGAAACTGATTGCTTAGAACAATATCATTTTAAGGCAAAAAAGACCACAGGAGGTGTAAAATATTATAACCCAGATGATAAACATAAAGCTTTGACTTTGACAGTCAAGAGTAAGTAAATTCAAACATATGGCACCCCACATTCCATCACAATTTGGCATATGGTACCTGTGTGAAAAAGTAGGGTTGTCACACAATTTTATAAAATGATGTTAAAGAACTTAAATAAGAACTGGACTATTTTTCTCATAGTTAATATTCACATCAAACTTTAGACATAACATTACCAAGATGTCATCTTTTATCAAGGAATTTCCAGACAAAATTCTGAGTTTCTTTGCTTGTCATCCTGCTACATCACAGATCTATGCTATCACCTGAAGAAAATCTTGGATGAGCCCTTATATTATCACACTTTCAATGAATAAAGTCATATGAAGTGAATTTACTCTAATCATGCCTTATGATGCTGCTTTCTCCATAACTAACTTTAATGACTTAATGCATTCAGTCCTTCAAGGGTTAATTTTGTTTGTTTGTTTGTTTTGGTGAGGAAGATTGGCCTTGAGCTAACATCTGTGTCAATCTACCTCCACTTTGTATATGGGACGCTGCCACAGCATGGCTTGATGTGCAGTGCATAGGTCCGTGCCCAGGATCCGAACCAGCAAACCCTGGGCCACCCAAGCAGAGTGCATGAACTTACCAGTACGTCATGGGTCCAGTTCCTCAAGGGTTAATTTTTATATTATCTTACTTATAATTTGCTGCCAGGTGCCAAGAAGAAACACATTTTCCCTGATATTAATAATCCCACTTCTCTGCTCCAGGCAATTTAGGTTTATCCCATTTGTTATAAATTATGTCAAAATTATCATATATTAAAACAGCAAATTTGAACACAAATGCCTAACAATATATATATTATATTGTAAATATAACAATATAGTATGTAAATATAACAATACAACAGCTTTAAAAATAATTGAAATCTTGAAGACATACACATATGCACACTCACATAGACATATGTATGTGTATACATGCTTCTTTATAGCTTATATGATTTAATATTTATCAGGGTAAAAACAACCTCATGAGGAAAATATGAAAAATAGAAAAGGATAATACAAATAAACCAATTATAAGTTTTAACAGAATTACTGTTAATGTCCTACAGATTTGTCTGCTGTTTATTTCCTGGGAACTAAGGGAAAAGACAAATATAATCTGTTAGAGGATCAGGTAATTAGCAATTTTTATTATTTGTTCTCCATATAACTTAAATACTCTCTCTACCAAACTCTTTTACCTCAATGGAAGATCTTGCAAGTTGTATACTCTGTGTGTGTGTGTGTGTGTGTGTGTGTGTGTGTGTGTGTATTTGGCAGATCTACAACAGTTCCCCCTTATGGAGTGGGCTGAGGGATACATTCTAAGACCCCCAGTGGATGCCAGGAGCCACAGAGAGTACCAAACCCTAAATATACTATGTTTTTTCCTATACATATATACCTATGATAAAGTTTAATTTATAAATTAGGCACAGTAAGAGATTAACAACTAATACTCAAATAGAACAATTATGACAATATACTGAAATGAAAGTCACTGTAGATCTTAGCAACCTCAGCATATGATTTTTTTCTTTCCTTATTAAGTTGAGAACTTTCACCTTTTCACTTAAAGGAAGCACTTCACAGCTTCTCTTTGGCATATCCAAATTGCCAGCACCACTTCTCTTGCATTTTGGGGCCATTATTAAATAAAATAAGGGTTATTTGAACACAAGCTCTGCGATACTCCAACAATCGATCTGATAACCCTGACAGTTACTAAGTGACTAACAGATGGGTAGCATATACAGCATGGATATGCTGGACAAAGGGATGATTCACATTCTGGGCAGATGGAGAGGGACAGCACAAGATTTCATCACACTATGCAGAATGGTGAAAAATTTAAAATTTATGGTTTGTTTATGGAATTTTCCATTTAACGTTTTCAGCCCGAAGTTGACCATAGGTAACTAAAACCATGAAAAGTGAAACTGCAGATAAGCAGGAACTACTGTACTTCCAGCTCTCTCCCATATTCATTCTTGTAACTGCATGGCATTGACTCTGTAGGAATCTGGGCACAAAATCCACAATCTCTGGTAGTTTTATCCCTCTTTTCCCAAGTTTAATAAAGACTCCTTTCATTAAGAAATCTCATTCTCTCTGCTCTTTGAGTTGCCTCATTTCACTTAACCAAATCTTTCAATAGATAGGTAAATATTATTGTATTGCTGATTTATCAAGTTCTGATGTTTATTTCCTCTTGTAATATCTTTGTATAAACTCAAGACACTCTTTTACTTCCCTGTGGATGAACATTTCTCACTAATGTAATTGAACATGCTGTATCCATAGACCACTCAGACATGGAAACAAGACTGCAACCTACTATCTAAGAACTCCTGGGAGTATTCTGCATCAGAAATTGGGGACTACTATCATTCTGAAATGACCACAAGGTATGTCAGAACATAAAGCAGCAATAGGACACAGAGAGGCATTAAAGCACAGATAATTTATGTGGCCTTATTAGCAGAGCCCTAAATTATAATTTTAGTTCTGCTACTTACTAGTTCTGTAAACTTGCAAAAAGTAATATCCCTAAGCCTTAGTTTCTTCATTAATAAAATGGAGTAAATAAGACCAACAGTCTCTGAGACTGTTGTAAAGATTAAATAAAAATATATGTAAAAAGCACAATGCCTGGCATCTAGTAAGCATGCAAATATTATTTATTGTTTGTATTTTGATTTTATTTTTGCAAGTCAGTCCTATTCCTCAATTTTTCCCTTTCTTTTTTTCTAGTGGTAAACAGAATAGCCTATCCATTCACTTACCTAATATTTTTATTATCAGCAAAATTTATTCTTTATTATTATCACCCTTTTAATTTATGTATTTTAAAAGAACTTTTGTATATATTTAAGGTATACAACATGATGATTTGATGTATATAGACATAGTAAATGATCACTACAGTCAAGCTAATTAACATATCATTGCCTCACATAGTTACCATCTTTTGTGTGTGATGAGAGCACCTGAAATCTACTCTCAAAGCATCCTTCCAGTGTTTATTCAGTACAGTATTATTAAATGTAGTCATCATGTCTGTATGTTAGATCTCTAAACTTATTCGTTCAACATAACAGCAACTTTGTACCCTTTGCCAACGTCTCCACATTTACCCCATCCCACCAGCCCAGTAACAACTATTCTACTCTCTGCTTCTGAGTTGAACTTTCTTTTTAAAATTTTAGATTCTACATATAAGTGATACTGTGCAGTATTTGCCTTTCTCTATCTGGCTTATTTCACTTATCATAATGTCCTCCAGGTGTATGCATGATGTCACAAATGACAGGATTTCCATTTTTCTCCTGGCTGAATAATAGTTCATTGTATATATGTGCCACATCTTCTTTGTCTATTCATCTGTCAACCAGCGCTTAGGTTATTTTCATATCTTGGCTATTGTGAATAACCCTGCAATGAACATGGGAGTGCAGCTATCTCTTTGAGATCCTGCTTTCATTTCCTTTGAATATATACCCATAAGTAGGATTGCTGGATCATATGATGGTTCTATTTTTCAATTTTTGAGGAATCTCCATACTGTTTTCCATAATGGCTGTACCATTTACATTTCGACCTACAGTGTAGAAGGGTTCCCTTTTCTCCACATCCTCACCAACACGATATCGTTTGTCTTTTTGATGACAGCCATTTTAACAGGTGCAAGGTGATATCTCATTATGGTTTTGATTTGCATTTCCCTGATAATTAGTGTTGATAATCTTTTTATATATCTGTTGACCGTTTGTATATCTTTTGCAAAATGTTTATTTAAATATGATTACTGGTTTTCTTGCTATTGAGTTGTTTGAGTTCCTTATATATTTTAAATATCAATCCCTCTGCTTATCAGATGTATGGTTTGCAAATATTTCTACCATTTCACAGGTTGTCTCTTCACTCTGTTGACTGTTTCCTTTGCTGCGAAGATGTTTAGTTTGATACAATCCCATATGTCTATTTTTGCTTTTGTTGTCTGTGATTTTGGGGTCATATCAAAAAATTATTGCCCAGACCAATGTCAAGAAGCTTTTACCCTATTCAAGAAGCTTCTCCCCTATTATCATCTACTCATTTATTGATCCCAGTAGTGAAGGTAAAACATTTCATCTCACATGAGTGTGAAGTACCTCACATAAAATTCATCTGATACACATGATGGCTGTTATTATTTCATACTATATTTAATGTTACTGATAATTGAGGGAACATAAGAAGGTAATCACCAACCCAACAGGTATGTAATATTAAAGAGATATTACTGAATTTAATTATGCATTTTTGATTATGAAAACTATTGATTAGATGCAAAGAGTTTATTAATGCTTTGACTGTTCATATCTCTCTTTACCCGTTTATCACCCTGCTGGACTATGAGCTCCTTGAGGGAAAACATTATTTCTTCCTTATTTATTGAATCTTCAGAACCAAAGAGAGTATCAGGAATATAATAAGCATTCAATGAAAGTTGTTAAAATGAAAAAAAAACACTGTATACTGGCATTTTTTTCAGATATTTTTGTTCTATTAAATATTTTGCAAATTATATTGTGTACTCATATGTTAATATATCAACAATTAACAGAGACCTGAAATATTATTTGCAAGACAGGTACTATATGATCTGTTTCATTTATACACTTAGTACATTATTTATTGGGTTTCTATTATGTACTAGGCACTTTGCTAATTTTAAGGTAAACAGTAATAATATTTTTTAAAAGTTTTGGCTGTCTTGAGCTTAAAGTCTATTGAGAGAAAAAGATGTAAATTAAAATATATTAAATTAATAATAAATATAAAAGCAACATATTGTCAACAACTTATGATTACATTTACATAAAAGGGTTAAGAAGATACTTCATATACATGAAAAATAGCTACAAGCAGAACATTCCGAGGAGGGGTGGATAGTAAAGGAAGGAAGCAGGTGCGGTGCTCCAATGTCAGGCTGAGTTTGGTGGGATTGTGTAAATATGTCCTGCCTTTTTCTGATTATGTAAAAGACAGACAACAGAGCTAAGCAACTCTTTAGAGAACCCTGTTTCAATGGTATGACCAATCTGGGTTTAACATTATTATAATGGACAACCAATGCGACTCTTTATACAAATTTCATTCAATTCATAAGGATGAAAAATATTTTTGGAGTCAAATAACCATGGTTTCACTCCTTGCTACACAGCTCTAGCTTAGACCTAATCAAACTTTTGACAGAATGTTCAACATGAAAACCTAGGGTTGTGGTGTTAAATTAGGTAATTTACATTAAATGATTCACCTGATGTCTGCACATAATATATGCTCAATAAATCATCATGTTATTATTTCAGCTAACAAGGGAATTATTTAAAAAGGAGTATCTAATAGGATAAACTATAAATAATTTTTATTAGTTAATTTAAACAGTTTGTCTAATTGCAAATATTTGCTACTTTTTTGACCTCCTTAAGAAGGTGATAATGTCTCTCCAGCTGTGAGGCATGTCTCTAAACTAGTTATATTGACCTTTATTATTGCTCTTTGCATCCATTTGCGTCCAGTGTTCTTCTCTTTATGTATGAGTGATGCAAGAATATCTATACATTTCCCCAACTCAAAACCACATAAATATCTCTGGATTGTTTTCTCTGGAGCCAGCACCTTTCTGTGATATCACTACTATCTGCATTTCCTATTCTTTTGCTGCACTCCATGTCTGAGCAGACATTACAAGGTACTGGACTCAGCTGTCCAGTGTTCCTGTCTTGTGCTGCACTGGCTTGCAATGTTGTGCTTTTTCTTGGCAAGCTGTCTCTTAAAACAGACCTCAAACTAAACCTTTTATCTTTCTGATTTGCTCCAATTCTACTCTCTTGGACAGAATATCAGTGACTGGATTTGTTACACCTGTTCCTCCCAGCCATACAACCACCATGGCTGTGTTGTCACATATTGAAAGTAGCATCTTTTCAGACTGACTCATCTGCCTAAAAAGATATTTTAACCCTTTAGTTTTTACTGCATTGTGCAATGAGACATTTATCCAACATTACGGTTTGGGAAGGCAAAAACAGATTTCTCTGTAAGTGCTATCAGCAGTATCATCCCTCCATGAAGAACGAGAAAAGTATACTATCTAACGGCAGCTAATCTGAATAGGAAAGAGACTGAGGAAATAGAGGAATCACTTTGAGGAATGTTTTCCAGCTATATGCATCTTCCTAACTCCCCAAGGAGGCCTGCCTTCCATTCTGAGGATCACCATTTAGAATAGGCAGGAATCATAACCTATTGGTGTGATGGAGAGGTAACGACTGAGACCCTTTAATCATTCATTGCTTCATTTTAGGCACTCTTCTTCATCACCACAGAGAATAGGAATGGAATACTAAATACTGTGGAACTTTTACCTCCGTTGAAGAGTTTTTTCCCTGTTCACTATTCATGTAACATATGAATTACATAAGCTTTGTCGTTGTCTAGATTTCCAATGTGACAGGGAGAAATTAAAAATTTATATGAATTTGTTTTCTACATCAATTTCCAGATATTTAAACCTGAAACTGTATGAAGAAAAGCCATTATAGTTATAATAAAAACCTAATTTTGAGTACTTGTATGTTCAAAGTCTATACATATATACAAGTAAACATATGTACAAGTACTTGTATGTACAAGGGACATACGCACATACAATACAAGGTTTGAGTATATAAATAATACTCTTTATGTATATTGTTCATATATTATCATCTCCTTTAATTGTCCAAATAATACAAATAAATATTAATATTACCCTCATTCTTAACAAAGAAAACGGGCAAACAGTAATCAAGTAACCGATTCCAAACTCAAATATTGATAATAAATGGTAGAGCTGGGATTGAACCCAGGGGTCCAACTCAAGTGCTTTTGCTCTAAACCACTTCTTGATGCTGCTCCTCTAGTATAATTATGTCATTATGAATAGCGACGTACATAAGTTTTCCACAACTAGTCAGTGAAATAATCATACATCTTTCTCATGGCAAAAGTAGATTGCGTTGATATGTTTTGCTTTCTTAAGTTTTAAAAGCTTTCTAATAAAATTTTCTTTCAAAGGATTTTATTTATCTAGGATTCATTACATTTCTCTGTTTTATTAAACAGCTATGAACTTACTCTTTAGAGGGCCCCTCTGATATGACTTTCCAAGAATATCAAACACCAGCTAACAGATTTATGTGATAGTGGAAAACACTCAATTACTTTCAGCAGAATGCTTTCTTAAAAGTGCATGTATTCCAACCATATAGGGAATTTAAACAACTGTGCTTAAAAGCAAGAAAACAGGAAAAGAAGAGTTGAGTCAATTCATCATTTTTATTACATACTCTCAACTCTACCCAAACCACATCTAAAAATCATATTTCAGTGGCATTTAATACTACTTCACCACTCCACTTTTAAAGCAGCCTATGTACATATCAAACGGATGGACCCTCTTATATACAATATCACATACTGCAGGAGGAATACTTAGCATTGATAATGCTAATAATTAAAGAAACTCTTTGATCATTGCTGATTTTAGATCACTCAATATTTGAATATTCCTTTTCTCTCTTAGTTCCTTAATTAGCTGTGGCTTTGATATTAGGCATATCTTTATTTGAAGCTAAAAGCCCCCTCTAACAACTTTCACATATACACAAGTATTTTTGCTCATTTGCAGTTCCATTCTAACACTTTCAAATTACTTTTAAAATCTCCATTTTTACATATTTCTCATTTTTTAAATGGCGGCCTTTTTTTTTCCTCCTTCAAATGTAAAATTATAGTTCATTCAATCATTTCTTTCTCTTGATAAAGTATATGTCATCTTTTAGTCATAAAATAGAAACTTCACCATGCATGACAGAGGGGGCACCCAGATCATTCTCATTGGCACAAAGGATGTGGGAAAAACTGTAAAGTGAGCAAAGATTTTCCTCAGTGTCCTTTCTTTATCTCACTTTCTAGTGTCTCTTCTTCCAAACTCCAAATTTTAATTGTTCTTAAGCTATCCAAAGTATACTACCTAGGCCTGCCAGAGAGATCTTCTTGATATATAAATATTCCTCCCACTCCCCATGTATTCTTTGAACAATACTTTTACTCTTTAGTAAATATGGCCTTGGCAATCAATGTTTGAATTAAAGAAGATCAAACTAAAATGTCAATAAATGTAATTCAGATGTCTAATGAGTACGTTAAAAATTTTAAAAGAACAACGTGGTAACCTAGCTGAAAATGAATGTATAATTCACTGACTGGAATGGGGAGATATTTTTCAATCAGAGTTCTCCCCGCTACTGCTTATCTATATGAGCGGGTCACGAGCACATGCATCTCACACTTTTGACAAATCAGAAGAACAAACACTACCAATGGAATCCTGACCCCTAAGTAGAAATAGAATATACAGAGTAACCTCAGAATGCATCGGCATTTGTCTTTTGCTAGCAGCCACATTATTCCAAACCAAATTATGGAACTTCTGGAGTTATCCCATCAACCTAATTCTTATTGTATCAAATCTTTTACTGACATTTTCTGGGTATTCTAGGTGTCACTTATGTACCAGATAGTTAACTTGCTTCTAGAAATATGGTTCATGAGAGTGGTTTCAAATAGGAAATCCTTGGGAAACTTCTAGTAATGAAAAGAGTTCAAAGGGAAATTTTCTGGACATGAGAATTTATGTTGCACTAACTTTGCTTTAGCCTCTTGGCCCACCTAATATGCTTCCTGAATTCTCACCTCACCTCATCTCATCCTTTTCAATCTAAATTCTGCAAAGAATTTCCTGACCACTACAAGGAATATACAAAAGAGCCAGGAATGAAGTTGGAGTTCTTCTAGGTTCAGAGTTCCTGTGGGAAAACTAGGGAGAGAATATAATCACAATAAAATAGTGCAGTTAAACACTTGGTGCAGTGTGATAGACATGAAATACATTATCAAGTTTTATTTTGTGGAATTTGATTTGAGAACACCTTGGGAAATCCAGAACTCAAAGCAGTGAGCACTGAGACCATAACCATATAATAGATCACTGTCTTCTAGCTGGATTTGCTAAAGACACATTTGGTTTATGTGTAAAAGAGCAAAACAAGACGGAAGATTGATAGTTTTCTTTTTAAGATCATCATAGGTCACATTCCAAAACTTAAAAATGCAACATCTAAAACCAAGAGCCTGATTACAGAAAATTCTAATCAGAGACATTTTCTTTTTTCTATCTTCTCCTAAGTAAGCCTTTTTAGAGTGCCTCTGATACTGTGCCCTTGGAAACCGCCATACTCAGGAAGCACTGGCTGCCCTAGATCTTTCCCACTTTTCTTTCCGTATCACCTATGCTTTCCACTCCTTCAGTGGCCTGATTTGCTCCCTGTTATTCTGATTAAGTAATTTGTGCTAAAAACAGGCAATGAATATACATATAAATGCATCTGCATTTTTAAAAAGACTTTCTAAAAGAAATGCCCTAATTACAAAATGCTGCAGTAAGACTATTGGGGAAAGGTTTATAAGCAAGTAACTACATTTAAGGATGATTTGGCCTAAAGAATCAGATCAAAAAGATAAAATGATTAGCCCTGGCCTTGAGAAAATAATTATCCTTCAGGTGAAGCCAAGATCCCAGACCTGAATGGTCTTCACAGAATATTTTTATCAGCAAATAGGACCACTCTCTTCCATCCAGCAGTTCCAACATACTTTAGGGACCTGCCCAAGCCTAGCTCTAGAAAAACCTAAGGAGCCTTTATTCGGTTAACTTTGCAACCTGGTACCAAGTCAAGAGTATGCTAGTCCCACTCTGATGTCAGGCCCTGGTTCTAGCAAACAAGATTTCTGCATCTAGTCCTCATGCCCTTATCTTGCACAGCTGCTCCTCCAGAATGGGGCTCTACCTCTGGTACTCAGGTCTTGAGCTGAGACCATCTTCGGTACTGACAGGCTGCCCTGGTGGCCTGTCCTTCTACCTCTTCACATATTACCTGCACTTTGGGGCTCTCCTGCCTTCTAAAATCACTTATAATCCCTGTCAGGACATTCTTGTCACAATCATCTTCCAGTGTTTCCATCTTGTGCCTATTCTACCATCAGCAGATACTAGGCTGCATTTGCCAGAGTGGCACTACTTGCATCTGGAAGATGCACTGTGTTTCCAAGACCCTGTCTCACCCTGTTCTTGGCCTTAAAATTCCTGTGTTTCCCAAGGCCTGCTCTGTCAGTGAACATTTAGAACTAGCTGGATTCCTAAAGACAGTTGCGCCTTCATATTCTTATATAAATAAGAGTATAAAGGTCTGACAGGTGAGGTGAATCATCAGAGATGGCATAGTTCGTAACTGACAGAGCTGAGATTAGAATCTCAGTCTCATGACTCTTAGAGTTTGGCTTCTTTCACTACACAGTTTTGGTGGATTAAGGACAGTCAGATGCTATGCCATTCCGCAACTAAGATCATGCAAGGGGGTGAAAAGAAAACAATATTTGACTTGTCTGACTTTGGAGTGAGAAAGGAGTACTAATTTTGATTTCCTAATTTATAGGATATGTGACCTTAAGCAAATATTTAACTTCTCTCAGCTTCAATTTCTTCTTCTGTCAATTTGCAAGTAATAATGACAAACAATGTTTGAAAATTTTAAAAGATGTGTTTATATGCCTAAAATTTTGTCTGGCATAAAGTAGACCTTCAATAAATAACAGGTATCCTCTGTCCCCAAATCTTCCCCACATCTTGAGTAAAATCATTG
This sequence comes from Tapirus indicus, assembly GCA_031878705.1. Lineage (NCBI taxonomy): Eukaryota > Metazoa > Chordata > Mammalia > Perissodactyla > Tapiridae > Tapirus > Tapirus indicus. The sequence continues at coordinate 54,610,192 of CM062921.1, forward strand.
GTTCTTAAATACAGACAAGAATACTAGGCAAAATAATATAAAAGAGGTATGTACATGACTGAGATCTCCAAATGGAGCTGTTGAGTACACTCCTTTAACTTATTTTGATTTTGTGTTTTTCTTTGATTATGTTTTTCCTTTTAGTACATCAAAACTCTAACAATTATCAGTAAATTAAATTTGCAACATTACTTATATAAGTATTTTTAAAAACTACTTCCCATATAGTTATTATGAATGTTATCATTACTCTGGAGTGATTTTTACACAAATGCAGAATTCACAAATTCATTTAACAAATATTTACAAGACTTTCCATCAGTTAAGGATAATTTTGATATTTGAGACAGTGTTGAAGAAGAAAGACAAAGTTTCTAACCCAAGAAAGCATACATTCTATTAAAGAGGAATGGCAAAAAAACAGGCAATAGAAAAGTACTACAATTTCTGATGGAGATGAATATTATAAAGAATATAAAGCCATGTAAATAAACAGAGACAAATATGGGGGAGGTATAATTTTAGATAGAGCATAATTTAGATTGGTTCTTGGCAAAAGACTCTTACATGAAGAACTGCATGCAGATTTGTTGAGAAGTTCTCCCACAAGATACACCTAGAAGAAAATGAAGAAGGCAGAACTGTGCAAAAGGAGAAGCTGACTCACTGAGTTCACAAATAATACTCTGAGGAGCTCTGGACCCTATAAGAATTGTCTCCAATTGAAGCAAGGAGATAATATATCCTTATATAAATACAAGCCAGTCACTGACTGCGGGCTGCCACTTGGGAGGTGGCATAACTTTGGGCAAGGAAGTTTCCTACAGTGAAAGGTAATTCCCAGTGAGGGGCAGGGCTATGAGCCATTAGCAACCAATATTCCCAGTGACTGGGGCATTGCTACACAGTCCCTAAAGAGGATGGAGTACCACAATATCTACTACAGTCTACCCCTTGTACCACCTAGATTTGCTTGCTTCCTGTAGTAAATTCACTATATCTGGGGAGAGTTCTCTGGGATCCTAGTTGGTCTTGTTTCCTGGGTTACTTACAAGTAAAAAGTTAGTGAGACAAATTACAGCTGGCACTGATGTAGCTAATCTTGAGGCTGTAACCAAAACTCAAAACTATCTCCACCATTATTCGATTTTCTCCTAATACTTTGCCAACATTTCTGCTAGTCTAGGTGGCTCGCACAGTGGGATCCTGGCTCTCAACCCTGAGAGCTCCAAGCCTCTGGTTACCTTCCCTTCCCATGTCATGCCTGCTTTTAATTGTCCATTTATTACTAATTCTTGGTGTAGAAATGCCAAGAGATGTCAAGCAATCACTCCAGTTTCAAACATCATTCTCTGCCCCAATTGTGTATCATAGCCCTACCTCTTCCTGCTAATCAGGATCAATTACCTCTTCCCATATGAGTATTTCTTTTGTTACCTGCTAGCTTGGCCTAACGTGAGTAAATGGAAGTACTATTACATGAAATGAATAAGATTAGGAGAAGAGTAACTTTAGAAGGGAGGGGGAAATCAGGAGTTCTTGTTTGATCATGTTAATTTTGAGATGCTCATACACATGTGCCAGTAATTGAAGATGTCAAATAAGTAGTTAGACATAGAGGTCCGAGCTCAGAGAAAATGTTGAAACTAGAATTTAAAAACTGAGGAGTCATCAACATTCCTACTGACCACTGGAATGGGTGGCTACAATAAGGCTGACGAAAAAGATCACTGGAAACAAAGAGGCCACAAGATTGACAGACTAGATTATTGGATAGATCATCTGAACAAATGTGAGTCACACAGAATCAGGGCAGAAAAAGCAGTGGAAGAGAAATCAGAGATTTAGATACTAACCTTTTAAAAAATGTAAACCAGTTTCTTCTTTTATTGTTTATGGAATACTATTTGGTAAAACTTGAAAAAAAGAATTCTATTACTAAATAGTTTAAGAAATGCTGAGGTTAAAGAAAGTTAGTAGGTATAGTAACTCTATGATTTCTTGAAATGTTTAACATATTAATAATATTTATTTTAAATGTCCAAAAGAGAGAGAAAGTATGTAGAGTTTCCCAAACTTATTTAATTACCTTTTCCAATGATTATCTCATGGGACTAGCGTTATGAGGAATCGCTAATCAACACTTCAGAGCGGTAGGTAACAAGTCTTGAGAATGTGATGAAATTTATGGGTATTCTCCCTTGAAAACGCACATACACATGCATACAGTGCACAATTTCGTATAATTATGCAAAACTTGCGGTTCCTCTAAGGATCCTGGGCTACAAACTTCTGCCCTCCATTCTTACTACTAACGTCTGGTCCTTCGACCAGCACTGTGAACATCACTTGAGCACATGTTAGACATGCAGAATCAAGCCTCATCCCAGACTTACTGAATCAGAATTTGCATTTTAAAAAGACTCATTGGTGATTTGCATCACATTTAAGTTTGAAAAGTCCTGCTTTAGAAGAAGTTCATATAGTTAATTTCTACACTCAATAAAAAGAAAAACTGTCATATTTCTAGACAAAATGAAAATAATTTCAAATATACTTCTGAATTTCCCCCAAATTTTTACACTGACTCAGATCAGCCTTAACCATAGCTGGGAATTAGCTCTTTTACTATTTTGCCACTTTTATAAAACAAACAACAGTAAAATGGTATGAACCATTAATTATTTGGGTGATACAAGCTATAGAGCTTGAAAAGTCATCCTCTGTATCTTAATACTGCTAATGTATGATTTACAAAGGCATAGGAATTTAATCTCAGGAATCTTTATATTTCCTCAGAAGATTAAACAGCCACATAAATCCATTATCTAGAAGGTTAGATACAAATGTCAGTGCCTGGGTGTCCCATAATGGAGAGTGCCGATTCGTAATAATAGAACACAAGGTTTTTCCTTGAGAGATTTATGTCTGATTGCAATTTTTTCATGTCCAGACGTCCACAATCAACAATAAGTGCTGCCTTATCTGCCCAAGTAGAATTTTAAAATATGAAAAGGGAAGATATAGAAGAGAAAGTGGAAAGATATTCCCTGTGCATTAAATCTTCACAGCTAAGTCCTGCTGTTTGACATAATCAGTCTATTCCTTCTTTCCTTCAAGTTACACTTTTTAAGGAAAAAAACTAGTAATTCTTTTACTTTCCTAAATTTGTTTCACTTTTTTTTTGTTTATCGGTGAAATGGGAGGATTATTAAAGCATTTAAATATGCAAGTACTTTAAAAAACAAATGGTGCTCTGGCCAGGCAATTTAGTTCAAAATGGATTTTAAAATTCATAAGAGCTTGATGATAAATGTGATATGGATATGAGAAAAAAAATGAGTTCAGAAATACGAAGTGGAAATGAACCTTGCTGGTTCCAATTTTTCGTAGAAGTAAGTGGGACATGGTTTGTATTTTTTCAAACTGGAATTTCTAGACATTGCTATTTCTGGGGCTCTGACTTCATGCAGTCTAAAAACGAACTATTTATTATTGCCACTTCTCGACTGATGTTTAGAGGTGACCATTACACAAATACGTTATTTTATAGTAATTTCTTTAGTTATAGTCAATAACTTTTTGCAGTAGAAGTTTTTTTATGTTGGCCACGAATTGCTCAAAATCAAAATGATAACAACACTTGAAAATGTTTATAATATTCGCCCATCAACCCTTGCTAAATAAAACAAGGCCTAATTTCTTCCAGATGCCTTATTGAATCTATTTTCTATTATTTTAATATTTTTTTCCTCTAAGACCACTCCTGTTTATCTATGTCTCTTACAGTAGAAGGGTATATATGTTTCTCAAATCAAAGCCTGATCAGTTCCTAACAGAATATAATATTCTTTCTTTCACATAGGCCTATTTCGTGTACAACTTTGGTATTTGTTTTGTTTAAAAAAATTTTTTTTTCAAACACAGAAAGCTTTTCTTCTGTTACTGATAGGCCACTTTACAGAGTATCATGTCTCCTCGTTTTTCTGATATTCATCTGTAAGGTGGACTGGTTCTAGAGAAATGCTGTGTTTATTATCTCACCATTGCACTTATCGCATTGCTTTTTTCCTAAATCACTTATCTAGCCACAGAACTGCTGCTGTAATCTCAGAAAGATGAATTCCTTCAAAAAGAAGGAAAGAAAGGAAAGAAAGAAATTTGTTATGCCAACAGTGGCTTGGGGGAGCTTTAATCCCTTCACAATCTCATCAACCACAACTACTCCTGGTGGTGGTTTTATAGCCTCCTGTCCAATCCTAATCCTCTCCTATATGGAAATTCTAGAACAATCAGGCTTTTAATGAATATAACCCTTTTTAAGAATAACAATTCTAATTGGTCATGATGCATTTTTTAAAATGTGCTGTTATTTTTAAATTTACTTTAATTTTTAAGGATTTAATATTACATATATGTTTATACATGAAATTGGCTTATTTTTTCTATGCTGACTACTGTAGATGTTAAAATTATACTAATAAACTTAATCATGTGGCTTTACATCTTTATTTGGTTTTGAAATAATTTGTAAAAGATGAGAATAATCTCTTCCTTGAATGTTTGATAGAATTTGCTTGGAAAAAACATCTTTTGCCAGAGGCAGAGGTGGGGGAGTTAATTTATTTGCCAGTTTACTTAGGTTTTCTATTTTACTTAGATCTATTTTAGTAATATAATTACTAAACCTTCTTTCATAAAATTGTTCATTTCATCTAAATTTCCAAATGTATTGAAGTCACATTCCTTAAATGCAAAATTCCTTAATGTTTTTCATATTATTTTCAAATGACATTTATGCTCTACTCTATTTATAGTTTGATTTCCCTTCATAAGTAAATATTGTTTTTGCTCTTTAAAAAAAAGTCTTATTCTGTCTTGCAAGAGCTTTGTTTCATTTACTAAACTTTTAAAGAACCAGCTTGAAAATCTCCATATATTTTTATTGTCTATTAATTTTTATTTTTTTCTACTCTTTATTTTTTCTTTCTTCTACCTTTTCCAGATTAACTATTGTTGTTTACCTAGTTTCTAGAGATGAATGCTTAAATAACTTTTCCTTCATTTTTAAAATTTTTAAATGAATAAGTTTTACATGATAACTTTGACAGTTATTACAGATTTAGATATATCCCATAAGTTATGAAATGGATTCTCAGTGTCCTTCAGGTCTCTCTCTCTATATATTTGTGTGTGTGTGGGAGGAAGACCAGCCCTGCGCTAACATCCATTGCCAATCCTCCTCTTTTTGCTGAGGAAGACTGGCCCTGGGCTAACATCCGTGCCCATCTTCCTCTACTTTATATGGGACACCGCCACGGCATGGCTGACAAGCAGTGCGTGGGTTCACACCCGGGATCTGAACCTGCGAACCCTGGGCCACAGAAGCAGAGCGCAAGAACTTAACCTACACCATGAGGCTAGTCCCAGGTGTACATATTTTTTAGTTTCCATTATGAGTTCCTCTTTAACCCGTTATTTAGAAATAAATTTCTCTTTTCAAACACATTTTTCTGCATTTTTATCACTATCTAATTCAATCACATTGTGTTGTGATAATGTAGTTTGTAATGGACTGATTCTTTGAAACTACATAGACTTTTTTCCTTTGTTATATAACATGTGGTCAATTTTCATAATACTCCATGTGTATTTGAAAAGAAAATATGTTCTCTGTTTGCTATAGGGGTATTGATCAAGACTTTGAGATGATCTGTTCAAATTACACATATCCATTTTAAGTTTTTTTGTCTATTTAAGATTTCAATTTCTAATAGCGGTATATTAAAATATCTCATTATGAATTTGAACTTGTCTGTTTCTCCCTATGATTTTATCTGCTTTATCTATTCTGAAAGTTGTCTACAAATTATTGAGCATTATATTCTTTACAGATTGCTCTTTTTATGACAATATACTGTTCTTTTAAAAAAATCCCTATTGATGTTTTCCCCTTAAATTCTCTTGTCCAACATTAATATTGAGACACACACCAGCTTTTAGTATTTGCCTAGCACATATATTGATACCTACATTTAATTTTTCTGTCTTCTTTTTAATGTATTTTTTGAGTAGTAGTTACTGTTTTTAATCAAATATAAGAATTTTGGCTTTTTATTAGGAATCTTTAAGCAATTTACATTTATTATGATTATTGAAAATGTTTGGACTGATTTCTACTGCCTTACTTTGTTTTTCTGCTTAGTATTTCTTTTATTTTTGTTTTTTGTTGTTGTTTTGTTTTCTGTGGGTTTTTTGGTCTCCTTTCCTGCTTTCTTAGAATGATTTTCATGTGCTCTTTCTCTTTTTTTCCTTCTACTAATTGTGTAGCTCTGGTGTGTATTTCCGTTCTTTCATTGTTTATTCTTATATTTTTAACATACACAGCAAATCATGCATACACATGCACACGCACACACGTATGATTTCTACCAGAGATTAAAGTTAAGTAACTCCCACCTATCTACCAAATAAGACAAGAATATTAGCATATTTAAACTATGCATTGAACCTGATAGTTAATTTCACATAAAACTTTTAAGCCAGTACTCCTTTTAGTTTTTTTTGTCTACTGTCAATCTTTTTTTTTTCCCCCACATAAGCAATCTGTTTTTCCTTCTTGGTGGCTTTTAGAACTGTCTCTTACCATTAACTTGTTTGGTTTTCCATAACGTAACCAGTTAAGGATTGTATTTATTTACCCTGTTTGGCCCTTCATATGGGCTTTTAACTTGAAGAATCATTCCACTCTTCAAGTCTACAAAATTCCAAAATTATCCTTTCTGCCTTTTTGTTTCCTTTGTAGGACTCGTCGAGACATGTCCTAGAATTTCTCAATCTCTTCTCTATATCTTTTATTTTTTCCTACATATTTTACATTTATTTTATCTCTGTGTTGCATTATTCGTGAATTTCTCAGTTCTGTCATTCAAGTCACTATTACTCTCTATGATACTGTCTGAGTTAAATTTACTTTTTCTATTGATTATTTTATTTTAATGTTTTTAGTTTTATTCTCTCAGAACTCTCTTGTCCATCTAGCTTTTTCTTTTTCTTTTTTTCTTATACAGGCTGGTGGGATTTAAAAGCCATGGCTCTAGCCCTCAGATTCATACAATGTACTTTGCTCTGATTTCTCCTCCATAACTCGGAAAACTTTGAATCATGGAATGAAATGAAGTAAACACTCCATCTGGTAGTCCAGCCTGCCCTTGGCTGTAGTTCCTTCTCACTGCTATCTATATTTTTTTAATTTCCAATGCACAAAGATAATTATCTTGATTTTTATACCCTTACTATATATTTTTTCCTTTTAATCCTTTATTGTATTTTCAATATGAACTTGCAGTGCTATCTTGGCTTATGTTTCTTTCATTGTATTTGTATTTTGTACTAGCCTTCCCTTGAGCTCCCTTAGGGTCGGAACTATTTTATTAACCTTTATATTGCCAGAATCTGAGTACTGCAAATTTATACAGTAGGCAATCAAAAAAAGTTTGTTGATTGGATCAATGAATTTTAGCAATATATATAATATGTTTGTCTAAGTAAAGAAAATACACTCACTTTTCTATTGGCAATATGGAAGTCTGAAGGGAATTGCTATATTTTTACTATTGCAAATAGAGGTTAAGCTACAATAAACCAGTTCAGCAAATGATTTAATATCTGCATTGTGATATGCAATGTATTTTCTGAAATTCTGACAACTCTGAATTTTATTATCTAAGTCTGTTTTGACTAATTTAAAGTATGTCTGGCCACACACTAGCATTTAATGACAAAAAATGTGTGTTGATTGAAGAAACTTAACTTTAAATAATCCTAGCATACTAAAGCCCTGATGCTGTAAATCTTAACAAAAATTAATCCATAGTGATGTTACAAGGTTAAGAAAAGAAAGTCCTAAGCTTTCCAAAGGAGCCCCACAGAAGGAAAATCCTCTAAATCCTCTGGCTGATTGAATTTCTCTTTTAATGTATCCTTAGGTAAATAGTGAATGACATGAATAATTGTATTTTATTTAAATATAAATTGTTATTTTTAAAAAGAGGACTTTTCTTGAGATGAAAATTTTGTTATCTCTAAGATCACATCTCTGGAATTAGGAAATAACATGAGGCCAATTTCGGAAATCACATAATCACTCTCATTCATATGTTTTTTTTTTCCTAAGTGCTACCATAAATTCTCATTTATATGACTTAGACAACCAGAACAAATAATGGATTTAATAGAATGATTACTTCCCAGCAATTTCATTTGAGACACACTGTCATGTTAGATGAGGAGTGTTTGTGTAATACTAAAATTATTATGTGCATTTTTTATGTAAGTAGTGTGCCACATTCAAATGTAGTTTCTTTTAGTATGGACACGTTTTCCACGGGTTCCATGACTTCTTACTGCCTTGAGGGCCCTCAATATTATATTTTGCTTGGTAACTTCATAGTCATCTTTATAAAGAAATCAAAGCACTGCTTATTTGGATAATTAATTTAATGCCTAGATGTCTGATTTAAAGAGAATATGATAATAATAACATAACAACAACAATAATAATATCTGACATTTACATAGAACTTACCATATACCCAGAACTGTTTTAAGCACTTAGTTAATCCATTTAATCCTGCCAAGAGTCCTATGATGTAGACACTATTATTGTTCCCATCTTATAAATGAGGGACCTGAAACACAGGAAGCTTCCACAGCTAGTAAGTGGTGGAGCCAGGATTCCAACACAGGTGGTCTTATATCAAAGACCCAGGTGATCCCACACCACAGCCTTCTCAAATATTGCCCAACTTTAATGCATTTGTTCTGTGAAGACCAACTCAAATACAATAGCTTGAAAATGACAAGTTAAGATACAGTATTTCAATTATTTATCAACTCAAAGACTTACATGAAATATATGACTTCTCACAGTCCAAATAAAGATGGAAATTTTCGAATTGCATTTGGATAACAAAGAAAGTCCTGTATAATATAATCAGTGGAGAGTTTAGAATCAATCAAAACTGTCAGTTACAACTTGGTAGAATATGCTAAGTCCCTTCCCCTCTCTGAGTCTGAGTTCCCTCAGGAAACATGAGAATAATGCCCTTACTCATGTTTTAAAGTTACATGAGGGAATGTATCAGAAAAGCATTTTATAAATTATGAAATTATATAGAATTTGTTATCAAACAGAAACTTTTCTAGATCCTCATACAATATTAGATATTCCTTAGTAATGAGCCTGAGAAAAATGAGCCACTGTGTGTAGGGATTTAAGAGAGGACTTGAATTCATGGAGAAATAGTGTCTATATACACTATTCCTGTGAACTCTATAGCTTATTGCAATGTCTATTTATTTTTCAGCCTCCTCTCCTAGACCGTTAGGTCCTGATGATATAAACTGAGCACAAAAGTAGTAAAGATGACTCCTATCCTCAAATCAATAGGCCAAGCGCAACACAGTTTGAAGTAGTAGAGCTGGATTTAGACCCCTAGTCTTTCTAATTCCCAAACCCATACTTATTTTATAACACCTCACTTCTATCTGGAATAATGAAAAAAAAAAAAAAAAACAGGTGAGGATAGCCAAACAAGATCTGAAAAAAACAAGTGTACTATATGGAGGTGGAGGAACTAATATGTTTTCATAATCAATCAAAACAGACCAAAAATAATTAGCTAGGAAAAAGGCCTTGTTATAGAAAAGATAATAATCATAAAAGAGGTGTAGCTAATCAATAGATCAAGACTTTTTTCCAAAAAATGGTTTTAGAAAAATTGGCAATTAAAAAAAAAGGTTAGTTTACTGTCATGCTTCAAATGATACCAACACAAATACCAGCAAAATAAGAGTTAAACACTTTAAAAATTTAAAGAAAGTTAGGAAATATTTAAAATATGTAAATAGAAGGATTTTCTAAGTTTAAATTTGAAGAACTCACACACTAATATTTAACTCAATACTTAAAATTCCTGCATGTTAAAAGAAGTGAAATCAAAAGATAACAGCAGACTAAAGGAAATATTTGTAGCAAATATAAAACATAAAATTAAAAAAAAATTATTTCTTCCAAGATCTTCTAGATAAATAAGCAAATTATAAAAGCGAAGTCCCCAAACGGAAAACACAAACATAAAATAAGTATGTGGAAAAATGGTTAATCTCACTAGCCATTTAAAAATTCTAATTAAAGCAACAGTTAAAGATCACTTTTTTAATCCATGAAATTTTTTAAAAGAATGTTCATACTAATACCCAGTTAAGGAAGGATGTGGAAAAAGCAGTGCAATCTTAGGTTACTGGAACGTTATCAAAGCCAGAAAAAGTTCATACTTTTTGATCTAGAAAATTCATTTCCTGGAATCCATGAAACAATCCTCAATATTGAGAAATGCCTTATTGAAGCTTTATAGAAAATAATTGGAAATAACTCAAATTTTGAACAAAAGGAAAATGTTAAGAAAAAATATTATTTATCCAGTTAATGGTATAGAATAAAGCCTTTAAAATGATGGTTATAAAACTAAATTACAACATGAAAAGTGCTTCTAGGTTACAAGTGCTATGTCATTAAAAGAATGGTATGTATTTTTAAATATAAGAATGTACTCTAATTATAACTTTATGAAATATATTCATAGGGAAAATACAATAAGAAAATATACCAAAATTGTACTGCTTATATTTGGATAGTGAGATTATGAATGGAAATTTTCTAATCTCTTATTTATTAAAAAGTGGTAATATTATTTTTATCCTTAAAATAATGGTTTCATGAAGAACAGGAAAAAAAAAGAATTGATAGGTCACCATGATAAAAAGTAAAGGACTTGAAATTTTAATGACTAATTTTTTAGAGTGTAGTTATCTCCTAAAGAGCATGATATAGTGGCTAGGGTATGCATATTTCTGCAGATTTGGGTTTTTAGATTCTATGATTTAGAATCTTAGGGATTCCTTATAATAAAGAAAGTAATTAACCAAATTAAAAATGCAGAAAATAAAAATAATAATTTAACTTTTTGTATAGCATGCATGTTGAACATTAGATGTAGTATGATGGATTAGTAAAAGATTATCTAACAAATAAACCAAAATACTCAGTTTATGAATGACTTAAAAATAAAAATGACAAAACGGAAGATTAATTTTCACCTTAACAATAGAAAAGCTCATCAGGCTATTATGTTGCACTGGCTTATGAAGGGATATCATAAGAACATATATAAAGCCTGTTTATGAAGTATTCATAAATGATATGAGAATTATATTATCACAGTTTCACAGAAACAGATACTGGCCAATGCCTCAAAGAAAATTCATATTAGAATTGGAACAAGAACTAATACACTAAATCACAAATCCTCCTTATTTCATTTTCATAAAATCAAATGTCTTATAAAATCAAATGAAAGTATAATTAAATATTTTAATTCACATAGCTTCAGGTAAGCTTCTCAATCTCTCAGACCCATACTTTGTTATCAGTTTCTTATATTGACAGCATTTAGATTATTGCCAGTTTGGGCTATTAAGACAACATTCCAACAAACATCATGGTATATAAATCTTTTACAATTAGATCTCTACCATGGATATCTGAGCGAAACTGATGTGACAGCAAACTGGGCTTAATGAGACTGTCGTGAAAAATGATATCTCTTTATAAAGGTAATCTATTCTTTGATTATTAGTAAAGTTGAGTATATGTTTTTATTTATATGCATTTGCATTTTTTAATCTGTTAGTTGTTGTTCATATCTGCCTATTCTTCTAATGAATTGTTTTCTATTGATTTGTAATAATAATTTATATATGAGAGTCTTAAACACTTTAACCACTGTGCCTGTATACGCATGGTAAGTATTTTCTCTGAGTCTGTAGCTTGTCTTTTCACTCAGTGTTTATATTATCTTGTTCATATAAAAGTTTAAATGCTGATAAGATAAAATCTGTCGGGGCCGCCCGGTGGCGCAGCGGTTTAGTCCGCGCTTGGCAGCCCCGGGTTAGCAAATTCGGATCCCGGCGCCCGCCGATGCACTGCTCGTCAGCCACGCCGTGGCGGCGTCCCATATAAAGTAGAGGAAGATGGGCACGGATGTTAGCCCAGGGCCAGTCTTCCTCAGCAAAAAGAGGAGGATTGGCGACGGATGTTAGCTCAGGGCTGGTCTTCCTCACAAAAAAAAAAAAAAAAATCTGTCAAAATTTTCCCTAGGTTTCTGGCTCTTAAATGATGATTAAAAAGACCAGTCTTTAGGTGGCCTTGATGACTATGCAGTACCCATCCCAAAGATTTTTGAGACAAGATGGTGCAGTGGTTAAGAGAACATAACCTGGAACCAGATTCTCTGGGTTTAAACCCTGGGCTACCATCATCCAACTAGCTCTGTGACATTAAATGAGTTACTCAACTTTCCTGTGTATAATTTTCACATCCACAAATTGAGTAAATATATAAAGAGCTTAGAATAGAGTCTGACACATAATAAGTGCTATATAAAGGTTAGCTAATATTTTTTTCACTCCAAACATGTTTGTTACTCTAAGTAGATGCCTCTGTATAAACTCCAACAATGCAATTTTTATATTAAGATTTTATTCTAATTGCTTTCATTCATTTGGTAATGAGTAAGTGCCTACTATGTACCTCTCTGGCATCAAGCCAGGCATTAAAAAATTAATATGTATGAATTATTTCTTTTTTTATGGAGCTTACTGTCTAATATGGGAGAGAATGAAACTGAAACATGACAATTTCTAGGAGAGAGAAAAATGTTATGACAGGTTTGACCTCTTCAGATTTGGGAAGTTACTTCCCTGAGGAAGAGATGCTTAAATTGAAATCTAAATGATAACTAGAAATTATTTGGGAGAAAAGAGAAAAGAAGGCCATTCATACAGTTTGGCTAGGTAAATTAATAAAGTTATATTCTTTTTTTTTTTTTTTTTTTTTGTGAGGAAGACCAGCCCTGAGCTAACATCTGTTGCCAATCCTCCTCTTTTTGCCTGAGGAAGACTGGCCCTTAAAGTTATATTCTTAATTGATTTTAAACTGGTCTTGCAAATAAGCAGTATTTTATAAACAAGAGTTCTGTTACTTTGCAATTCAAAGATTAAATAAAATCTCCTTCAACTCCAGTTATTTGTGTGAATTACATAATGCAAACATTTGTAAACGATTGATTGCTTTTAGAAACTCTGATCTTGAATTTAACTTTTCTTAGTTTACCCTCTTGCTGATATATCTATTGTACACTTTAGAAAAATTCTGATACTTTTCCAAGATATTAAAACACTTTGCACAAAGTTACAATTTACATATGGTTGGGATTAAATAACATTCAGGTGGAAGGCAATCTAATTTATATGAAGGACAGATTCATGGACGTGTATCTGCCAAATTGTATCAGGCTAGACTTCTGACATCTGGAGATCTTTTGCAAATTAAAATATAACAGAAAGATTCCACAGTTAATCGTAGAGGTTTAGATTTGTTCGCTGCCATCCAAAGTAGAAACACTTGGCAGGAAAAAAAAAATTTTCTTCATCTATCTTTTCCATAAATACTTACATTGAAACTATTATAAGACTAAGTATTAGGAGTGCAGTGTTTGAAAAACTATATTGCTTGGCTTAGGTTTGCTTTTGATTTTTTTCTAAAGTTCTTCCTAATCTCTTTTTAACAAATTTTCTAAATAAAGCCTATATAAAATCTTCTCAATTAAAATCACCATAAAAGAATTTGGTAGCAATTCAAATAATTGACGTAATTTGACATTTTGACGTTTTTTCTTCACAGACCCAAAGGCTGAATTCTGAGTAATAAATTATTATGTAAACAGATTCACTTATATGAAGTGAACAAGTTTTTTTCACACTGTTCACAGAAAAAAAAAAGTTGAATTGACAAATTAAAAAAAAAATAGCCTTATTCCCCTGCCTCCTCAACATGCCATGAATGAGAGACAGCTGAAATGAAACTTTAACTAATGTTCTTTTGATCTACTGTCATTTAATCTGTTCTTATATTTCTCAGATTTGGCAGAACTCACAATAATCAGATGAGCTTGGCTAAGAGAGTAGATTCACATGTGACTCTTTCTTTTTTATGGAAGATTTACTGGTTTACATTTTTTTAAATTTTAGTTATATTTTTAGTCATTACAAAGTAATGGAGAAATAATGACACCCACAGATACGGCAAAAATCTCAGTACCTAAATTAGATGCCACTATTTGAAATAAGCATGTAAAAACAAATTTGAAAATCCTAGAAAATATATCCTTTAAAATGGCTTAAAAATGAGAGATGAGAGAAAGAAATTAGAGGAGACTACGGGCGTCAGGGTTGCATACGTCATCATGGAGTGATTGCAACAAGTTATGGGAAAATTCAGTGAAAATTGCCTTGTTTACATTTTGGTCTTAGTGCTGATTGGAAACCTGCAGTATATATAAATACCAGCCAATAAAGAAGCAAGAGGCTCTGTGCTGGGCCCTTATGTACAGTCACCATAATGTGGTAAAAAATTATATGAAGCACGTTGGCATTTTGTTTTTCCATTGCTTGATTTTGACATTTCAACAATTGAAATTAAAAATGAATTTTTTACAGTTACAGTTTTAGCTTAATAAATAATGTTAAGCAAAAGATTACAAATGAATGCCTTTGGAAAGCTTTTTCAATTCCAGGAAAGGCTGTGCTTTTTTGGCTCATATAAATTATAACCTTTAGCAAAAGGCAGTAACTACTGCATTACCAAAGGGCACGCATCCAGCAAATCTACATTCCAGAGAACACCATCATCTTAGGAAAATCACTTAATGACTCAGAGTCCAGCAATATATCTTTTAAAATGGTAACATGTATTAATCTGCCATTTTTGTAGCAAGAATACATGCATTTCTTTCCACCCTCTTCTACACGAAAATGGACAAAACCGAGCTGACAAATGACATTAAAATACGAAAAACCTCTAACATGATAATGGGTTTCATTTATAAATAGAAGATAGCATTGGCTTTCATCATCAGGTTTCCTACTGGGAAATGAAATTAAATTGCCTCGTTCCCTATCTTAAGTCTTAATCTAAGTTCACACTCATTTTTATTTTTTGAGGTAATTGTTATAACAAATAGTTTTTTTAAAAACTCATGCCAATCACCAAAAAGTAAAATCTTCTACCACTCTGAGTTCCATTCTACAATTCAGAGGATAAAAAAAGTTAACAGCTCAGCTTATCGCAAATAACTGTATATAAGGTGTCAACCAAACATCTTAAAAGGATAAGCTATTTTGGGAAACTCATGCAATTTGAATTTATTTTCTTATTTTGTAGTGATACTTAATGCATGCCCTAGAAGATCTGGTATTTTTTCCAGGAGATAAAAAACACTTTGTTTGGAGTGCTAATATAAATATACCTTGGATAAAAAACTTGTAAGTTGAAAGTGAATCTATATAAAGAACAGTTTAGTGTTCATTGTCCCTTATATAAAATAGCAAGGCTTTAGACGTCACTTTATTCTACTAATGTAAAGGGCTACCATATAGTAAAACACTAAGAGTTTTACATTTCTGATTTTTCAGAAATAATGTGGCAGATATTCATTTCATCATGAATGAGTAGAAAGGGATAATATCAGGGAACATCACAGAATATAGTAAGCAATTGCATTTTACAACAGCTAAAAAAACATTCCTTAGAATATTTACACTTAAAAGAAAAATCTTGTTCTGCTGCTATCACCTCTCAAAGAAGAAATAGCAATAGAAGAAAAATGTACCAGGCTTAAGACTCTGTTTCAGTAGTATTTAAAATGCTGCCTCATTTTCTCACAAGTTGGAGAAGTTATTTTGCTCAAAATTAATTATTTCTTCTTTTCAAGTGTTTCTGAAATGGATTTGTAGAGATTTCTGATTAACCCAACCACAGCTCCTTCTCCAAGTCACAAGTCCAGCTTTCCTGAAGATAAAGTACAACAAACTAAAACCATTTTTTCTAACTTTAGCATTCACCAACATTGTGACGGTGGGCTGATCACTTGCTCTCTCTATTTCCTTCAATATAAATGGAACTTAACAATCATACATACCACATTCAGCTTTTGAAATTAAATAATCACACACGCACATGCACACACACACACACACATTCAAATACTCACATTTAGTAGATTGCCTGGTATGTGATAGTCCTTAAGCAAATATAGTCATTAATTGGTTGTAGTAGATAATAACAGTAGTTGCAGTAGCATGGACTAAGATGGTGTAATCATGTGAGTGACTACGGATAATATCTAGTGAGCAGTTACTATGTCCCAGACACTTTCATGCTTGACTTCTATCATTTTATTTAACCATCAAAGTAGTACAATGACGTAAATATTATTCTCATCTTCATTTTATGAATGAGGAAAACTGGGGCATAGAGAGCTAGCCAGACAAATGAATTCAACACAGGAAAGAGATAAAGGAGATGTGTTTTAGAAAGTAATAACATAAAAGTTAGGAGAGAAAAAAGTATCTTCTAGATGCCTAAGAGAACATATAAAAATGGTTTGGAATCAGAGGCAATTTGTTAATTAAGTGTAAAACATAAAGACAATTAATGAAAATAATGCAGTTATAAATATTTCCCTAAGACTTTAAGAAAATACTGATTTCTTGAACTCCTGCATTCATAACTAAATTATAAAAATTTGGCCGATAATTAATCCAAAGCGTTTCAACCCTTTTATCACAACATAAATCAAATGCTGACTCCTCGTCTCTTAAGTCTCCTAACAAAGTCAAACCTGTCATTTCCATCATATTATCTGCAAGCACGTTTCTCAGAATAGTTCAAAATTTCTCATTCTAATTCCAAAACAAATAGTCCCTGACTCACAAAAGTCTAAAAATTAAAATAATGTACCCTGTCATTTATAAAATATCTCCTGTACTTTTATATTTTTAATTATAAAAAGTCAAACAATACAGATATATAACATAAAATGTCAAATCTCTCTTGATTACTTCCACTCCATCCCATGGATAGTTATACTTAACAGTTTATCATATATCCTTCCAGTTCTTTCTCTATAGTGTTCTTTAAAAAAAAATAACAAACCAAAAAAATTACATGCTATATATTTTATTCTGTGGCATGCTTTGTTTTCACTTGTCAATTACATATGAGAGAGGTCAGTACCAGTAGATCTTCACTCTTCTTTAATGGCTACAATCCATAATGTAACTGAATCATAATTATTTATATCATTCTCTATAGGTATTTCATTTCAATTCTCTTGCTATTACAAAGAATGTAATTACTATTTTTGTATATAATCCTTGTCCATATGTAAAAATATTTTCGTAAGATAGATCCTTAAGACTGGAAATGCTGGATCAACACAATCTCAATTTTGATAGAATCTGCCAAATTTCCCTGAAAGTTTTCACCAATCCACACAATAAGGTAATAATCCTACCAACAGTGAATAAAAATATCTTCTACTCTCTGTTAAATAATGAGTCTTTATTTATTTATTTTTTTGCCAAACTGATAATGAAAACTACTATTTCATTATTTTTGCTTTTATAGGATATTTGTAATTTTTCCTATTTGAATTTTCAACCCCAGTAGCATTGAGAAATTTCATACTTGTATATTTGTATGCAGTTGGTATTCTTCATATCCTATTCATATCCTTTTGTGTAATTTTCTACTGGACTCTTTATTAATGTAGCCTGAAACCCAGCAATAATTGCTGGATCTGTGACCTCAAAAGGGTAGGATGAACCCACATTGCTTTTATATCTCTTTGTCCTCCCACCACTTGGCCCTTATTTTGGAAGTCCTTAGCCAACTTGAGTAACGAAAGTCTCAGCTTTCTCGCTAAAGAACTGACTAGGGAACCATAAGAACCAGGAAGATGGGGGAGAGGGAAGTGCTGGGGAAAATGACCCTGCAAAGTGAATTGTGAACTTCTGGCCTCAACTTCAAGCCATGCTTATCTGGATTTGATCTTGATCAGCATAACTGAACTAACCACATCCTACTCTTCAGAACCTATGAATGTGTTACCTTATGTGACAAAAGAGGCTTTGCAGATGTGATTAAGTTATGGACTCTGAGATAGCGAGATTATCCTAAATTATCTGTGTGGGCCCATAATTACAAGGGTCCTCAAAAGTGGAGGAGGGAGGCAGAAGAGGAGGTCAGAGTGATGTAATGAGAGAGGAACTGAACTCACCATTTCAGGCTTTGATGATGGAGGAAGTGGGCCAGGAGCAAAGGAGTGCAGATGAGTTCTAGAAGTAAACAGATTCTCCCTTAGAGCCTCTAGAATGGAATGCAGCCCTGCTGACACCTTAATTTTAGTCCAGTGTTACTGGTATCAGACTTACAGACTATAGAGCTGTAAGATAATAAATGTGTATGGTTTTAAACCACTAAGTCTGTGATAATTTATTACTACAGCAATAAAACCAAAAGCTGTTTCTTTTAAATATCAATAAAATGATAAAACTCTAGCAGGACTGTCAAAGAAAAAGAGAGAAACTTAAATTACAATATCAGAAATGAAGTGGGAGATTATCACTACAGAACCATAGGCATTAAAAATAGTGAGGGAAACTAGAACAACTCTGTGACCATAAATTACATCTTAAATGAAATGAACCCATTCCTTTAAAAATACAAATTACCAAAACTCAGTGAAGAATAACTATATACCCTGAATAGTTTTATACTATTAAGGAACTTGAATCCACTGTTTAAATTCTTCCAGAGAAGTCATCTCCAGGCCTAGAAGGTATCATTAGTGATTTATATCAAACATTTAGGTATAACACTAATTCTACACAATCTCCTCCAGAAAATAAGAAGATGACATAACTCTTCCCAATTCATTTCATAAGGCCAGTATTACCCTGATACTAAAGGCAAAAACAGCACACACATGAAAAGAGAAACTAGAGTAATATCCCTCATGAAGATTGATGCAAAACTCCTTAACAAAATATTAGCATATATAGCATATATTAGTGTGAGTGTGCGAGTATGTTTATAAAATACATCACAACCAAACGGGATTTCTTTCATGAGTGCAAGGTTGGTTCAATATTCAAGCATCAATGTAATCCACTGTATTAGCAGTTTGAAAAAAAAATGAAATGATCATTTCAATTAATGTGGAAAAAGAATGTGGCAAAATTCAGTATCCACTCATGATGATAAAAATTCAGTAAAGTAGGAATAGTAAGGAACTTCTTCAATCTGATAAAGGGATCTATGAAAAACCTACAACTAATAGCATTCTTAGTGGTAAAAGAAGGTATGCTTTCCTCCTGACATTGGGAACAAAGCAAAGAAGTTCGTTCTAACTTCTCATATTCAACTTTGTGCTAGAAGTTCTAACCACTACAATTAGGCTTGAAAAAGTAATATAAGGAATACAATTGAAAATGAAGAAATACAATTGTCTCTATTCACAAATGACATGATTTTCTACATAGAAAATCCCAAGGAATCCGCAAGACTCCTAAAACAAATAATTGAATTGAACAAAGTCACAGGATACAAGCTAACACACAAAAAACAATTTTATTTCTGCATGATATTAATGTACAACCAAAAACTAAAATTTTAAAAAGCAATACCATTTACAAAACCTAAAAAATATTTTGGTATAAACCTAGCAAAATATGTACAGGATCTGTATGCTTAAAACAGCAAAATACTGATAACAAATAATTTGAGAAAGGTACTGTGTGTTCATGGATTGAAAGACTCAATAAATGAAAAATGCCAATTGTTCCCAAATTGATCTTTATATTTATTACAATTCCAATCAAAACCCAAGAAGAATTTTGTAGATATAGACAACCTGATTTTTAAATGTATATGGAAATTCAAAGAAACAAGAATAGCTAAAATAATTTTGGAAAAAAGAATAAAGTTGGAGGAAACTCTACCTAAATTTAAGATTGACTGTAAAGCTATGGTATTCAAGACAATGTAGTATTGGTGAAGGGATAGACACATAGATCAGTGAAACAGAATAGAGAGTATAGAAATACATAACCCAGTGATTTTTCACAAAGTGTGAAACAATCCAAGGAGGAAAGGCAGTCTTTTCAACAAGTAACATTGGAAAAATTGGACATCCACATGCAACAAAAATAATCTGGCCTGAACCTCACTCTTCATCCAAAATTTAACTCAAAATGGATCATGATCTAAACATGAAATGTGAACCCAAAAAGCCTTTAGAAAAAATATAGGCAAAAATTTTAATGACCTGGTGTTAGGCAAAGCCTTCTTAGACATGACACCAAAAGCACAATCCATAAAAGAAAACAAAAAAATGAATAATTAGATTTCATCAAAATTTAAAACTTTTGATCTTCAAAAGACACTGTTAAGAGAATGAAAAGATAAGCTGCAGAATTAGAGAAGATATTTGCAAATTATATATCTAATAATGGACTTGTATCCAGAATATACAAAGAACTCTCAAAACTCAATAATAAGAAAATAAACATCCCAATTTAAAAATTCCTGACAATATCAAGTGCTGATGAGAATGGAGAGCAACTGGAATGCTCATATGTTGCTGATGGGAAGTTTCTTGTTTACACTTATCATATGCCTCAGCAATACCACTTCTGGGAATTTACTTTAGATAAACGAAAATTTATGTTCACACAAAAATTTGTACATGAATATATACATCAGCTCTATTCACAATTGCTAAAAAATGGAAATAATCCAAGGTCCTGGCAATCCAATGACTGACTTGGCTGTAAAGGAAAAAAAAGCCCCTGTTAGATCCAGAAAATTTGTTACTTATATTGACAGCAAAAGAGAGATGAGCAAAAGTGCCAGGTCCCCATTTCCCTCGTCCCACAGGATGACACTGAAACAAAAGGGCCCAAGTAACATCATGATGTACCAGGAGTGGGGGCGTAACCTGTCACTGAGGAGCCAATTTCATTTTGAAGGTAAGCAGTTCTATAGTCTATAACTGTACCCTAAGGGCAGCGAGGCAAACAGTCTCGTGCCTCATCAAAAAGTAGGAGATGAGGGGGCCATCCGGTGGCGCAGCGGTTTAGTCCATGCTTGGCAGCCCAGGGTTCGTGAGTTCAGATCCCGGTCGCCCGCCAACGCACTGCCTGTCAGCCATGCTGTGGCGGCGTCCCATATAAAGTAGAGGAAGATGGGCACGATGTTAGCCCAGGGCCAGTCTTCCTCAGCAAAAAGGGGAGGAGTGGCAACAGATGTTAGCTCAGGGCTGGTCTTCCCCACAAAAAAAAAAAAAAAAAAAAGTAAGAGATGATAAGAAACTGTCTCCTGACAGCCTTCTGGGCAGACAGGGAGGTGGGTGGAAAATAGTCTTGTAGCTAATCTTCACAAGCACCCCATGCTCTCATGTTCCAGAAAGATTCCAGGGCATTCTGCCAAGACTCAGATCTGCTGAAATTAAGCCTTTCCCACATGGCCTATGTGGAGACATGCAAGGCAGATGCTTACTATATGCCTTAGAAATTCCGCTCTTGGATATTTACCTTAAAGAGTGAAAAACTATATTCACACAAAAATCTGTACATGAATATTTATAGCAGTTCTGTTCATAATAATATAAACTGGAAACAATCCAAATGTCCTTCAACAGATGGATGAACAAATTGTCATACATCCATTCGATGGCATACTACTCAGCTATAAAAAGGAAAGAATCATTGATAATACTCAACAACTTGGATGAAAGTACTATGTTACTGATTCTAGATTTGTGTTTTATCTGGTAGAATTTCTTCACTTTTTAAAAGTTTTATCCTTACAATTTTATCAAAACAAAATGTTTGGTTCTTTATTTCATGTATGTTATAGACTGAATTGCATCCCCTCAAAATTGATATGTTGAATTGATATGTAACTCTTAATGTGACTGCATTTGGAGATTGGGCCTTGAAGGAGATAATTAAGGTTAAATGAGGTCAGAAGGGCAAGGTCCTAATCCTATAAGGACTGGTATCCTTATAAGAAGATGAAGAGACACCAAAGCTCACTCTCACACAGAGGAAAGACCAGGTGAGGACATAGCAAGAAAGTGGCCATCTATAAGCCAGGAAGAGACGTCTCACCAGAAACCAACCCCGTCAGCATCTTGATCTTGGACTTCTAGGCTCCAGAATTGTAAGAACATAAATTCTGTTGTTTAAGCCACTCAGTTGGTGGTATATTGTTATGGCAGCCCTAGTTAACTAATATAATATAGAATTTACTTTTTTGTTATGACTTGAATAAGTGACCTAAAATTTGTTTCTGCAAAAATAGACAGCCAATTGCCAAAACAAATGCATTAAATATTTTCCCAAATGATCCAAAATGCCACTTATTTTAGATTAAATTCCTATTTCATGTGGATCTGATTATGGTTTTTCTATTGTTTTCCATAGATCTATTTGCTTATTCCTGTGCCAGTACTATACTGTTTTAATTATAATAGCTTTTACGCTTCGTTTAAAACCTGTACAAGCATGTTTTCTTGTCAAATTTTCTTAAATAATTTAATTTAATGCTGTCCTCAGTTCCATGTGTCTAGACAAGTGTTATCAACCCAAAAAGAGATAGGAAGCTTGCACCAGGACGTAAATTAAATACAGCATGTAGTGCACCGTTTACGTTATCTGACAGTTTTCTTAAGACTTCCTTCATAAACAAACCAGCACATTGATTTACATTCTGACACACTCTAATAAAGGACTGGTCAAACAAACAAAAAGCAGTTCATATAAATTGCTGATCCGTGGACCACACTTTACTAACAATGGTTTAGACATTTTCAACCATGGATAATCTAAAGCCAGGGCACCATGTTTGATCTAGACAATTTTTACCAGCTTACTGTAGGACACAAGTCCCTGTCATTCTTGCATTTTCTCTTCAGTGTTTCTGTTGACTTTCCCTCTCTTCCCAGGCTGAGGTAGAGAAAAAGACAGGGAAATAAGTCCTTCTCAAGGACTTAGGTAGCATAATAATCCCAGGTAAAATCTCTCATATCATCTCTCACCTTCCCAATGGTTGAACTTTTATCTTCTTCCTGAGTGGTGGGAAAACTGCTCTGACATCAGATTTTGGATTCTTTCCTGCTCTATTATTTATAGTATAAAGTCTGGCTCCTTGGAACTCACAAATCCTTTTTTCTCTCAAGAAAGCTCACTTCTCATAATAAAGCCTTGGTGTCTAGACTACTGTTTTGATTTCTTGGCTGAAAACATTTTTCTTTGTGTGTTTTAAATTCCTTACGTTATCCTCAGCCCTTCAGGAAAAAAAAAAAAAATGTGTTAAATGTTAGAGCCTAGTGTGAGCTGTACTTATGGTTGAAGTAATAAAGAAGAAAAACTAGTAGCATGGTGAAACTAACAACCTGGCAAAAGTTGACCCTCAGAGGAGCCTGAAGTTGGGATACAGAGTGAGAGAATACAAGCACAAACTGGACATGTTTGTGGGCATGTGTATTTCCCCAGGGATGTGTGAAAAGTTTGCAGAGGGTATCTCATAAAGACTGGACATTGTGCACTCAGGGAAGATGAGTCATGGGCAGTCGGATCATACTAGATGAGTCAGAGAGAAGGGTGACCCCCACAGTTAAAGAAGCTACAGATATTCAGATTGCATATGTGTAGTAGAACCTTACATGCAGCATATATTTTAACATGACATGCTTGCTATTTCCTCCACAGGGAGCAAATACATCACAGGAAGATGGAAAATCAAAAATTTTCTCTTAAACTTAGAAAAATAAAACTATTAAACTGGAATTAACAATAAATGAGGCATTTGCCTTTTGTAGCCTATTTAGAATGGAGATTTTTTTCTTAAGGTAGCCAGCCATATTAAAAAAAAGTCTCAACTAGTACATGCTTTTAAATATAATATAGCCTCCCTACTCAACTAGACTCCAAATTTGGGCTTGCAATGGAGTAATGCTGATTTTCTTCCTTGATTCCATATGATCACTGGCATTGAGAATGAATGAAATAGGGCACAGACAGGACAAATGGTAGCAGAATTTCAGAAGCAGGAAAGACTGCACGTGATTAAGATAGATTTCAGAGCTACAGCTATGCTACAGATGAACTGCCTGTCGGGAGTTAACAAAACATCCCAAGAAATATACTATAACAATCAGCCACATGCAGAACATGTTCAATACACGACAACTCATTTGAAAGTTTAGGACAATAGTGACTGATCACCAAGTCTAATGACTGATATGCAATGGAAGCTCCCTCTTGGAGGAATTCTGTGTGTGTCCTCAAGGGGAAGAAAACGTCTTCTGAGATTTGTAGTTGGTGATAAAATTTTCAAATATTTGAATAAGGTAAGTGTTCAGACTTCAGATCTTCTTTGATGTGACAAAATACATTAGGTCTTTTTTCTGACATTACCCAGCACCTTGGCCCATGCCATATAAAACTCCGATGTCAAATTAGAAGGTTCCATTACGATAGCTTTGCAATGAGAATCTGGTTAAGACCTGCACTGAAGGAGGTTCTTCAATCTTACTATAGATGAGGGCAAATTGTTTACTTCCTTGCCTCTGAAATGCTAAGACAAGTGGTTTTTATGAAATCAAATCTAATGTCTCTGTTCTACTGATTGAGAATTGGACTCAGGAAGCATATCCTGTGCATTCTGAGTTGACTTGCTTCATAACTCTGGTGATATGGGATCCCTCGACTGGCTCAGAAAACACTAAAAAGACACTCAGAACACTCTTAGGCAACAACATGGTTCCTAACTAGAATTTGTTCCGTCTGTATATTGTCCAAGGAATTATCTAATAGGAATAGCATAGAATTGTGGGTTTTTGGAACTAAGGGGAACATTAGGAATCATATAGTCTGACCCATTTATGTCATAGATGGGACCAAAATGTACTGGGTAGAGATGGTAAAATCAGATCACATATTAACATGCCTTTGTGAAGGTTATTTTATATCAACTTGGCTAAGCCATGGTACTCAGATATTTGATCAAACACATCTAGATGTTGCTGTGAAGCTTTCTTTTTTTTAGATGAGATTAACATTTAAATCAGTAGATTATGAGTAAAGCAGATTACCCTCCACAATATGGGTAGGCCTAATCCAATCAATTGAAGGCCTTAAGAAAAACACTTGCCTTCCTGAGGAAGAAAGAATTCTGCTGGCAGACAGCCTTCAGACTCAGCACAATCACTTCTACCCTGGGTCTCCAACCTGGCAGCCTACCTTGCAGATCTTGTACCTGTCAGCCTCCATAATGGTACAAGTCAATTCCTTAAAATAAATCTCTGTCTCTATATATATGTTCTTTTTGGTTCGGTTTCTCTGGAGAACCTGACAGATACATTCTTCATCTTGCAAAGGCATCTCATCACACTAAGAGTTATCCAAAATCCTTAGTATGACCTATAAACTCTACATTATCTGACTGTTGGAGACCCCTTTGACCTCATTTACTGCCTTTCTTCCCCTCATTCACTGTGCCCAGCTGCATTGGCCTTCTAAGTCAGTTTCCATTTTGAGTGTTTGCATTTAGTCCTGCCTTATGTAATTTTCTTCTCCTGCAAGAGTCTAGTCCTTCGTTTCACTCAGTTCTCTGTTCAAATATTACTCTGAAGCCTCATAACTCAAAGTGGGGTTCATGAGCTAGCAGCATTGACAAGACCCAGAAACTTATTAGAAAGGAAGAATCACAGACCTTATCCTAGATCAATTGAATCAAAATCTACATTTTAGTAATATCCTCTGCTGATTCATATGCACATTAATGTTTGAGAAGCATGGATGTGAAGTGTCATATCCCATCCTTCTTTGGCTCTTTGCCTGCTTCTTCTTCATGGCACTCATCACTAATTGACATCACATTATATATTCATTGATTCATGAACAATCTGCTCATTGATTGTTTCTCCCACTACATTGTAAACCCCCAAAGGGCAGGGACTTAATCTCAAGACTAGAATCTTACTTGGCACACAGTAAACACTTTATTTATTTATTTATATATTGGCAATGGGTAAATGACAGACTTGGCAGAATCTTCTTCCTCATCCTTTCTGTTTTCTCTGTCTAGAACACTCTTTGTAACTTATAAGACTTATAACTTAGGTCTCAGGCGAGCCAGTGCTTCTTTTGGGGAAGATTTTCTTGATCCCTCTAGTGCTGACTGGGCCCCAAAATGTGCATCCATGTACTACCTTTTCAGGGCACTTATTATACTACATAGTAGGTCCTCAATTAGGAATTAATTAGTGAATGAATCTGATTGTAGCAGACACCTCATAATTGACCATCAACATCCCATACTCACTTTTTCCAAAGTAAACACTGATTTTTGCACAGGTATGCAATCTTTTCCAATAGTTCTTGTACTTCAAACCATATCTCTTATCCAGTGTCAGAGAATCTGATTGTCCAAGAAAAAAAATCACAGTCCCTTTTCCTTGCCAGTGATTGGTTTAAGAATGAGTATGTGCTTTAGTTCTCAATAAGGAAACATGAGACATGTCCAGGCTCTTGGGAAGGAACTCAAAATGATGAAACTCTTTTTTCTGCCTCTGGAAATTTTTGATGTATGGCTGTGATACTCAGAATTACTATAGCCATCTTGCTAATAGCTAAAAGATGAAGCCAACCTATTTGAAAAGGCAACAGCAGAGAAGTGGAGTCAGAGCTTAGATTGTCCTAAACTTGTAATCCCTTGGAATTTTTCTTCTTGTTGAAGTTGAGCGAGATCAGATTTGAGTTACTTGACCTAGAGTCATCTTTTTAGGTTAGTGATCTGAGTATTAACTTATATACCCCCACAGTGGTTGAAAAACAAGAGTGATATTAGTATTTATTAGTGAATATATTTTCTTTTTCTTCCTCAACCAGAATATCCAGTAGTAATGGGAGTCTTCTGTAGTACGAAAGTAAGTAGCTGACTCTTGAACTTATAAAACTTATTTGCTACCGACCATTAATAAATAGGTCTTTACTAATGGCATAGCTATTATACTGTAATTGAGAGAATATCAGTTTTAATTTTAAAATGCAAATCAAGAAATTCTTACTTGTTTTAGCTGTCTGAAAAAGCATTTCTAGATAACTTACTTAGATTATTTAAGGAGTGATTTCATCAGTACAGATGTTGAAATATTCAAGACCTATGTCATAATAGCCCAAAGAGATAGGGATTAATTGGGATTTATTTCAGAAAGTAAATGTACAGAGAGATCATACCAACTGATTGTCCAACTGACTAAATTGTTACATTGTTCTGTGCAGAAACAGTATAAACAAGATGGCATATTTTAAAGGGTAGAATACTCCCTGAAGCAGATATTAGTGTTACATAGATTTTCATTAAAAGTTTGTGATTTGATACAGTTTGAAATTTTAAAGGAGAGTCAACGAAAATCTGGATCAATGCACACATGGTGGTTGCACCCATTCATTCTTTCAACAAATATTCATTAAATACCTACTTTGTGACAGGTACTGTACTAGACACAGGGAATACAATGGTGAACAAAAACAGAAACAGTCCCCACCTAATGGAGTTCATAGGTTAGAGGAGAAAAAAGAGATTAAAAAATAATGCAAATACATGTTTGCTAAGTATGAAGGTAAATTACTAGAAACTCTGGAAGCATATCAAGAATTTTCAACCAGTGTGGAAGATTTGGGAAAACTGAGACCTAAAATGAACAGAAATTAGAAGGAGATGAGATATTTGAGACAAAGAGTACATAATTAACAAAGATCCTAAGGTAAGAGAATTCATAGAGTCTCGAGGAAGTAGATGCCTTTTTTAGTTGGAACTCAAAGAACACAGGTGAGAGTGGCATAAGAAAAATATGAAAATATAGAAGGATATCAGATCATGAAATTCCTTGTAAATGGTGTTAAATTTGTTTTCTTTACCCCAGAACAATGATAAGTTATTAAATGATATTAAGCAGTGGGTGCAGGGGGTACATAAGAGGAGTAAGACTCAAGTCTGTACATGAGAAATTAAAATTTGCATTTTGGAAAGAACACTGCATTATGGACAATGAAATAGAAATGGACAAAAATGAAGGTAGGTGCACAAGTTGGGCGCTATTACTATGATCTAAGTGAGGGATAACAGAAACTTTAACTCAAATGATATAGAAAATTAAGAGAAGTGAACATAATAGAGAGATATTTAGGAGATAGACTCAATACAATCTGGTAATGGATTTGAAAACAGAGTGGCAATGAAGAGAATGAAGGTTTTAGGCAGTGTAGTGATTTGGAACTAAAGATCATGAATTTAATTTGAACATGCTAGGTTGGAAGTACTTTTGAAATATCCAAGTAGAAATATCATCAAGGCAATTGAATACTTAGGTCTGAAGCTCAAACAAAGAGGGCTATAGAGATACAGATTTCTCAATAACCTGCATCTAAATAGTGATTAAAATAAGAAATATGAATAACATTACCTGATTAATCTCAGGGACAAGAGAAAGGATTTGGAGTGAGAACATTGCATCTGGGTGGCCATCTAAAGGCTTGAGAAAAAAGAAAATGACCTTGCAGAGGAAGGTCCAGAGAGACAGGAAGAAAACCAGGAGAGTGTGGGTTTATGGAAACCAAGGGGAGCAATTATGTCAAGAGGAAAGTGGTTTTCACTATAGAATGCTAACAAGTCACATAAGTTGAAGACTAAAACATGTACACTGGCTCTAGTAATATTTAACTCATTGTTGACTTTAAGAAGAGGTGTATATGAAGTAATGGGGGAAGAAGCCAAATTGAATTTAAAAATGAACAGGAAGAGAGGAAATGAAGATAATATCTTTTCTTTTAAGAAGTTTGACTATAATCAAAGGGAGAAAGAGAGGGAGTAGCCTATAGCTAGAGAAATTTTTGTTTAAATGAATGAAACGTGTATATTTAAAATATGTGTGGGGAAATTCATTTTAAGTAGTAAAACACACATGAAAGATAAAATTATAATGAATAAAGATTCCTGAGAAGACAAAAGGGAACATGTCCAGAATAAGTTGGAGGTGTTGTCTTTGCATAGGAGGAACAACTCTTCTACTGGGACTGGAAGAATCCAGAATATGTTATAAGTGCTAGGTGTGTAGGTTTGATAAAGGATATTGCTGTTTGTTGTTGTTGTTTTTAACCTATATAGCAGGAGGCAAGGTCATCTGCCAAATATGAATGGTGAAGGCATTAGTAGAAAGTTTGAGAGAGTGTAGAAGGTTTGAAATTGTAATTGCCAAGGAGTGGGAGATCAGGTTAACCAGAAAAATTCTGTAAGATTTGTAGATTATATTAAGAGCTCATACGTCAAATGAAGGTAAAAGTCATTAATTTATGGTGATATCAATCTTCCCTATTGTGTTGTTTTCTCTAGAAACTTTCAGCCACCTGCATATAGACATGGAAAAAGTGGGTAGTTGGAATCATTCAAGGCTGGAACATTTGAATGGGGCATTCCAAAGACAGTTATAAACATGGATTTTAGTAGAAACCTGGGGCATTAGTTATATTACTCCAGAAGAACGAGTAGTCTAATAGAGAAAAGAGTGAAAATACTGAAAAACATCAGTGTTAAGAAAAGAGCAGAGTAGGACAGCCAGCAAAGGAGACTGAGAAGTAGAGGTAGGAAAATAGCCGAGAGTCTAGAGTCGTGCAGAAGGAAGTAAAAGAGAGAGTCAAGAAAGGTAATTAGTCAGCAGTGTCAATGAAAAAGGGAGATGGATTAAAATAAGAAATAAGCATTGAGCATTTCATAATTATAATGCCACTAATTCCCTTGAAAAGAATAGATTGCATGAAGTAGAGAAAAATATGAGAGGAACTGAAGACTGAGCAAGACAATTTCAAGAAGTCTGACCCTGGAAGGAAAGAGTGAGAGATGCTTGCCATCATCTTAACTTTCACCTCCTTACAATGGATTATTTCTCATTCTTCCATCTTGACCCTTAAGGATACAGAGATGATGAAAGAGATGATGAAAAGGAAAAAAAAAAAAGTTTCTTATCCAACAGTTAATAATGGTAACATCTACAGTGGGGAATGGGGTTGGAAACGTGAAAAAGCTTCCATTGTTTACTGTCTATGCTTCTCTATTTTTTGAAAAATCTTCACTGAGAAAGTAGTCTTTTTGTAATTATAAAAGCAATTAAAATCTTTAACATGTTTCTAATACCTTGGTGCTCCATTTCTAGTAATACTAAATTTCTATCTTTCATAATTTTTACAATGACTCTATAAAGAATATAGCTTCAATAGGCATGTCTTTAAATATCTTAGGTCCATTTTATGATTTCTGTCACTTTAGATTTAATTTTTCAAAAGATCTTCCTCAGCATATTGAGATTTTTTTTTGGCTTCTTTTATCATAGTTAAAACACTGCAAAATCCTTTGCTAAGCTGATTATCCATTAATTTCACTCCTGAATGTTCCTCAGTCATGTTTAAAACTGTTTTGAGTAAATATGTGAAATATATTTTTAATAATTTAATTAATAAAATATGTTTACATAGTGACATCAAAATGTAAACTTCTGTTCTACTAAGTATGTGTGTTCTGAGAATGCTGGAACTTAACACATGGTGAGAAGATATTTCTAATTTTGGTTATTGTTGTTTGAATATTTATTCAATCCTGGAAAATGAGTTAAACGCTTTCCCATGCAGTCCTTATACTGATTACATTTGAGGTTGCTTTCTACCTGACTCAAACAAAAAAACCTTACATATCTATTCGTTGCCGGAAATGCTCATACACTCATTTTGAATATATTCCGTATCTTTTAGAGGTTGGAATTTTGTTTCTTGCTCAATTTCACACTGACATATGTAAAAGTATAATAAGAATTTGCTATTTACTCCATTACGTGCAAAAGAGCAGATTGTTTAGTATTTCAAAAGCATCCTCAGTGAGCTTTTAACTAATCACTCAGTCACGTCAGAAAGTTGAAGAGAGAATAAGATGCCAGCCTGTACGGACATCATGGAAGCCTAAATTTGGCCAAATACCTGGCAGAAGGAAGGGTGCTTTTATCCTAGTGAACAGAATAAAAGAAGATGAATTTACATTTTTTTTTTTAAGGAGAGCAAAATGTGATTTACACAGGAAGGGTCGTCGAGCCTAGGTTTGTTGAGATTTGGACAGTTCTTTCTACAGCAAAGCCATCTCCTCTGTAGACCCTGCAACACACTGTATTATCTTATCATATAACAGATGACCAGCCATATGGTGAGGGGGAGGGAAATCAGGGAGGTAGCAGCCTACTGCACCAGTAGATGCATGAAAGCGAAAACAAAGGTTAAAACCATTTAGAGGGACTGTGGCTGATTTTTGCATTTTATTTAGGGGCTTTCTTTTGAAGGAATTTCATTTCTTGGTATACATGAATATATTTTAAAAATCATAATTATATACAAAATTTTCTTTTAAAAATAGATTTTTAAACCTTTTTACAATAGCACAATTGAGATACAGCCTCAGGGTTGATTATAATGTAATATAACCCAGATATACTCACTCAAAAAGTCTAGTCTTCCAGAGACATAAGAGATTTAAAAACATTTATATGAAATTGCCTAATTCTCTCAGTATGCAAGTTCCCACCTGGTAGTAGGTTAGTAAGCTATTTGAGGAATCTGCAGTAATTCTTTCAAGACACAAAAATACAGTGTGGCAGTAGCTTGTTTAATATTACCTCAACTGCTCAAAGTCAAACCAATTTAAACATCTCATTTAATATATTTTGTACTATTATTCATTCACATACCTTAACAGAAATAAAAGTTGATAATATGACAGTGGCAGAAAAGAGATCTGACCTTTGTCTCCCGTTGTGCAAACTCTTTCTTCATTTTTCTTGAAAAAAATCAGACTGACAAATGCTACAATAGACTATAAAATATTGTATTATAATACCTACTTTGTGATATAAAAAATAAAATATTCCAAATATGTGTGATTTCATCACAATTTCTATCATCACCCAATATCTTATTTATCAAACTAATTTTCTTAGTTTAAAATTTAAAGCGATAATAAATTGGGTGCTGGCACAGTGGCATAGTGGTTAGGTTCCCGTGCTCCACTTCATGGGCCTGGGGTTCATGGGTTCAGATCCCAGGTGTGGACTACACACTGCTCATCAGGCCATGCTGTGGCGGCATCCCATATGAATAGTGGAGGAAAATTGGCTCAGGTGCTAGCTCAGGGACAATCTTCCCGATCAAAAAATAAGAATAAATTGTGTGGGTCATTATCTTAGATATATTTGGCTTGACTTCATGTTGTATTCAAAGCATTCTGTGTCACAAAATGCATACTTTGAAAATATAAGACCTCTTTACATAAAGCCCACACAAATTATATCTTTTTCTCACCTGCCTAATAATTTTGTATGTTCACAGACATAGATAGATGATCATTTATAGATAGATAACCACATCTATCAATCGGTTCTTTACAAAAGTAAGCCTTTTATTCAAGATTAATATATATATTCAAAGTGAAAAAAATCACAAATGTAGATTTAATTTTTTTTATAAAATGAATATATCTGTTTAACCACCATCCAGAACAAGAAATAATATATTACCCCATCCCAGACCTCCTTCGTCCCTTCTAGTTATTACCACACCTCCCAAAATCTAATCACTAGTCTAACTTCAGTCAATACAAACTAATTTTGACTGTATTTGAACTTCATATAAAAGTAATCTAACTATGCCCTCTTCTGTGTTAATCATCTTCTTTCATCCAACGCTATGTTTATAATAAGTCTATTCCATCTTACTGCAAGTATCAGTAATTTGTTCATTTTCATTCCTGTACAGTATTTCATGGCATAGATATATCATGATTTATTTATCCATTCTATAGTTAATAGATACTTGGGACATTTAATGTTTTCCATTATAACAAATAATATTGCAGTGAACATTCATGTACTTACCTTATGAAGCACATCTACATTGTATGCATTTTGGGGGACATATACTAGAATAAAGAGTCTGATTCCATTTTTGATGTTTCTGACAGTATTCAAGCTCTGCCACTTCTTGGCAAGCTCACATCTCGGCAAGCTGATAAGAGAGCCTAGGTGCTTCCTCCTTTGGTGTCAGCATTAAGTTCAAACCATGCAAACCTCAGTCCATAAGAGGGAACCCTCACTCCAACCCCAACCTCTTAATCACCATAAAAACCCCAAGATAGTTACTCTTCCCCACTCTCTCAAGATATTTTTGGACTTGATTGGACATAAGCCCTTCTCTGCCCAGAAAGCTTCATTATGTAAGTAATGAATCTCTTTACCTCCTCTTGTGTGTGTGTGGCATCATTAGTTTTGACATCCAAAGTAAAGTTTTGGTGTGTGAGGGTCCATCCTGTGTCTGCAAAGTGACTACAACATATACCTAGGAGGGGAATTTGTAGTTCACATGTATAGGTATGCTCAGCTTGAGTAGATGATGCCAAAATCTTAATGAGGTTGTACCAATTTACATACAACCAGCTACTGAGAAGAGTTCTGGTGATTGATCCTTGTCCTCAACAACTCTTGGAATTGTCAGGACTTTTTCTCTCTTTTCATTATTGCCATTCTGGTAGGTTTGTAGAGGAGCTACACTGTGAAAACTAATGATGAGCATATTTTAATCTAATTATTGGCCATCTGAAAATCTTTTGTGAAGTGATTAAGTCTTTTGTCCACTTGTTTTAATGATTTTTGTCTGCTTCTTTAAAAAATTAATTTGTAAGAATTCCTTGTTATCTGGAAATAAATCTTTTGTCCTACATATGTATTGCAAATATTTACTTTCACTCTGTTAATGCCACTTAATTCTTCTTGAAATAACATTCTTAATTTCACTCCTATGATGTACTTAAGTGACTTAATTTATTATTCCTTTTCTTTGTGATTATTATTTTTGTATTCTGTTTCAGGGATCTATGCCTAACATATGGTCATGAAGATTGTCTCTTATGTTATCTTATTGAAGCTTAATTTTTCTAAGTTTAGAATTCACCTGTTATTATATTTAAATGTGGTATGAGCTACCATATGGATATCCAGTTGTCAATCTTTACTTTTATATTTTTTAAATTGATTTAAAATCGAAAATATCCATCCTCACTGAGAAACTAGATTGTGATTCCCTTACAATTACTTCAATTCTACATTTACTAAAGAATTTTTTGACACTTACTTTGTGTCAGATGCAATTTTAGGCATTAGAGAAAAAAACTTTAAAGACAACAATTTTCCCTGCTTTCATTGGGCATTGGGACAAATATCCAACAACAAATAAATAAATACAGCATGCTACATGTTGATAAGTGTGGAGAAGCAAACCAAAAAGATAAAAGGAGGATAGGAAGTATTGGGTAGAGCATAGATCTTAACATTAGGGTAGCCAATAACGGCTTCTCTGAATTTTTGACATATGAATAGAGACCTGAAGGAAAGGAAGGAGTGAGCCATGAAGAGCTCTAGAGGAAGAGCATCAGAGGCTAGTGGAAACATGAAAAAGTTCTGAGACAGAAGGTTGCTGGTCTTTTCCAGAAAAAGCAAGGAAGCCGATGTGGAAGAGGAAGAGGGAACAGGCTGGAGAACATGAAGTCAGAGAGGCAAAAGGACAGTGGAAAACAGACCAAGTTGGGCCTTTGGCTTTTATTCTGAGTAATTTGGAAGCTGATATAAGATTTTGAGCAGTGGAATGATATTATCTGACTTGGAATTTAGCAGAATAACTCTGAATCCAGTATTGATAATGGACCTGTGGAGAGGGGAGGGGAAGGGTAAAAACACGTAATAACATTCCAATATCTATATGGCGTATTAGAAGATAACACAATAATGCTGTGAGATATTAGAGGTGGTAAAAACTGAAAGGATTCCAGATATATTTGCAGGTTTTGCTGATAAACTGGATATAGAGAATGAAAAAAAGAGAAGAGCCAAAGATAACTCCAGTGGTTTTGGCAGAAGCAACTGGAAAAGAGTTATCTTTTGCTGAAATGGGGAAATGTGTGAGATGAAAAAGTTTATTAATGGATAAAATTTTTTTTAAATCCACAGAATCGTATTTTCAGCTATCAAAATAACTGGACTATTTAGTAATTCCACCCATTAAAAAAAACCCAGAAATTTTCTTAAAGAAAATATTAGGAAAACAGGCACATTCTTTCTTATCCTTGTTTTCTAAATTACTTCAATAATGGATAAAACTCCTTTAGCCTCAGTGAAAGAAGCACACTTATAATTTAGAAGATTGGTTTATTAATATAAACAAAGAAAAAGGTTACAATGTACCTCAAAGGTACATTTTTTACTTTTCTGATGAGATGAGAATAAAGAATCAATATCTTAATTTTAGAATTCTGATGAGGCATCAGTTCTTATAAAAATGGCAAGATATTCTCAAACATTCAAATAAGAAAGAATGGCAATTATTGAGTCCTTGTACTAGGAATTACTGGTTATCAGTTATTACAAAATCTGAAAATCACTTTGAGCATGAAAGACCTAGAACTAATACATTTAGGAACCTTTATCAATATTCATGAGTACAACACAAAGCCTTATTGCAAGTGGAGAGAAGATAATGATGTAATGAATGATAGATTAGGTAAGTAGAGAATGCAATCATTGCTAAAGCCAGAGTTTTCATAGCCAAACTAGTTTCTCACTCCCAGTAAGCTTTTAGCAATACTTCCTAACCCCTTCTCATTTAAGAAAATGTACCACTTCAAAAAACGTGTAAAATAATAGAAAAATACATCTCAGACTTAAGATCTTGCTTAAATATAAACCTCAGAATTTCAGAAGAGCCTTTGTGGGAGACCTTGTGCTGTTCGTGAGTCAAATAATAACCTGTATATTGTTCTGTTTCAGTTGTTACCGAAACTGAAGCCAGTGACGCACATTAAGAAGATGTTAAGACAACAAATTGGCTTCTTCCAGTTCCATATAAAAATAGCAACGAACATTTACAAAGTGCTGCCACACACCTTAGCTCACTTGATTTTACAACTTAGATTCAAAGACACACTTTAAATAGCAATCATTATCTCTAGGAAAATGTAAGCATTGGCAGAGCACACAGATGTAACCAATTCTACACTCTACATTTCATTCTCTATTTAGGTAAGAACTGCCCAATAGTTTGCAGTAACTATTAGCAGATGTTTGCTTTTTTGGATCTCTACACATACGTCAAGTTCAAGTAATATTCCCCCCTACATGCCATCTTCCTCTTTGTCATTGTAAGAATCCTTTCTTGGTGCAACACCAGTCCACAGCCATGATACAACATATGAAATATTTAAAACCTCCTTTCTCTTGCTCTTTTCTCTTAAACTTGTTGTACTTCAAATCTTAGCAACTCCACAAAGCATGTAAATGAAGTGGATGATGTTCAACTTGATCTGCATATCTTATTTTGAGTATTTTTCTACTCTTCGCCCAGTTCCGTCATCCAAATATCTGGAAATACTACTACTCTTAACTTTGTCCTGCCCTCCGGGTCTCCAAAGCAAAGCATTATGATTTTGATCTCCTACCAATAATATCTTTCACCACCCCCTTCCCATCTTTAATCCATAGTTTTTGCTCTATGCCCCAGTTCCTATTCTCTGGTTCAAAACAGTTTAAAAATGTACAAAATAAAATGGTGTATAATGGTGTCAGATTATTTTCACCAATAACACGTTAAAATTGTCCCTCAACAAGAGGGATTATAATGATGAAATCTATTATTAAAGGATATATATTTGGTAATGTTACACGTGTGCACTTTTTTTAATGAGTGGAAATACTGGAAATATTATTTTCTGTGGGTCAAAAGTAGCAAAAAGGAATCAACACATATAGCTTATTAAATGCCAGGGCCTGTGGTAAATATCAAGGCATCTAATGTCCACAAGTATGTCAGGTAGAGATCATTATGTCCATGTAACAGACCAGGGAACTCTAAGCTGTAGATTTAGTCCAGTTACAGTGACCACAGTTGTACAGTACATGAGTAATAAGTGGTAGAAGCACGTTTCCTACAAACCTAATCTGTCAGATCACAAGGTTCACATTCTTTCTTATACAACAACAAAACATATATTTATATAATATAGAGTATTAATCTACTAGGGCTGCCATAACAAAATTCCATGGATATCTCATACAAAATTTTTAGGTAACAAAATACCTAAATTTATGTTGTTGATGGTGTCCTAATCAACAGAGATTTATTTGCTCACAGTTCTGGAGTTTGGGAGTCCAAGATCAATTTGTTGGCAGATTTGGTTTCTCCTCAGGCCTTTCTCCTAGGCTTGCAGACAGATACTTTCTTATTGTGTCTTCACATGGCCCTCACATGTGCATCCTTGGTGTCTCTTCCTCTCCTTATAAGGGTGCCAATCCTACTGGATTAGAGCTTGACTTGTATGACCTCATTTAACCTTAATTCCTTCATTAAAGGCCCTAACTCCAAATACAGTCACATTTGGGGTTAGGGCCTCAACATATGAATTTGGGGCCACCACAATTCAATCCATAACATATACTTTTCCTTTTCATTTAACATAGATGTAGTATAATATCTTCTAACAGTGAGTATATATACAGGTTCAATTACCTAATTTATTGAATAGAATGACAAAGAGAAAATTGACACTGAAATTAGCCATGGATATGTTAACATTAAGGCATATTTAAGAAGTAGGAATAGAGAAGTTGCTTTCTAATCTTTCTTCCATTGGATTTGTATAGCATAATAAAGTTAACACAGTATAGTGACAAATGTAACATTTCCTTAGTATCCGCTGTGTACCGGGCACCACACTATGCCTGGGGGATACAGAGATCAGGGAGATGCACTGCTAACCCTTGGTCCTCCAACCCAAAGGGCATTCTAGTTGTTTCTCACTAAGCAGAGGTCAGAAGACTCCTCGTATGGAAGGACGAGGGGCCAATCCAGCTTGTATAGGACTAAAGATGATATAATTTTGTGGGAAATTTAGGAAGAATATAAAATTATAAATAGAAAATTGGATATAATGTGAATGTTTATTTAGAATGAGGAAAAATAAAACAAATTACAAATTTTAAAAGCTGACAGCCACAAATATCACAACACCAAGAAAACCAACACCACTTGCAAACAGACTTCTATAACATATTTTAATTGCATTTTGTGACTGCATTCTTCTTGACTCTTCTTTCAACAATGATTTCTCAAGGTTTCTTATTGAAAGAATTAAAATATAATTGAGTGTTTTCTCTAACATAGTTGGTTAAAATTTATTTTTATTATTGTTTATTATCTTCATTAGTACTTATTAAATAGTAAAACATTTATTGTTTGTTTTTATTATCATATTATATACTTTAGAAAAATATTTTTCAGCTTCACATCTTGTACCTGGTAATATGTAAAACCTCTAGCAAGGTTCTTCATAAATGAGCTGTAAGATATCAGAGGATTTAAAGTTTTTTTCTGCAATGACTAATCTTAAGTACTCTTAGAATTAATTATTTTCTGACTAATTTGACATCAATGCCTCATTAGAGTGGCATATTTTGAGTTATGCTATTTCATTGATGTTAGTGTTTTGTGTCAAATTAGCGAGACATATTTTTCTAATGTCTTCATAGGTTACATTCCTTGTCATTGATTGGGTTATCAAACAATCCAAAAATGTTCCTTGTTTCTACTAATATTTAGTTCTTTCTCTAAATAAATTACTGCTTTGATTATTATCTGATATTTTATTACAATTAGCTTGCAGATATCAAAATAATTTTTACTGATTTCATTACTCATCTTCATGAATTCTATTTCATATTCCATGAATTTGTACCTGAATATTCTCTCCATTATTTAATAAATAAATGTAAAGATGACAAAAAATAATATACTTTATATACATCAATTCTGGATTTCATAAGTTTTCACTTGTTTTATTGAATGTCTCAAAATATCTTTCCAAACTGCAATTAAAATGGCGTATCTGGGTCTTATCAACATTTTGAATAAATGTATAAAATCTTGTTTATATTTGGGCTTATTTTCTGAACCTTTTATATTATATTTTAAGGCTTTTAAAATTTTGATGTACCTCTGGTGCGAGAATTGAACAGAACATTGTTTTGGGACTTGGCTGAGGGGAATCTGAGTTGGGATACATTAAGTTTAGGTTGAGGGGGATGTATTTATGTGGTTGACAGTCATTTCGATGCATGATGCAGGAATGGCTTCCAGGAATGTTCTTACCACCCACTGTGATAATTCACTCAGCCTCGTGGCAGGAAAGTGCAGGAACAGAAATAGTACTGCAATATGAACATGTCCTATGGCCACACAAACTCTATTAAACACAAGGAGATGTATGATGGAGAAGTTATAGTCAGTATCGCCCTAAGATCCAGGCAAGAAGTACTTCTGTCTTAAACCTCACACTTCAGAAGGCTCCTCATATCACAAAACCTCACATAAAACTTTATTAAAGAAATCACGGGCAACTCTTATTCAGGATCTCTAGAGCTGATATAGTGCAACTCATAACTTTAAACATCTACTCTCATGAATAACACCATCAGGCCCCAGGGAAATATTTCTCATCCCCTGCCCTAAATTCTGAAAACAAAAGGTCCGTGATTCTTAACACCATGAAGGCTGTGTGAGTCAGACACTGCTTCTCATTTCAGAAAGAATTTAAGTAGAGAAAGTACTTAGGTAACAAAAACAATAACTAATTAATGAGTCTTTCTTTCAGATAGCAATAATGCAATAGAATCCTGCATAATAAGGCAACATTTCCCAGCAGGGCTCCAGCATCCATTTTCTTTCTTCATTTTGTGTTCCAATTTGTGGTTCCAGAGCTACTCATGAAGTAGTACAGTATGCACAAGTTACTCATGGAGGCTAAGAATGATTTTAATCTTAAATTTGTATAAATGTAGGTCTCTAGGTAGCATGTGTGAACAATAATATCCACTCTTTACATCGGTAATAAGAGGGACATTGAACATTAGAATGGCAAATAGTTTTACATTTGAAAATATTTAATC
Source organism: Tapirus indicus (assembly GCA_031878705.1). NCBI lineage: Eukaryota > Metazoa > Chordata > Mammalia > Perissodactyla > Tapiridae > Tapirus > Tapirus indicus. Next base: position 54,650,298 of record CM062921.1, read on the forward strand.
AGATTTAATGAAATGGTCAAGAATATTAAACAGGTTCAACTTTATGAAAATAATTTTGATTGAAAAATTTGAAATGCACAATTTATATTTGTCTTTTAATTTAATAAATTGGATTTTTTTTTTTTTTTTTTTTTGTGAGGAACATTGGCTCTAAGCTAACATCTGTTGCCAATCTTCCTCTTTTTGCTTGAGGAAGATTGTCGCTGAGCTAACATCTGTGCCAATCTTCCCCTATTTTGTATGTGGGATGCTGCCACAGCATGGCTTGATGAGCACTGTGTAGGTCCACGCTGGGGATCTGAACCTGCGAACCCTGTGCCACCAAAGTGGAGTGAGCAAATTTAATCACTATGCCTCTGGGCTGGCCCCCTGGAATATTTTAAAGGATATAATTTTAAACATATGTAAAACAATTTTTATATTTAACTTATATTATTGATGAAAATAGTGTCAATTTTTGTGCACTTTGAATACAATCCCATTTTTAATCCTTTTGATCACAGTAATAAAATGTAAATTATGTTAAAACTTTGATTTTAAAAACACAATTAGTGATTTTGTAAAGATTAATGTAAGTAAAAGAAATTTGATGGAATATATAATATATAAATTATCTATGCCTCATTTTATTACTCATACATCATTAGCCTATTTACAGAACTCTCAGACATGTAGAACAATATATAAATAATTTTACATATAATTATATTTGGTCATCTTTGGTATTTTGCAGACTTCCAGTCATATAAAATTTATAGCTGTGCACATATTTCTCAATCACTTTTTTATGAAGATACAGCTTATTTTATAATTTAACAGTTAGACTTACAATATATATTACAGTTATGATATGTGGGGTTCCATTTACAGTCTTCTTAAATCTTGGAACATTACGGATAGATTAAGATTAAACAATTTCAATTAAAATATCTTGTGTTTTCAAATTTTATAGTCCTCTCCAAGAACTTGGAAAGGCCCCATGCAGGTGAATAGCCCTGAAGATTTAGTTTCATTTACTTTATGGTAACTCTTACCTGCTCTGATCCGATGGTTAGGAATGAGGTGCAATCATTACCGTTGGGTAATGATTTGGTGCCTGCCTGGTTTCTACTCCATGGTCACTTAATCATAAAATTATCATTAGTATATATTTAATGTACTGGACTGCTCAGATGTTCAGTTCAAGTTTTAGCTCTACCACTTTCTATCAACATTTTCTTAAACAATCTCCCTAGGTCCTTTTTTCCAGATCTCTACAATGAAAGGGTTAAACTAAATCACAGTGTATTACTTGAACTCAAAGCTAGGTTTCTGTAAATAATGCTGCAATGAACATAGGGGTGCACATATCTTTTTGAATTAGTGTTTTCATGTTCTTTGGATAAATACCCAGAAGTGGAATAGTTGGATCATGTGGCATTTCTATTTTTAATTTTTTGAGAAATCTCTATACTGTTTTCCACAGTAGCTATACCAGTGTGTATTCCTACCAGTAGTGTATGAGGGTTCCCTTTTCTTCACATCCTCTCTAACACTTGTTATTTCTTTTCTTTTTAATAATAACCACTCTGAAGTGTGTGAGGTTATATCTTATTATCATTTTCCTAATAATTAGTGATGTCAAACATCTTTTCATGAACCTATTGACCATCTGTATATCTTCTTTGGAAAAATGTCTGTTCATATCTTCTGCCCCTGTTTTGATCAGGTTGTTCATTTTTTTGTTGTTGAGTTGTATGAGTTCTGATATGTGCACCCCTATGTTCATTGTAGCGTTATTCACAATAGCTAAGACTTGGAAGCAACCCAAGGGCCCAACAATAGATGAATGGATAAAGAAGACGTGGTATATATACACGATGGAATACTACTCAGCCATAAAAAAAGAAAAAATTGTGCCATTTGCAACAACGTGGATGGACCTTGAGGGTATTGTGCTAAGTGAAGTAAGTCAAACAGAGAAAGACAAGTACTATATGATTTAACTCATATGTGGAAGATAAACAAACAAACAAACACATAGATTAGAGAACAGATTGGTAGTTACCAGAGGGAAAGTGGGCAGGAGAAGGGCAAAAGGGGTAAAAGGGCACATAGGTATTGTGACAGATAGAAACTAGATTTTTGGTGGTGAACACAAGGCAGTCTATAAGAAGCTGAAATATAATAAATACACCTAAAATTTTCACAGTGTTATAAATCAATATGACTGCAATAAAATAATTTGTTTTCAAAAAGCTAGGCTTCTGTAAAAAATATAAATCCAATAATAATTAAGTGACAAAAATATAAATTTATTATTCCCTTTTGTAACAGTCCAAGGTGAGTGTTCCAGATTAGCAGGCAAATCTGCTCTACATTGTTCACTGAAGGACCTAGGTTCATTCTTGTATCTTGTAACTACAACCCTAGGCATTGGCATGGTCTGCATAATCAGAGTTGTTTTCTCTTGAATTTCAGCTGGTGGGAAGAAGAAAGAATACGCAGGAGGCACATCCTCAGCCTTAAGGCCACAGCCTACAAGTTGTACCCATTCTTCAGATTGCAGTACATTGGCAAGAACTTAGACACACAGCCACAACTAAATTTAAACAGGGCTAAGAAAAACAGTATGGTTGGACAGGCATGTGCTTGGCCAAAACCCCTTTTCTATAGCTGTAGGGATATTGAATTTTGGTGAATAGTGAGCAATATCTGCACCAATCGCTAAATTGTCTTCAAGTTGTGAAATTATGACTTTTATGCCTCAAAATGTTTAACTTATTATTTCACATTTGTCAAAAGCACATCTAAAATTTGGATAAAATTAGTACTTGGTAGTAGAGTTTTATATTCTACTGAATCTGTATTGCATCTGTGTCAGTCCAAGTCTCCCTTAAATATTGAAAACAAGGATTGTCATTATTATATACCTTCCCTAAGTTTGGGGTGTAAGAATGACAGTTGGTGTGAATTAGGTGCTTATTTATGAGATTTAGGTAAAGTTTCTTAAAAAATTAGTGCACTTTATAACTATTTCTAGAGACAGTTGTTGTTATTGTTTTCACACCACATTGTGATTTTCTCCAGGCAGATATGTGACTCCAAACTAATGTTCTGCTCTTTCCAACTGTGATAATTTGTGCTATACTATTTGGATCACATTTCCATCTGCAACATTCAACGGTCTATTAAAAAACTAAGTCTATACTCTGAATATATGAGAGCTTCTACTTTCTCTTTTCTAAAGCATAAAAAGATCAAGAAGAATGAGAACTACATGCTAATTATACTGAAAGACTTTTTAAGAATTGCATATTTCTCGACTAAGGAACTCAGTATACAAAATTCTTCCTTTGGTAAAGTTCACATGCAGGATAGTGGCTTGTTTTTCTTTTTCAAAATTGATTTATCACAAATTGATGGCAATTTGAACTCATTTTAGCTAATTAATATAATTTAAGTTTACCATTACCTGTGTTACTTTGATTTGATCGTAGTAATACGTCCAGAACACAGTAAAAAATTGCATTATATTTACAAAATTCTACCTTAAATTCTGAGTGGAATCCTTAGAACCATCATAGAAAATGACACCACAACTTTCAGGTTACTTTTGCCAGATGTTTTGTTTCCATTGTTTTTGTTTTACTCTATCCTGAAGCTATAATTTCTCTGGAATCTTTTTTTAAGTGTATCAAGAAAACAAAAATATTCTTAAATATATCTTAGCAGATGGGCTACTCTAAGCTTTTTTAACTCTAATGCAGTAATTGTCAAAGTGTGGTCCCTAGACCAGAAGTATCAGCATTACATGGAAACTTGTTAGAAATGCAAATTCCCAAGCCCTACCCCAGATGTACTGAATCAGAAACTCTGGGAGTAGGTCCCAGCAATCAGTGTTTTAATAAGCTCACTCCTACCTTACACATGTGGGTGATTCTGATGCCCAATAAAATTTGAAAAATACTTTTCCAATGGATTCTACAGTTGAAGTACATTTAAAACTCTGGGGAAAGATTACATATAAATAATTCTATATGCTTTTTGTTCAAAACTCTCATTGCACACACAAATATCTCAAATGAGGGTATGCTTTCCTCAATCCTCTTCCTGTTGAGTACAAATTAGGTCATTCTTTAAAGTAAGACAGAGAACATCATAATCTTATTTCAAGACTTCCCCAAAACACTGGTCTTAAACTCTTTTATATTAAACAAATGAAAAATAAACCAAAGAACTTTTCTAAATCACCACTTCCTATTTTAACTAAATATCTTAAAGGAAAAGTACAAAATAATTGAAAGTCAATTTTTGTAACTACTACTTTTGCATCAAGAAAGACTATACCAATGGCTGTCAACCATTAAAGTTCATCATCATCATCATCACCATAATCAAGTTTAATAAATGTTTAAGACAATATATAATAAAATCAGGTGAAATAAAAACCTTCCTATTTGCTAATTTGACTTGCATAATTTTTTTGTTTTTTTGTGAGGAAGACCAGCCCTGAGCTAACATCCGTCGCCAATCCTCCTCTTTTTGTTGAGGAAGACTGGCCCTGGGCTAACATCCATGCCCATCTTCCTCTACTTTATATGGGATGCTGCCATGGCGTGGCTGACGAGCAGGGCATCAGTGGGCGCCCGGGTTCCGGACCTGTGAACCCCAGGCTGCCAAGCGTGGACTAAACCGCTGCGCCACCGGGCGGCCCCGACTTGCATAATTTTTTTATGTTTAACAGCTTGCCTTTTTTTCCTATTCTGACTTACAATGTTTTTTAAGCAGTGAACTACAGATTTCTAGGTAAAGGTCATAGTTACCAATACAACTGATTTGTAAGATATTTTAAAAATATATCTTACACTGTGCATGTGAAGTAGTGTAAGATAATTAAGCAGAAATACCACAACTAGGCAGCATTTAAACAGCTACAGACATTAGAGACTCTATGGTGAATAGTAATAAAAGTCAATAGTAAATAATATCTATTGCCTACTAGGATCTATATGTGTTCATTTTTTCAAACAATGTGCATTTGTTTCTAATGCTTTATGTGAATAGGTATAAGTATGATAATAAATACAATAAAATATAAAATATTTTAGCTCATATTCATTATTTTTACATGTCTTATTTTTATCAATATTTAACTTCAATGAAATTATATGATAGCCTTGACAAATCAGGATTGTTTTTCTCACCTATAAAATGGACACAATGCTTTTACTTGCCTTACATATCTGAAAAGGTTGCTTCAGGATCAAATTTGAAAATATATATGAAAATCTTATACATATTACCAGTCATACCTAAAGGAGTCCATAAATCTATAAATGATATCTGAAAATGAATGAGAAAAAATTAAGAACCATTTTAAGTTAAAGTTGGACCAAATTTCAGTATAACTTCCAATTTAATTTACAGATAACTTGGCTTAAGACTGGCAAGTATTAATTTATTGATTCAATTTTTTTTAATTAATATAATTTAATTCTTAACTTCATTTGAAACACAAGAGTAATAAAAAATGTATGCTTTTAGTCCTATGAGGCCAACTATAATTTTAAAAAATCTTTATTGTGAAATAGACCATAAATACAGAAGAACATGATATATAAAACAATATTTACAAAACAAGTACTCAATCACCATCCACGTTGAATAATAGAATATTGAAAAAATTCCAAGATTCCTCTATGTTCTCCTTTCCAATCACATCCCCCTTCTCTTCTCCAAGATTAATTACTATTCTGACTTTTGTAATAACTATTATCTATTTCCTTTTGTTCCTTTAAATTTTACTATCGATGAACTATGTATGAATCTCTTAATAATACCACTTAATTTTGTTTGTTTTTGAATTTTATGGAAATGAACATATATGTTCTTTGTGGTTTGCTTCTTTGTCTCAACATTATCTTTGTGAGATTCATTCACGCTACTGTGAGCATGCATAGTTCATTCCTTTTCATTGATAACTGAATTAATACTGTGTGAGTATATGAGTTATTTATCCATTCCACTGTTGATAGAAATTTGGGTCATTTTGATTGTTCAACTGTTATGAGAAATGTTGCTGTGAACACTCTTGCACATCTATTCTACTGTATATGTGCAAGTGTTTCTCTAAGGTACTTTGGGAATTGCTAATTTGTAAGATATATGGATCTTCAACTTAGATTTGCCATACTGTTTTACCATAAAATTGTGTGATAATTACTGCACATCTTCAACAATAAGAGATAGTGTTTGAATTCTTTTGGCCAATCTGGTGGGTGTGTATCGGTATATTGTTATAGTTTTCATTTGCAGTTCTTTGATAATGAGGTTAAGCACATTTTAAAAGGTTTATCTGCCATGTGGATTTCCTCTTTTCAAATCATTTTTCTTTTGGTTTAACTCTTTTTTGGTATTAATCTGTAGGCATTCTTTATATATTCTTGTTGGCCAATCCTTTATGATTATATGCATTTCCAACTTATACTTTGTGACCTGTCATTTTACTCTCCCTATACCTTTTGACAAACAGAATTTCTCCATTTTAATGTAGTTGAATTTATCATTTTTCCCTTTATAGGTTATAGTTCCTATGTCTGCTTTAAGAAATGCTTTCCTATTCCAAGGTCATAAAGATACTCACCTATTTTATCCCCTTCTTTATTGTATCTATCTATCTTCCTTATTTAGATCTTTAAATCATGGGGAATTGGTTTTTATGAAGTTTTTGAAATATACATCCAATTATATTTATAATATTTCTAGAATCATTTATTATAAACTCTATTCTTTCTCAACATCCCTTTAGAACCACCTCTGTTATCTATTGAGTGTCTATATACTTGGGTCTACATCTGGGTTCTTTATTCTATTTCATTATCTATACCCATATTTAATTCTATATCTATATCAATTCTTGTTCCAGTACCACACTGCTAAATACTAAATACTAAAGCTCATGTTATTTGGTAGGGAAAGTCTGCTCAATTTCCTGTTCTTCTTCAACAATTTCTCAGCTATTATTGACTTTGTGCCTTCATATAAAATTCTAGAATCAATTCATCATTTTCCACACTCAAAGAAAAACTGTATTAGAATATTAATTAGAAATACTTTAAATCAATACATAAATTTTCAGAAATTTTACATCTTTATAATATTAAACATTCCAATCAATACGGTATATTAGTCTATTTCTTTTGGTTTTGTTTAATGTCTCTACCAGCACTTCTTAATCACAAATAATTATACTTTCTTTCAGCAACATATCAAAGCTGTGAATTATGATAAATACTTTGGAATTAAATAACATTCAACACCTATGTTGAGCCCACACCATATTATAGGTATTGTGCTAAGATGAGGGCATGGAGTCAGGAAAAACATGCTTATTATGGTGTTATTTAGATGTGTTTTAACTCTGCATCATTTTGCATACTGTTTGTTTCTTTTCAAAATATTTCAACTAAATTTGTTATCTGGTTTGCCTTTCATGTGCTCTAGAAAATACTTATGTCAACATAACTTTCTTTCTGCACATTCTCATCAAGAGATCATCAAAAGAAAAATTTTAGCACAAAAACTTTAAAAAATATCAATATGCACACAAAACAAAACTTTGAACACAGCAAGATTATTCAAATCACTATGTAAAGTTAGTAAACTGAAATTGAGTATCAATCTGGAAATGACAGGCTAAAACTGGAGCTGATTTTGAAAACAATCCCAAATGGAAACTAGATCTCTGTCTGGAGACAGTTTTCATTTCCAAAGCTATTTACTCTTTGTTTGATGGAATAAACTAGAGAAATGCAATTTCTCCTCTATTTCAATAACTCATCTAGGTGTGGGTCTCACAGTTCTGATCATTTTCAAAGCAGAATTCTGGAAGTGGTGAGATAAAACAGCATGTTCCTAACTATGACTTATTTAAATTGTATGGTTTGTACTTTTCTTGGAATTATGAAAAGAAATGGGATTACTTATTTGCTAATTTGATGTTCCTAGCTACTCCAATCAGTTGTGTATTTTTGTGCCTGTGTATTCCTTCCAGTACTTTTTACTTATTCTTTCATTTATTCATTCACTCATTCATTCATTCAAACACTTGTTTATTCTTTTGACAAATCAGCACTGGTGCTATGTCAGTGTGAAATAGAAACTTGGCCTCTGTGCACAGAGATTTCACAATCGCACCAATGACATTATGTAATTCCAATATGTTAGCAGAAAAAAATAAAATATTTTCTAAGCATAGTGAATTATTTCAGAAGCATGCCACAATCCTTTAATCTGATACTAATTCGTGAAAAAAACTGACTTCTACTGACAAATTCATGGATAAAACCTGACTGCTCTCAAAGAATGCGCAGTGAATAAAGAAGGAAGAGCACGAAAATTAAAAGAGAAGATAGAAAAAATTCAATGCAATTTGTAAAGTTTGTATGTATATATTTGTATGTATATATGTATATGTGAGTATATGTGTTGTCTGTAAGGCCAGTTTTCACCATACATTCTGGCTTAATGTCTTAAAAATGTATAGCTGTGAAAGAACATTTAGACATAATAAAAAATATCTTTCGAATTTAAAAAAAATGCAAAAATTCCTCATCAGTTGAGAAATTTACATTGTCAAAAATCAGAAATTATTGACAAACTTAAAGACAAATTAATTCATTATTCATCCATTCATTAAACAAATACTTACTGTGTACCTACTGTAAGCAATATGCTGGTTCAGGTATTAGGTATACAGAAACAACAAAGCAAAATCCTTACTCCCTTGTTGCTTGCATTCCTACATCAAAAGCTGAAATAATAACTGGTAATGTTTGTTGAATAATCACTATATGCCAGGAGCCATACTTGTTAATCCATGTACGCATTTTCATTTGATCTTCACAACACCACTCTAACATGGTATTGGTATGCTCATGTTAGAAAGAAATGAGAAAATAAAGACGGAAAGGGGCATTAGCTCCCATCCAATATTACGCATAAATTTGTGTGTGTGTTTGTATGTAGGGGGTGGGAAGAAGGTACAGATGTGTGTTCTAGCTGAAAGTAAGATTTTTTGTTAATAGTTTTAAGGCACTTCAAAATGGAAAACTGCCAACAACTTTTATTATCTAAGACTGGAAACTTGAATTGACCTCAAAGGTAGACTGTCTCTTTGTACCAGGAAACCAACAGTTGACCCTATATATTGTATCAATAGAGAATGAGCACTCATTGTTCCTCCAAAATTGTTATTTCCAAATCTAAAAACAGTGAAACACAGACTCATGAGTGAAAAATTGATGGTTTTATTTTCTAAATGTAAACTGAGTGTGTCTATCTATCTTTGCTTTTACTACCAGCACCTCTAGTACTACGACTAGTAGCTAACATTGCTTCAGTGCTTACTAATATGGAATATTATACTCAGGCTTTAAATAAAATGCCTCATTTACCCATGATGTCATCCTTCCACTGGGCATTGTATAGATGAAGAAACCAAACCTCAGGGGAGTTTCAGTTTATCATTGGTCACACCACTTTTAAGCAGGATAGCTGCAAGCTGATGCTTTAAACCAGGTTACTATAGGAATGGTTTTCTTAGGAAAATATTCCCTTTTTGCTAAGTATGTATTAACAATTTCATTTACTTGTATACTATTGATATTTTTTAAAAGAAAATGTGCATATGTGTTCTTGTCTGAGCATTTGCCCATAGGAAAATGGACACAGAAATATTAAAAATTTCGGCAAACATGTCCAGGCCTAATTTTTTTTCCAGTCAACTGAAGAAGAGATCAAAAGGAGCTTAGTCAGTGAGGCCGCCCGGTGGCACAGCGGGTTAGTTCACGCTTGGCAGCCCGGGGTTCGCAGGTTCTGATCCCGGGCGCCTGCTGATGCACTATTCATCAGCCACACCGTGGTGGCGTCCCATATAAAGTAGAGGAAGATGGGCACGATGTTAGCCCAGGTCCAGTCTTCCTCAGCAAAAAGAGGAGAATTGGCGACGGATGTTAGCTAAGGGCTGGTCTTCCTCACCAAAAAAAAAAAGGAGCTTAGTCAGGCTTGTTATAAAAACACAGCTCATTTGGAATTGTTTAAGACCCTCAAACACAAAAATCTTGTGTGACAGTCCCTCTTGTGCTATGTGGCAATTAAGGGGAAGGGTATGATTCAGCTAAAGGCAGAATGGGGTTTCTTCATCCTTGGCCAGCATGGAGCCAGGAAAAGCAAACCAAGCCCCGTGAAGCAGCACTTTCACGATGGCCAGCATGCAACATGGAGCACAAGAGAGATTGGAGCAAAAGAGGACCTTGTCCTGAGCAAATGTGAGACAGCACCGTTGGTAACACTGCAATAGCTGAAGAAATTCTTGGAGGTTAGCTCTGTTTTTTTCAAGAGAGCTGACAGGTAGCCTGATAGTTAAGAGGGCAGATTCTGAATTTACACAGTTTAGGCGCAAAGTCTTCTCCTCCATTTTTTACTGTACATCCTTGAGCAAATTAATTATTATTTTTGAGATGAGGTTTTCTCAACTCAAGATTGTAGAAAATAAAAATGCTTCTTCAGACTCCTGGGACAATTAACTATCATAATTTACATAAAGTAGATAGCACGGCATCCAACACAAATGAGGCACCCAAGAAACCTGGCTGTTACTTTTATTATATATGTGTAGATAGATATAGATACAGATATGTATCTTTGGTCACCAACCACAGCTCTTCACTGTATAAAATATAAAATCATGGGCAAAAGAAAAATATTCCTCCTCTGTCAATCTTCCATTTAAATAGGGTTAATTTTTTGGTGATAAGTTACAAACTCAAAAATAGATTCTTTATTTGTTGTCCTTACCTCCCACATCTCTGTTTAGCTTTCGGAGATAGAGATGTAATTTATAGGATACTGGAGACATTGGTCTATATCCTGGAGAAACCCCAAGATTCATGGAATCCTTTCATACTTGTTGTAGATCAGGAATAGACTAATTTTCCCTTAAAATTAGTCTAACACCAATGACCATTTCTCACCCCCCCCATCCACTCTTATAACTCCTTAAGGGCAAACCTGATGGAGTTAATGAACATTGGTTTTCATTTCCAAGAACTGGACAAACTTAAAAGAAAAACCCATAAAATAAGGTCTATTTGAAAATCCCACTATGATATTAAAGACATCTAAATTCTTTGTTATCGTGTAATACAGCTCTTCTTTTCTATTTCACTCCATTAAACAACAGAAAAGGGAGGAAAATGAGAATCACTTCTCAAAATTACTAAGATTACCCTGTTTTCCCTGTGGTTGCTACAAGTACATCAGTTATTCCTGACACTTGACACCTTTGGAAACCAAATTTTAAAAAAATTATATTGTTATGGAACTTGAGTTCATGGAACTTAAAAAAAAAGTTGGGTCCAAAAGATTGTAGTCTTATACATGGAAAGGAAAAGCCTGAAATGCCACTAAAAATTTCAGTTTGTCTCCTGTAAAAGCAAACCATATTGCTATATTCTCTTCAAAATACTAAAAAATATATATAACTACTCCAAATTTCCTTCCAGGAAGTAATTTTAGTTCACACTAAAAAAAGTTGAAAGTAGCTAAAGAGGATAAGTGAATGCATGGGTTTCAGAAAAGATGACCTTTTTAATTTATACATTTGAAATCCATATCTTTTAGGATATAAAAAGGAAAGAAAAAAGAGAGAAAGAATAAATCTCAAAACACACCTGGACATAGGGCAATCCCAATTTCTGAAAAGCAACATGCTTATGTGCAGAGTGTGAAATAGAGAAAGATATGCAATCAGGAAATGTGAAATTGGCTGAAGAAAAACCCTCATTAGGAAGCAGGAAAACTATATGGATGGAACCTGAGTGATGATAACTAGAACAAGATTAACTGCAATCTCCTGCCTTCGGTAGAACAATAAAAACTATCCTTCACTGGTGTTTTTAAATTTAGAAAACAAGAAATTAAAGCAAAATATAGATTTTGTTAAGAAATATCTAAAAACAATTACTGCTAAGTGCTCTTTAAGAAATTTGGTGACTGTCTCAAAATCCCTCATTAAAATCTCTAGGAAAAAAATATCAGAATTAGCAAAGTAAACGATATAAATCAACATCATCCAGCATAACCATTGGCGTCTGTAGTTAGATAATCACTGCCACAAATAGTCATAGTCAAAGTTTGTGCAATTTAAGTAATTCCTCCCATAGTCCCAACAAAAAATTACGTTTAATAAATCTCCCTTCAAATTCTGCCACTCTTCCAGATACTTATTAAATAAATATTTATTAGCAGGTGGGCATAAAATCATTTATAAAGCTCTTCTTTAAGTTGATGAAGTCACCGATATCTGTCTTTTGAAGTAATTGGATTACATCTTGCGTGATGAATCACTTGGAATAACTATAGTAATATTTCAAAGGAATGATTCCATTACCTTTATAGTAAGCACCAAGAACTCAGAAATCTCTTCACATGCTTAGACACAAGATCATTTAGGGAGTAAGGCTGGGTAGACATCCATAACGGTCCAGGCTACAGGCATCATGCATGAGCAAGGGCTATCTTCACAATATTCTAGCTAATCCACATACCTTGAATGTCACTTACTTCACCAATGAGAGACCATATCTCATATCCATTATACTAATTAGCAAGCCACTAATTTCACCAATGAAAATCCAAGTCTAATATTCATCTTGCTAATTGTTAAAGCCTTTTATGTTGATTAAAGATAATGATAACAGAAGGGGGTAGCTCCTCTGGAGGGAGAGTTTCCTGATTAGAATGCCAATATGAATACTTGATTAAACAAATGATTGTCCCAACAGAGTAGCATAAAGCACTCATACTTAAATATCACAATGTTTAAGCTGAAGAATTTCAAATTAAGACATCATAACAATGCAAATATAAAAATCACTAATAAATTATGTATGAGTTAACTGGCACATGGGAAGGGGTCATATGAGCCATCATAGGGTCTAGAGAATTTTTTTTAACTAACCATACCAAAATGGAAAAAAGAAATAGAAAAGCTTAGAGTGAGGTAGGGGAAAACACAAAATTAAGAAAACCCAATATTTAAAGCACTCTAAATGGGAGTATATGATTTATATATAGAAAAGTAGTTTCTTTAGATGTATCAAGGGAAGGAGGGTAGCCAGAGACTAATGGAATATGTGTCATTGAGAAGCAAAGGTCATGGTCAAAGGTGAAGAAGAGAGAGATCTCATTCATCTTGGTTTATACAAGAAAAATTAATTTGATCTTTAGAGCAGATGGGACAGAGGTATTGGATCAAAGAGTGCTACATTTGTAGGATGTTCTAGATTGTATGGATAAACCAAGGTAGATCACTCATCAGGACTGACTGATGTCTACCCAAGAGTTTGAAAAAATCTGGAGGTCAGATTATCAAAGTTTTACTCAGAAGCTATTAACCTAACTTACTAAATAATCAATGGGACACAGCAAAGGCAACTGTCAACTCATCTCTTACCCATAAATGGTTCATCAGAGGATTTTGGTTACTTTTTAAAAAATTTCATTGGACAAAAATATATTAAGAATTGATTGAAGGATAACTAAATACTCAAGTATTCTTTGTGATTCTGCATTGTGACTCATGAGAATAGATGTTCTGGAATAAAAGTTCAAGGAATGGCCAACTAGAGGAGTTATAAAAATTATAAAGAAAAGAAAAAGTAAACATAAAGAGTTAAACATAATCACTCGTGCTATTTCTTCCTCTTGATACCTCCCAACTTTATACACATGCACACATACACACACACACACAGAGAGCAAAAATGGTTCTTCCAACATGAAGCCTTCCCTCTCTTTTACTCTTTCATAATGCTTTATGTACACTTATTTATGGAAATTATAGAGAATTTTATTGTACTGCAGTTCATTAATACACATGACTGGATACTTCAGGAAGAAGCCAGAGCCTCTGAAGCACTGGATTCTTTGTTAATGACTGGCAATTAGAGGATGCTGGGACAAGAGATTATGAAAGTCAGACATAGGCATCAGCACCCATGGGCCCAACTAGGAAAGGAACACTTGGCCAAAAGGCCTTTTATTTATTCACAAATACACACAACAGTCTGTGGACATACGAAATGTTGGTTTTCACTTCTTGAGTAAACAACCTTGGTGAGAGCATTCGGCTGTCAGTACAGAGTAAAACAAATTTATTTTGATGGTTTATATCAAGTGGGAATTAGAAAATGGATGGTCCTATTGTTTACCATGTTTATATAGGTAAATATACATTTTCCAGTTCTGGTCTATTTTTTATGCCTCACTCTACGGGTCTCTTTCCTGACTTTGAAAACAGTCATATCCTCTGAAGCCTTTACTATTTAACTTCTTAATTTTATATCTTTTATGATATTTTGTGAATTTCTGCTATTTCCTGTGTTAGAATATGTTATACAGTATTTTTCATGTCATTTTGCACACAGAAAGTACGTCATATTTGTTTAACATTTATTTCAAGTTTTTAAGACATAAGTTTAGGAGTTATATGATGGAAGTCTTAAAAAATAGATATGATGAAGAGGAGACAAGAACTTATTCACTCAATCCAGAATGCCTGAATCCTTTCAACCTGAAGCAGACAGTTTTTCAACATACAAAAGAAAGTTTAACACCGTGTAATATACCTATCTATATCTATATATCTATATATTTATATCTAGATATTTAAACACAGCATAAGCAATATATAAGATTATTTTTTCTCCATGATCTTATACAGGTTAAAAACGTACACCTAAGGTAGAATTTGTATAAAATTCATGAACTATAGATGGGTGAATTATTATTGAGGAAACAGAAGATTTTTGGAATATATCTGTGGTATCATTAGGGCAAGTCTCAAATGTCAGTTCTCTCACATAGACTAAATTTCTCCACCCATTTGAACTGAGGCAGCATGGTGATGGGAAGTGAAACATAAGAAAATAGCATTTCTTAGTAGAACTATATGTGTAGTTCCCATGTTCTCTTTTCCTTGCCCCTTTGCATTCAAAGACACTTGCATGAAGATAGAGCGTCCATCAGTGTAGGTCTCTGAGTGACGACCACATGCTGACACCCCTTGCTGACTTGCAAGGAACAATGAACACAACATAGTGAGAAATAAACCTTTTCATTTTAAGCCGCTGAGATGTTTCATTGTTTGCTACCAACGCACAACCTAGCTTGTGCTACCTAATACAACTCCCCAAATCTTCTGATGCTGAAATTTTGTAATTTCTCAAAACTCTCAAGGCCCTCAAGCAAAGAGCTATATGTAATAGAAGAGAGATGGGATCAAGGAGCTGTTGCAGGCCCTTGTACACCTAGACACTTCAACCACAGCTACTCCACTTTTAACTCTTTTACAGAGAAAGATTCGCCCTGAGCTAACATCTGTTGCCGATCTTCCTCTCTCTTTTTTTGTCTCCCGAAAGCCCAAGTTCATGGTTGTATATAGATAGTTCTGTTGTTCTCAATCTCTTCCCCCCGCCTGGAAAAAAAATTGTACACCGCTATTGCCAAGGATAATTCTTTAATTCCTATTTTAGTAAGAATGTTAGATTACACACTGTAGTCTTATTCTATAATAACTTCGTGTTTCATTCCACACATATTTGATAAGGACCTACTGCATACACAGATGAGTTATAGGGCTTTGTGGGAGACATAAGAAGTAAAAGGTTGCAATTCTTCTCCAGAACTACATAGTCTAGCTGTAAACGTTTATGAAATTTTTTGAAAAATTTCTCCAAATGGAGTGGGAGAAGCCCATTAACTTCTCTTTAACATATTTATTTATTCTCAAGAGAATGCATGGAATTAAGCATAATGACCATTTAATTTTTAAAATTAATCTGCTTTGAAAGAAAGCTACACATTTGCCCATGGGAAATAAGTATCATCTTTGATCTCCTACTTGAAGTCCTTTTTATTTAGGAATTCTTTTTGCCTTCTCTTTTGATAAATAGACATCCTTAAATGGATTTTAGGGCAAAACTTGTCTCTTTGGATCCCCAAAGAGGCAAAGGAGTTATAATAGAATTTCAAACAGCAGACTAATTTTGTTTAAAGTAGAGTAATTAAAAGGGTTAGAAAAAGTTCTCCCCCTTTTTAGACTGATAGCTTGTGTGAGCTACAGAGGCCTGCAGATAAGCCTCTGTCTTCCATCCCCAGCCACCACAGGAGCAGTTCTGGGACTGCCAGACAACTGAAAGTCTCCACCTTCAGGCAAAGGGCTGAAAACAGTATGGATAATAGCTGAATAATGCATGATACAGAAACTATAGAAAATAAAAGGCAGATGAAACATTGCAGCTAAAAGAATGCAAGTATGGTCTAATCCCAAAGGAAAGAGATTCCCAATTTTGCTACCCCCTAAATAAGAGATGAACACAAGTAATTACAAGGCAGTATGTAATAAATACCATGAGTGACCACGACGCCATTCTCTTTATTTTGAAAGTCGTTTTTCTTCTTTCCCATTTTACTCTTTTGAGTGGCTTACAACCATCAATGCCCACTTCAAATTCTACTTTTTTTTCTTTATTTTGAAATGTTCCCTAATCAATCCACCAGGAATCACTCTTATCCTCTGTCTGGTCATATGGTCCTCACTACAACATATTTAGCCTTTAATGGTTCACCAGTCGCTTCACATGTATCATCCTCCCCTCCCCAAACAGAAATTGATTTGTTAATTAGCACTGGCTATGAAACCGTAAACCCCCATTTTCTACCTCTCTCAATGTTTCCCACAAGAAAATCATGATTATATTAAATATCTTGTAAATCCCTGTACACCATCCATTTCTGCATAACTCCCTTCAATTCTTAATCTAGCAACTCTCACAGAAGAGTGCAGCCTGAATGTAGGAAGCTTGGTTCTTAGTGAATTCATCATTTTCTTTGTTGTACATAATTATAAATTGCTCAAACTTCTATTTTGGAAGTTTGCTGAAGTTGAATCATTGATGATAGTAACCACCTAGGTTTTCCTTGTTTTTGAAAGCTGGAAGAGCATTTTCCCTCCTTCCATTCTCTAGCACTATTGTTATTCCCTGTGGTTCTGCAAAAATTACTGAGAGTAGTTCTACACCAACATCTGCCATTTCCCTCTGAATTCTGGGATGTACTTTGTCTAGCCTCAAGGCTTGAAGCAATTTAAAGCAGCCAGGTACTTTTATTATACCATCAATTGGGCTTCAATCCCCTTAACCATGTTTGCTATACCTCATCTACTTTAAAGATCATTCTCATTGATAGAAAAGGCAGAAGCAAAATAGGAGTTGAATGCCTCTGTCATTTTTTTTCCCTGTCATCTGATTTCTTACCATCTGGCCAAGCAGTTGGGCCTATCCCTTCTTTGTTCTTCTTTGACATGAAAGGGGGTTTTATGACTTGTGTTGAAGAGGAAATTGAAAACTACTGTGAACACACCAAATTGTACTGAAAAGCACAGATCGTCTTTAGGGAAATATAGTGAGAATACTACTAATTGCGAGATCAAATTTACAAAGAATAAGGAGACAGGAATGAGGCAAGGAGACAAAATATTCACCTGGAACAATTAAAACATCAATGGTGATATAATTAGAAAACAGAAAACTAATGTTCTAACCGAAGCATGTTTTCTCCTTCAATTAATAATAATTCAGTGTGCCGCACTATCTAAAATAGCTTTATAGTGTCAGTTTCATTTCTTTTGCAAGACAGACCAAAGAGATGGATGGTTTGCAACAAAAGTAGGGACAAGAGTCTTTCATAACCTTCTAAAACCGTAAAAGCTGTAAAAATCCCCCTAGATCTTTATTCATCTGCTATCCCCAAGGAATATGCTCAAAAGGTTAAGAAAGTGGTAGTTCGCATCTCCCTTGTCATTTAATTCCTTGGGAAGTCTAAGTGTGAACTTTCAAATCCACCTGGCACTTTTATATTTTTTTCTTGGGTTTTGGCTACAAATACTACATACTAATGCAAGAAGTTTTTTCACGGAAAGCTGGAGACACAGTTCATTGCCCAATAGCATCTCTAAATATTAAATAAAACCAGCATTTATAAATGACAGAGGGGCCGGCCCCGTGGTGTAGTAGTTAAGTTCGAGTGCTCCACTTCAGTGGCCCCGGGGTTCGCAGGTTTGGATCCTGAGTGCGGCCGGACGCACTGCTTGTCAGCCATGCCGTGGTGGTGTCCCATATAAAGCAGAGGAAGATGGGCACGGATGTTAGCCCAGGGCCGGTCTTCCTCAGCTAAAAAGAGGAGGATTGGCAACGGATGTTAGCTCAGGGCTATTCTTCCTCACACACACACACAAAAATGATGGAAAGGAAAACTAGTTCCAATTAACCACCTGGACAATAAAGCAGTATGAAGCAGATACTGGCAGGTGGTATTCCAGGGTATTAGACCTTGGTTATTCCATATGCTTCCAGAGACAGTGGCAAACACAGTAAAAATTCCGATATAATAAGTGTTAAAATTTATGGCTCATCATTCTTCTATTTGTGCTGAAAATAGTCACAAGTATATTTTTATGGTTTACACTTAAATCAACAAAGAAGTGTAACACTGGGTAACAGGCCTCCTAGAGTAATATCTTCTCAAACTCTTTCTTAAGACAGGTGGAAGCAATGGAGCAGGAGATGGAAGAAAGGAAATTATCCTATCAGACATAGAGATTGTTGAGAGATTGGAAAGTTAAGAAACAGGAAATGTAATAACTCCTATATACAGAAGGGAGGAAGGCTCAAGAAATTCTTTTTAAGTAATTCTGATTTAGAGTCAAACAATATTGTTCAGAGGACTCCATGCCACAGTCACTCTGCTATGTACTTTCACAACCATTGTCTATTTAGTTTCAAAGATTATCCTGTCAAGTAGGAATTATTACTCTCATTTTGTAGAATAAGGAAACAGAGGATATTAAACAATTTTCCCAAATCAACATAGCTGGTAAGTGAGAGAGAGCACGTGATAAACAGTGATATCCTTTGCAAGATGAAGGACTGTAGCTATCCCTGGCAAAAGCCTCTGCATGAATGGTGCCCACATCCCATGCTGCATCACCAATACACCAATCTGTAGAAAATATTTGCCATGCTATATCCTATCAGCTTCCAGTTAAAGTGTGTCTATTTTTTGGTATATTAACATATAGACCATAGTAGCATAGAATATGCACATACCACTATAACTCAGGAGAATAAAATTATTCTTTGGCCAGCCCATAAACTCTCAGAGTTTTTTATCCACCCCACCACTTAATCACATTCAAGGATCACTTCTCATGAGAATAGAAAAGAAATCAAATTTTATTAAGAATAGAATTAATGACTATGAGGAAAGTTGATGTTAGAATGTATTTCAAAAAGCCATGATGTAGACTTGAACTTGGTGTGATCAATGAGACCTAAGTTTAAAGGGACTAAGACTAAGGATAAAAAAGAACTACTGTCTAATATCAAAATATGAACCTTGGTTTTTTTTTAATTCCATGGAATAATTTAATGGATTAGTAGATGACATAAGGAAATTATTTAACTATCTAGTGTTCAACATAAAACAAAAATATACTAATAAAGTTATATTTTAAAAAGGTATATACATAAAGTATGACAATGAAGTGATTTAGAGTTTGATTAAATGTTATAATCACTATTTTATAACTATAATAAACAAAGATACAAATATCATATGATCCATACCAGAATTAGATTAAGCCATTGGACAAATCAGAAGATTCTTACAGAATTTCCAAGGTCCACAATTGTCAAAAATAAATTCAGTTTTGAAGGACAACAAAGAAACAATGTTGGAAAGGAAGACTGGATTATTGAAGTATGGTAGCCATTAATTTCTTCTGTGTTAAGGATCAAAGAAGGAATTGTCTTGTTGCTCCTCCATTTCACTGAAATAAAACCTTATTTTAGTTTACGGTGAATAAACTATGTGGGAAATCAATGTAATGACCTTTATTGACATACTATTGGATACAAGGTACTGTGCTGAAATGGTCCAGAAACATAGCTGTATTAGTTTTCTGCGGTTGTCATAACACAGTACCACAGACTGGGGGACTTAAACAACAGAAATTTATTTTCTCACAGTTCTGGAGGCTGGAAGTCCAAGATCAAGGTGTTGACAGGGTTTGTTTCTTCTGAAGTCTCTCTTCTTGGCTTGTAGATAGGTGTCTTCTCCCTATGTCATCACATGATCTTCTCCCTTTGTACATGTCTGTGTCCTTATTTCCTCTTCTTACAAAGACATCAGTCATATTGGATTAGGGCTTATCCTAATAAACTCATTTTAACTTATTTGTCTCCTTAAAGACCCTATCTCCATATGGAGTCACATTCGGAGGTACTAGGGATTAGGACTTCAGCACACGAATTTTGGTGGACACAATTGACCCCAAAACAAGAGCATTCCTGCCCTCCAGGACTTCCAATATTATAGAGAGCAAAAATGTATCAGGTAGCTGTACTATAATGCAAAAAGTGATAAAAGTTATAGTACAAATTCAAAATTTTGAGAGAGCATAGAAAGGTTTAAAGGAGAAAAAAGGTTTAAAAGAGAAAGGTTTAAAGGATAAAAGTGTTTTTCTAAGGAAATTATTTCAGCAAATTGAGATGAATGGGCAGGAAATGGCATGACTGGAGCAAGAACTGTGTAGGGCTAATTTTTCTGTTACTAATCCAACTTTACTCTGATTGACATGGCATATCATGTATTTAAGATGATAAAGGTCATTTGATTGCTGATAGCAAAGCAACAATATAAAATCATATTTTCTTCAGTTTTCTATGTAAAATACATCACAGGCCAATAACAAAACAAATTAATTCTTCACCATCTTTCAGCATACCATTTGCACTTGTGGAAATTTTTTAGAAGAAATAGAACAGGGAGAGAGTTAGAATTGTACTAACTGTTAACCAGAAAAAGATAGGGACAATAAAAGTCCAATAGTGATTGGATTATCCTTATAGGAAATCTCTATATCAAAAAACTATGCCTATAGCTCTTTGTTCTAAGGGTCGGTTCCCAAATTTATGTGATATACAAATTTATGTGACTACAACAGTATTTTAAATTCTTTCCTGCAATAAGGTGTGACTATCTGAGTTAAAAAAAAAGATCCGTGTTATTTTATTACCAACCACGTTTAGCTCCCCAACACATTATTCTTAGTCCCGTTTGCTAAATAAGTAATATTTCTGACAATAACAAAATCTTCTCAATTTTAGTTGATTTTACTTAAAAAGCACAAACAACTCATAATGAACTTATACAAAATACCCTTTTATATTTTCAGAGGGGAAAAATGCTGAACTTTCAATGGAATCATAATAATTGTGTGCTTCCTTATAACTTCTTACATATGTCACTGGCAGATAAACTGAATTTTTATTTGCTACTTAAAATTATGACAATTCAA
Source organism: Tapirus indicus (assembly GCA_031878705.1). Taxonomy (NCBI): domain Eukaryota; kingdom Metazoa; phylum Chordata; class Mammalia; order Perissodactyla; family Tapiridae; genus Tapirus; species Tapirus indicus. Next base: position 54,671,761 of record CM062921.1, read on the forward strand.
TAGCACTCAGCCAGGTGACAGTACAAATGTGGCAAAAGTACAGGATTTTCATTTTGGTCAGACATTTTTCCAAAGGCACATTAAAGTTGTCTACTGTTGTGGCAATCATTTACGTTCATGTCATAAAATTTTTGAAAGACATATAAATCTCACAGTTCATATCATTTGTTAGTGCCTGATTAAGCAGAAAAAATTTAAATTCAGTGAATTACAAAATCAAAATTAAAACACATCAGATTTTACATTAGGAAAGAAAGATCTTGGCACGTAAACCTTTAGCACTATAGGAAATGAGCTTCATCTTTTACATTGGTAAAAGGCACAGCGTGATCATTCTGTGTAATTATACAGCTAGGCGAAGTCTTGATTTGGAAACAGTACTATATGAACAAGAAAATCACTTTGCATAGCTATGCTTAATTTTTGCAGTTGCCTAGAATAGTCATGCTACATATACATTCTGACTTTGCCCTAAAGCCTGTTTTGGGAGGCTCTGAAATGTAAACAGAGTAAATGCTGCCCTTGTATCACTTGGAGGTTACTCCTGTAGAAATCAAATGAGAGTTTATTAAGTAAAACAGGTTTAATTAGACAAATGTTTATTAAGTACCTGCAGTATCCAAACACTGTACAAGGCACCGCAATGAAGGAAAACCTAACAGTCTGCATGTAACCACGGTGTTTGGTTGCTTCTCTTTCTTTGGCTTCATTTTTCACTAATCAGATGTTTTGAGTGGTTTTATTTATTTATTTTTCGCCCTTAAATTCTCCTCCAGAGTCTCACGAACTTCTGGTGAGAGAGGAAAGAATCTCATTTTCCCACCCAAACCATATTTAGTCTAGTTCAAAGGGATATTTACTTTGCTTTATCGATCATACAAAATTGCCCAGCTGTGTCCTCACTGACAACCAAAGATTGATTTAAAGGGGAAGGGACTTGAGCTTTAGTTAATTATTTGACTCAAAAGCTGAAAGAATAACAAATCGAAAGTTAGGCCTAAAAGTTAGGTATATCTTTCTCCCTGATTCAAGAAATTTCCGGATGGAAAAGCTCAGAATTATGCACTAAACATGACCTCCATGTTTTGACATTAAACAAAATAGGCAGAAACTAGTTTGAGAGGAAAAATAATTTTTAGTAGGGGATAATAGGTTGACTTGATTAGAAGTTACCTAAAAGTAACATCATTATGATTTGTTGTCTTAGAGAAATTGAGCAATTCAGGAATTCTCTGTGTCAGGTTTCTATACATTAAATGTGATTATATTAGCCAAATTCATTCTAGGTGGAGCAATAAGTGAGGAAATATCTATGGAACTCTTAGAGTTCTTGGGATAAGTGGTTCCACACATATTAATAGTAGCATTTCTTAAGAAAAAGAGATTAAAAAAGTCATGTACCAAAGTAAACATACACACTATGGAATAGCTTTTAGCACCATATATATATGGATGCAGAAAAATTATAAATTCATTTATTTAAATGGTGACAATGTAAGTATATATTATGCTTTAATAAAGTACTTTTAATTAATACAGCCACTACATTTTTTTTTTGCTAAATATAATAGAAGCCAATAAAACCATAACTGATCTATAATTTTAGAATGTTTCCACTGTTCTTTAGCAGGTTTTTATACTTTCAATATGATGTTACCTTAAAATGCAATGGTCACAAACAGCTTAAAGAATTTTAAATAACTAGATTTTATAAACCCATTCACAAAGAAAGAGCAGAGTCACCAGGCTAAATATCTCTGCCTCCATGAAATTTCCCATGTGGTTAGGTGAAGAGTATTTATATGCAATTTATTATGAAAACATAAAGTACATAAGTCACCATCAAGATGGTGGATGCAAATTTTCAAGAAGATATTAAATGATACCATGGGAATTTAAAAGTTGCTGCAATACGTTGAATTATGTAGATACACAAAAAAGCACGTTTTTCATTCCTCCCCTGACCATTTTCCACATATAGTATTAGAACTGTACCCAAAAACCTAAATTTCATCTACATCTGAAAGTTTTTGAAATTGACTAAATCTAAAAGGATATGGGAAGTTATATGGTACCAAATATTTTAAAATCAATACATTGCAATTAAGTGTTAGATTTTTGGTAGTTTCAAGTATATCAATTGGGGGTTTTTTTGGTTTGGATTTTTAATAGTCATATTCTAAAATTTTCAGTTAACAGGTACTGCACTTATATTCTGAAAACCTGAAATCTCAAAGCAACTGATCCCAACAAGGAAATCTATGATATAGAAAGAAAACCAACGTTTGTAAAATTATCTATAAATGGATGTAAACTGTTAACTTATTTGTAAGTTCTTGCTAGTTATACATTTTAAAAACTGTTATGGAGAACCAGATTGAAAATTGATTGTTATGTATCTGTAATAATTATAAAGATGAATGAAATAATATTATAGTGAACATGGATAATGCTGAGTATCTTCTCTGAATTAAATCCTGTAAATCCTTATAATGGGCTACTAAATGCCAACATGTGAAAGAATGATCACAAATTCAAGTAACAATAAAAAAATGAGATGTCAAAGATTGGCTGTCACACAATTCCTTTGCTGATAGAAAGATAACTTTGGTGTCTTTCCCAACATAAACAATTTTACCACACTGTAATTGGCATCTGAGGGCTTGTTTCCTCCATTAGACGATAGATTCCTTGGGAATAAGTCCAATGTGTTTTATTCACCATTATATCTCTAGAGTGAGTAGAAATTGTTCAATCAATATTTGTTGACTGACACAATAAACGATTAACTTGTCAATACCAAAGTGTTCACTGGGGGCTTGCTTCAAGGACATCCATTCCTCCATTACTTACTATCATGATTGCTATAAAGATGGTAGCACAGACTATTATTTAAATCTTGCTGTCATGCCCCTGTGGGAAACTTTTCAGCTTTAGCTTTGTGCTTTCATATACCCAAAGTGAGAAGATTCTATTGCCTGAGGCAGCTTCTGATGACTTTGATGCCCTAGATCTCGTAATCCAATAGAAAGAAAATGTCTGTTATGTAGATTTGCTTATCAGGAGGCAAGAGCTTTCATCAAAATCCCTAGAAAAGGGAAAATTGTAAAACCCTAGGAAAGGTTACTCAGGGGACTTCAATTATACATGTGATAACAAATATGACAGAAGTTAAGGTTTGGTAAAGCTTCATGGTAAGATTACATTGTTGATTATTCTATACACTCTAGTCTTTTATGGATGCTTGAAATATTTCAAAATAAAAATATTTTTAAAAAATCTAGCCATCCTTTTCCTCACTTTCACCCACAAAATAAGGATAAAAAAATGGCATAAAATTTCATAAAATATTATTCCATCAGAGTCTGACCCTGGGTGATAAAGGTTTAGGTATCTTTCACCTTCACAAAGCATTTTCTTTAGCTTTATTACTGAGATTCACAATCAAGAATTCCAGATGATCACCATTATTTGGTGAGTTTCAGGTGCTGATATGAGCGGCCTGGGAAGATGTCTCTTTCCCCAGGCACACAATCAACCATGTTGCCTGGCTTTGCACCTTGACATTTACTTCTCCTGTTCACTATAACTCTTTTATTACGAAAGTTTAAGAAAAGTAGAAATCATAATATAATAAAATATAGAAAATTATCTACCTCAGTAATAATGGGTGCTATTTTTTATCAGATTTTGTTCCAATATTATTTTTAAAGAACAAAGCATTACAAATAAAATTGAAGTCCCATATTTACTCTTTCTCAGTTCCAACTCCTCCCTCTCCAGAGTTAATCACTCTTATATATCTGTTGTGTCTGGTATTTTTGGCATCCTACTGTTCATATCGCTCTAAACTTGCTAATTTACTCAACATTGCTTTTTAAAATCTGTCCTATTAACATGTGAAACAAGTTTATTTGTTTTAACTACTATATTTGCTGCTTATTCATTGTCCTACTGATGGGTATTTGTATTATTTCCAGCTTTCACTATTTTAAAAAATGTCACTATGATCATACTTGTCCAAGTCTTCTTTATGAATGAATGCACAAGTTTCTCCAATATATATATGTAGAAGGATATTTGTGGCAAAATAATCCAGGTACCACATATTGCCGTTTTGTTCTTCAAAGAGAGTATAACAATTTCATTCCCTGAAGCAGTGTATGAGAGTTCTCATTTTACTACATCTTGTCTAATATTTGGCATTATCATAATTTTCTCATGTCTTGACATCTGGTAGTTATACACCATAGTTTTCAAGATAATCCTTCAGTTATTTTGACAAATTATAATGTACTAACTACTGGGACAGGTTTAATGAAGCTAGCTCCTTTAAAGAGATTTAACTTTTTCATACCTGGTTTAAATTTTAACAATAGCCTGCCAATGATGTTAATAAATAATGATTATCTTTTACCACTTACTATGTCCTAGACACTCTTCAAAGCACTTTACATATATCATTTAATTTCATTCTTCCAATCATGCAAGAATGTGAGTTCTAAGAGGGCAAGGAGTTTTGCCTGTCCTATTGACTGTTCTATTTCCGGGATTTAAAACAGTCCTATCACCTCGTAGGTGCTCGGTAAATATTTGTTAGATAAATAAATAAATGTCTTAGTCCATTCAGGCTGCTATAACAAAATAACACAGACTGGGTAGCTTATAAACAACAGAAATTTATTTCTCACTGTCCTGGAGGCTGGGAAGTCCAAGATCAAAGCACCAGCACGGTTGAGTTCTATTGAGAGCTCTCTTCCTGGTTCATATCCAATGCCTCCTCACTGTGTCCTCACATGGTGGAAGGGGCTAGGGAGCTCTGTAGGATCTCTTTGATAAGAACACTAATCCCATTCATGAGGGCTCCACCCTCATGACCTAAGCACCTCCCAGAGGCTCCACCTTCTAATACTTTCCCATTGGACGCCAGGATTTCAACATATGAATGGTGGGGGTGGGGGGAAGACACAAACGTTCAGACCACAGTAAAATGATATAATTATCAACATTTTAGAGCAGGGCATTCAGTGAGTCAGAGGTTAATTTATTTCCCAAAGATCATAGATCTGATAGGAAGTGGCAGACTTGTCAATCCTAAGCATTCTTAACTCCCTCCAAACAGACTCTTCCTTTCTGTGCTTCCCATAGATTCTTGAGATAAAATCCATTGTTTTGATATCTAACCTCCAAGAGTTCCTTTAGTGGTGAAATTTTAGTAAGAATGACATGTGCTTTGTGAGAATGTAATTCTTAGCTGCATTTCTCAAATATACATAAATTGTTCACAACACAGGCTCTGGAGCCACTCTGTAATCAGCATAATGAGCCACTTGGATTCATTAGAGGTGGAGGACTAACGTATGGCAAGGAGAAACTTTCTTTCCATTCCCTCATCTAATCTATAAAATGTTCCACAGGATTCACCATAACAAGAATTTTTATTCATCCAAATTACATCAATTAAATGCATGTGCTTAGAGTTGAGACACTGCCCAGAAATAACTAAATACAAATGAAATTATAAGACTCACTTTGATTTTCTGTTTTTGCTGAAAGTTTCTGTCAATGTATCTGTCTATGGCAAACAATATGGTTATTAATACCATACATAAACTCACTGAGACTATTTTAGAAAATCTTTTATTAAAGGTCTATTTTATCATTCAGAGCCTTTATAAGTGCATAGCTAGTGCATCTGCAGAATTTAGAAAATATTTGTTATCTTTTTATACATTTTAGAAAATGCAAGCCCTAGTGCTATTTATTTTATCACTAAGATTATCGATGATTACTCCAGATCTACCTTAAAGTTCTGGTAAAAATTCTCAAATCTGACTGATTTTGGCAAAGTCAAAAAAGGACTTCTAATTATGGCTTTTCTAAAGATATAATTCATAATATTCAAACAATAGTCCTGCAGTATACCTATTGTTCATTTAAATGAGAGCATCTTGAGTGAACTTGCCTGTTAGTACATGGAATGATGTGTGATAAATTCAAGTTCACATGCCCAAACTACTCTTCAGTCCATGTAAGAATAGGCAGTAATTCAAAATATAATTATCAATTGAGCAATAATAGATTACTTTGGGGGAGCGTATTCAATCATTTTTGAATGCATGCTTTCTCCCTGTCTTTCCATGACTTATGTAAAGCTGTGTGTATAATTTCTCTGCAGTCTCCACAATGATCACTGAGCCATATACCATCACCTGGAAATGTAATCACAGAGGACACCCAGAAAAAAAATCTTATAACCACAACAAGAGTGTCTCTTGATTTTAGCCTATAGCATAGAAGATTCTGACTGCAAGTCATCACCAGACTATCCTGACAAGGAAGAGCTTCTTTTCTTGGTAAATGGACACCTGGGTTTTCGTCCCCAGCCTGGTTTAAGTCAACAAACTGGCTCTCACCTCACCTGCCTATTGTTCCATCTTGGATGTGTCAGTCTTATGTTTTCATTTCTTGGAGGTGGAGTGGACAAAGTGAGAGAACACCCACTTTATATTGAATTTATGTTCACTTCCAAGAGCAATTAAAGCATTAATTATCACTACACTACCTACTTCTATAACAATGTTTTTCAGCATCTGGAGTTAGTGTTCTGAAAAATTGATGTAGTCTATGACACAACTATTTAAAATTTTAGATAATTTGCATTTTCCTGCAAATGTTCAGGGCTTTATGTAACGTCACCTGTTGACTTTTTGAGCTCAATACCAATACAGATGTACCCTCTGTTCCCGTAATACTGGCCAACTTTCTCAAATCCACCATGCACCCTCACATGCTTTTGTCTCTTTCTGGGATGTTATTCCAATTTCTTCAAGGTTCAATTCAACAATTCAGTTTAACTGCTATCTCCTTAAAAATCCTTCCCTTGATACCCTGACACTCCAGCAGCATTAACTGCACAGCATTTTGTTTATATGACTATTATAATCCCCTGGAATATGATTTATATACAGTGGATTGTGAGTTCTCTGAAAGCAAATATTGTGCCTTTTCCGTCTTTACATACTCTTCATTTCTGAGCATTCTGCCCTGCACATAGTTGATATTCAATACACTTTTATCAAAATTCATTTTTGCAGAATATGATTTCAAATCTCAATTTTAAAAGGACATATTTATATTGAAATACTTCATGCCTTGATGCCTTTAATAACTAAAATTCCAAGAGGTGTATGTTGAAGAGATATATAGGTGAATGTATGGTAATACCTCATTGGTTATAATTATATTATATAATTTATCTTTGCCTAGATATATACTATATGGTCATCTTTTATCCCAAAACCTATTCCATAAACATTATATTGAGACTGAATATTGCTTAGTTTGTGTGCAATTAATTTAACATTTTGATCTTGCTAATTTTATTATGTGTTTATTTGGTATTAACTTATGAAAGAAAATTGAAAATCTATTTTTTTCATTTTTCTTAGTCAAATTATTTAGATACGGCTTTGTAGAAACCAAAGATCCTATTCACTAAAATGTCATGAACACAGAGGCCTCTGTTAGTGCATTTTTGATAGCAATATCAGAGTTACCTTTGTGTCACTAAATCAATGTCAGAGAACATTGTGATAATTAATGCTTAAAGTTATTTTTTATAATTTGAAAATTTAAAAAAAAATTCATTCCAAAGCTAGACACATCTAATGAAAGCATAAGACATAAACCCACAAAATTAATCTTGCAAAAAATTAAAAAGAGGAATAAATACTTTATTCATGCAGCAAATACCTATTGAGAGTCTTCAAGCAAAACTCTGGAAGCAGAAGGTTCAATTAGAAAGATTATGTGGTAATTCAAGTAAGAGATAGTGGCTTAACCTGGATCGACAGCAGTGGATATGAAGAAAAGTGGACATGTCAAAGAGCAATTTAGGACGTGGAATAAAGGAGATCTTCAAACACCCTTCAGTACTATGATTCACTGAGAGTTGACATGATGTTATCTTTAAAATGAGAACACCTCTTACAGTAAAGGAACAGCGTGCCAAACCTAATCAATAAGTGGTCAATCTCTTGTTTAGAAAATTCCAAACCATTGGCAGTGGCTTCCTCCATTCCTCATGTGGTCCCCCTCTCCAACAATCCCCATCGTCACAGCTCTCTTGCAAGTTTTCTCTTTCACTACATTTTACTCATTATTCAAACTCCAGTGCCTTTCATAGAGCACTTAAAATTATGGAATAAGTATGTAATGAATGAATGAGAGAAGAAGTGCAAGAAAGGTCATCTCTTCACAAACCCGTACATTTAATCAGTTGTTAATAATTGTTGAATAGTTCTTATGGTCCAACTCATTCCCTCTTCTATCAAAGTTTACTTCTTCTAAATTCAGTTCCTTGGGATTATAGCTCACTATAAGTCAACTAACTCAATGATTCAAAAAGCTGATGTATGTGTTAATATGTTTTCTTTTCCAAATTTGCATTTTAAACAGAGATCTCAAGTGTTTTTATACTCCCACACGGATAACTAAGACTGGGGATTTCAGGCACCCTGGCAGCCTGGAAAGACAGAGCTTCTCAATTCTCATCACTTAGGCATATCTTCTGTCTATACATAAGAGAGATCCTGATGTGGTCAAAGTCTTCAGACTAGCCACTTTCTGAAAGGTGTTTTGTTATATATATTTTCAGAGAGTGTTAAAAAACATAGTGAATGGTATGGGGACAAGCCCTATAGTAAGTGTTGGGACACAAAGTTTGGGGACCAATGCATTTTGAAGAATTTTTCTAATTACTCTCAAGATGACACTAACAGTATTACATAAATAACATTAAACTAAAAAGAGCCTCTTTTGGACAACTGAATGCCAGAGAACTTAGTTTGCCAAACACTTTTTTGCTTCTAGAAGTGGGTTTTGGTTCACCATTTAATTTTATTTTTATACATAAAATTTTAAAATATGTAATAAATTGGTGAGGTGGCTATATTTCTTACGATTTTCAAGAAAGAATTGATTGCATTTATATTTGCAGTTTTATATGCACAGCAGGAAACAAAATAATCCAAAAATGGCTTCTGAAAATTGGTATTTTGACTTCTGTATTATGAGAAATTTGGTGATTATATAAACATGCAATTTGAAAATCATCAATGACATTTCTATAGTTGGAAAAGCAAAAGATAAATTAAAGACATTTGGTATTAAAAAATACTCTTATCTCAAGAGCCACTGGTCAATATTGGATGATCTAATCACCATAAAACATTATAAGGCAAACGTTTTACCAGTGTGATCTCTACCTTTACTAATAGTAAAATAATAGTTTAAAGTACAAGAATCCTTTCTCACTGATTTCAGGCTTTAATTTTTGCTTATATTTTAATGTGGACAGTTGATGTTCTGAGAATCCACAAATTTTTACAACTGACTCAGGAGAAAGTAGGAATCTTTTCAGGACTCCTATTCTTTATTGTTATAAAAAGACAAAAAGAATTGAGTATTGCTATCAACTGCTGAAAGAATGCCCAAGAAAAAGGTGAAATGTTTATAAAAATTTGAAAACATATTATTTCTAGGTAATTCACAATTCAGATGAACTAATATGTCAGTTGCTCAATCGGCCAAACAGAGGAACCGGAAGTCTGTGAATACAAACAACATATTCTAAAAGATTGTTATAAAGTAGTACCAGAGAAGTTGTTCACTGCTAATCACATCAGTTAACTTTTCCTAAGAAAATCTGTCCTGCACAAAAGCTGTCGATTGTGCCAGCCCCCATCACAGCTACTTGAACCATGATTAGCCATCTGAAAAAAAGTAACCTATACATTGGTTGGCCTGTGATCTTGGACTTAGGACTTCTAGCCTGATACCAAAAAGATGTACAGGGCCGGTTAGATTCTTTCTCATTTATGTAACTGAGACGATTCTGAGAGAAGATACCATTATCTGTGAGAATAGATGTAAAATGTTATGATATAACAAGAAACATTACTGGAGCTCATGGCACTGAAGCTCATAAACTAGTACAAGGTAAGTTTATGAAGGCATAGAAACCCAAGAAAGCAGTGGATGCTATTCAGTTTTGAGGGCAAACATATTTTGTTCTCTAGCCAATGTCCATTTCCCCTTCTTTTTGGCTGATAAAAACTCTGATTTTGTTTATGTATTAATAGTCAGAAGGGTTGAATTATGACTGGTCTAACTAAGCCCAGTGGTCTGCTAGAATCTGTTTATACCAACTCACAAGAGCTGCTTTTATGCATTTCTTTCCAATTCAGAGTTCAGTGACACCACATTGGTAGCTTGAAATCTGCCAGTGTGGGAGTATTTATGCCACAGAAATCAGCAAGTGTTACAAATTAGGACTACTGCTCCACCAGGCCCCTAGTCAGTTATTAACCATTTATCAGCACTCTAAGCCCATCATGGAAATCCCATGTCCTTTTACCAGCAATTGTTCCAAAAGTAGGTATAGGACCAAGTTCTGACCTATGACAAGTAGGAGAAAGTCTAATGGAAGGCATCTGGGAAAGATTTCCTCCTTGACAAGTTAAAGCCAACAAGCCACTTTGTTTTCCTGCTTTAGGTGGTATTGTGTAATGCTTTCAGATGTAATGCTTTGAGATGCAACTATGAGGGAAGGTCAATAGAATCCAGGAATCCCTACATAGGTCATTAATAACCTTAAACCACTACCAACTAGAGCATCCAAAGGGCAGGAAAGTAGGAACAGTCCACCCTGGCTATAGAAAATAATGGAGTACATTGTCATAGAGAATTTAAAAACAATAATGAAACACATTAAATATTAATCCACTTTTTATTATTACCCTGTACTGACAATTCTACACAATGCTAGCAATAAGATACTCCTTCCCACATACCTGGACTAGTCCTATCCAAGTCCTCTGGTATGCTAGGACTAGTAAGTCTAGAATCAACTATCCTCAACATCCAGTTACACGAGATAACTTAAGGCTTTTTTTATTTATGCAACTTTCATATAAGTTTTCTGTTATGTGCGGGCAAAACATTCTGGGGAAATGCTAAAGTTGTTCACAGAAAGTAGCAGACTCAGAAGGTTGCTGGGCCAGGTTAATCCAGCACTAAAAGAAATACCATAAGCTCCTGCTCTGAGGACTCACAGAGTCGCTTAGCTCCTAGGCCTCCCACAGCTCTAATCACGCAAGGAGGGCCTGGCCAATTATGACTCCTGTTCTTGTGTGTCCAGGAGATTCTTCATATTGTGCCATCAGTATACCTATAACAAACTGCCTTTACATCAAGTAGTATAAGCAGGTTTCTTTGCCTTGTAACCAAAAGAACTAAAAAACAGAACCTAGCATTTAATAATTAAATTACAAAATACTGTCCCAATATAAGATGTTGATTGGATTCACACCCCAAACTCTATACTGAGAAGACAGCAAATATAAAAAGTATGCTTAACAGAGCATTATTTATAATAGTTAAAATACTAACAAAAGGAGAACAAATAAATGATTTTTTTGGAGACTGTATAGTGATGTGGGAATAGTCAGCCAAATATTACATGTAAAAAGGCAAATAATTTATATATATATATATATATATCTCTCATGACATAGTTATTTGAAAGCATATATATACATATATATGTGTATACATATGTAAGTGCTGGATGGAAATAAATCAGATATCAGTGGTTGTTATTTCTGAATAGTGGGATCAAGGCATGTTAATCCTTTCATACATTTTCTGTTGTTTTCAGTTTTTCGCTCTACAGAAATAAGACAATTTTAAAATAATTAGCACAATTTTCTTTTCATTAATATATCATGAAATGACAGTAGGTTTCTGGAATGATTGTTCAGGATGAGAATGCATGCATATATGAAAGTAATGAATTTAACAGGATAAACAAAATACATCAGGAAACTTTAAAAAGATACAATGATGTTAGAAATGCATGAGAATTTGAATTTTATAAAAAAAGAATATTATCACATTCTAAGAAAATCTCTCTCTCTCTCTCAAAAAAAAAAGGGAAAAGTACGTAATTTATTTTAAGGAGAGGCTTAATTTCTAAGAGAATAAAAAAGATTAAAAAGTATTTAGTCCTTTGTTGCTACAACAGTATAATCAAAACCTGAGTTATGCTTCTGAGGCTACAGCTTTATGAGAGTAATTTACAATTTTGCTCTAATCTGTGATGAGAGAATCATCTGAGCTTGACATGCAATCTCAAGCCCATCTGTACTGATGTAGTTAGATATTTAGACTGTTTATTTGATTCTTTAGATCACCACTATCCAAATACATATACTAATAGTTGAAATACATATTGTATTTCAAATCAATTAAGAGGTTTCCCATTAATATATACTTTTTTTTTTCCTGAGTGGAGAAAAACTCAGTTTGAAAAGAAGTGCAGGGAAATCAAGAGAAATAGGTATATTAAAGGGGGGAAAATGATGATTTATTTGAAAAGCCAGAAAACGTCTAAGATTTCCAGCTACTATTTTCAACAATTCTTTGCCCATGAATGGGGGTTTCTTTTAGAGACACAGCTTAAATTGTTGAATTGTAAAGATTACAAGGCATGAAGCTCGTTATCTTAGGGTAAATCATATGCAGCAGCACTTTGCTTCCAGAAAGACTATCACTTTAAAAAAGTCTCATCATATTGTATAAAATTAATTATATTCAGTATTATCCTGTTTCAGAAAATTGACAAGAGAAAATGTATAAGTTAAAAGATCAAAAACATACCAGATACAGCAAGGAAGTCATCAATGCTTGTAATGTCATCTACAGCTTCAGTGAGGACATGAATATGATTCTCCCATGAGCGCTTGTACATTTCCATGGTTTTTTTGACCACTTGACTTTTGGGTCTGGCAGCCAAAGCAAGTGCAGCATTAATAATCTGTAAAGAGTAGAATGTTCACATAGTGATTTTCTTGGAAATAGTTACCATTGTGAAGATGATAGGTATTCTTTTTTTAAAAAAAGTTAGATGTGTTCATCTTTAGCAATAAGGAAAATGGTAAAATGCTTTCATGTGTTACTTCCTCTTTGCTTTTGGTAATAATTTAATTTTATTTTTTGCAATAATTTAATTTTAGGACTATTTCTTGAGTGTCAATGTACTAAGAGCTGCAAGAGATATAAAGATAATTGGTATCTCCCTTTAAGGAGCTTGTATATTACTCAGTGGGAAGGGGAACATGTAACTATAACACAATTCAGTATGCAATACATGCCATAATTACAAATAATGGTCAATAGTCTTAGACAGCAGAGAGGTCACCTTTAGCAGAAATTCTAAGGAAAGGCTTCAGGGAAGACCAATATTTTAACTGGTTATTTGGATTCACACTGCACAACCAGGTAGTGAATGCCCGCTATATGCAAGTCATTGGAATAAGAGCTTTGACTTCCTTGAGCACTTGTAGAATTTCAGTAGTAGAAATTCATTGTTTATTAATTTATCCATTTGTTTCTTCATTCATTCATTCAATATTTCAAATATATTCTGAGTGTCTTTTATGTATCAAGCACTGTTCTAGGTTTTAGGAATGTGGCAATGAACCAAACACAGGCAAAAATCATTGCTTTCATAGAGCTTATATTCCAGTTAGGGCAGACAGGCAATTAGCAAGTTAAATAAGTAAAATATTTGGTCTGTTAGACAGCTATAAGAACTAAGGAGAAAAAATAAAGCAGAGAAGGATAAGGAATGGAGTGGTGGTGAGGATAGGAAGTTTGCAATTTTAGGAAGGCCTTGCGTTGAAGCAGACATTTGAGTAAAATCCCTGGTGGGAAAGAATTCTGGGACAGAGAAGTGGCAAGATTCAAAAGGTGAGAAAATAGGGGAAATGCTGTGAGCAGTCTCACCTAGAGCCTGGGTTTGCAAAAGGGACCAGCAGGAGTCCTTGACTGTCCTGCTCAGGACTGTGGCCTTACTTGGAAGGCGCTGGAGAGTCATTTTGACTTTTGAGCAATTTTCTCAGAACTACACTTTAGAAAAATTAATTTGGCATAGGAGCTACTGCAATAGGTTATAGGAGTAAGAAAGAGCCTGGACTACAATGGTGGAGGTAATGAAAGGTTTTGATGGGACTTTCAATTAACTAAAGGAGGATGAAGATAGGTCAATTATTGCCAAAAATATGCAGTCATTAATGAATCTGTGGATAACAATATTTAAGGACATGGAAGTAAACCCACAACAGTGCAATAACAGTAGATTATAAAACACTATGCTTCATAGAATGCCTTTTCTGGCAAACATGCTAGAAATAAAAGTTAGTGAATACATGCAACAAAAAACAATGGTTTTCTTGGAGTGGTGGGAATTCCAGTGCTTTTTATTTTATTTTTTGTGCGTAACTGAATTTTTCAGATATTCTATGTTGAATTTGTTTTATTTGTATACTCAGAATAGATGAAGTTATTCTTCAAAGATAGATGATTAGTAAGGTTTTTCCATGAGTAGTGGGGAGAATGATCATAGTATTGACAGAAAAGGAGAGGCCAGAGAGTTAAAAAGTCAGTCAGGGTTGTAGAAGCAGACTTGTGCAGTTGTTTTGAAGGATAGTGTTGATGAGGGGTATTAGATGTCAATTTTCCTATTACAGAGGTTGACTTTGAAGTGACTCTTGGCTTTCCATACAAATCACATAGTGACCAATCAGTGACATGGAATTGGAGCTCATAAAAAAAGTTGCAATTCATTTACTCATTTATTGTTCACCCATTGAAACAAATTAGTGGTATGCAGCAACAAGATATCAAATCCTACACTGCATACTAACTAATGACATCACAACAAAAAAGATTTCCCCATAGTTTCTAAAACAGCCCATAATCTAGTAGGGGAATCAGCCAAAAGCCAGGCAATTGCAACATACCAGTGATTCTCAGACTTTAGCCTGTATCAGAATCACCTGGAGGATTTGTTAAAACAGATTCCGGAGCCACATCCTAGAGTTTCTGATTAGTTCAAGTGACTTGGGGCCTGAGAATTTGCATTTCTAACAAGTTTCCAGGTGATAGTGATGCTACTAGTCTAGGGCTGCCACTCTGAGAACCATTGCAATATAAAAGTGCTATAAGGTGGGAGCTATTGTAAAGGTAAGCCTATAACACATAGGAGAGGTACCCAGCTCCGTAAGGAAAGATGCCCCAAAGGACTGAAATCTGAAAAATTAGTATAAGATGATATCCTTTTAGAAAGAGTCAGTAACATGTGCAATGACCTAGAACTGAGCAAGAGCCTAACCCAGCTCCTGGGGAATATTCAGCAGAGAGGAGAGAGTAATAGCGTTGGAAGAAAATCAAAGAAGACAATGGAAAGAGGGAGGAGAACACACCTTTGGAAAGTACCAACATATACGAGGAAAGGATAAAGAGGAAGTGATAAAGATTAGAGAAGGAACCATCAAGAAGGAGGTAGAAAACTAAGATATTAAAGAGTTAAGATGAGGAAGAAACTCTTTTCAAAAGGTCAAATGCTGTAGGAGATTCAAGAATAATGAGGACTGAAAATGGCTTTTAAATTAGGAAAACAGCAGTCATTGGTGTAGCAGAATGTTGGACAAAGGATTCAGATTTTGCCAAAATATAATGGCAACAATAAAAAGAACATTTTTCTACTCAGTAACCTAAAGCCTGCACCTTACTTAAGTGACTTTCAACACATTATTGGAGGTAGAGGTGGGGAGAAATTAATTGCTTGCAAGTATTATGTTATATTCTCTTATTTATTTTTTATGAAAGAGGAATCCATTAAATTTTAAGGAAAACACACACTACTTTTAGAAATAACTACTGTGCAGTATCCGTTGACTTCAGCTTTAGAGTTTTATTAACCTATTAACTTACAGCGTACGTTTGTGTACCCTGCAAGGGCTCAGGTCTCTGGTGTTTCATTGTCCCTGCAATTGGACAACTGCGCACACATGTGGTTGTGCTGGAATTATGCCTCACAGAAAGGCATCCTTTTAAAGTACTGATGCAGAACCCTCAGTGGGGATATAGAGTCATGAATATAAGACAGGCTATGTTTTGTAAGAACATTTTCAGTTCTGCTGCTGATCCAATTTATCTGATTCAACACTGCGCACTATAAGAAAACCTCATCCTACTTGGCTCTCCTGATACTTAGCTTAAATCTAAAAGCAGACAAAATTCAGATGTGCTAACCCTCTTAAGGCAGAAGAAATCTTTATCCCAAAGTCACACTCCTAGCATTTTAGCTGTATATCTAGAGGGGGAAAAAAGATCATTCTTAAATCCTCTTCGTGCATAACTAAAGATGACTGAAATGAATTACGTTGCTTTCTGAGGCATTTTTCTTTAGATTATGGTTTAGATGTGTATATGTCAGAATCACCCTTGACCCTGTAAATCACCTAGTCAGTCAGTTCACCTTTAAAACGGTTTCTTTAACTTCAGGACCTTATTTTATCCTAACAGGACTATTTTAATAGTCTCTCAAATAGTTTCCTAATTCCAGTCCCTATTTACTCTAAGCCATCCTCCTTACTACAAACACATTTCTTTTTCAAATGCAGAGGTGATCGGGTCCCTCCCTTGCTGATAACCTTTGATAGAATCCTAGTTGACGAAAGATTGAATCCCAATTCTTTTCACTGATTCAGTCTAAAAACCTCCACAGCTGGCCCTAATCTACAGTTAGCTCTGCTGTAATAATCCCCCTCATTCCAGCCTGTGTTCCAGCCATACTGTCTTCAGCTCCATTTTCTGATCACAACATGTATCTTCATACCACCATGACTCTGCTCTTACAACTGAATCTGCCCTAGTGCCCTTGCTCCATTCCTTTCCTTGCTCTGGTCCATCTGAGGAAACATTTCTTACCTTTAACAAACTCGCTATAATGTCACCTGCATACTGTGAAACCTGTCCCATTCCCTAAACCCAGGAAACTGAATTGTCTTCTGTGTTTTAAAAGTACTTTGTCCATATAACTAAACAGTAGTTATCATCCTGCATGATTGTTTACACACATGTCTGCTCCATATGAACCTCTTCGTAGGAGGGACTGTGTCTTATTCATCTTTGCTTCTTGGTATACTACTTATGTTAATCATAGTTACTGCTACATTTATTAACTGTCCCTAAAAGACACTAATCTACCCATAGTCCACTCTGAGAGGATAGCCATAGGGAGCCAAGTTTGGTATCATTTTCTTCCTCTTCAACACTGCTTAGGTTATAGGACAGCACCCAATTTAAGAATGGCCAACCTGTAGGCTGGACAGCGATTGGTCAAGACACAATGTAGAAGGTTGAGTTGTTCAAATTTCTCTTGAAAGTGTGAACTAGAACTTATGGAGAAATAGTTAGTTAGCAATGGAAACTAAAGCTGAAAATATATATTTAGAGAAGCCATCTAGGAAAATCAGAACCAGAGGGGGCTGTTGGAGTTAAGGTCACGAGGGAACTAGAGTAAGCCAAAGTTGAAAGGAAGAAGAAACTGTGAGTAGACTGAAGTTATGAGGTAAAAAAAAGAAACAGAGTATAAAGTAAAATAAGCCAGTGGATTGAAAGAGAAGAGTAGAGAAAATATGTAAAGAGAGTCAAAAGCACCAACAGGGAGAAAACAATATTTAGAGAAAAAAAAGAGCTGGGAGTTGACTCTTTGAGAGCATCCTATTTTGAGTTAAAAGTCCACAGAAAAAAATAACAATAGCAATAATAATAAATACCAACACTCAAATACCACACCTGTGCCAGACACTATTCTAAGCACTTTCCATATATTAACCCACCTAATTTTTACAATTTAATGAGGTAGGTGCTATCATTATCCCCATTTTTCAGACAAGATCGTCCAGTTATTAAGCGGAAGAACTGTCAACCTGACTCAAGTTCATGCTCTTAACTGCCACACCATACTATCTCCTGCAGTAGTCCTATAATAATTTATAATGCCACAGGTGAGTCTATGATCCTTAAAACTAAAGAGGCCTCACTGAAGAAAACATTACAATGCCTGGCATGGAAAAAAAATTGTGTGTGCATGTGTGTGTTAAAATGCATGCAACATAAATTTGACCATTTTGACCATTTGTAAGTTTAAAATCATGTGGCATGAAATACATTTACACTGTTATACCACCATTGTCACTATTCACCTCCAAATTCATCTCCACTATTCATCTTCCTCTCTACCCATCAAACAATAGCTTCCCATTTTCTCCTCCCTCCAGCCCCAGTAACCACTATTCCACTTTCTGTCTCTATGAATTAGACTTTTCTATATATCTTAGAGAAGTGAAATCATACAATATTTGACCCTTTGTGTGTGGGTTTTTCACACGGAATAATGTCTTCAAGGTTAATCCATGTTGTAGCACATGTCAAAATTTCATTCATTTTTAAGGCCGAATATTTTCCATTATATGTACACATCATATTTTGCTTTCCCATTGATCTGTTGATGGACATTTGGGTTGTTTTAAACTTTTGGCTATTGTGAATAATGCTGTTATGAACATTGGTGTACAAATATCAGTTGTGTCCTGGCTTTCAAATGTTTTGGGTATATGCCCAGAAATGAAATTGCTGGGTCATATGGTAATTCTAAATTCAGTTTTTTGAGGAAATGCCATACTGTTTTCCACAATGGCTGCACTATTTTAAATTCTCACCAGCAATGCACAAAGATTCCAATTTCTCCACATCTTTGCCAATACTTATCTTCTGTTTTTTTGATAATATCCATCCTAATGGGTGTGACGTGGTATCTCATTGTGGTTTTGATTTGTATTTCCCTAATACTAGTGATGTTGAGCATATTTTCATGTGCTCATTAGCAATTTGTATGTCTTCTTTGGAGAAATGTCTATTCAAAACTTTTGCTCATTTTTAATTGGGTTGTTTGTTGTTTTGTTGTTGAGTTTTAGAAATTCTTTATATTTTTTGGATTTTAATCTCTTATCAGATATATAATTTGCAAATATTTCCTCCCACTCTCTGTGTGGGTTGCCTTTTCACTCACTTGTCACTAATGTCTTCTGATGCACAAAAGTTTTTCGTTTTAATAAAGTCCAAATGATCTATTTTTCTTTTGTTTCCTGTGCTTTTGGCGTCATATGCAAAAAAAATGTTGTCAAATTTAATATCATAAAGCTTTTCCCCTATGTTTTCTTCTAAGATTTCCATAGTTTTAGCTGTCATGTTTAGGCCTTAGATCCATTTTGAGTTAATTTTTGTATATGGTGCAAGGTAAGGGTCCAACTTCATTCTTTTGCATGTGGACATCCAGTTTTCCCAGTACCATTTGTTGAAAAGACTGTCCTTTACCCATTGCCACTGTTTTGGCACCCTTGTCAAAAATCATTTGACCATATATGCAGATTTATTCCTGGGCTATCTATTCTATCCCATTGGTCTATAAGTCTGTTTTTTATCCCAGCAGTATACTGATTTTATTACTGTATTTTGTAATAATTTTTGAAATTAGGAAGTGTGAGTCCTCCAACTTTGTTTTTCTTTTTCAAGATTATTTTAGCTATTTGAAGTGCCTTGAGATTCCATGTGAATTTTGGGACATATTTGTCCTATATCTGCAAAATCACTACTGGGATTTTGATAGTGTTGCATTGAATCTGCTTTGGGTGGTATTGCCATCTTCTGTGATTAAGTCTTAGAATTCATGAACGTGGAATGTCTCTCCATTTATTTAAGCCTTCTTTAATTTCTTTTGGCAAAGTTTTACAATTTTCAGTGTATAAGTCATTCTCCTCTTTGGTTAAGTTTATTTCTAAGCATTTTATTCTCTGTCAAGATATTTTATGTGGAACGGTTCTCTTAATTTCCTTTTCAGATTGCTCATTGTTAGTGTGTAGGAACACAACTGATTTTTGTGCATTGAGTTGGTATCCTGCAATTTTGCCAACTTCATTTATTAGCTCTAACAGTGTGTGTGTGTGTGTGTGTGTGTGTGTGTGTGTGTGTGTGTAACCTTTAGGGTTTTCTAAATATAAGACCTTGTCATCTGTGAACAATAAAAATTTTACTTCTTTTCCAATTTGGGTGCCTAAAAAAATGTTTTTTTGAGTTAGATTTTGTGAGGCAAGTTAGAAGGACAAAGGAGTTGAGTGAGGATGTAGGAGTAGAACATGGCACCCCAAGGACCTGCTGAGAGCTCTTGTCAGCCCCTTCCTCTTTGGATCTGGCTTCTGCTATCCCTACTACATTCCCCACCCATGCTTACTGAGAAAGGCTGTGTCTGATGCTGATTCTCTTTCTGACTAATTTTCATTTCTTTCTTCATAGAGGCTTGTTCAAACTAGCTCCTATTAGACTTTGTGCATCGGTCTATCTGGCTCCCCTGGAAATAGGCACCTTAGTTTCAGGTCCCATTCTACCTTCTTCAGGCTTCCTACTGTTTCTACTTGTATATGTGGCCAAGACCTCAGCATGCCTTAGGCTAAGCCTCCCCCTACCCTTGTGTTTTTATATGTTAAATCAGATAAGATGTTTTTATTACATTCTGCTCTTATTCGCCTTGAGAAACTCTCAAACATCTAAACTAGATTCAGAATATTTAGGATTTTCAAATTGTCTCAAAGTTTTCTTTGTTTCCGTCTAGGTATCAGAAATTTGTAGTTCAGGACCTCTCGCTTACAGGCCCCATCTAAGACTCCCAGAGAGGCCACAGAAAGGTATTCACGTGGTCATTTGTTCCAGTAAAATTTGGCACAAGTATTTTGGGATCCAGCTAAGGGAAATTGAGTTTGGGCATACATTTAGTTTGGGTTTAGTGAACTAATTTTAAGAAGTTTACAGTCACTTCCTTATATGTCCTTTACTACCCTCATACTTGTGGTGCTGACATCATATCATGATAGAACATTTGTCTCTGCTAATTGCATACCTCCTCTTTCCTCAAACCTTCCTAAACAAACTATGTGAAGACAAAGACTGAATCATTTTCCTAATTTCTCCATAGTAAGTGACATTACAAAATAAATTCTTGTTATTTAAGAGGTGATCAACAGTGTGCAGCAGAAAGAAAGAAAGAAAGAGAAAGAGAAGGAAGGAGAGAGACAGGATAAGAAAAGGAAATGGAAGGGAAAGAAAAATGTTTCATGGATGTGCATCTGGCAGATAATATAAATGTTATACCATTTTTCTGGAATTTGTGATATTTTGGTATTCGTCAACATTTTAAAATTAGTAACCAGTTGTCATTTATTTTTGTATTCTAAATAAACACTCCCTTTTCCTTAAAGAAGGCCTTCACAAGTGTATGAGCTTCAGGCTTCACACAGCCTGGTCCACCAGAGCCACACAGTGTGTTTTTCATAAAAAGCTAGCTATCCCCAGAAATGATAAAATGAACACAGATTCCACCGCAATATTTCATCTGAATCTGTCTAGATAACAAGGTGTTGACTTTGCTTCTTTAGGGAAAATAGCAGTGCGAGATAAAGAAGCCTTTTTTAATGTTCTGCATGATTTATTCCTGTGTGGAGACAAGCAACTTTCCTTCTACCCTTCCTTTTGGTGTGATAATTTTTTTTAAAGAATTCCTATTTTATTTCTATCACAGGACTAATATTACTGGGAGCCTGCAATGTTCCAGGCATGGTTTCTAAGTACTTGATTTGCATCACTGTTTTTAATCCAATGAGGAAGGCCCTACCAGTATTCCCATTTTACTGGTGAGACCACGGAGGTACAAAGAGATTGGATAATTTGTGCAAAGTTAGAAGAAACTCTAGATTGGAAGTCAAGGGGCTTAAGTCAGAGTTTTATTTTCTTTCAACTGATTTTATATCCACAGAAGAGTCATATCAACTCTCCCAGGACTCATTTTCCCAGAAGTTACAGGTATGTGTGCAATGGGGTAGGAGTGAGGAGGCAGTGTTTGAGTTAGCTGATCTCTCTCACGTTCCTTCAGATTTGAACATACAGATTTAATGCTATCATCTGATGTACATTCTTCTCTTGAAAGTTTCTGAAAACAATTACTTAAAAAGTGAAAATAAATTTATGTAATTTAATTTTTCCTCAGAGATATTTCAAAATTGGCATTGATACAAATAATCTTGAAAACCTTAGTTAATATAACAGAAGCACTTTGTGGATTAAAAAGATGAGTTATGTTTAAGTACCTATAGGTTTGATTACCTCAGTGTCACGGCATGTAGAGAAAATTAAAATAACTAGATATATGATGTCTCAGATACATCTAAGCTAATATGTGAGGGGAATTCATATGATACCCGCTTAAACTGGTAACACCATAATAATTCTGGAATTGTAGCATCCATGGTAATGACGTCAAATTCAATGCTCCAATTCTGTGCATCTTTTTCTTAGTTGCCTAAATGGTGTTCTACTACCAAGTGTTTCTCACTTTCTATGCTGGTTTTTCCACATTCCTTAGTTTTGAAAACTTTTTCTTTTTTGTCTTCTCTCCTATTATACCTTATTTATGGGAAATTATCCTTGCATTTTAAAAGTAAGCCATGCAATATTTGTCATCATGAATCTCCATAGTCACATCTTTATATTAAATGGCAAAGGCATCTCCAGGCTGGGGAGGGGCTAGTGGTGAGGAGACACAACTTGTTGTGGACTCCCACAGGTTTAGAGACAATTAATTAGACAGCATTCAACTTTAGCTTCACAACATTGTAATCTCGTTACCCCATGAAGGGATGATCCCTGCATGATAGGATTACTCACACTAAAACTTCTCAAGAGGCTTTAACTTGCCTTTGGACACACGTATACGAAACTGAAATAACCTTCTCTAGGGGATAAAAGCAATTTTTAAAAAGGAAGGGGGGCAAAGCTGATTTCTGCGAGTATATGGCTTTCTTTTTATATATTTCTTTTATGTATTCTAGTATGAGCTTTCATGTCTCTTAATCCATACTGCTAGTGAGAAAAGGAGAAAAATTCAACCTAGGACTATTTAGGTTATGGAAAATGTAATAAACAGGAAAAAATAATGCCCCCCAGAATGTCTGTAAAAGGCAATCACTTCACATGAAAATCAAACTGCTTATTTTCCTATCTTCTATACTAATTATTAGGACAGGACAACCTATTAAATCAAATAAGTAAATGAGTGAGGAAAAGAATATCAAGTGAGTTATCTAGCAGAATAGAACAAAATCACCAATAATTAGGTTTTGTACACAAATGAAAATGAAATTTGGGGTCAAGTCCTCACATTTTAATCCAGCTCCATTAGTTATTAGTTTTGTGTGATTTTACACAAATTGCTCACTCTCTGAACCTCAATTTCCTTATCTGTAATGGTTATAAAAATGCTCATTGGCAGAATTTAATTAGATTAGCTAAATAAAACGAATATTTACCTAGCACAGAGTTAGACATTTTACGAATGTTTGCTTCCATGCAGATAGTTTGAGAAAAAATACAAATACTTTGGTAAATAAACACTATATACATAAGCACACATACACACAGAGTTTACAATTTTGATAGGCTCAACAACTATTTTAATATGCTAATTATGAAATGTGCCTTGGTTAAATAAATATGAATTTAAGGGAAATTGAATCTACAGAAATAGTATATTTTTTGAACTACCTGTAACATAAAACTAAGAAAATTTGCCTTGAAAATACAAAAATTATGAAACCAATTATTTATATTACACTTAAGGTAATGAAAAATACTTTAATTTCCAATGATGAAAAAGAAGAAACAACAGAGATTTTTGGATTCATTACAATCTGCCACTCAGGAATGTAATAAGTTTAGAATTTGGAGTAGAAGAAACTACTACTATCCAAATCATTTGGATTCAAGTGGAGGGATTAAAAATGAATTTGATCTTTGCCAAATCAATAAATCCTCTTTTTCTAAAAAAGAAATTTTATGTCAGGAACATCTACAAAGTTCCTTTTAATGCACCATCCAATTCCATATAAACATAGAGGCAAAACGCAAGCTATTCATTAATTGCCAAAATGTGTTTTATAATAAGAGGTTGGCAAAAGTTAAAAAGAAAACAAAAGTATGTGTTTGCAACATCAGAATGCTTGGGATTAGATTTTTCTCCGTATATTTGGAACTTCTAGAATTCATATAATATTAGGAGACAACTTTTTTAATTGTCAAAGAATATTTGCTATGTACCTTCCATTTATTGAAGGTAGAAAATATTAGACAGGACAAACTCAGAAAATATTTTACGAGTGTTAAGGGAGAAAAGCCATGCACAAATATTCAATAAAGACTGAAAGTATATAAAATCCAGGTCATATAAGCAATATTTTCTCTGAGCTTTCAAGATGTATTAATACATATATATATGATATAGGGTATAAATTGGATTAAAATAGTCGAGGATGACTTGCTCTCTCTCCCTTCTCACTGCTTTGTTCTCACTTTTTCTCTCCCCCACTAATGTGTTTCTAGAAGAGAAATTTTCTTAATATCCTTGACGTAGTACTTTGACTTACTATGTCCACTGCCACAATCCTACGCCATGTTACCATTATCTCCCAATGGGATAATTGAAGCTTTGCCCCTGCTCCTCGCCATTCTCTATCAACTGATAGCTCCAAATCACAAATCTCATGAAGCTCCCATCTCCCTGTTTATCTTAGGATAAGTAAAAAAGTACTTAATTTGGCCTAAAGCTCTGAAGTATTGGACACTTGTTTATCTCTCTAGCACCATTTGCATCAGTCCTCCTAACTTTCTACGTTTCTTCCTTCAAGGGGCATTCGTACATGCTGCTCCTTCTGTATGGATCTACCTCTTTCAGGTGAACTCTGATTCATCCAGTAGCGCTCACATCGAGTGACCGTCACTTCCTCGGGGAAGCTTTATCAAATCTAGGTCAGGTTCCTTGATGGTGTACTCTCATAGAACAGCATCCCTTTCCTTTTGAGTATTTATCTCACTATGTGATGGTGGGATACTGAATGTCTATTAGAGTGAACACTGAGTTAATTTGATAAATGTAGCCTCCACATCTCTCATTTGTACCAAAAAGCAGGGATTTTAATGCTGTTTCCCCAGGGTATGAGGACAGCATCAAGTAAAATCCCCTTCCCATACAAGCAGGGGTCCAGACTAAGGTTCTTTCCACTTGACAGGCCTACACATTTATTAAAGCCTTTTCCCAAGTGAACAAGTCCCTCCCTACAAGGAACTCTTATACTAGTATCTAAGATGGTGAAAATATGTCCATATTGTTTTGTTTATAACTAAACACTGGAGTCACAGAAAAACATACGGGCATTGATAAGATTTGTATTCAACAGAGGAAGTGTTGATCAAGTCTTCATATTAAGATATTTCAAGGGCTATTCTGAGCTGAGAAACAGCTGCCAATGGATCACCAGCTTTTCCCTATTTATACATCCAATGCTCAATCTGAGAGAGACTAGACTTAGTCAAACAAAAACATTAAAATGGCATTTTCTCTGTTGAATTGCCATACTCAAAGATTTGCTATTTTTCTAGTTCTTCAGATTTTAATTATGTGACTTTGTTAGCTAGAGGTCAGAACAGGAAAATAAGAATGAATCCAAGCTAGAAAGTCCATTTAAAAAATACTGTAGCAATTTTACCGCATGCTTAGGATAAGGAAGAGAGAGTTCTATAATCTGTTCAAATTGCCCTGAGACAATAAAAGTAAAGCCTTTTATTATCAATCTATAAATGGAAAAGTAAAAATAAAGTATAAAAAAATAGTCAGATGTGACCAATAAAAGAGAATATTATTGAATTTTTCTCAGCTAGTATTTTATAAAACTCATCTCTCTATCCTTATATATTTACGTATTTACATATACACAAATTTAAGTATACACACACACATATATGCATATAGAGAGAGTGAGATCTATTGAGTGAGAGAGAGAAACAAAATTCCCTGAGAATGAGTTAGTGTTGCCTTTCTCAAATTAGAAGCTTTGTCTATAGTTTGGGCAACTCAATCTTTGTATCTTTATTCTTCAATCTCTTTTTTTCTTCAATCTGTCAAATTTGGAATATATCTAGCCTATAGAATTATTTAGAATTGTATAGTAAAGTACATTCGAAGTGATTTCAAAATATAAATGAACTATGCAAGCTTAAGGTATTATTATACCAAAAAAACTTCCTGATTCTTTTAAGTTATTAAGAGTTGGAGTTGAGGAGAATGTCATTTTCATTCTGAAAATGGAAGTAAAAATAATCACGTTTCCCCACCAAGTAATTATAAACATTATTGTTTAAAATTGACGACTACATTGGAGAAGACTACTTCTTGGTCACAATAGATTGTAAAAGTTCTGTTGTTTATTTCACTCTCCAGGACCTGGAGTCCTTAATTGCTGGAGCATATTCACTGGTGCATGCAAAGTGCCACAGTGATGCACTACTTATTGTAATAATTACACATTGAAGAAGCCATGGCCTACATTCAGGAGAACTCTCTTTGTGAGTATGCTTCTTAAGGAAAACAAATAGACAGTCTGAATTCTCAGTTACATGAGTTAGTTGGTAGACAGATATTACCCTAGGAAGATATAACGATACTTTACACTGGAAAATAGCCTCTCTTTGCTGAATGTAGACCTGAAATTCTGAATTTTAAAGTGCTACTTATTTTGTGCTCTGCAGACTTGAGCTGTAACATGCATAGTAAAAGATAAATAAGGCTGTGTTTTTTAATTACAGACTTGAACACACTGGGCTATGTATAGAACTCAGGAATAAAATACTACTGCTTCCTGGGAGTTGGACTATGAAAATTAGATTGAGTAGTAGGACACAAACCCATGAATAGGAGGGAATTCTCTCTGAGGAAATATAGGTGACAAATTTACAATGGCTTTCCGCACCTGGCAGGGTCTATTTGAAGAGCTACTGTCATTTTACATAATGGATTAGGAAGAACTGGATGCTCTCCACGACGCAGGCCAAGCATAATTTCCATGATGATTAAGTTTTCTGACATGAAAGACACTACATTTCCTCTAATTTTCTAGCCTTGTTTTCAGCCCCTGTGGTAAGAGATAGAAGGGAGAGGTCTACATTTCTTCATAGTCAGCTGAGGCTATAGCTGCACTGAAAGCAAGATTCAAGGGATAATTAACAGAATTGTGAATTCTGCTAAACGGGAGTGATGAGAATTAGGAAGGAGTCAAGAATAGTTCCTATGTCTCTGGCTTCAGTTACTCAATTAATGGTTCCAGTGATGGAAATAAAGAAAACAGAAGTTATGGTTTGGGGGAGCAAAATTATAAGTTGCAAAAGCCTTAGATTAAATTATAAGCAAACCATTTTATGTGGAACACAATTTTTACCAAAAAAAAAAAAAAAGACATGAAATGTAAAACTATGGATGGCTCATTTAGTTGTTATGTGGCGAAATTTTTCTTTTAATAGAAATTGTTTACACTTTCCAAATAATCTGAATGATTCTTCAGTTTGACAAATGGCTATAAAAACAAGTTTGCAGCATAAAAGAAAATGTAGCAATCAGCTCCTGTACAAAACCTGATCATTAACTTAAACAAATCTTAGAAGCTAATGATCAACAAGAGTGGGGGAGAATAGGATTGGGACCACAGTCACGAACACCAGACCAATCTTTGCGTCAGAGGGCATGGAGTTCATTTACATTCACGGTTTAATATTCTTGAATGCAAAGACATGATGGGTGATGACACAGAACCTAGTCCAGAGTGATTTTATTCATTGACTTCGGAAAATCCTCCATTGAAATCAGGACTTTTCTTCGTTTACCTATGTTTATGTGAGATAAACTCAAGGTAAACTTTTGTGGCCCCGTTCATTTCCTTTTTCACAGTCCTTTAAGAATGGGGTTTTTTCTATGATGTTACTAAAATTAGCAAAAAGAGTTAAGATTTGGGGCCAGCCCAGTGGCGTAGTGGTTAAGTTCACATGCTCTGTTTTGGCATCCCAGTGTTTGCGGGTTCAGACCCGAGGTGCAGAGCTACACACTGCTCATCAAGCCATGCTGTTCTGGCATCCCACACACAAAGTAGAGGAAGACTGGCACAGATGTTACTTCAGAGACAGTCTTCCTCAAGCAAGAAGAGGAAGATTGGCAACAGATGTTAGCTCAGGGAAAATCTTCCTCACCAAAAAAAATAAATAAATAGAAATAAATTTTAAAAATAAATAAGTAAAGGGTTAATATTCTCCTCAAAGCAGAAAAAGAAAGGGAACACCATGTTCTCAGGTCTTTCTTTCAGAGCCTGTTACTGTATTGAAATGGCAAAAGATGTAAGTTATTCCTCAGGGTATATCCCAAAGTCACCCCCTACCACCACCACCACACAGAATAATAACACCCTCTTAGGAAGTCAAGCATATATATTATCTTAACATTAGATAACACACTCTTTCTACAGACTCTCCCCTAAGGGTAGGAACACACAGGGTTCCATTGCCTCAAAATACTCAATTCCGCACTGGCTACCCTTTAGTGACACAACATTTTTATTTTTTCCCTCCCTTTTCATTTAATTTATCTGTATAAAAGTGCAGACTAGGACAGTCTTCAGATTAGTGATCAAAGAAATATCTTTGCCATAAAAGTCAGGAGGAGCCCCTATTCTGGCATTTTCAGGATAGGAGCTTAGAAATGTTAGGGTAATTGGCCTCATTGGACTTAACATAGGCAGATTTGCTATTTCTGGGGAAGATATGTTTCCAGAGCTTAGTGTTTGTAAATCTGCTGTGTTTGGAGCTGTTATATTTAGTGACTTTGGACCTATTGACTTTGGGCTTGGGCAGCCCTTCCTGTGGCAAATTTTAAGAATTGGGGCAGTGTTGCAACCAAAAGGAAAGTGCTAAATCAAAGGAAACCAAAAGAAAAGCACTTGCTTTTCTGACAAAGCAGCCTGAGCACTTCTAGAGCAGATACGTGATGCTACTGAAGCAGGCATCTGAGATTTTACTGATGAACCTTTTAGGTAATTATCAAAAGGTCACTTGCATATGGCACTGAAGAGATGAACCACTGAAAGCATGAAGAAAATTGAGGATTTTAAGCATCCTGTTGACAGGATGTGCTGTGGATTTAAAGACAAGATAAATGACTTCTGTTCCAATATTGCCTCAATGTAAACAGAATTCATTCTAGCTAGAGGTTAGCTGAGTAGGAAAGGAGCATTTTTAGAGATAGTTAATGCACTTTACTCTTCAGGTTTAACCTATTTTCATTATGATGTTGTTTTCCCTAGCTCTATTATTTTATTATTCCTCAACTTATCAGTTCTATTTGTTGGCTCACTCGATCTATCTTACCAACCTGATAGAACTTAAGTTCCAGTAAGATAGTGCATGCTAAACTACTACTGTTATCATCATCGGTGCTGTCATCATAATTATGTGACCTCATAGAGTTGTGTGAAACTTTGCTCAAAGTGTCATAGGCTAACTAGCACCATCAGCATCATCTGGGAGCTTGTTAGACATGCAGAACCTCCAGTTCCACCCCACACTACTGAATCAGAATCTGCATTTTAACAAGATCCCTGGGTTATTCATAGGCACATTAAATATTTAAAAGCACTAATCTAAAGGATTAGAATTACTCAGGTAAAATACCTGTAGTAGTTCCTCATTGATGTTTAATAAATGTTTCCTTTCCTCCCTTACTAACTCGGAAGATGGATTAACCCATTTTTCCTTCATCTTAAAAAGCTACTCTTCTTTTATTTTTATTTATTATATCACACACAAAAAAAGAACCACTATCATCACAAATATGAATAACGAAAATAGAGATTAAATCCCTACTATTTTAAACACTGGGGATACAAATACAAGCCATGATCCCTGAAATAGAATGTATGATCTGCTTGAGATGATGGGACATTTAAATAGAAAACTTAAATGTGAGGTACTTGCATAAATAAAATTAAATTTCTGTCTGTGAATAATAGCATCACAACACAATGACTGGGTGGCTGGTATGTCTGGAATGGTCTCACTTGAAATATAAGTTATTTGTAGTTCATGAAATTCACTTTGGTAGTTTCTGGTTTAGAGAAGATCATATCCTAGAAAGTTAGATGGTCATCTCTGAGATCAGCAGAAACTGAGATGCAATACAGGAGAGGACCACTGACCACTGATTGAGTGAGACATGCCACATGTATCTGCTACTTTGGACAGAAAAAATAAAAATGATTTTTGGGACAAGACCCAGATTAAAAGTCATTAGCAAAGGTGTTCCAAATTGCAGAAATGAGGCGGGACCATTTCTCACATAAACTACTGTAGGTGAGTATAAGTAGCAGTATGTTTAGATTTGTTTTCCTTTTAAAACAATTCTTAAAAAAACAATACAGAGACAACCACCTAGTGTAAGGTTTACTGGAATTTGGAAGAGCCACTATTGGTTCTAGGTGGGGGCTGATTGACAAAGAGCCGCATTCCAACTTCTGGTCTCGATCTTTTTAAATGGATAGTCCTCATATACAAATTCTTCTGACTGATTATTTTCCTTAATTTTACCTTGGTCTTTTCCTTGCCCACTTTTTAAAAAATCAAAGTATAGCAATTAGATCTATATGCAATATTTATGGCACGTGCTAACCTGTTCTGGGATTTTTCCCCTCAAAAAACCCCAAATAAACCTTAATAATTACCAACACTTTTTAACGCATTTGCTACAGTGATGCTCAGTTTCCTCTTCTTTGTTATTATTCCCTGTCCAAATCCGATCATCATTCAGGGGCGACTTCAGTCATTTCCTCTTAAATCTACATTGTATTTATGGCAAAGGAATCTGATCTCTTTCATTTCTGCTCAATCTCTCAGAACTGTAAATACTTCCTCAAATTTAATCACATCGATTTGGCATCTCCTTGCTGTTTTCATTCTGTACTTCCACTTCTGGATCACTTGCAAAAATGTTAGTGTATTAGAATCCCAATAAAAAAATTTTCTGTCAAGTTTTCATTAGCCTTAAATTTGTTCCCTGCATCTAAGCTACTTCCATAGACTATAAAAAATGTTTCTATAACGACTGCACCTCTCACTCAATCTTTTATGAAACCGTGAAAAATTTTGACATATTATTAGGCAAAAAGTTTTTCTATAGAAGTCATCAGCCTTTTCTCCATAACATGTTTCCCTAAGTATTCTGTGATACTAAGACTTTAAAGTAGTCTTGACATTTTACAAAGCCAAGATTTTTTCTTTTAATGGATGAACTATTACACTGTAAAACACGTGTTTACCCCAGGGGAGAAGTGTCTTTATTCCTTCCCTTGCTACTCAGTGGATTCTAACTTTACAACATTTAAGAGACGCATATTATCAAATGGCTGCTAAAGACTGGTTTAAGCAGCTCCTATTTCTATGTGTGAAGAGTATTCTGCAATGTATATTTAAAAATTTTAAATGTGCAGACTTCAAAATAGAAATAGATTTTAATGAAATAACCAACCAAAGACATACACTGAAATTTAAAGACACCACAGCAGTGTTTAATAAACAAATAGTACATAATAAATGACCAAAATGGAGATTGGTTAAGTAAGATATAATACAGCTTTTTAATGAAACACTATGCAGCCATGAAAAATTACTTTGCAGAACAAGACTTAATATCCTGGAAAGGGGTTCAAGGCATTTTAAGTGAAAGAACAGGTTAAAAATACAAGTGTCATACAATTTGGCTTTATGTATGGAAATATCTACTGATCACTGAATAACCTAAAAGGATGTACACCAAAGTATTTTCCTCATTATTTCTGGTAGAGGAATTACAAGAGATTTCTAGTTTTAAATTTATTTTCGTTTGTTTAAAAAAACATGAATTACATATCTAAAGATTAGGGGGGATGAAGCTCTATTACAGCTATCCAAAATCTTTCCTTTCAGCATCTCTGTTTAATCCCTCAAGTTCATTTCAAGTGAGGAGTATGTAACAACATCTGATTCACAATTATGAGGGGATTAAAAAAGTTTCTTCTGTTTTGAAACAGGAGAATTTGTGAAAATTTCTGAATTATCCTTACTCAGAATTTAGCTAAACCTTTTTGAGATATATATTTGTTCTTCAGCATTTTAATTTTATTCTATCTACTTTTGAGCTAAATAGACATTCTATTTGCCAACTCTGTCAGTAATTTGATTTACTGCTTCAGCCCTTGAAACAGACTAATGCAGAAGACTTAACAGTATTTTAGGATTTACTTCACACAGAAAAATGACCCAAGGTTTCATCAGCTATAATGTCCCCTTTGGTATTAAATATTTTAATGTGCTAACTCTGACAGATACAGGATGGCCAGCTTCCCAATAAACGACCAGCCTCCTAGTAAATTTCCCTGTCCCCCTTTGTATCATGCAGCTTATTAACCTATAAAATCTTTTCTCCTCCAATGTATGCAGGAGATCTTTACTGAGAACTTGATGTTAAACACTTTCTAAAGCTTGAGAAGACCCTATCTCAGGAGTGTGGGAAAGGATAACTAATCATTACAAGCAAACTTTGAGTTGCTGAGGCTGCAAATGTCACTTTAGCCCATTTTCTATTTCAATGATTTTGTGAGTATGTAACTCAAAAACCAAGCCAGAGGAGCATTTTAATAAATGTAAATTGAGATTGCTTTTGTAGAAAATATAAGAAATTTCTGTTTTGTTTTTGTAATATATTCTAGGTTCAAACTAATAAATCTCTTGAATATTCCATGCACTAAACTTATACGACCATATTATGTAAGTGAATAAGCTATCATCTCAGGAAAAATGAAATCAACACTCAATTTATATCTGTGGCATAATTGTGTTTTGTTTTGCCTTTATCTAAAGTCCACACTCTAGTAAACACAAAGCCATCAGAAGAAAGCTTACCAAAATATCTCAAGCTATATTGTTAAATAGTACTAAGAACCTTCTTGCATTTCATGTAAAGAAAGAATATATCTTGTGTACTTTTAATTATTTTAAATTTGTCTAGATCCAAATAAACCAACAGTGTTCTGTTGCCCTTCCACTAGTTTGGGAAAAGATTTATGTAACAAGGCGTTATCTTCTACTTAGAAAGCATAAAAGATGAATACCATTGTTCCTGTAAATAATCATACTCTGGTGTAAACCTCTCTCACAGTGACTTGACAAAATGCATGTAGATATGATTCTTAAATATTGAGAAAAAGTATTAGAGATGACTAGGTAGGATATTTTCTTTGATTCTTTTAAGGCTTTCTATAGTGAAATAAGACAAAATTAAAAACTATGTAAAATAGAATGTACAATTTTAAAATCATCATAGACAACATCCAAGGTGAGAAAGAGAATATAGCTATGATTTATACATCCTTATATCCTTATTTTTCTTTATAATTCTACTGCGTAGATATGCATTTCTAAACACCATAGTTTAGTTTTACCTGTTTCTAAAATTTATGAAAACAGAAAACTCTATGCCTATCTGCTTTTAGTCAATATTACACTTGTGAGGATCATCCAGGTTGTTGTATGTAGCCTACTTTTGTTTACTTCTTAAATTAAGGTCAGAGAGTTGTTTTTGTATTTTTTCAGGGTTTTTAATTGTGATCCATGAGAAGAATGGGCTATAGTGAACTTATATCCCTATGCCAAAACCAAAATTGCTATTTTTTATGGTTCTAAACCCAAATAGTTCATAATTTGTCTAGGGACTTTATACATAAATATTCATTTCAGAGATTGGCCTGTAATTTGCCCTTTTGAAATGACCCTATCTATTTTTTGGTTTTCATAGAACAAGCCAAGGGGTCTTCCCTCTTGTTCTAATTTTTGGTGGAATTTGTGTAACACTGGTGTTTTATCATTCTTAAATGTTTGGAAGAAATCACCAGTGAAACTACCTGAGCCTGAAGTTATTGCACAGAGGTTTGTTAGTTGCAGATTCAGTTTTGTTAATACTTACAGGACTTTTCGTATTTTTAATAGCTTCTTTTGTCAGCTTTAATAAGTTGTATTTTTCCTGAAATGTGTCCACATTATGTAAACTTTCAAGTTTATCGGTATAAAATTGTTTACAATATTCTTTTAATATATTTCTAATCTGTAAGATCTATAATGTTGTCTCCTTTATGTTCCTGACACGCTGACGATTTCTGAAGTCTATTATTCTGGATCAATTTCATTGGGGATTTATCAATTTTATCAGTCTTTTAAAAAAACCAACTTTAGTTTTGTTGATTTCAGATTTGTTTATATTTCATAATTTCCGCTCTTATTTTTATTATTTCCCCACTGCAAATGTGTGTGTGCTTCTTTTGCTATTTTTTTAACTTCTTAGATTGATGCTTACTTATTAATTTTCTGTCATTCTTCTACAAATTGGAAAATTTTCTTTACTACTTGTTTCTAATTTTTTTCTAATTTTCATTGTGACTTATTCTTTGACCCATGTTTATTTAAAAATGAATTGACTAATTTTCAAATATATTGAAATGTATTGAATTTCAATATATATTTAAATATATTTAATTTCTCTTTATCTCTCAGTTATTTCTAGTTTAATTTCATAGTAGGCAGATAACCTATACTGTATAATTTCAAACTTTGAAATTTGTCGAGACTCATTTTAAGTCCCAGAATATAGTCAATCTTTGTACATGTTTTGAATGTGCTCAAATAGAATGTGTCTTCAGAAGCCCTTAGGCGCAGGGTTCTACTAATGTTCATTAGGTCAAGTTTTTAAACTGTGTGGTTCAAATCTCTGTCCTTGCTAATTATTTGATTGCTTGTTCTATCAATTACTGAGATAGATGAGTTAAAAATCTCACAATATGATTGTAAATTTTTCTATTTCCTGTAATAGTTTTATAAATTTTAATTCATATGTTTTCAGGACACATTTTAATTAAGTGCACAGATACTAGATAGGGATATATGTATATTGATCCATCTTTAAATTTATTAGAAATTTTTGAATCTATTTTCACTTTTGGGTAATTCTCAGCCAAAATCTTTTGTAATATTCATTCTCTTTTCTTCTGCGACTTCCATAGTAAGTATGCTAGATCTTCTCATTCTATTTTTAACACCTGCTACTCCTTCTTTTGCATTTCAATCCTTTGTCTCTTTACATCCTTTCTGGGGAGTATTTTGTGGCCTATTTCCCAGTCCTCTGTGTACGTGTACATAATGTGCAGTTTAACCCAGTCAGAGTTCACAATTTCACCTATCTTTTTCTCACTTATAGAATTTCTATTTTGGTTCTTTTAAAAAATGTAGTATATCACTTTCTATAAATTATAATTCCCATATTCAATCTTGTTTTTTATCCTATTGACATTCAAAGTATAGACTCCTTCTTTCTTTCCTTCCTATCTTCCTTCTTTCTTCTTTTCTCTTTCTGGCGTCCTTGTGCCTTTTTTTTTTTCCCCTGTTGTTTCTTGTTTATATAATTTTAGTCTTATGGCATGCTTAGTTCTTTGATTATGTGTTGGACATTTTATTTAAACAACATTTGTAGAAATATTTGAGACCCAGGATGTTGATTCCATCTGAAGGATTTTCATGGTGTCCTGGGCATTATCAATCTAGGATCACTTTAGTCCAATCTCAGGATTTAATATTTTTTTGGACACTCAAATGACTTGAAAATAGTCTCCAGTCTATGCAGGGACTAGTTGAATTTTGTTTCACTCTTATTCCTACGTATAGTTCTTCAAGGTCCTGGCCCAAAAGAGGCAGTGTTTATTCTCCCTTTGGCAGTTCTTTACTCTGACTTTTGTTCCATATTATTATTTTTTTCCATGAGGAAGATTGTCCCTGAGCTAACACCTGTTGCCAATCTTCCTCTTTTTGCATTAGGAAGAGGGGCCCTGAGCTAAGGTCTGTGCCTATCCTCCTCTATTTTGTATATGGGTCGCTGCCACAGCATGGCTTGATGAGTGGTGTAGGTCTGCACCCAGGATCTGAACCCGCGAACCTGGGCCCCCAAAGTGGAGTGCACCAAACTTAACCACTGCACCTGCAGGCCAGCCTCTGTTCCATATTCTTGAGATGCTGTCAAAAATTCTGCACAGCCTTTCAACTGCCTCTTCCAGAACTGCAAATGCCCCTAGTTCAGGGTTGCCATGCTTAGTAAATAAAAATATAGAATTTCTGGTTACATTTCAGATAATATTACAAATATTACAATATTTAATGGAGTATGCCCCATGCAATATTTGGAAGATACTTATACTTCAAAAAAAAAAAAAAAACCGTTTATCTGAAATTCAAATATAACTGGGCATCCTGTGTTTTATGTGATAACTCTATCCAGGTTGACTGGATTATTTATCTGGATTTCCATTTTCACCTAGATCTTAGCCTAGTCTATCCTCACTATTTTGTTAGGTCTTTGACACTTTTAAGAAGACATTTTAAGCAATATTTTGTCCAGCTATTTTAATTGTCTTCAATGAGAGGTTTAGTCCAAATTACCTACTCTACTGTCAGCAGAATCAGAAGGCTAATATCCCATTTTCTAGGTAGATTTAACACAAATATATCAAAGATTACATCAAGAAGCTTTAACAGTTGAAATGATGAACACAATACTTTGTAATTATTTTTCATTTTTATAGTCATATCATTTATTCCTACTCAGTATCTATTATTTATTGCTTTTATGATTTCCTCAATTCAGAACAAATCTTCAAAAAGAACATGCATTCCCTATTTTTCTTTGGATTAAACAATATGCATACTATGTGTGCATATAGGGGGAAGAGTGTGCATGCTACAAAATGACAAAAAACAATATGCATCATTATTTCTAGCAGATCAACTTTCCACAAGTTCTCTGCAATATAAAGCCACCATAAATGGGGCCCAATAGAGTTGATGACTAAATACTCCTTTGAATAAACTGTCATTATCTACCTTTCAGGCATTATTCACAAAGACGAAGATAATGGTGTCCATCATTAGCTATTCCAGATATGAGCTGATAAGGACACAAAAATTGTTATACACCATGTTCAATCTCTGGTCATCAAACACATGAATATACGAAGTACACTTCACAGTGAGGATTTGTTAAAATAATGATAAAGACATAGATTGATGAGTGAATTTTCTGCCACAATAGGGTTTTTGTTTCTCTCAATATGCCATCTGATTGACAGCAACACCTAAGAGAAATAACAGACAGGCCTTAGTTTTTTCTGGCCATTCACATATGAAAGTGTACTGTTGCACCTGGAGTTCCAATATTTATCTCCTTCCTTGGCTTTTAAAATTGTTCTGTTATTCCTTTTCCTGATTATGAATGAAATATTCTCAATCTTTATTCTTTATAAAACATTCAGCTTTAGAATACCCTGATTATCAGATTACGATTTTAAAAATATTTCCTTTGCTTTTTTCCTGTTATCAATTTTAAGCTGGTTTTATTTGATTCATTTACTTCTGGTGATTAAACTCCTGGAGAAATAGCCATTAGCTATAACAGTTGGCTACCAGTTGAGTCTGTTCAAGTATTTCCGGTGTACATATTAAAAATAAAATTATTATGACCTTCCAGGCCAATTGTACTTTTTAACCTTGAGAATGACATTGTCAGAGACACTAAACACCACCAGAGAGCTGAGGATAGAAGGTGTAAAATGAGAAAACAAGCCCTGGGGAACCCTCGGATATGGATAAGCAAATGCCATCATTTGGCTAAGGCTTGGGTCCATTTGGCCAGAGCACTAGGTTTCTGGCCTTGACCTCCCAGGCCCTGCTGTCAGACTTGAAGCCTTCAGTTACGCTTGTAGCAGCTATCTCTCTGCCAATTCCAATCCTTTACAAAAAGCCAAAGCACTTCCACTTTTCTATATGAGTTATGTTCTTAATTTAACTGTCTTTCTTTCCTACTCTTGCCAGGATTTTGTTCATATTATAATTTTCTTTTGTGGAAAGGGAAGAAATAACTGCTTTACTGCTTAAAGAGGCATATTAGGTATTGAAAATCTTGGACACTTTTCCAAAATTCACTAGTAGCCTACAGAATTCTGGGTGAACAATTTAGCCAATAGTTCCACCTTATGATAATAATTAGGTATCATATACTGTATACATTTCTACATGGAAATAAAGACTAAAATTCACTGATCTTGCTAGCCTCTACTTTTTTCTCTTTTACATTCCACATATACATGTGTGTGTGTGTGTGTGTATGTATGGATGTGAGTGTGGGTCCATACACACATGTGCATGCACTGTGCTTTGTCTTGTTATTCCATTAATGAATAAATATGGATAAATATTTAAAATATCTGACAACTTCATCAAGGTTTATGGTAAACCTGACAGAAAGAGTCTGCAAAAGAATTTAAACTGCTGTGGGGAAAGTTACTGGTCATGACTGCAACTTCTTTGAGGGTCAAGAAAATTTCTTACTCAATTTTACATCCACAGTTTTAATTAATATCTGTTCAAATATCACTAAAAAATCTATCTCAGTGTCTCCTCTGAACTCTAGATCCATATCCAATGTCTTCTTGATATTCCTACTTAAATTTTAGGAAAGCCACTCAAAAACAACATGGTCTTCATCCTCCACATGTGTTTTTCTTTCTGTGTTCCATACATCAGTAAATGACACCATTCTCTACCATTTATGCAAGGCAAAACTGAAGATTCATCTTTGACACCTCTTTTTCCTTCAGACTTCTATATTCAGCCCAAATGTCTCTCAAGTCTATCTTCAGTTTTACGTTTATACCTGAACCTCCCTACAAACATCTATTATTACCTATTCAAATAGCCTCCTTCTAACGATTTTCCTTGTGTTGATTCTGGTCCCTCTCTAATCTATTCTCTACTCTACAGCCACGCTGATACTTTCAGCACGTCTGGTCTTCTCTCCTTTCTTAAGAACTCTTCATTGGCTTTTTCTGGTTCTTAAAATAAAGACAAAAATCCTTGAATTGGCCTACAAGGCCACGCATGATCTGGTTCTTACCTACCCCTCAAACACTATCCTATACCTTTTTCTTCAACAAGGGGCAATTTGCCTCCTCCCGGGGGACATTTACCAATGTCTAGAAAGATATTTTTATTGTAATGACTGGAGTGGGGGATTCACTACTGGTATCTAGGAAATAGAGGCCAGGGATACTGCTCAATATCCTACAATGTACAGGACAGCCTCTTGCTAAATAAATAAATACATAAATAAAAGGTCCATAATGTCTATGACGGTTATGGTGATGCACTATTTAGATTCTCTTGCAAAGAAAGACTTGTTGGTAATGCTTATTAAATAGATTCATCTGTCCATTCTGCCAGGGATTGATTGCCTCAGCTGAAGAGTACCTCATCACAGGGGATGGCACCCTTCCCAGAACAGCCTGCATCCAGTGCCTGATGGAAGTAGGGGTTTCAAGATCTGGCCATCTCAGCCTAAAGTATCCTCTGGTGGGCCATTTAAACTCTATAGTTCCCATAGGGTCTGCTTGGCTTCTCCTTCTGCCCAGTTCTGCTTCTTTCCCATTCCCTTGCCTGGGTGTTAATCCCAAGCACTCTTATCCTACACTCTAATCAGCATCTCAGATTCTGCGTTTCAGAGAACTCAGTCTGCTATGTTGACTTTCTTTTAGTTTCTTGTGTTACCATGTACCCCCATCTCAGGTCTTGGGACCCTTACACATACTCATCTCTCTGTATGAAATGCTCTTTCCTCATTTACCTGGTTAACACATACTTATTCTTCAGAGCACAGTTTAAATCATAAGGATCCCCTATTACTCTCCCTGACTAGATCAAAATCCCTCCCCGCTCAGCTTTTAAGCTTTTATAACACCATGTAGCCCTTCATTTTTAGTACTTCTCTTATCCAATTTTACTTTCATTGGAATAATATTTGGATAATGTCTGTTTCCACTTCTACATTGTAATCTCTTATTTTGTTCACCACTGTTTCACAATGCCTTACCCAGTGCCTGACCCATAGCAGGCACAAAATACAGATTTGTAGGAAGAAGAGAGAGGGGGAGGGGTTTTATGACTCAAATAGAGACTTCTCAGAAAAGTTTGAGAAAAAAAAAGCCATAACATGTTTTTTACCTATTTAAAAGTTTAAACTCAACAAATGGGAATTATTCCCTAATATTTCCACTTTTTACTAAACAGATCATAATGAAAACTCCCTCCTTGTGTTCCATCTTCTAAGCAAAACATGATGGAGAATTTTAGGTTTTAGAGTCAGATTGCTCTGTTTTTCAACTTTGAAATGGAGGCTTGAGCAAATTTCCTAACTTTTTCAGCTTCAGTTTTCTTATTTATAAAACAATAACCTACCTCATGTAACTATTGTCATTTGAATTGCCCGCAAAATACTTAACACATAATCAATGTACAATAAGTAGTTTTCTAACTATTGTTATGCTAACCCCCAAACTAAAAAAATAAGAGTTTTTCCTCCATATTTTTGCAAAGCATGGTTATCACAGAAGGTGTTGTAGCACTTGGATAGGGAGTGCTACACTTCCACTGCTATAGTATTATCATGACTTTTTGCACTTTATTCTTTTGAAATCTATAGCCACATATCCTAGGCTATTCATAAAGCTAAATCTATATCATTTATAAATTCATTATTTCAATAAGACCATTATGTGCTCAGTCATGATCTATCATGGGATGACTCTTTAAAAAGATATTTAAACTCAAGAAGTGAAAAAAATGCCATAAAGACGTCATTATAAATTAAACATTAACAAGTTATAAAATAAAAAGTTTTATAGGATTTTTATCTAACCAAGGGAGTTAGAATCCTGAAATCTATCAATGTTCCTCTTCAATTTTTAAATTCCTTCTTTTCTTTTAACATAATGTATGAATGGACTAAGAGAGCAAGAGAGGTCCATGCATACTAGAAATGCTATATTAGTGTATGTATGTTATATCTGACAATTATTATTAAATACTTACGATGTGCTAGGCATTGTACCCAATACTTTACACATATTATCTTAATTAGCCATCATGGAAAAGACCCATTATAGGAGAATATTTTTTACCACATTTTACTCAGATACATAACTAAACACGCCCAGTGTCACTTGGCTAGCGCATAGTAGAACCGAGTTTTCAAACTCAGACTTTTTAAATCATAAGCACATTTTTAAAATTTCTTCTATGTAATATGACTAGCCATAGGAGGAAAAATGTCTCTCCATCAAAGCAAAGATCTGATGGAGAATTAGAATAGATTTTCATAGCATCTTCTTTTATAGGATAAACAAAGCAAAATGGACCAAAGGCCACCCTTATCTTCAAAGGGAGATGGAATATGGCTTAATAATAGGAGGAAAATGTAATGTAAAACTTCCTTCTTTATGAATTGGCTGGAAGAGAAAGCTTAACCAGAGTCAAAAAAGAGTGTCTTATTATGTAAAGATAGAACCAGAGTTGGGTGAGATTCTGCATAATACAAGAAGAGATAAAGGGAGAAGTCTGAGTAGAGGAAACCTCCAAAACAGGAAGCAAGGAGATTTTGTTGGCCTGGATAAAGGGACTAAAAAGAAACAAACAAAAATGCTGCAGGGCTTTGAAAATTTTACTTAAAGGGGACTTTTGAGAAATTTTCAGTGCTTGGGTGGTGGTAGGATTTATGAATAGGTATTTTTCACAACCAATTTTTAGTTGTTTGCATTATTCTATATTTCATATATTCCTATATGGTTTGCATTACTCTATATTGCCTAAAACCTTTAGTCAAATTGGCAATATACATTGTGAGTTTGGTTTAGGGGAGAAAGGAAAATCAAAGGCAAGAATTTGAGTACCACATGTGGGGTGGGTCAGAGCAGAGGGAAAAGAACAGAGGTGGGAGATAAGATCTAAGTGTGAGCAAGAGTTCAGTGAACAGAACCTGAAAACCATCTATAGATTCAATGCAGTCCCTATCATAATATCAATGGCATTTTTCACAGAAAGAGAAAAAATAGTCCTAAAATTGGTATGGAACCAGAATAGACCCCAAATAACCAAGACAATCTGGAGAAAGAAGAACAAAGTTGGAAGCTTCATGCTCCCTGATTTCAAAATATATTACAAAGCTACAGTAATCAAAACAGTATGGAACTGGCATAAAAATGACACACAGACCAATGGAACAGAATACAGAGCCAAGAAACAAACTCATGCATATACAGTTAACTAATACTTGACATGGAAGCCAATACTATTCATTAGGGAGAAGACAGTCTCTTTAATAAATGGTGTTGGAAAAACTGGCTAACCACATGCAAAAGATTGAAATTGGACCCTATCTTACATAACTCAAAAAATTTAACTCAAAATGGATTAAAGACTTAGACATAAGACCTCAAACTGTAAAACTCCTAAAAGAAAACATAGAGTAGAGCTCCATGACATTGGTTTTGGCAATGATTTTTTTGGACATGACCCCAAAAGCACAAGCAACAAAAGCAAAAATCAATAAGCCACACTACATCAAACTGAAGCTTCTGCACAGTAAAAAGACAATCGAAATGAAAAGGCAACCTAGAGAATGGGAGAAAATATTTGCAAACCATATATCTGATAATATATTAATATCCAAAATATATAAAGTATTCATACATCTCAATAGCAAAAAATATATATATATATCAGTTGAAACTGGGCAGAGGATCTGAATAAACATTTTCCCAAAGAAGACATACAGACGGCCAACAGATACATGAAAAAGTGCTCAGTATCACTAATCTTCAGGAAAATGCAAATCAAAACCACAATGACATATCATCTCTCACCTGTTAGAATGGCT
Organism: Tapirus indicus; assembly: GCA_031878705.1. Classification (NCBI taxonomy): domain Eukaryota; kingdom Metazoa; phylum Chordata; class Mammalia; order Perissodactyla; family Tapiridae; genus Tapirus; species Tapirus indicus. Next base: position 54,714,479 of record CM062921.1, read on the forward strand.
ATTATCGAAAAGACAAGAGATGATAAATGTTGGTGAGGACGTGGAGACAGGGAACCCTTGTGCACTGTTTGTGGGAATGTAAATTGGTGCAGCCACTATGGAAAACAGTATGGAGGTTCCTCAAAAAGTTAAAAAGAGAACTACTATATGGTCCAGCAATCTCATTTCTGGGTATTCATCTGAAGAAGATGAAATAACTATCTCAAAGAGATATCTGCTCTCCCATGTTCATTGTAGCATTATTCACAATAGCCAAGACATGGACACAACCTAAATGTCCATGGACAGATGGATGGATAAAGAAAATGTGAGATATATATATATAGATATAGATATATAGATATGTTATGGAATGTCATTCAGCCATAAAAAGAAGGAAATCCTGCCATTTGTGACAACATGGATGGACCTTGAGGGCATTAAGCTAAGTGAGATAAGTCAGAGAGAGAAGGAAAAATGCTACATGATCTCACTTATTTGTGAAATCTGAAAACATTGAACTCATAGAAACAGAGAGTGGAATGGTGGTTTCCAGGGGCTAAAGGATAGGGGAAATGGGGAGATGTTGGTCAAAGGGTACAAACTTTCACTTATAGGGTGAATAAGTTCCAAGAATCTAAGGTACAGTATGGTGACTACAGTTAACAATATTGTATTGCATGCTTGAAAGCTGCTATGAGAGTAGAGTTTTAATGTTCTCACCACCACCATATCACCATCTCAACTCTGCTAAAAGTTCAGAGTTGCTGTCATACATAAGGTAATTCACAAATTGCATTCATACACACTGTTTTTAATTCTTACTACAATTTTATAATGTAGATATTATTATCCTCATTATAAAGAGAGGAAACTGAGCTGGGATAAGTTTAAACAACTGGTTTAACCTTTGGATATGAAGTTCACTCAGGTAAGTAGATAGCCCAGCTGGGATTTCTAACTCCAAATCCAGGGTAACTTTCCCCACACCATATTTTCACCTCCTTAAGAAGTAATTAAGTCCTCTTTATCCCTTACCCTTCTGAGAGTCCATAATACAATCATACGAAGAAAATTTTAAAGGATTACTATCAAAAGCACATCAAATTATACTACACTCAATTACTTCACAATATTTAAGACTACATTAAATAATATCAGGTATATAATAACCCTGACTGGTGGCTGGAACATGGTAGAAGCTTAGTCTTACTTGTGTCGTCATTGCATTATGTGAATATTTACTGAATGGAGATCATTTTAGGCTATCTCTTTTAGTTTGCTGATTATAAAATATTTTAGCTATAATTATTATTTTATCAAAAATGATACTTTTAAGTATAAAAAATATTTTATTATTCTAAGATTTCAAAGTATTTCACTGAAAATATCTTTACACCATTTGATCAATAAACTCATCTTTCATACTCGGTCACTTTTTGGTGTGGTTCCAACATAGCATAACTCCTATCAATAAGGATTTTTACGCATGTCTCAGAAATTAAAATAACTCTTCTTGAAAATAGGTAATGTGAGCTTGATCTATCCATATATATACATGTTTTAAGGGAGGATGGCTCCATGAATACATCATCACTTGCTTTCTCTTTTGATGTGCTGGTGCAGAACTGTCACTGCAATGTAACACAGCAAGTGAACTTAGAGCACTCAACCTCCCTTTGTGTTCAGTAAATTATAGGAGATGTATAATTGCAAAGTTCATAATTACATTAAATAACACAGTATCGAATAACTACCACTCTTTTCTTCCAAATCTCTATCATTAATAAACATCCCAGCCCTCTACATCAGCCATAAATGCATTAGGCAGCACAGCTGTTTTAGACAAGAGCACAGTTTTACAAACACGGAGGAGCAAATCAAATTAAATAACCACATCTCCTTTATTTTGCAAATTACAGAAGAATTAAAAGTAATTTTTCTTACCAAAGATTTATTTTTCTCTATGAATACAGGCATTCCAAATTCTGATTTGGTTTTCTGTGCTGAAAGTATGCTGTCATTTTGCAATTCATTTAAAAAGATGAAGAAAGAAAAACTGTTGCGTTTCAGAAAACAAAGATTTTGTAAAGAACTAATTGCATAATAACTTTGCTAGTTGTTGTTTTGTACTCTCCCTCATAGGAAGAACTGATGCCATTTTACCCATACATATAATGAGGGCCCCGGCTATCATCTCCCTGTCTTGAGAGACTTTGTCAAAAGTTGTCTGCTGCAGTCAAGCTTCCAGAGCTGCAAGGCTTGCACTGGCTCAGAGTTAAATGGTGAAAAAAGTCTTTACCGCTGTGTCTGTGGCATACCACAGGCAAGGCCTCTAGCCAGAGTCTATAACCAGCAGGTGCACAATGGCCAGACTACAGGAAAAGGCCTCAATGTCATCCAGGAGCCAGCTAGGCTGTGGCCTCCATGGCTACACTTCCCCATTCCCACTCACGTGCCTTCTTCATTCAGAATCCAATTCTCTTCCCTGTACCCTCTCCAAGACCCTCTGGAAGTGGAAAGCGATGATACTCTTAGGGTGTGACTGTCCCACTGCTCAACCGTGTACTAGCTGGCAAATGAAGAGTGCTAGGTCAACATTTGTTAGGTGAGTCAATGAATGTGTGTCATGATGTGAATGCTGAAATCTTCTCTTCCTGATTTTTCAGAGGCCTGTAAACCTTAGAACCTCTCTTTCTCAGTAACCTGCCCATGAACTCATCTCCTGACAAGTTGCCTAAAGTGCTGATGTGACAAAGGATATAAGAGGAGAGGGAGGGATAGGAAGGAGAGCTATCATTATAATAATGAACTTACATTGTTTGAGCTAGGTAGTTAATATACGATATTTATTTAATTCTTACAATGAATGAGCAAGGGAAGTATTGCATTTCATTTTTTCAGGTGAGAGAAATGAGTTGCTCTTAAGTGAAAACACTTGCTCAAATAATAAAGTGAATAAAAGTTAGGAATAGCATTAGAACCCATGTATCTTTGGCTATTTCCGTGGGGCAGCTCTGCCTCTTCTATACATATTTGAGAATCAAATACATCCTACCTTCTTTCTTTTTGGGAAAATGCACTCCAAGTTTTAAACTACTGAGTAGTAAAATAATAATTGAAATATTTCACTTCTTTATAATGGGAACTTCTTGCAATGGCATTGTAGAAAAATAAAGAGACAATCTGTAAATACTTATTATATGAAGCCAATAAAATTGACAGCACTTATAAAACAATTACTCCACCAATTTGCTAGATCCTACTTGATCCAATGGATACACTAAGTTCTTACTGTTCTGAGCACCATTTTAGGTTCTGGGAATACAAAAGATACAAGAGGTAGAGAGAGAAATACAGTCAAATGTGTGTGTAACAATGAGATAGATGCCAAACAAAAACTAATCCAAATAAAATGATGTAAGTGCTGAGAGACGAGAGCTAGTCATTCTTCTAGGCTATGAGGTTCAAGCATAGGGGCCATAAGCAATGTTAGGAAAGATTGTCCTTAGAAGTAGTATTTGAGTTGAATCTTGAATGATTAACACTCCATAAAGCAAAAGAAAAAGGGAGCTTAATTAAACAGAAAGCTTTACCAAATACCTGATGAAGTAGGGAAAGCCTGGGGCAAAGGCCCAGGGAAACTTGCAGCAGGTGGAAGGACGGCAGGTTACCGGTTGCAGATAGCATGGGGCCTCACCTGAAGTCACTACAATTCATTCTCCAGATCTCTGCTTCAGCACAGAAACTCAGGAAACTCTTTCTGAGCCCCAGGACTAGATCAGGTCCCTCAGGTATATGCTTTCCTAGCTCTGAGCTCCTTCCTCTCACAGCACTGATCTTTGCTTGCAAATAAACATTTGTATAATTTGATTATATGCTCCCTCCCCCAGTGGACAGTAAACATTATGAGAAGAGGAACCTTGTCTGGTATTGTTCTTCATTTTATCCCCAGCACAGTAGCTAGCAGATAAGCAGGCATTTGAAAGGAAAAAAAAGGAAAAGTCAAATAAATAAATGTTGAAAGGAATCACAAAGATGAGACAAGTAGGTAGGGGCCAGAATGACAAGGGGTTAATGGACACTGTCCTGTGGACAATGGGAACCACTGAATTTTATTTCTTTATTTTCAACAGGAGGAGAACACGGTCAGGGCTGTTTTAAAGGTTAAATTTTGTGGCAATGTAGAGGACCAGTTGCTGAGAGCAGAGCCTGGGGGCAAGAAGATCAGATGAACAAATGTTTCCATATTCTCTCTAAGAGATAATGAGTTCAAAAACTAGAACAGCAATTGGAATTGGAGAAAAGAAGGACAAGAGTGATCTATATTCAAATCATTACGACTTGGTGATTGATCAAGGAGTGGCAAAGGGAGGAGTCAGTGATGATCATCACTAGTATCCTAGATCATGTCAGTGAATACAAAACTGCTTGAAATTTAATGAAAAGGACCAGTTATTTTCAACAGGAACATTTTGAAGATAAATGTGTGCTCAGATTCATAGGCATCTTAGCTTACAGAGTTAAAATCATCATATCTTAAATATTCAAACAATTCGAAATCAAATCCAAAAACAATTCTCAAGAATTGAGTGAGATTATTTATTTTATTTTGAGGTTGCATGAAAAATGTTTTTGAATAGGTAATACATGACAAAACTACTATAGCAGAACAAAGTGTATACAGTAAATAGTGAGTCTCTAGCTCACTCATATCTCTTAGTCCCCTATATGCTCTACCCAGAGGCAACCCCTCTTATCAGTTTCCTGTGAATCTTGAGTGGAATATTATGAATCATCCAAAAAAGTCAAAAGAGAAACTAAAGTGAATTTCTTTCCAAAACAGTGATTTGAAGTATATTACTGGAGATTGTTAGTGAAAACGGATATTAACAGATAACTTGAAACTACAAATACAACATGGATTTCTGCTTTACCTCTCTTCTCAATCTGAAAATAAATAAATTAATTAAGTAAATGCCTAGGTAACTTTTTGAGCCTAAGGTTCACTTTTCAATATCACTCAGTGCTATGTTGAATCATGCAAAGGGAACTCACTGACAGGTGAGGGACACAAACAAGGATTCCTATAAATAAAGTAGACAGCGTGGAGTCCTGTGGAGGAACACAGAAGAGATGATGTTACTGTATGTTACATATTCTCCAGAAACCAAGAGCTCCCATGGTCTATTCTCCATTACCTGACATGAGAGTGAAAGAACACCCTGAATGAAAGGGAATTTCAAGAACAGTGCCTGAAAACAATTGCAATGATGTTGCAGGTGAGACAGCATTTCCCTTAATGGCAAAAAGTATCTACTTTATATAAAATTTATCATCCTGGCATTATACTGAGATTGTTTACCCACATCCTTCTTTTAGGTCATTGCCACTCGACCATATTCCATTTTGCTATCCTCGTCTTTGAGCTGGCTTCTATCCATCCCAGTTGATCATTCATGTTTTCGGCTCAGAGACTCAGGGTCCCACTACAGCAGTTCTCCAGGTTACAACAGTAAAATCTTCATTTGCTCTGCTGATCAAACAATCTGGGCCCTGAAAATGTTGTAACCAACACAGCACCATCCACTGAAATAAGCACATTAAAATATAAGGATTCTTCAAACATTCATACTTCCCATCTACAGTAGTCACTGTGGTTTTACTTTCATTCGCCTCTCTGTTTTCCTTCACCTTGGAATGAGGTAATCAAGGAGAAGCAATGATAGGGCCCAATGAAAGAGCCAATAAGTCTTAGTCAGAAAAGTGATGATTCACAAAACATTCTTTCCAAACAGAAGTGGGGCAGAGACCTAAAAACTCATCTTTCATATCCAAAGTGGTGCCTAAGTGAAGTAGTAGCTGAGAGTGCTTCACTTAAAACCAGTCAGAGACTAACCTGATTGTAGATAGAATCCTTTCAAAAGAACTGACAGGGACTGTATCTCTATTTTGATAATGTTTTTATGCAAAAGGAGAAAACACTAGAGAAATATCCAAATAAGGTAATTTCAATGTGTGAACTATGTCCCCTGACTTCACGGACAACATTACCAAGCACTGACATCAATTCCACTAGGGTTGCTTTTTTCACCCCCCTGGAAGTGATTGAAAAATTTATTAATGACATATCATAGGGTTGGCCATCTCTACATCTTGAGTTGCATACAGAACATAGAAGTTTTAGAGCTTGGAATCTGGTTCAACTGCCCTTCGTTGCACAGTTGAGGAAATTGCAGTCCAGGAGCGGTAAGGGATTTGCCTGAGGTCATGCAAATTTGCTGCTAGGAAGCAATAAAACCAGAGCTTAAAGTCAGCAATGCTGGCTGCAGCCCTGGCCTCTTTTGCACTCTTCTACCTGTATCAATCAGACACGATAGGAACAGATGGAACACTCAGAAATGGTGACTAAAGGGAGACTGATGACAGAACAATTTACAGACATGGGCAGAGGTAAGGGAAATTAACATGGGAGGTGAGTCCACCAGGGCTAGCATTAGAGGAAGGCTTTGCTTCCTATCTCTACCACTTGAACGAATAAAGAGGGAAGAGAGGTTACCGAAACCCAGAAAGAAGTATACCTATAGCCCCAGGGCCTTGGAAAGGAACATAGCCTCTGATAAATTGTGGCTCTGTCAGGAGGAAGCTAGGGAACAAAACCCAGACCTCATTTTTCTCCTATCCTCCAATCTCCTACTAGTGCTTCCCATTGATCTTGCCCAATCAGAGGCCAGAAGGCAGAGGAGCCCCACTGATGTTTTCCTAGGTGAACAGGAGAGGGGAGAGAATGCAGAGAGGCAAATAGAGAATATTCAGTAGAAGACTTCTTAGCCGTACCAGCCTTTTGCTTTTCACTTTTGTCTTCCTTACTAACCCATACTTTCTTTCGCTGAGACAAAAATTATGAAGGTTAATGAATAATGATGGCTCATGTAAAAATATCATCATCTTCCATGATGAACTTTATCTACAATTTACTCAAATGCAGTAGAAGTCTGTAGATGGAGTATAATAAGCAACAGGCATACTTTGCAATATTTAAAAATAATTAATCTCAGAAGTGATCATCTCAGTACTATGACTCATTAGCCAGAATAAAGCACAGTAATAATATGTTTTGTGCACAGAACAATTTTAATTAATAAGCAGGACATATTTATTCAAAAATTATAATAAGATATCATTATTCTCAGAACATGAACTTTGATGGTAGCTGTTAGCATCCTGTTGAGTTCCAGAGAATGAACTTGGGGATATTAAAGATGATTGCTTAGAGACCTCAAACATACCAGCCTTGTGCAGTCAGCTGTTATCTGCACTGACAATTGTTTATGGCTGTGAACTACCCATGCCTGATGGGATGTCCAAAAGTACTTCAGTAAGATATTATGAGCAATATCAGATGTGGGCGGTGTAAAAGTCATTTCAGTAATAAAATAGAGTTCAAAGAGTTGACTCAATGTAGAGGTATTACCAATAAAATAATATAGGTAGATCTCTAAAAAAGATGTGTCCTTTCTTTTTAAGGGCAATGCTATAAAAGGAGAGGTGAGGATAGGAAAGTTGTCTGCAACCTCTGAGACACTCAACCTTTCTTTGGTTTAGCACAAATCCACACAAGTATTAAGAGTGACTCTAATCTCTTGCCCTTCCAAAATGGGGTGCCAGGGGATCACCCTGTTCTAGACGGGAAAGATGATACAAAAGCGGTCTGACTTGAGGCTGGACCGTTTTAGACTTTCTGACTTTAAACTGGACCCTTTTGACTTTAGTTAGAAGGTTTAATTCTGTGTGGGTTCAGTGTACCTTCCCATTACCACCGAGACCTAGATCCTGGAGAAAATCCAGGATCGCCTTAAACTAAGTTTTCTTATACCTTAAAAGTTTTCATAAAACTTCTTGTAAGTTTTTCTAAATATGGATTTAAGAAGGCCAAACACATCAGAATAGACTACCTAACTTGACTTTTAAAACCTACCTGAATTATAGACAAGATTTTATGTTATCTGATGAAAATATTTTCTAAACCACATGAGCTAGTGAAATATATCTTTATCCTATAAGAGAAGAAAGAATCAATAGTTTCCTAGCTGACCCAAGTGCCTTGAGCAAAGTGTCTGTGAGCATACATTTTTAATTTCCTCCAATGAAAACAATTTTGAGTGAGGGGCTCTCAAAAAGGTGTCCTGATAATCTCCTAATAAAACAAGAGATAAAATTTCTCCAAATTCTGAGATTCCCTTAGCTTTTGGTATATGTTCCCAATTGATCTAGCTCTAAAAGAAACATTATTTAAGCAAGATAATAATCAAAGTGATTAAGAATCTTAAAAATGACTTCAGAGCATATACTAAGGCTTGGCTGATAAATATTTATTCTCTTTCCATTACTTTCAGAGTCAGAAATAATTTCTCCATATTTTGAGTTTTATCAAAACATTTGCTCTGGAACTTTCTGATGTGTTGTCATGTTCTACCTTTAATATAGTTGTATGGGTAGGTGTCTTATCACACCTGCTAGACCATAAGAAGTGACCCTGAATCAGTCCCCTCATTCCTTTCTGGAGATAAACTATCACCAAAGGCATTACAACTATCCGCCTTGCATATCAAACTAAACATATGCTTTCATATAAATTATCTCTTTTGGTCTATGTAATAACCCTGCGAGGAAAACAGGGCAGCAATTATTGCCCCCATTTCATGGATGAGGAAACAGCCTTCCGAGAGTTAAAGTGGCTTACTCAAAGTCGCATGACTGAGCAGTTATGAATCTCTGACTCATAATTAGGCCCAGTTCAGGAAACACATATTTACTGAGTGCTTTAAAATCACAACCCTAAGTCCTTTGGGTATAAGGTAGGGTACAGATGGTAGACTAACAGATAAAAAGAACGCTAACAATTACACAGTACTTATCATCGGAGAGGCCCTTTTATAAGAACTTTATAGAGTTATTTCAGTTAATTCCATAACAAGCCCATGGGGTAGTACTACTGCCATTGTCATGTTATAGATGAGGAAGATGAGTAGATGATTAACTTGTACAGGATCACAGAGGCAATTTCAACTTCAGAGTCCATGTTCTTAACCATTATACATACTGCCTCTAGAGATTTCAAATTGTGTAGACAACTTTTCATTGCACTACAATGGCCTCCCATGGCAGAGTATAAATAAAAAATTAATATGAGCCTAGTAAACACACACAGAGGCATACAGATAGACATCTATCTCTATATGTGCATACATCTTATACTAAGGGACTTGAGTATGACTGATGATCTCACTGTGCATGTCTATCACTCCATTTAAGCCAGGATTCAAAAAAAAAAAACTTAGATGAGTGAGATATTCTAAGCCTGAACTTTAACTGGGGAGGAAAAAAGAAAAAGAAAGAAAAACTTCCTGGATTGGAGATATACCTTTCCATATTTAACTTTTAAAATCTTCCTCAGAATATCCTTGTATTTAAAAGAATCCATCAGACTTTGCAAAGAGAGAAGAGAAAATAGACTTGAGGAAGATGTTCCCTTCTGTGTGACTCAGGAGACATGCTTCTTCTGTGCAATGCTTAACCATCATCTGCCAAAGATGTGTGTGCAAATATCAGTCTTGCAAACAGACAATGTTTGCACTACATTGAGGCCAACTTGCCATCTGGTTATCAGATGTTTGGAGTCCAAATTGTACAGTTTCCCATGTGTTTCCTCTAATGACAAATGGAATGATGGGGCTTTAGCAACAAGTATCCATGCTCTGGACTGATACCACATCCTTATGTAGAGTAATAGGAGCAGTGCATATAAAGGAAATGGCTTATGTTTTACATTGGTTAAAGAAAAGAAGGAATTCTTTTCTATGGTTCAAGTTCACATGAAATATAAACCTCTTAGTTCAGAATGTGATGTATTTTTCTCAAAATTTAGACAATTTACTAATGTTCTATGCAACTGTATTTTAGTGTTAGGTCTAGCAGAGTGCATCGACTAAAAATGCAATCACGGTAAAAAATTCTAATGATATGCACTATTTCTAAATAAGCAAATGCCAAAAGCACAGTCCCAGCATAATACGGATGATGTGATTGACTACTAGCGTTGCTCACAGCCCACAGCTTCAGGTAAGCATCTGTCTCCTACCATTAACGAGAAAAGAGACAGCATTTTCTGTTTAAAATTAATAACTGTAACACTCCAGGATTATAGGAAAATTTCTAAATGTTTCACACAAAGTGCTTCAAAAATTTTTACTGAAGTTCAACAAAATCATTATATAACAAATACATATGAGAAATTCTTCTTTGTGGCTTATTCTACTAAATCGCCTATTCATGTCTTACCTACCCAGAATCTACAATTTTCAGCAAGATGAATGTTAGCAGAAATAAAAATATCCTTTCTATTTTAATACCTCCTACTCTCGATTTGAAGAAAAACCAGTTTAGTCATTTAATATCTTAGAATTTTCCTGGGCCAGCCCTGATAGCCTAGTGGTTAAAGTTCAGCAAACTCTGCTTCAGTGGCCTGAGTTCGGTTTCTGGGCCCAGAACACCACCACTGGTCCATCAGTAGCCATGCTGTGGCAGCGGCTCACATAGAAGAACTAGAAAGACTTACGACTAGAATATACAACTGTGTACTGGGGCTTTGGTGAGGGGAAAAAAAAGAGGAAGATTGGGAACAGATGTTCGCTCAGGGTGAATCTTTCCCAGCACAAAAAAAAAAGAAAGAGAGTTTTCCTTACTTACAATGGCTTAGGTATTAATTATATTCTTTTATGTAATGAAAACTATTTTTTTTAGTACTAGGAGACACCATTAATTTATAATTCAGGTTACACCTTTTTGGATGACTTTGGGCACTGGATCACCATCAGCAATAGCAACAGAATAACATCATTCTTTGAAGAACTGTAATAGTAATGTACTTTACCTTTATAAATAGTACAATGCTTAATATGCTCTTAAACATAATAGAAATTAATGACATTTCAGGAATTTCTAAATTTGGAGAGGTTACCAAGATTATCTATCCCTCTTTTCAAATAACAACAGCTTCCTCAAAAAACTATCATGTCTGCTTTCAAGATTGTGCAGATAGTTGAACACAGATGAACCTAGTACCCATATATCCATTTTAATTATCTTTCCTGCTGCTGTTCTACTAAGAGAAATTTAACTCAGAAATGTCCCCATAGCATGGTGATAATCCAGGGTGCAGTGGGGCAGGGTAGAAAGGAAGAAAAAAGAAAAGGATAAACAATGACAATGAATGATACAGTCAAGAGGAAAGTGAAAATGTAGTCACTACTATGTTTTAGTCAATGATCATTGAAAAATTCAGTAAGATATGGAATAAGAGCAAAGTTTCTGTTATGTTTTTGTAAAGAAAGAATAGCCCACTGAAATATTGGAGGGAAATGAGTCAAAAGTACCAGTGAAATAAAATAAGTAAAAATAAAAAAGAAGAAACCAGAAGAGGGAAAAAAAGAGGAAATATATTTCTTCCTACATCTGAATAATATTTTTTCAGTTTATGAAGTGTAAATCAGAGATCTACTATCCAAAAATATTTCCCAGTTCTTCTGAAGAGAAAACCTAAACCAGAGGGTTGAAAAGGGGTCTAAACCAAGTCAATTTTCCTCCTAGCATGTTACTACCTCAAGTAATCAAATTGTGACCTCTGAGTATTAGGCAAAGTATAAGACACTTAAGAAGTACCACTTTCCATCATTACTTTGAGTTTTCTGCAAATACAGCAGTTTTTCATTATGATTTTTCCCTCTAGAAACAGAGATGCAGCTGATGGATTCAAGGATGCCCATGCCATAGTCTATGCTCAAGAGAGAAATCTTAGTCTGCATTTAGACCCAAAAAGAGCCTAAAACTAACCACATCCATTCCTTTAATGTTGACTCTATTGCATGGGTTGGATGTCCCAGGAAGGCATTGATTACGTGTTATTTCAATTCAAGAAACTAGAAAACATGACAAACTAGTTTCCAGAACAAATAATCACAATCCTGATTTTACACAAGAAGACTGGAATCTCCTGTGGCTGTATCAATCATTTGAAAGCTGCAGTCATGACTGAGTCACAAATTGAATATCAGCATAATTAACCAAAATCTGATTGTAAGCCCATGCACTGTCCTAGCCAGTATCTCTTTTTTCTGAGGAGAGAGGACTGGGGAGGTGGAAGAGAGGAGGAAGGGAGGAGAAAAGGTGAACTAAATTCTATTAGAGTCTTACACCAATCCTGTGAGGTAAATATTACTACCCCTTTCTTTATGAAAATATGAGGCTGAGAAAAATTAAGCTACTTGTGCCAAGACCACAGAGGTAAGAAATACTAAGGCAGGCATTCATCCCAGGTCTGTGTGCCCTTGAAGTCCACTTCATAGCTTCACAGCTGAAAATTCTGCTCAGAAGATTTAAAATTAAGTTATTAGTAATAACAGGCAAGAATTCCTGTGTCCTTGACACTGTGCAAAGTTATTTCCCCAAACTGAAAATAATAATAGCTGCACTTGATTGAGCATTCACTATTTAGATCATTTCAATTAGTCTTGACAATGCTGGTCAAGGGAGTATTATTATCCTCATTTTGAACATGAGACTTAGAGAGGTAAAATAACTAGCTCCACATCCTACGGCTGGAAAGAGGCAGAGGTAGAGCTCACATCTGCTCTCTCTGAAATTCAAAGCTTGTGCCCTTCCCCACCATTCCATTCCGCCTCTCCTCCACACGTTCCCATAACAACCCTTTGAGTTCAGCAGGTAGGAATTACTTCTGTTTTCAATGAGGAAATAGGTTCAGAGAGAATGCTACTTGCTAACGTCATATAACTAGTATATGGGCAGGCAGGGATTAGAACCCAGGTCAACTGGACTTCTGAGCCTCTTGTCACTATACCCTGTGGACAACAGGAGTGAAAGAGAATGAAAAATGTGTGCCCCTCAAAGCAACAGATCTGTGCTTTAAAACCTGCCATCACAGCTGTGGGATCAAATGCTCTGGAGCCTTGAACCAGGCTGAATACACAGCCTGAAAATATCCTTGTGTGTTTGGTTGCTGAGTTCAGCTGGATACTCACCCATTAGGAGATGCTAGGCTCCAGTGGACATAATGGCAAAGGAATTCCATTAGAAAAGGCAGAGAGGTGTGGGAGGAAGCCCAGCACAAAACAGTGTGTGTGCTGATGAAAGAAATCACTCCCACTTTGCCCGCAGATGGGAGCATTGATGAAGGTCTCTTGTACAATCTAGTGCTAGTGGGTCTCAGTCTCTAGTGTGGATGAGAATCATCTGGGAGCTTGTTAACAATACAGTTTTAGCGCCAATTCATCTGAGATTCTAATCTAGTAAGTCTAAGGTGATGTGAAGGAATCTGCATTTTACAGACATTCCAGCTGATTCTGATGTGAATGGGCTGTGGACTTCATTTTGAGGATCGTGATCGAGTGGTTGAGGGAGTCTTTTGGTGAAGCTGTCAATATCAGGCTTAAGTCTGGTCAGAAAAATGCAAGATAAAACTTAAGGTCTTAAAAGTCAGGAAATTGGACTTTCCTATATGCCCATTTATACTGCATACACATACTATAGATTGCCAGATTATTAGAGTCTTGAAGAAACAGACTCAAAAAAAAAAAAAAAGAGAGAAATGCAAAACAAAACGTCTTGTAGGGAATTATTTCACTACGTTCACTAGAAAAAAATTTTCCCCTATATTGTCACAAACCTAATTTAATCAATCATTTCGCAGTTAAATTTCAAAATAATCAAGGTAGTCATTCTTTTACAGTAGGTCAGCTGGTGACGACAACTTTTAGTTTTCCTTCATCTTAAAATATCTTAATTTCCCCTTCAACACTGAAGGATGTTTTTACTAGATATAGGATTCTGAGTTGACAGTTTTTTTCTTTCAGCACTTGAAAAATGTTGCATCATCTCTGCTGGCTTTCATGGTTTGTGGTGAGAAAATCAGTGTCATTTGAATTGTTTTTCCTCTATATGTAATGTGATGTTTCCTCTGGATGCTTTAAAATTGTTTACTAGAGGGGGAGGGGGGAGAGTGAAAGGAGTAAAAGGGCACACAGGTATGGTGATGGATGGTAATTAATCTTTGGGTGATGAACATGATGTAGTCTACACAGAAATTGAAATACAATGATGTACACCTGAAATTTATATAATGTTATAAACCAATGTGACCTCAATAAAAATAAATAAATAAAAGCAAAGGAAAAAATAAAACAAATTTTTAGTTTTCAGAAGTTTGTAATGTGTCTTGGTGTGGATTTCTTTGGGCTTATCGTGTTTGGGGTTTTCCCAGGCTCTTATATCTGTAAGTTTTGGAGGCTTTGGCCAAATCTGGAAAGTTTTCAGCTACCATTTCTCTAAGTGCTTTTTAAGCTGCTCTTTTTCTCCTTTCCTTCTAGAGTTCCAAGGATGTAAATGTTAGATTTTTTTTGTTATAGTCCTACACATTCCTGGGATCACATGTGTGTGTGTGTATGTGTGTGTATGTTTCTGTCTGTTTTCTCCCTGTTGTTCAGATTGGATATTTTCAATTGCTTTATCTTTCAGTTGACAGATTCTTTCCTCTGTCCCCTCCATTCTACTGTTGAGCCCATCTATTTAGAGTTGATTATTTTTTTAAAATTTCAGTTATTGTATTTTTCAGTTGTAATATTTCTATTTGGCTCTTCTTTGGTGGAAGTCTAGGTTCCCCACTTGGTCTTTGTTGGCCTGGGTGGGATGGGGCCACGCTTTGTTATGGATTTTTTTTACTGGAATAGAATAGTTTTGTCTAAAATTTTCTGACTTCATAGGCTATCCCTTTCCTTGTACTTTGGCTAAAAAGAGAAGGCTTTTTATTACAGTTGTGTGTGTTCGCCTGTTTTTGGGTTGCTGGCTTCCTCAACTCTAAGCATGGAATATAAGAAGTAAAACGAAACCCCAGGGATCTTCCCACCATGTCATTCCTTTGGATTCAAGATCCCTAGCCAGTCTGCCTTCTTCTCTCCACCTTTCAGAGTCTTCTTATATTTGCTATATATATCATGTCCAGAGTGTTTAGTTGCACATAATGGAAAGAATAGGGAAAAGTATGTCTACTCCATCTTTCCTGGGAGCAGAACTGTTCTTGCTGGGTGATTTTAATGAATTACTTCAGTGTTTTTTTTGTTTTTGGTTTTATTTTGTGAGGAAGATTAGCCCTTAGCTAATGTCCATAGCCCAGTCCTTCTCTTCTTGCTGAGGAAGATTGGCCCTGGGCTAACATCCATGCCCATCTCCCTCTATTTTGTATATGGGATGCTGCCACCGCATGGCTTGACAAGCGATGCTTCAGTCTGAGCAAGGGATCTGAACCTGTGAACCCCGGGCCACCAGAAGCAGAGCATGTGAACTTAACCACTATGCCACCAGGCCAGCCCTGAATTACTTCAGTTTTTGTCTCACAGTTCCTTGATTATCAATGAGGATACCACTATAGGCTCTGACAGTACTTGGTCAGTAAACATTAGCAGATTTTAAACTTTATTCTAATCTGAAAAATTTTAAATAAAGGAGGAGGAAAATCCCCAAAGTCATGGCTTTTCTATGAATTTCTTCCTTGGCACATGGAACCCAGTAATTGTTTCCAATATGTGAATTCATTTTTCCTTTCATTTTTGTTCTTTCACTCAACAAATATTTGCGGAGAGCCAAGCGAAGAGTCTTAATTAAATACAAAGGATATATGATGGAATAAGATGTGTTTTTTGTACTCAAAAAGTTTATAATCCACTTCTTTAATAAACCTCCCCAACTACCTTGTCTGGGTCAGGCTTTGCCTCTGCTTTTCTGCCCATTGTACCCTGGGTTTTCATACAATATTCTATATCAGTTTACTGTCAATTTTCTCTAATAAGCTATAGGCTTCTTTAGGGCAGAGCCCTTGACTTTGTGACATCATTCCTAAACCTGTCTACTTTATACAGGATGGTTTCACCAAATCTTTGCAGTATGAGTGAATGACAAAAAGAGAAAGGCTTCTTTTAAGCTAAGTAGCTAAACCCATAGACCAGATATCTCCTGTTAATACAATTCTTAAAACTCTTGCAATTTGGCTTCCTTCTTCATTACATTATTTGGGGGCAGGTTGATATTGAGGTATGGGCTTAAAGATTAACTAGTTAGCATATTAGCCTTATTTCATTTATCTTATTAACCCATTAGTCCATTCATACTCCAAAATTCAGAGACATGCAGGAAGGGGAAGAATACTAGCACATTTGGGTGGGAAAGAAGAGAGAGTTCTTGAGCATCAAGTATTACGGGCATGAATCTTGATTAATCTAAGGCACAAAGTGGGAGTTTGCTTCCAAGGATGGAAAAGTCAAAAAATTGTTTAAAATGTACCTAGTTTTAGGGATTGGGATGAGGGGGCAGTAGAAATGAAAAATTCTTTGTCTGAAGCAAGCTGTATTAGTTAAGTTGCTTTTGGTTTCAAGTGGAAATTCAACTCAAATGAATTAGCAACTAAATAAATTTGTTATCTCGTGTAACTGAAAAAATTCTAGCTGTGAGTGGTTTTCAAGTGAGGATTGATCTGGCAGCTCAATAATGTACTGAAAATGTGTTGTTTCTTTTCTCTTGATTTCCACTGTGTTTCCTGAATTTCACTTTGTCCTTAAGTTGGTTTTCTTTGTGGTTGCTAGAAGGCTGCCAGTAGCTCTTAGGTCTATTAAGTGTCCTTGGTCACATCACATTCAGAGACAGAGACATGGCCAGGGGAGTGGAGGAGGAGGAGAAGAGGGGAGAGGGAGGAAGACCCCCAGCTACCTAATGAAATCCTTCTATTTCACTTTGATTGTGACAAAATACATTACATGTCCAATAGGGAATTGTTGGTTTAAGTTAATCAGTCCCCCACCTCCCCATGGAACTTAGGAAAGAGGGAGAATAGGTGTGGAAGAAAACTAACAATATTTTCTACATCACTATTTTCTGTTTTACAATAAATAGCCATGGCTGTTGCTCTACATATCATTGTGCATCAACATCAGCAGAGACTCTCCCTCCCTCAGGGTAGGAAGCTAGCATACATGTCTGAATGGGTTTAATCAGATAGTGATGAAAACAGAGATTCCTTTTTACTATTTTCAAGAGAGGGATATACATTCTGAATTAAAAAATAGCATACGAGTTGAGATGTGTTAATATTAACAGAAATAATGGTAGCTGTTTGGCCTATTCTAAAATAGATGGCTTAACATGCTTTGACTCATTACTTGTCTCCATTGCTTTTACCCTTAGATGAGAACACTTAGGGAAAAATAGTGTCCATCAGATTAAAAGAAGGACCATTTCACATGTTTCAAGGAGAAAACAAGTGGGCTTAGTGTGCTATGTTACATGAATTGCTTTTGTGATTCCCATAATAAATGTTTCCCTGTCTTTTTTTTTAACACATGAAGTAGGACAAAATAAATTACTTTCTTATTCAGGTATACAAAAAAAGAAATTGAAAGGAGTATTACTTATAAAAAGAATATTTGGTAGTATAAAAAATGTTTAAAAAATATTGAAGATTGTGAACTGATGATTCAAGGATACTGTTTCAATCAGTCAAGTAATAATATAAAATATCTGTTATGTGTTTGAAATATGTTATACTGGTACAAAATTTTACCAAGTTAAAGACTTCCTGAAATTGCAGAATTTTAGATCTAGAAGGGATCTTAGAAATCTAGTTCAAACCCACCCATTTACAAAGGAAAGATTAGAGAACCTGCGTTTAAGGTTCAAATGACTTGCCTAAAGTCACATAGTTAATTAGTGCGGAAGACTAGAGTGCTCCTTTCCAGACTAGAAGCTGCACTGCTCTTTCCACTTCTGACGTACGTGAAACATGAAACCACCCACACAGGACAGCTGGACGCCAGCAAAAAACACGTTACACATTTCATTTTGAGAAAAAATGAAATCTAGATTAGTCTACTATTTATTAAGGCGTATACCTAAAGCCGTATACATCCATCCAGATGCAAACTTACTGATTATGACTCTGTTAAAATAGAAAAAAAAAACAAACAGTGAATGAGGAAAATGTACAGGCATAAGAAAAATGAAAAAATGAATCAGAAAGCCAGTTTTATATTTGACTGAGTGAGACCGATTTCATTTACTAAAATTGCTAATGAACTTACTTTTTTAACATAGTTATGTAACATAGGGGGATAATGTTAAAATTAAATACAGTTTGCCACACTTCTAAAGAGGGAGAGAAAATGGTATTAAGGCATAGTAATTATAAAGGCCATAAAGTATACCATTGATTGATGATGCATTTGATTAATAGAGAAAAGGAGAGAAATGGCTTATATATGTGCAAAGAAGGCATTGCTATTATATTAAAAGCACTTAAGTTGTTTGTGGAAGCTAAAAACACAGGAACTTAGTTCCGCATGCAGAGTACAATTTAATACAGTTTATAACTGAATGGGAGTGGTTTTAAAAGAGAATTATTTTCCTGTCTTCTCTTATTAAGAAAATCAAACAACAGTTTTGTCCTATTTTGCTGATGGTGGTTTCTGCAGTGTGATTGCTGCTCACGCGAGAGAGAATAGAACATCATCTCTATCATTTTAAGAACTGGATTTGGCTCCTAGAAATGTTTATAATTGCCCTTGAAAAAGAGAGCAGCCTCAGCAGGTTGGAAAATTACTGATCAGTCAACAAGTGTTTATTGAACTCCAACTATGTGTTGAGAACAGAACTGAATAGGATACAAAATACAATATTCTTTCCCCCTAATTTTGGACTTTCAGTGGGAGGCAGGATGTTGGAGAATAATATCAATGCACATGGAAGGAAGAGTAACTAAATCCTTTAATTATTAAATGTGGTCCGTCACCGCAATTACATCTCAGAAGGAGGAGAGATCATTTTGAGTAACCATAGCCTGAAGGCAGACAAAAGAGAAAAATAAAATGCCAGAATCTTTAAAGGTGTAAAATGTTTTGCTCGACCATATTCAGTGATGAGATGCTGCCTGTTTCTCGAGGCTACCCATTCCACCGGTGGGCTGCTCTGACTCCAAGAAAGTTTCTCTTTACGTTGAGCTGAAATCTACCCCTCTTTAATTTCCACCCATCTGCCTGCCTTCAGCTCTCAGCTGCTCCAGTCCTGCGATGTGACAGAATTCAAAGCAAGTAATACTATTACCTTCCAGTATTCTCCCTTTATCCTGTCAAGTATGATAAAGATACCATCCTGGTATTCGTCATTTTATGCTGTATACTTTGTCAAAATCTTCTTAAATATAATACCCCAAAATGAGACAATACTCCACATGAGTACTAGCTAGTGAGAATACACCAGGAAAATTATTTTCCTTGATCTGGATGCTATATTTCTATAGTTGCAAAATAAGAGCACGTTAGCTTTCTTAGCACCTATATTGCCCTAACAGCTTATACTGAGCTTTGGGGAATTTTATTTGACCTCGCATGAACTGCAGTCAAGCAAATTCTGCAAGAATTTATAAATATGAAGGATACATTTAATTTGAATAAAGATTTTATAGTTATTACCATTAAATGTGCCTTGTTAATTTTTGACTCATTCTTCTAGCTTGGCAAGATATGGTGACTCATGACCCGACCATCCATAACATTAATTTTTTCTCCCAGATTTACGTTAACCATAGATTTGATAAATTAGATTTCTGGATTTTCAAGGGACCTATACAATAATACCTCTTCATGGAGTTGCTGTGAGAATACAAATGAGATGATATAAGGAAAATGCTTATCACAGTGTTTAGAAAATACTAGATGTTCAATAAATGTTAGATCTTTTCCTTTCTTCAAAATAAGTATTTGAAAAGGACATGAATAAGTACAGAACCTCCTTGAGAATAAAACTGATCTCCTTACTGAATAAACCCTTTGTGTTAACCTGCTGCAATTTTCCCTAATTACACTAACTCTTAGCCCCGATTTTTCTGTCTTGGACAGATATAATTAGAGGTATAATTAGAGACTTGGTCAGTTACATTTTGGTAAAATATATCATAGAGCTGGAATGTGTAGGACAGATACAACATATATGGAGGATCAAGAGGGATGGAATGAAATAAATGCAGGCCAGATCTCCACAGAGTTATGAGCAAAAGCCTAGACATTTGCCATGACATATGTAGGTGGATTCAAAAAATGACGGGATGGATATATGTTGATGTGAGATGTAAAACATCTGGTAATTAGTGCTGGATTTTCAAATACAGGAGTTTGGAATTGATACAGGAAGCAATAGTGACCCCTGGATAACCTTCCGTCTGAGGTAGGAAGAGACAAGAGAGAAACACCAAAGATTCTGCAAAGGGTAACTACGTTAGACAGATAAATAAGAGAAGGTTATCATGGAGATAAGCTATGGTAATAATGGAAGCCAGAAGTAATGAAGATCTAGATTAGAATAATGGTAATGATAATGGAGTGGAAATTGTCACTTCGGAATTCACTACTTGTAGGGGATGAAGATGAAAATAAATTGAAAGAGAATTTTGAGGACCATGCAATTAAGAAATATATAAAGGGGAAGGGAAGAACATTTGAGAAGTATCACAGAAGAAAACAAATTTTGTTCTGATAATTGTCAAAGTGTGGTCCCAGGACCAGAAGCATCAGCATCATCTGAGAACTTGTTAGAAAAGAAAATTCACAGGCTCCACCCCAGACCTACTGAATTTACCAGTAGTGGTAATAAAGGAATAAAGAGGGAGCCCTGATTTGTAGCATTTGGGGATTTCTGATTTCTATGGAATATATACGCCCATCCTGGCCAATTTCAAGCCACCAGTGACAAGGAGTTGGTAAGAGATACACACAATCAGCAATCCAGCCCCTGTATCAGGCCACTCTAGCACACCACTGTCCCAGGTGAATCTGAATCTGTCCCATGCATCAGAATCACCTGGCAGACTTGTCAAAACATAAGTGCGCCACATCACCAGGGTTTCTGATTTAGGTCTAGGCTGGGGCCTACATATTTGCATTTCCAATAAATTCCAGGTGGTGCAATACTGAAGGTCTGGGGACTACACTTTGAGAATCATGACTCTAAGGGTCCCTTAGGCAATCTTATTCTGAAATTTAATTAACATACAGAGAGAGTCTTAATTACTAAAATCCTATTGGGTCAAGTTTTGTCTATTATAGCTGTGACTAAACTCCAAAGAGCAGTTTTCAGTTCTCATCTTACTTGAAGTCTCAAGCAGTAATTGACATAGGTTAAACACTTCCTTCTTGAAACTAATTCTCTAGTTTTCCACTATTCCACAGTCTCATGATTGTCTTCTTGATTCTGTGGCTATTTTTTCTCTGTTGCTTTTTGTGGGTTTCTCCTTCTCTGCTGTTAGCTGAATGTTGGAGTACCCCATGATTCTAGGCTTCCTTCTTTCCTCTTCTGAGGGCTAAATTCTCCTTCTGTGTTATATCATCCCATCCAATGGTTTTAAATATCCTCTATATGTTGATAGTTCCCAATTCTTCTGCCTAAACCTCTTCTCTGATCTTCACACTGGATATCTCTCCTTCATCTGACATTTATACTTGACTATCTCATACCTAATATTGCCTAATTAGAACTCATATTTTCCCTCCCCAAATGACATCTCTCCAAATCTTTCCCATTTCAGTAAATGGCACCACTATTCACTCGGATGCTTAGTCCCAGAACCCCAAAGTCCATACCCAATTGTGTTCTTTTCTCGCCTACTATATCCAATAAACCTTATTACCACTATGTCCAAAACATCTTCTCAGTGTTATAGGTTTCACTATCTCCCTAGTCACCACCATAGGTTGAGCCAATATCATTCTTTCCTAGACAACTGCAACAGCCTTCTAACTCACCAGAATTCTTCCACTCTTGTTCCCTTATAATCCATTTGCCATACATCAGCCACTAATCTGATTAAATCCTCCAATAGTATTGTATTACCTCCTTAGCATAGCCCTACATAATCTAGTCCCTGTCCTCTCCTTCCCCATCCTCCCCCAACCCTACACCTCTTCACTCAGACAGGTCGGGTTCATTCTCACTGGGGTCTTTTGCACTTGTTTCTTCTGCCTTGAAAGCTCTTCCTCCAGAATTTTACATGTGTCATTCCTTCTTTCTATAAAACTATCAACTCAATGTCACCTATACATCAAGGTGTTTTTTGTCCATTATCTCTTTCTGTCTTAAAACTTATCTGTTCTTCCTCAGAGTGTAGCATGCAGTATAGTGGGATAGAAAACCAGACTGCCAGGTTTGAATCCTAGCTCCCCAGCTTCTCTCTTTGACTTGGCAAGTTACATGAATTATTTTGGACTTCAGTTTCTTCATCTTTAAAAATGTATAAATAATAATATCTGCCACTTAGGTTTATTGCAGGGATTAAATGAGTTAATATATAAAAATTATTTAGAACTGATCTGGCATATACAAGAGCTACATAAATGTTAACTATTATTATCCAAAATTGTCTTATTTCTGTATTTGTTTCTATATTTATTATCTCTAGTTTTCATCTAGAATGTAAACTCCAAAAGGACAGGCACTTTGACTATTGTGTTTGCTACAGGATCCTCAGTGCCTAGAAAAGAAGCAGGGACTGAATAAGCATTTGTGAAATGAATGGACAAATCTTCTATGTTAATGGTATGATTCTGTTAAAAAAGAAATAACAGGCCCCAAAACGGCCCCCATGACAGCAAACCAAGACTTGATTGCAATTTTCAACCTATCCCAGGAATATAATAACCTTTGAACAGTCAATCTGAAATTTCCTGATTAGCACCAGTGAGGCAATCTGCCTGGTAAAACCCTTGCCATTCCCTTCCCCATCAAAAGAAGATGTCCTGGCCTGAAAAAACAACTCTTTCTTTTCTTTTGTTAATAACTCCCTTGCCCCATCCTCCTTCCTATAAAAACCTTCCATTTTGTATAGCTCCTCGGAGCACTCTTCTAGTTGCTAGATGGGATGCTGCCTGATTCGTGAATTGAATTGTTCAATGAAACCAATTCAATCTTCAAATTTACTTGGTTGAGTGAATTTTTTTTTAACAGATTTGGTGGCAGCAGTGGGACCGAAGTGAATTTCTGAAAGCATTCAGGGAGGAGAGACACAAGTGTGGCACCAGAGAACCCCATTTTGAGTTCCCTGTTTTTCTCACCATTTTGAGGGGCCATTAATTAGTTTCTCTTGGCTTAAACTCTGTTCTCTCTTTGTTTACGAGCTCCCAATCTAATTGGCTTTCCTCTACAGGGCAAGTCAGCTTAAGCTGGTAGACAATTCTATCTGGAGCCAAACAAGCTTGTAGAGGATTCTACCCAGAGCCAATCAAGCTGCTAGAGGATTCTACTGGAGCCAACTGAACTGGCAGATGGTTCTACCTAGAGCCAAGCCCCTACCTAGCCTTTCAGACCACAATTTCCCAGGTGGAAAACCCCAGCCCTTAGTTCTATCCCTGGATTCCACATTGGGAACTGCTGATAATTTAGTCTGCAATTCCCCATTTGTTTGGAATCAGCTCCCAGATTCCATGTTGGGAACTGTTGGTGACAGCTGCAGTTCTCCGTTTTGTTTGGAATCAGTCCTCATTCCTTGGGGTTTGCTGGTCCAGTCCTTTTCCCCAGTCCAAGGTTCCACGGGAATTGTTGGCACAGGGCCTTCTTTGTCCAGGATGCAGTAACATCTCTTGGTTATTGTTGATATCTTTAGGTGCACAGGTTTGTTTGTCTTGTTTTGTGTAGATAAAGGCTAGCTAAGAAATGAGATCCTTTATATCCAAAGAACTGAGCACACCACCTTCTTATACCTGTTTATTTTATGTTTAAGAACTGTAGTCCCTGATGCTGCAGCTATCTAGCAAGATGGTAAAATTTTATGGGGAATATTCCAGATAGATAAGATTATTTAGAAAGCACACTTAAAATCAAGGGCTCCCAAATCAAACAAACAGATGGGATGCTTACTAAAATTGGTATGCAGAAGCTTCCAAAGGCTTCAAGATTCATTGCCAAAGGCTAATGAAAAATTAAAGATAGAAGAGGTACCTAAAATAACTATAAAGTGGACAGAACCCCTACTGCTCCCCTCTATCCTCCTTTATTTGAGTACTTATTCTAGTAATCCTCTGCCTGAATTGTTTTTCCATTCTGAAAAGACTACACGACCATTAAAAAATGCTCACCAAGTTAATGGCCTAACAGACATCACCATATCTACCTTTGAAGGAGAACCCCTGTATGGGCCCTTCCCAAAGTTGATAGGACTCTGAGGAATTTCCTGGTAAACTGCTACGTTATTCCCTTAAACAGCCAAAGGGAAACAAAAATTAAAATTCATGGGGTTGCTCAATACTGCCAGAAATATTTACTGTTTGTTCTGGCTGAAACCTGACAAGATATTTGAAGGGATTTAATAACTTTATGATCAGAAATTTGGCCAAATTGGAAGCTGATATTCAGAACCTGATAGGAATAGTTTTTAGGCCTTCTCCCCTAAACTAAATACACCCAGAGAGAAAAAAGCAAATTGGAGAAAATGTAGTTGGATAGGAGTGTCAGTCCAATTCTTTAAGGAATTAAAACATGCTGTCTTTGTTTTATAAACCTAGTCTTTACAGGACCGAAGGTGTGGCTCCAGAAGTTAATACTTTTTTATGTCTTTCCAATGCAGATTTTCTACCCCCATCTTCTCTAAGACCTAAGATCCATTCTTTAAAATGCAAATATTTCTCATCAGAAGGGGAAAAAAAGAGGGAGGAGATATTTGAAAATTGGCAAATGAAAAATCTTAAGTGTCTTCTTCACAAATATTATTAATTATAATCTCTGCATCTGTCTATGTCTGTTTTTATGTCTCTCTATATATAGATCTGTTGTAAATGTGACATATTTGTCTACCCCTGATGGTTTGCCAAACTTAATTCATAAAAGAGCTCTATGTAATTGGGTTAAAAGTCAAGCATTTTTAAGGATTGGGCATTTTAAAGTTCTCAGAAATATAACAGAAACTAACCCAAATGCTTTTCAAGTTCACGTGATCTGAGATAATCTTCGGTAAATAAAAACTGGCTTAAGTTTGTTGGTTTAATTAAAACAGACATGTCTTTAAATTTTTCAACATTGAATATAATGCAGATAAACCACTGTTGTTCTACCCAGGTTTACTAATCAAATTCATATTATTTCTGTTGTAAAATTTGTCATCAAAAAAACAATTTGAAATGATGGCTGATTTTGACCCCTCATTGCCAGACTTTTGCCATCCTTGCAACATACCAACAGTGCTCCTAAATCAGAGAAACTAAGATGGGCAAACAATGGCTGTAAATTAAACAAATCATCAGTGCTACGGGAAATCCAAGATGACCTCTTGGTTCTTCCCAGCTCCCTGGGAAACCCCATTTTTTGGTTTTTGCATTCCTTCACCCACCATAGGAGAAAACTCTTTTTGTCCTCAGAGGCCCCAGACCTCCTCCCTCTGGATCCTTTGAACACCTGCAGCTGGACTTCATTCAACAGACACTTAGAATGGGTTATCAATAAGTTATTATTATTGTATATATGTTTTCTTTCTAAAGACTTCCCCTGCCACAAGACTGATGCCCTCACAGTGGCAAAGAAATTGTTAGAAAATGTATTTCACGCTTGAGGTATACTTTCCACAATCTTCAGTGATCAAGGCACCCACCTTCACTGGGCAAATCATATGAGTCTTAATGAAAAATTCACAGACTTCTTGGAATTATCACTGTCCCTATCACCCTTAATCATCAGGCAAGGTCAAGAGAACTAATGGAAAAACTGGATTCAAGCAGAACAAGTATTAATTACATGGGACTGCATGAATTGAGAATGCTCTAATGTTTTGTTTTTCCAGATTTAAGGAGACCTTTTCTCTTAAGCTATCTATAACATATAGCAATTTGGTAAAATATACCTTTGTGGACAAAGACGAAAATATTTACTTTTTCTCCATACCTGATCCCTCCAGAATTCAGAAACTCTCAGTGAGTATTCTTATTTTCATGATAATATATTTATTTGCATAAGTTCAATAAGAATCTGTTCTTCTTGTAACAATGAGAAACATTGGCTATATTACCAAGGCTTTGACCAGAATATCATATTTGAGAGAGATGTGCATAGACTTAGATATGACCAGACAGCTTCAAGAAACTGCTTGGAAGAATCAACCTGGTACCTTGCTTATAAGGTTCCAATATAGCAGTCTTAAAAAGAACTTATGTGGTCAATGACTATTATAAATAATCAGGCCAAGTTTCATGCAAATAAATTTAGCTTTACTGTTATTATCTTTGGTAAAAAAAAAAAAAAAAAAAAAGAGCAGGTAATTGTAGAGAGAAAAATTATGCACTTTTGTAGATTGTCCTGTTAATTGTCTTTGAGGTTTTGTTATAAACCTGTAGACTGAACTCCCCTGGCCAAAGGTATTGCCTTTGGTCTTACTAGCTGTTTGCAGTATCCTCTTTG
Source organism: Tapirus indicus (assembly GCA_031878705.1). Taxonomy (NCBI): domain Eukaryota; kingdom Metazoa; phylum Chordata; class Mammalia; order Perissodactyla; family Tapiridae; genus Tapirus; species Tapirus indicus. Next base: position 54,740,999 of record CM062921.1, read on the forward strand.
GGAAACACAAATTTACTCCCCAAGAGATAGTTCCTGGCAGACCAATGTCTATTGGTCTGCTGACACTTGTCTCATGCTAGCATGAGCAGCTACTGTAAGTCTCTAATGTCTTATGCTCAAGTCTTTCACCAACAGGTTAAAGAAGTTTTCCTGGATCCCATTTCAAAGATCTGGTTGGTCACAGTCTAGAGCCTGGTGACTGGGTATTCTAGAAGTGTCATCAGAGGAAGACAGCCCTCGAGCCCCATTAGAAGGGACTTTACCAAGTGTTCCTAACCACTGACACTGCTGCAAAACTAGAAGACATTAAACCTTGGATACACATCTCACAGCTAAAGAAGACTCCACCTGACATCCAGTCCTGCACACATGCTGGAGACCTCTGAATCAAACTGATGAGGAAGAGAGGTAGTTGACGTTGACACAGACTGCTTTCACCCAAGATGACAGATCAAGACTTCACACTTTAACAAAATCTGAAACTCTTTCTTCTTTTCTTTCTTTCCTTTACTCCAGCATTGGCCTGGAAAGATAACACCATCATCCATATCTCCCAGGCCATTGCTAAGGGGTGGGGAGGTAACCTTTGGAGTTTAGAACAACTTTTTATTTCAGGCTGAGAGAAAACCTAACTAGCCATGGCTTTAACAGACAAATGCAACAATCCCTATGAATGAATCCATTAACAGTGTCACCTTAGTGGGAGTAGTTTGTGCCCTGAAAGTCTCCTTGGACTTATGAATGCGTAGTCAGCTGATGCACAGCTGGGCAATGCCTTCTAGGTTATCTAACTGCGTGCTTAACTGTTCCAGAAAGGACCTTCTAGGAGGCTTTTATGATTAAGGATTCACTTCCTTTTGTAGGGCCCTATTTCCTTGTTTAGGAGTGAATACAAATGAGGCTGTGCTCAGTAACCTCTCTTTAACTCTTGGAGACATTGCAGATTCTGTTAAGACATTAGTTGTCCAGCAAAGGTGCTTAGACTCTCTGGCCAAGGTTGTTTTTGATAATAGAATAGCCTTTAATTATCTTTCAGCCAAGCAAGGAGGTATCTGTGCTGTGGCCAACACCAACTGCTGCAGCTGGATCAACACTTTTGGGGAAGCTGAAACAGTTGCCTAAGATCACTGAGCAAGCCACATGGCTTAAAAAGGTGACTCTTTCAATGGAGTCTTTGACTTATTTGATTTTGATTGGTTTGAATCTTGGGGACCATAGCTCTGAAGTATACTACAAACATTGGGAATAGTCCTGCTTATAGTTATAAAAATCCCCCTGGCACATTGTATTCTCTCAAAAGCTTTAAATGCATGTTTGTAGCCACTAACTACCAAGCAAATAATCTCCCTGAGACTGGAATGTCAGAAAAGAAGCAAAGAGAATGACCAATTTAAAAGTTGTGAACCTGGAACTGTGAACTGGGAATGTCACAGAGATTAAGCGAAATGTCACAACCTGTGAATATCACATAGAGGATCAGAAAAAGCTGAGAGAACTACAGAGCAGTAGCTAACAGTGGCTCTAAGGCCTTAATTTTTTATCGTATCTCTTAGGCTGAGAGTTTTGATCAAAAGAGTAAAATTGTTAAAAAAAGAAATAACAGGCCCCAAAATGGCCTCCATGACAGCAAACTGAGACTTAATTGCAATTTTCAACCTATCCCTGGAATGTGACCTTTGAACAGTCAATCTGAAATTTCCTGATTAGCACTAGTGAGATAATCTGCATGATAAAACCCTCGCCATTCCCTTCCCTCAAAAAAAGATGTCCTGGACTGAAAATAAGCCTTTCTTTTCTTTTGTCAATAACTCCCTTGCCCCACCCTCCTTCCTATAAAACCCTTCCATTTTGTACAGGCTCTTGGCGTGCCCTTCTATTGGCTAGGTGGGATGCTGCCCAATTCATGATCATTCAATAAAACCAATTAAATCTTCAAATGTACTCAGGTGAATTTTGTCTTCTAATAATTCCCAAAAAACAATACCCAGTGACTTACATATAATGTAACTTAAAAACCCTGTGCCTCCCAATGAGATCTTTTCTAGTAACTATTTGTTTATAAAAACTCTGTCTTGAGAAAGGCTACAAACAACGGCAACAAAGGACCTCATCTCAGTCATTCTTTTGTTCAGCATGGTTTTCAAATCCTTGTTTCTACATTTCATGATTTGTAGGAAACATCTGGGGAAAACGGAAATCACAATTATTATTTCTTGGCAGTTGACAGTGTACTAAGCACAGAGAAACAAGAATTTCAACAGGAAGAAGACTGTCATCTCTTGATTAATTTATCAGCAAAGCTTTGTTAATAGGCACTTTCCCTCCAGGTCACAGATATAAGTATTTGCTTAAGAACACAACCATGAATTCTTCCTGGACTGCTAACAGGCAGTTTTGCACTGTGAGCTGTGATATACCCATACATTTCTGACTCATTTCTCCTAGGCTGCCTCACACTACAGTCTGCTTTCCTATCTGGGGGCCCCTATTCTCAGATTGGTACCAGACCTATCTGGAAGCCAAAGGCTTTTTCCCTAAAATTGTTTACCTCACTATTGTATTATCTACAAAACATCTCCCTCTACACAACAATACTGCTTGGAAAATGCAGTAATATTTATAGCAGACTATAAGGGTTGTTGAGCAGGGGGGAAAAGAAAGACTCTAAATGGCAATTAAATATTCCACTATAATAAGGCTCTAAAAACTGGCTACAGGCATTTTTCTTTTCTTTTCCTTTTTTTTTCTTGGGGGGAAGGGATGACCTCAAAGTGTTTTTGAAAATAAATGTGAAGGCCTTAAAGCAAGCGTTTCCAGTTGGCCACAGTTTCTTCCAGACTTATGCTCTGCCTGTTCACGTACCAAAGTAACTTTTCCGGCCTCCATCTTCCACCAGCATCATTTAAATATCTTCAGCACCACTACCAAAAATACTCAAAAGCACTTACATGTGAAGGACAATAGATGTACATTTCTTTGGGTCCCTATGTCACTTACGAAGGGAGCTAAAGTCTTTGGGAAATATTTATTATTTGATCATTGACTTGTAATTAATAATTTGCCAGATTAGAAAAGCAATTTGAAATGGTTCAAAATAACACGCATACGTACAAAGTCACCACGGATATAGAAATAAATAATCATAACAAAGCAGAGAGAAGATGCAAATTTAACAAGTATCAAAGCTAATACAGTTACTGAGATTGAACCTTAAATTTACTCTTAATTCACCTATGGTAAACAGTTAAAGATAAGCACATGGTTACATGATTTTATTATCTCATAAAAGATCCAATGTTCTGAAAAGTAAGTATTTCTTAATGATAGTAAATTCTTAAAAAATTGAGTATATTGCCATGGTTCCTATGCATGGAATTTTAATATAAAAGAATATTTTTCAAGAAAATAAGGATACATATCTTAAAATAATTCAATATTTTAAACTCAAATTGTTCTTTCTAGCATCATTCACATACAGGTTCAAAGAGACTAAATATTGGTCTAATTGGTCTAATATTGATCTTAAATGTACACTTTTATACCCAGCTACCTTCCCAGAAAAGATCCTTCTACTTTTGATCAGAAGCTTTGACTATTAAATATTACACCAAAAAGAAATTAACACCTTGATCCACCTTTTTCTGCCCATCCTGTTCAGTAGACAAAGGTGTTAACTGAGTGATTTTAGAGGACAAGAATTATATTTCAAGCTTTTCCCCAGTTTGCTGTGCAATCTCAGAGAGCTCACTCAACCTCTCTGGGATCAAACCTGTCTGAGTGTGATAGTTTAAAGAAATTGCAAAGCCTGTTTTAATGATAAAGTAATATATAAATGTCAAGTAATATTTCTATTCTTTGTGAAGGAACCAAGGTCTATAATTCTGAAATAGCAAGTCCTAAATACATGAGGGTCAGAAAGCATTACAGACTCAGTGTTGAAAAGAAAGGTTCCTGGAAGATTTTCTTTATCATCTTTTTTCACGGCAAGGAGAAATAGAAAAAGAGTCTATGTTCTTTGGAGAATTACACAAAGATAAATAGATAGAATTCTGACTGTTGAAATAATTCCTCCAAAATCAAGAAGAATGTAAGTATCCAAATCCTAAAGCGTTTATTTTTTGGTTCCTTAACCTTGGGCAACTCAGTTAACATCTCTGAATTTCTTCTTATATATAAAATGAGTCCAGTAATTCTTATGTCACAAGACTACTGCAAGAATTAAGTATGATAACCCTGGTAAAGCACCTGCCATATCACAGATGCATGAGGGATGGCCATCTCTTCCTCAGTGGACTTTGTTACCAAGTACACACATGCATCCTGCACAGAAGGCGTGGACATGTTCAGAAGGTGTGTATATGTTCAGAAGCAGATTCAGGGCGGTAAAGTAGTTTTCAAAGAGCAGAGATTGAAAAAAAGATATGTTTATTTTGTGAGGTATTAAACTCATGTTGTCTTCTATTAGACAAAGAGTAGAGTTTTATTGTGGCATAAGTACAATGATTTTATTTCTAAACGAATAGGCCAAAATAGATATTAAATTTACTTTAAAAAGTTTATTAATAGATATTAAATGAACTATGTAATGCCATACTGGTAACTTGCCACTTACTAGAAATAACATTTGACTCTAGTAAATTTGCAACCTAGGTAATTCTGTCTTAGGGAGCAATGATCTTACAGCTCCTGGATCCCAACACAGTTCTGTTTCCCTCCCCTTGATCTGGTTTCTGCACACTGCCTTTTATACTGAGCACATGTGATAATGGTACGTCTGCCGAAATTGTTTCAAATTCTCTTTGTCCTGTTCTCCCTGGATTACCTGAAATGACATAGTATTTTATTTTATGGAACATTGTCAGCAAAGGCAACTTTAGAACAGAAACTGTAAAATTAAAAAATGATTGTTGGTCTACATATATTTTTTCACATTTATTCTTAAGTTTACTTCTTTGCTCTTTTATTTATTTGTATTATTTTTGCTGAGGAAGATTCGCCCTGAGCTAATATCTGTGCTAATCGTCCTCTGTTTTTTTGTATGTGGGTCACCACCACAGCATGTCTGACAAGTGGTGTAGGTCTGCACCCGGGATCCGAACCTGTGAACCCAGGCTACCAAAGTAGAGCGCTCCAAACTTAACCACTAGGCCATGTGGCTGTCCCCTCATTGCTCTTTTAAAACTGACTTTCCCAGGTTATTATCCTACCCAGTTTATATTCCAAGAGACTGGGGTCATCTGCGAGTCCCAAGCTTCTGGTTCAGTGTGAATAAGGAATTGGAACGCTCTCATCTTGAAGAGAAGGCAGAAAAACCCTCTGAATCTAAATTGGAATGTAGGGGTCAGTGGCATTGTCAGGTACAACATATAAAATGAGTCTTTCAGTTATAGGACTATAATTTGAAATCTTGGTCATAGCACAAGGAAGAGGATGATTGCTTAGATTTCTATAAGGTGCTTTGGTCAGTGAGGTTGTCATGACAGGGTACAGAAATTTGGGGGACCTATGGTTACAGGTAATTTTCATTTAATCCTCAAGACAAAGTTCTTGGGAGAAACATTCACAGATATTCCCCATTTTGTTAAATATCCTGGTACTAACAGACATTTCATTTCAGACTCACATTTAAAATGACATTTAAAAGTAGTGTGACCAACCAAATATTTTTCAGCACTAACATTACCTTCTGAATTGCATAGTAATATCTGAAGTTCTAAAGCTGTTTTTTTTTTTAATCTATGTATTTAAGATTCATTTAAGTTTTAATCACTTGCAAATCCAGGATATCTTATCTACTACTTATTTAAAAATTGTGGTAGATCCTATTAATATTTAGCTCCATGAGCCTGAGCTCGATGAAAAAAACCCATATTTTAGAGCACACTGCCAGAATTGCTTTCAAAACCTAATGCACTACATAGATTCTAGAGATGAAAAGCAACTGAAAAATTAACTGGGAGTATAAGGTATGGTAGGACTCTATGGTAAAAGTGCAAATTGGAGCTTTCCAGTGCTTTTCTTTTCCACAGTTATGTTTACTTTTCAATTCCTAGAGAAAAAAAATAGAAATATATCTTCTGGTCTCCACTCTCTCTTCCCTTCCCACAATGCCACCAGGACCTCTCTTGTTAAGATCACTGCTGACTTCTTAATTTCCCCCTCCGCCAGAGACTTGTCAATAGCCCTCCCACTGGATCTCCCTGGAGCATGTGGCAAAGCTGTCCACCAAGCTGATATGCCCCACTTAGGCTTCCACCAAGTCACACATTCCTGACGTTCTTCTTACTTTGTTGATTGTTTTTTCTCAGGTTCCTTTTCTTCTCTGCTAGATGTGTTTTCTTAAGGCCCTGCCTTTGATTCTTTTATTCTCTCTTGCTCTTTAGCAATCTTGTTCTACATGTATGGTTCCAACCATCACCTCTATATGAATGGCTACCATATCTAGCTGCGACATCTCAAGTTCTTGTACAAGTTGTTTGCTAATTTCTTCTAATAGAATCACTATCTTCCCAGGTGCCAAGCTAAAACCCTCAAGTTTATCCTCTTTTGCCTCCATCATTATATCATCTAATTTGTTTTCAATTTCTAGTCAATTTATATAGCCCATTTACAATTTGTCCACCTATAAATTTTTATTTCTACATCCCTTATTCAAAGTCTGAATTCTGCATATAATATTAAATAATCTCTTCACTGGTCCTCCTATTCCTTTTCCCATTCAGTTGACACACAGTTTCCAGATTAATTCGCAGGAAGCTCAGCTGTGATGACATCACTCTGCTACACAAAACATGTAATGACTTGCCATCCGCTACTAAATCCCAAATCGAAATTCCTTCACTTGGTAGTAAGGGCTATAGCCTATGTTTCAATCGTGTATCCAACCTCTCCCTTTGCCACAGCCTATGCCCTCCCACTTTCCCAAATGGGGCAGTATCTCCTAGGAGGCACTTGGAAATGTGTGGAGGCAATTTTGGTTATCACAAAGACTGGTCTGGGGGAGGTGGTGGTTGCGTATATAGTACCCTAGATTCTGGGTTTTCTGGGATGTAGAACCCTACCACTGTGACTACCCCACACAACAAAGAATTGTTCCACCCAAAACGCCAGGAGCTTCCCTGTTAAGAAACAATGTGGCTTAGACAGATTCAATTACTCATTTTTTTCAGTTTCTGTTATATGCTTTTCCATCTCCTCTACTTATAATGCCCTTTTCTTATTTTCCCAAGTGTCCAAATCTTGCTTATCCTTAAGGCCTATAGAAAATGTCACTTTTCTGAGAGCCCTCCCTGAATCCCCTAACTGACATGAATCTCTCTCTAACTCCCATGGCATTTCAACCTATTCCTCTCTAACATGACTTCATTTCTACCTGGATAATTCATTTTTCCTTCTCTCTGGAAACTTAACGTAAGCAAAGCTCCATCTTTGTTTTCCTCTATGGCTGGAACATTGCCAAGGCTGGCACAGATCCTTTATGCTGACATACTTGATATTACAGCACATATCATGAGCGTAGATGAGGGCTCCAGCATAGACTCTCTGGTTTGTGATTAATTCTGAAATTCTTGCGTCGGCCTGCATGTTAAATCATACTTAGTTCTGGCTAATGACTTTTAAGTCATTATCTAATTTTTTACCCCATGTTCCCACTAAAATTTAATGCCTATTACTTCTCTTCCACAACTTCTGTTTCTTCTTCCAGGACACACCACCTCAGATGTTCTTGGATAAAGCGCCTCCTAGTTGAACCCAGACCTTATTCCTCAGAACTGCTCCAGCAGGTACCCCATCAATCCCTAATTCCTGACCCTGACTCACCCTAGCTTCCTGGATGTTCCCAGTAGATGGTCAGCAAATATTTGTTGAATGAAGAGATCCTTGGAGTGAGGGGAAGGGAGTGGCTGACTGTGTAATTGGTACACGACTCAGAAAGATGATAGTATAATAACAGAGCCTAATGTCCGGTCTTGGGAAGCAACAGTGTTCATAGCTGTACTCAAGCACCGTCTCTCCACATAAATATCATGGCACCACAGGTAAGAGATTGACCCTAGGCTTCTAGTCTAAAATCATCCTAGACAGTCTTGAGGATCAACTATTCAATCATGATCAGCTTTAAAAAAATGATCACCTCATATTAGCCTTTTTATAGTCTTATATGATTCTTGGTTTCCAAAGTCTTAGAGTGTTTTTTGTCACTCTCTGAAGAGAAAAGAAATAAATTAGGTATAATTGTAAAAGACCTGTCATAATTCTCATATGTACACTCTGGGATTCTTGAAGAATGTGATTATTTCAAATTGATTATTTGAGTCCTGTATTGTTTAGTTGTAAACAAAACATCCATCATCATCATCATCTACAGAAGATGTAAGAAAACATTTCTGCTTCCACAGAGCATGATACTCAGAAAATTAAATGCTTTCAATTCATAGATATGTCAGCTTCTCAATCACGAAAACAAACAAAAAAAACCCTATACAAATCAGGACATGTTCTTCTGTTTAAAGGAGATAGCCCAATGCCCTTCTGAAGCTTGTACTAAATACAGTAACATCATAACTTAATCAGAACAAGCTGCTGTTATAACAAAACAATCCTGTCCAGGCAGAAGGAGATAATGCCAGTCACTTCACATGATTTGTACTTCAAGCAGACAGTCTCATATGGGGATCTTTTATCACTTTGGTTAGAAATTGGGAGTTTCTACACCTACCAGAGAACAAAGAAGGATGAGGAACAGTGGTGGCTTTCAGCACCCACTTGACAATGTCTACAATGCAAAATAAGTTCGTGCAGATATAATCATTCATTCTATAAATATGTACTGAGTACCTACTATGTGTCAGGCATTATTCTTAGGATACGTCAGTGGACCAAAAATTCTTGCCCTCATGGAGGTTATATTTTTCTGTGTTGAAATATGAATACAGGTGATCTCCAGTGCACACTCTCCCCTAGGTACTTTGTTCTTTTTATACTTCACAAGCTTCTATGTCTGGGGCAACCCTTGATTTTCTTCCCTACTTTTCAACATGCCCAATATACAACCCTTTTAGAAAATAATTATAGATTTCCAATAAGCAACTTTTGAAAATATATCCTCAAGCACATCACTGAAAATAAACTAGATGCCTCTGCAAGCTATTTTGCTCTTTCAGGTCTTTGGATACTATTTGAAGAAAGAGATAAACAAAAGAAGATACAACAAAGCTGTAATAGATATTGATTCAAATGTGACAGTGATTACAAAACTTAACTTGATTTTTGAAAATCTAAGCACTTGTGAGAGTCTGACTAATTAAGTGTATGTGTATTTACCATAAGGAAAATATCCTAGGTTTTCACCATGCTTTCTATTAATTAAAGAATCTTATTTATAGAAAGAACATTTAAGACCGTCTAACACTTCTACCACTGAATAATGAAATTCTCTTTCCAACATCTTTGACAAGGCACAGCCTATTTGGCTTTTCTTTAAGCACTTTCAGTTTTCAGGTAATAGCTCACTACAGCTTAAAACAACTCACTCTTTTTCTGCCTACCCCTTAAACTGCAGGGCTTGAACCCAGCATGATATTCTAGCCATGGACATCCCCATGCCAAGTATATTGTGAATTTTCCATTTCATGAGCTAAATATCATGATCATTTTAAAGCTGTAAGATGGTCCTCATGTCATGCTACTGACTTACATAATTGAGTCACATAATTAGTACTTTTAATTTTCTGGATTTTTCAGGCCACAAATATTTTTGAAAGAAGAAGGTAGAGGGAAAACGGAGGTAGAAGGAAAACTGACATAGGGTTGGGGAATTTTTATTTTGCCCAGTAAGGAAATAACCATATGAGAAGCTATTATCTATATTCATTATTATTTCATAAGTCAAATGTTTTTGATGAATATCTAACAAGTAGAAAGTACATAAATTTCAAATAAAAAGTTGAATAAATTTTACTTCATGAAAAAAAAGCTAACTATACTGACCTAATTTCACTGTAGACCATGAAAATGCTTTCATGGACCAGTGTTTGGAATTCATTGAACTAGATAACAAATGTTGCTCTCAACTCCTGATGCCCCAGGTGCTTTTGATAAGCAATGTTTTTCTTATCCAGTCATGCAACAGATTTTATTTAACCTAAGGCCCTGATTTTATATTTACTCTTATTAAATTTCAGTTTATGAGTTTTCAAACATTAGTCCAAATTATCAACATATTTTGGAACCTTGAATTCTGTCTATCTTTCTCGTTTTTGTGTCATATGCAAATATAAAATATTTACTTTTAAATTACCCTTCCAAGTCACTTGTTAAAAAGGAACAAGGGTCTTTATCCTTCCACCTGGTTAAATTCAAAGAGCTATGGTACTCCAGCAATGCTATCATCCAGATCACATTTCTCTCCTTTATGTAAAAGGCCGATTCATCGGAGGGTCTCAGGATTGGGCATTAAGAGGCCTGTAGGCCAACTTCTCACGCAAGGCTTGTACCCTCTATTCAATAGCTTGGGCAAATGGCCACTCTTTTTGTGTTTAAATGTCTGTGGTGTTGAGAAACTTCAAATCCCTCCTTCTCAACAAAGTCCAGTTCCTTTCAGGATAGCTCTGTTAGAAAACTCATTCTATGTTGAGAAGAAATTTGTGTCGTTCTAGCTCCTGCTCTTAGGTTGTAGTTCTGCCCCCCAGGGACCTTGAGAGCAAGTCTTTCACATCACAGTCCATTAAAGATTTGATAACAGTGATCATGTTTCTCCACGCCTTACCTTTTCCTGGTTGAAAATTCCCTGTTGCTTTGGTGAGTTTTTCATATGACATAGTTTCAAGTCATGTCACTATGTCAGATGTCCTCTGCTAAATACACTCCAAGTGACAATTGTTTTTTAGAGTGTGATACCTGTAACTGGGCAAAGCATTATAGTTGTAGTCCTTTAGGCAGAGTAAGAACCAGGATGATTCAATTCACTGAAACCTAGTGAACTCAACCTTATTTAACAAACAGGAATTAAGTGCTGCCCTATCAGCTCCTCCTGATCCCGTGTTTTCTCAACCTGACTCGCTCCAGAATCAATCTAGCAATTTTTTAAATTGATTGGGTTTTATTTAGAAATTAATAAATTACCTATTTCTACCTATTTCCTAAAAGAAATAAAATAGAATGTAAAAGTATTCCTCCTTGTTCTTTGTCCCAAGTTTCAGTTTTTGGAAGTAAGCACTATTAAAATTCTCATGAAACCTTTTGGAAAAATATTTTATAACCACACAAACATATGGCTCAATCTATCTCCTTTTTTTCACATAAATGGGATAACGTACACACTTATCTGAAATTTGCTTTTTCACTTATCATGGGTGTCTTCCATACCAAAACATACATTCAGCCAATTTACTACTTTAAACAACTTTTAACATTCTCTGCTAACAGACATTTAGGTTGGTTTTAGCTTTTTCCATTACAGACAAAGCCACATAAAAACCTTAGTCTTAGACTTTTGTGCATTTGCACATATATATGTGTACCATAAATTGCTGGAAGTGGAATTAGTGGACCCAAATGTTTGTGCATGTTTTATTTCAATAGATATTGCCAAAGTGGAACTTACACACATGTATACATACTCATACAAAATTGGGTCTCACTCCAGACCTACTAATTATGAATTTCAGGAGGTACTGTATAAAAATATATAGTTTATCTAATTAATTAACTTATTTATTTACTTTTATTGCAGTAACATTGGTTTATAACATTGTATAAATTTCAGGTGTACATCATTTTACTTCTTTTTCTGCATAGATTACATCATGTTCACCATCCAAATACTAATTACAATCCATCACCAATACAGTTTAAAAAATCATTTTGAAGAGCAGAGAAGGTTGATAAAAAGATTTAGAACTTATTCTTTGATGAAAAAATGTTGAATCATATTAGTTTTTCTGACAGCTATATCACACTGTTGATTTACATTGAAATTACTATCAACTAAAACCTGTAAGTCTTTTGGAGCGTAAATTTTTGCTAAGCCATATTTCTTCCATTCCCTAGTTTGCAATTTGTTTTATAGTGCCCAATATATATGGTTTAATATTTATACCTATTATATTTCATCTAAATACTGCGATTTAGTCCATATTCTAGAATATCCAAATTCTTTGTGATTGGATTCTTTCAGCTAATATGTTACCTTTATCCTCTTATTTTTAACTGAAAATTTTAAGAACATTATTCTATAATTTTATCCAAATGACTAATAAAACACTGAAATGAGCTGGGTCAAAAGCAGATCACTGCAGGCCACCACTAGAGGCCTCGCCTTTGGTTAGCAACTGTACACTAAACAGTCATTTTAAGGACTTTTTTTTATCATCGGTTACAACTCAAACTAACTATACCATACTTTTTTTTTCATGTTGTCGAAAGGAAGACACACCAGATAGATATTTTTGGTGAAATTGATAGGACTTGTTACTGGATTAGATAGGAAAAACAGCTATTAGCTGTAATTAGAATATAAGCTTCACAAAGGCAAGGATTTTTGTCTGTGTGCTTTCTTCACTATTTTCTCCCCAGATACACAAACAATGTCTACCACATAGTATAAGATCAATAAACATCTACTGAATGAAGAAAGGAAAACCTCCAGGTTTTTCCCCACAGCAACAAGGTGAATGCCATTAACCAAAATCAGTAAGACTGAAGAAGAAGAAGCGGAATGAGATGCAGATGGAACAATTAGGAGTTCCAGTTTGGCTATTTTAACCTTTAGATTTCTTCTAAATAGCAAAGGGAAAACTAGATATTTGAGTCTGGTCTCTAGAGGACAGGTCTGGCCTGCAGAGAAAAATTTGGAAGCCACCAGCATGTAGCCAGGGAATTTATTGTAATAAATAATAAAAAATTAATGAGTCCATGAAGGACATTAAAAAAGATCTGATTATGGAGATACATAAAACATGTTTATTAATGGAAAGATTCAATATCTTAAAGGAGTCATTATTCCCCCAAATAATCTAAAATTCAAAACATTTTAACAATTTCAATAAAAATTCTAACATGTATTTTCATGGAACTTGACAAGTTGATCCTGGAAGTTATATGAAAGAGCAAAAAGTAAGAACAGCAATAATTTAAAGAAAAAAACAAAGTGAGCCAATTTGCCCAGAAGATATCAAGATTTAGTATAAAACTATAATTAAGACATTGCATTACTGTTGCAGGGATAAAGAAATAGAGCAGTAGAATGGAATGGAGAGCCCAGAAACTTGTATACTTTGAAATGTATTTCAATTTATCTATCAATCTATATTTACATATGGAATAGTAGTAAAAAACATTATACACATTTGATATGTATGTATTATATATGTATAATGTATTATATAAAACATTTATTGGGGGCTGGCCCAACTGACGTAGTGGTTAAGTTCAGCATGCTCTGCTTCAGCAGCCTGGGGTTCACAGGTTCAGATCCCAGGCACAGGCCTACACTACTCATCAAGACATGCTTTGGCAGCAACCCACATACAAAACAGAGGAAGATTGGCACAAATGTTAGCTCAGGGCCACTCTTCCTCAAACAAAAAGAGAGGAAGATTGGCAGCAGGTTTTAGCTCACGACCACCAGGTTGTAGCTCATGGACAATCTTCCTCACCAAAAAAAAAAAAAAAAAAAAATTATTGTATATGTATGCATGTATATGTGTATAGTATATACATATATGGGTCCACAAATATATATAAAATAATTTAATCATTTAAAAAGTGTGTGTGTGTGAGAAACAGTGGTAGCATTTCGCATTAATTGGGAAAGGATCAACTATTTAATACAAGATTGTTGCCCAATTGTTAATACTGCAAAAAAAAAAAAAATACATCCCTACCTCATGTTGGACATAAAAATAAATTTTAGATGAAATAAAGATCTAAATGTTAAATAACAATACTTCAATTTTTAACAAATAAAATGTGAGAACATTTTTGTTGGAAGAATTTCTTAACAAGGCACAAACCAACAAACCATGGCACAGGGTAGGTGCTCAACAAATATCTACTGAAGGAATAAAAAGATGGACCATATGTTTACATTAAAGTTCTTAAAATCCTCTATGATTAAAATATTATTTTAAAAGTTAAAAAAAAGCCATTGTCAACAGAAGATATTTTTAATAAACCTAAGCAAAGCAATAAAAAAAAAGACAACTCAACTTAAAACTGGCAAAGGGTTGAAGCAATTCACAGAATTAGAAAGTCAAATGATTAATAAACATTTGAAAAAAAAATGTTCTCTTTAGTAACCAGAAAATAACAAATTAAAACCAATGAGATGTATTTTATACTCTTCAGATTCAAAAGACATTTTAAAAAGTGAAAGCATCAAGTGGAAAAGTGAGAATTCTCATAAACCAACGAGGTGAGTGATTAGTGATTTAACCACTGCAGAGACCTCGTCGCAGTATTCTGTTCCCTGCGAGATCTCCTAGAAAACTGGCATCAGTTGTGAGATCTCAGTTGCAGGTCCTCCAAACTCTACTTCTCCAGTCAGTTTTTACTTGTTAATCAATATTAAGTCAAATTTTTAACTTGTTAATCATCATTAAGTCAAAAGAAGTGTCTCCCTGACTGTTTCCTCAATATTCCTAGAGATGAAATTGTCAGCAAGGCAAATCAAGAATTTAACACATACTCTGCTTTTAGTAAAATGAGAATCTCAGCAGATGCCCAGAGACTTGAAGTCTCCAATAATTGTTATGTTTCATATCCTTACAGTATTTGTGGTCTTTTTCAGGAAGTAATCTTCCATATTATTTCTTGCTTATTCTGAGACGAGGTGTTTAAGATTGCCCTTATGTGTAGCCTGATTCATGGCTTCAAGATTACTAGTCACCTAGAAATAATTCCCTAAAAATGTGTTGCTCTTCAGATTTTAAAAAAACTCCTGAACTGCAGACAAGAAAACATTTCTTGGCTTTTTTCAAACTCGTGCCTTCTTTTGGTAAAAGGAAAAAGAAAGTCACTCAAGCACTGCCTTGATTTCAAACTATACCTTTCTCTTACAAGATTCTGATACGGTCCCTTAGGGAATGTTACAAGAACCAGGTGCTAAGTAAAGAACTAGGTGATTAGTAAAGAATGAACCATTACCTTAGGATGAGTCATCTTCTGTGTTTAAAATAAATATTTTAATATCTTTCAAAATATATAAAAGTCTGAAGTATTATATATAATTTTTATAGTTAGTTTAACAAAAGAGACAGTAACTTAGTTATCATACCTGCGGACACAAGGTTTCCAGGTGATTGGCTGCGATTTTGACAATTTTAATCCCATCTTCATTTGTTGACATGGAACAAGCAAGATTTGCCACCTTAAATACAATCCAAAATAATGGAAATTATTTCCGATTACCAAGGAAATTCAGAAACATTTGTTATCCTAGACAAATAAGAGTATGTGCACATTCATTGAAAATCTCAGTAACAGACAACAGTATTTTCATAAATTTCACTGGTATCTATTTTATGGAAGTATTCAGAGAATCTATTAAAACAAATAATGACAAAGGGCTTTAGAAAATTGTTTAAAACCAAAAGGAAGACTGATGAGTGATCAGTAAACCCTATATAGTCTCTTGGTATCAACATCTAACCCATAATAAGATGCTAACTATTACGGTTTCCTATGAGACTGAAACAAAAATTTATCTATGGATTGAATGCTAATGGGTTCTGGGAATCTCATATAATTGTGGTTTATTTTAAGTTTGTAATTGGTTTATTATTTCCTATTATGCATACTTTAGTTGCATTAAGTATCTTTGTTCATGTTTTATTCAGCATCAAATATACTACAAAGCTGGACAAATACAAGATAATTAAATTATTCTTCCTGTTTTTGATTTTCTGCTACAATTCCATGGGCACTCTTTGACATTCCAGCAGTTGATTTGATTCAAGCATTAGTAATACCCAAATTCCTTTATACATCACTGCTTTTGAAACTTATACTCTTTTCTAGAGAAATGGGTGTTCTTTCAAATAATTACCTTTATGTCCATTACCTAAGGCTGATATTTACAAATATTTTCTTTACACCATGAAAGAGCCATGAGAAAGAGCATGTGATTCCTTTCCCTTCCTTTGAACCTCACTCTTACTCAACGTCCCTTTTGCTAACAGGTGAGTGTGTAGAGAGCAGTGTTTTCTCCGATCTACAAAATACGTCATTGTCTTCATCACTGCAAGAAGATCACTTTTCTAACAATCATTTTTCTAACTTTTCTCTGCTAGTTATTGTATACTTTAACATATTGTAGGTTTTACTGTTCAAATCCAAAATGCATTCAGTTGCAGAGAAACCATATATTAGCTGCATTCAATGGAAGTGAACAGCAAAAATATCTTTGGATCACTATTTGCAGAGTACCACAAAATGTTACTTAAATAGATTTATAGTCTTTGCTTTTTAATAGCATTACTTTTAATATGTCAATAGTGAAACTACTCCTTGGTTTGCATTTACATATAATGAAATAGCAGCCATACATTATTTAACTGTGGAAGGGCACTCTTCACTTTATTAATGTACATGAAAGTGGCTTACTTGAAAAGGTCTTTTGTTGGCTTGAAGGTCGCAATGCCTCAACTTTCATATCTGACACATAATTAGCACATTTGTGCATTATTTGAAAAGGGCAGCAGTTTCTGTGCCCCACTCCCCCATCTCCCAAGCCCCACTCACAGAAAGACAAATTCAGCAGTCTAATTGTGTTAATATGTTTAATAATAGTTTGCACTGAACTTGCAGAAAATATCTACCTGTAAATTTAAGCACTCTTTGTTTTAAGTAAAAAAAATAAAAATTAGTGGCTCAATCTTTTGGTCAAATCAGATGAATGCTGATTAATTTAAAGTTTAAAAATTACAGAAAGGCCTGGGGCCGCCCAGTGGCGCAGCAGTTTAGTCCGCGCTTGGCAGCCCGGGGTTCGCCAGTTCGGATCCCGGGCGCCCGCCGACGCACTGCATGCCAGCCACGCTGTGGCGGCGTCCCGTATAAAGTAGAGGAAGATGGGCATGATGTTAGCCCAGGGCCAGTCTTCCTCAGCAAAAAGAGGAGGATTAGCAACGGATGTTAGCTCAGGGCTGGTCTTCCTCACCAAAAAGAAAAAAAAAAAAAAATTACAGAAAGGTGCCCCATATAGGCACTCATACTTTATTTTTAATGTGTCATCTTTCTCTTTTTTTCCTCTTTTGAAAACAAATATTTTTGTTCTGGACATTTGCTAGCCACCATGTTTATTGTAAGCCAATTCAGTGACTAATACAATATGGAAATCATACCAAAAACAAAGTTTCTGTTTATATTAACAGACTTAAGTTTTATATAAAACTCTCAATTGAAAATACAATGCAACTAAAAGTTTTCTACTCACCAAAGATCATACTAACACTCTTTCTGTCTTCCTTTATTCAGACATACCTGAACTACTCCTTACCAGAGCTGTTCTATGTCAGGTAAACTTTCTAGATAATAAAATACTATTTTCAGATTAAGGCATGTGCAGTTTTAGTGATATTTTATGCAAACAAATGTGAAATTGTAAGATAGCTGGTATTCTTTGACAAAACAGAAAAAAGTCAAGTGATAGAAATAAACTCTCTTTACATTTCTAATTTGAATGATTTGTGACATATTTCCCCAAGTCACATCAATGTGTAAATGAAAGCCAAAATGTCTTCTAATAATATCCCTAAGTTCTGTGTAGCTCTTTAGGCAGTCGAGTATGTTCCCAAGCACAGTATGAACCAACTCTCTACTGGTCAAAGAAAGCAGCATGCAAATAAAATATTTTGTAAAATAGTTTGATGTATTTGGACATCTGACATCTTTTATATATCTAATTTTGAAAATGTTTCAAAAGTCTGTGTAAAGCTTCATTATTCAAGAGATTCTTGTAGAAAGTTTCTGCCCACTAAGGGAAATTAACCATAGGAAGGTTTTGGGGACAAACAAATCTGGGTTTAAACCTCATTTTCAAAATTAATAAACTTTTTGACCATGGACAAAACATTAACTTCTTCGAGTCTATTTTGTCACTAGTAATATGGGTATGACAATATCCATCTCACTGGAGTGCTTTGAGGATTAAATGAGATGGTGTATGGAGATGACCTGATGCCAGGTAGCCCTGACCATGTATGAATTTCTTTCCGGCTCATCTGTCTCTCTACTAATGGGGGTGGGAAAGAACATCTACTGCTTGAAGAGCTTTTATAGAATTAAAACCTTAGGACCCTAAAGAAATTTGACAAAATGTCTAAACTGAGAGCCACAACGTCAAACATTTTCAGGACTCATGCAGGGAATACAGACATAGAGTCCAGATGTAACTCTGGGGTGGGGTGGCGAGGTGGGCCCAGGCAAACACGAGCACGTATGCCCCACCTAAAGGCATTAGAACTCATTAAAACAAGATAAAATAAAAGGAAAAACTCACTGTCTTGACCAAACAAACAGTCTGTTGGCTTACTTTAGTTCATAGGTCACCAGTTTGTGATCTCTGACCCCATTCTCTAATCCTCTATTGTACAGATAGGAAAACAAAGTCAAACAAGGAGAAGAAACATACTCAAACCATCCAGTGACAGGGAGACTAATAACCAGGGATACGTATGTGCTCTTTATGTCACCATGAATTAAGGTATTGACAAAGGTTCCTGCTTTGAAACGATTGACCAGACTTTTTATGGACATTGTGCTATATCCTTAGCCAAGTCCAAGAAAATCAGAGTCTAAATTATCCTAAATAAATGGGACCAAAGGCACTCAGGTAAATTCACAAGTTTATTAAAAAGAAAAGGCTGGGACTCAGTGTTTTCTCATTTTTACAGAAGACTAAATTATATCATTAAAATCATTACTGATATGTATCTAATAATTGCAAAAATCAAATAAAACTCTTCAAATGGGGACATGTCATGTTTCTGAGACAGGAGTGATTTTTTTTACATCAGCACGTCTCTCACGAGCCTCTCTCCTCACCCGTCCTTCTGCCCTCTAAGATGTATGTCCTATTCTAGACCCTTTAAAGTTGACTAAATTTACTGTCCTATCCGGTCTGTAAAAAAAAAAGTTGTAGACAACAAAGCGTGGCCAGATGATTCCTGACATTTATTATCATCCTATTGATGTTTGTTCTCCTCTTCCTGGTTCCTAGTTCAAGTTCTGTATGTCAATTTTTATGTTCTTGTCATCCTTCCTATCTGCTGGACTTCAGTTCTTCCTTGTCTCTTGGCATATAACATGTCTTCAGTGAGAAATTCTCTGTTCTGAAACCTGGCCTCACAGGCTAGTTCTGTCCCTCACTTTTCATCAAAGTCAGGGAGTTGGCCATAGTTGATCCAAAAGAATGACTCACTAATGGTAGAGCCAAGGACAGCTATAAAAATGATATTTGGGGATTGAAGACTTTCTCAATGACCTTTCAATCAGTCTACCATGCTATAGGCTTAATTCTGCTTTTCATCACTACTTTGCACCGATCTGGTAAGGAGATTGTATTTTAAATGTATTGAATACCAGAGAATGCTACACTTTAACATTCTAATATCAAGTTTTATTTGACATCTCAGGAGCACTAGTTGTTCTGTCATCTTAGACAACTGAAATGGTATCGTTGCTGGGAACAAGCTGACTATTTGGACAGCTGCTCATCATACATCATTCGGTCTGTCACTAAGGAGTTCTCACACAGATATTTATCTGTGATATGATTTCTCAAGAACATGAAGCAAACATTGATGTTTGGAGAGATTTTTATTGTCACACATTCATTGTTTACATATCGTTCACATAGCTAATTATAATATCATGTCACCATGTGTCCTAGCTCTCAATGAGGGAGAAAGGTCACTGTTTCATTTTCATTCATTTTCCTCCCTGGCAGATGGTCATGCAGCTCCTGTGTAAACACTTTCAGAGACAGAGAATTTACTGTTTTGCAGGGCAGCCTATTCCCTTTGCAGGATAGTCCAAGTTAAGAAGTTCTTCCTTATAATGAGGAAGCTATCTCAACACCTTTCTCATAATGGTCACAGAATCCAGAATGTCAAATATCTTC
Source organism: Tapirus indicus (assembly GCA_031878705.1). Classification (NCBI taxonomy): domain Eukaryota; kingdom Metazoa; phylum Chordata; class Mammalia; order Perissodactyla; family Tapiridae; genus Tapirus; species Tapirus indicus. The sequence goes on from CM062921.1 coordinate 54,761,121, forward strand.
AATAATAGAAACAAGGTTGGGCCCATAGAAAGTCTATATTAGTAATCCTCAATTTGTGGAATAAATTAGATGGTAAGCTATATTATAGAATCACCAGTAAATGGCTATTGAAAAGAAAAGTCCAAGTTCCTTCTGCCAAGATATTCTGATTTATTAAGTGTGTCAATGGGTGGAAGTTAGGGGGATGTAAAGTATATTTAATTTAATTTTTAAAAGTTTCCCAGGTGATTTGGATATACCACCCTCCACACACACAACACACAGATACACTTTCGGACTTTAGGTTGATTTTCATTTGTTTGACAGACACTGCATTTGAAGATTAATATAAAGAGGCAAAAATCTAGGAGAGGTATGACCTGAATATATATGGAGCAGGAAGTCATAGAAAAGGCTTCACAAATTAGAGACAAGAAATGACTTATATTACTACCAGAGAAACAGTGCTTAGTCTATTAGGGCCACTATAACAAAAATACCATAGGCTGGGTAGCTTACAAACAACAGAATTTACCTCTCACAGTCCTGGAGTCTGAGAAGTCTAAGATTTAGGTGTTGGCAGATTTGGTGTCTGGCGAGTACCAGCTTCCTGGTTCACAGACATCGCCTTCTAGCTGTAACCTCACATAGCAGAAGAGTTGAGAGATCTCTCTGAGAGTTTTTTTTTTTTTCTTTTTTTGGTGAGGAAGACCAGCCCTGAGCTAACATCCGTTGCTGATCCTCCTCCTTTTGCTGAGGAAGACTGGCCCTGGGCTAACATCCGTGCCCATCTTCCTCTACTTTATATGGGACACCGCCATGGCATGGCTGACAAGCAGTGCGTCGGCGGGCGCCCAGGATCTGAACCCGCGAACCCTGGGCTGCCAAGCACGAACTAAACCGCTGCGCCACCGGGCCGGCCCTCTCTGAGACTTTTGAAACAAGAGCACTAATCACATTCATGAGGGTTCTGCCCTCATGACCTAATCAACACCAAAAGGCCCCATCTCCCAATAGCATCACCTTGGGGGTTAGGATTTCAACATAAGAATTTTAGGGGAAACAAACATTTAGTCTATAACAAATAAAGTTTAAAAATCAAAATACCCAGGAAACAAGAAAATCAAGTGTAGGAGAAATTTCTGGCCTTCTACGCAGACTCCATTCCTCCTCCTGGCAAATAACACTGATTTCCATTTGGAGAACTGCTCTCTCCTCTAATCCCATGGTGTAAAGTCTTGATATGACAGTTAATCAAGGCTCTTAGTCCTCCCCTAGCCCTGGCGTGAGCATATCCATCACTTCTTATGGCCGAGAGTCCTGGGGCAGTTGTTGTTCCTGCTTAATCTGAGCCCTCTTCTTTGATTGTGTGTGTGTGTGTGTGTGTGTGTGTGTGTGGAAGACTAGCCCTAGGATAACATCTGTTGTCAATCCTCCTCTTTTTTCTGAGGAAGACTGGCCCTGGGCTAACATCCGTGCCCATCTTCCTCTACTTTATATGGGACGCCGCCACGGCATGGCTTGACAGGTGGTGTGAAAGTCCGCCCTCAGGATCCAAACCTGCGAACCCTGGGCGGGGGAAGTGGAGCTCGAGAACTTAACCACTACACCACCAGGCCAGCCCCGCAATCCGCTTCTTTCATTTTGCCTGTACTTATGTGCACTACCTTGTGCCTTCCAATGAAGTCTCTTTTGTTTTCTACTTAAATAAGCCGAATTCATTTTATGTTGCATGCAAGCATAACTGAATGTAGTACTGAACAAGATATTTATATGCCAATTATGTACTAATATCAGATGGTTACTTTCAGCAAAATTAAAGGCTGGCAATGCAGAACCATAATCACTTAAGCAAAAGGCACCTTCTAATCAAACGTCTGCCTCTGGATTCAGGCAACCTGAATGTCCTAGTGTCAGGGGCAAACGCAGGGAAGGAGGTGTTCATTTCAGTTCCTGCACATATAGATAAATGTGTTTAGACTTGTCTTCCCTTGAATATCTAATCCCTTAATGCCTATTAAAACATTTTATATACCAGGTACAAAAGAACATCTAAATCTTGAAGAAAATAATTTTGTGTTTTCTCTTTTAATTTATTTTTTATTTAATTTTGGGGTTTATCCTTTTGCAACCTGTTTGTTGTGTCTAAAAACCATACTTTTATACACTCTTTAAGTTCACACCTATACCTCAAGGCCTGGATCAAATGCCATCTCCTCTACAAACCTTTCTCAGATGCCCACAATCAGAATTCATACCTCTACCTTCCATTTTCCCACAACTACATATAGTACATACTTCATTCTCCCTAGACTCACTTATGTACCTTTCAGATGGTAAGCTGCTATAAGGCAAGGACAATGATGCATTTTATTTTAAAATTATTTTACGTAAGGTAAAGTATCCTAAATAGTATTTAGCCCATGTAAATAAATGAAAGTAATAATTTATCTTTGTTCATCTGAAAACTGAATTATCATGAACAGAAATGATTTTCTATTGGCTCTTAAACTCATACATTCAATGGATTATATTTCTTAGAGGCTTTAGTTCAACTTAATTTGTTCATTGGAAACTGTTTTTCCTCTGTCCTTTCCTCATCAAAAAGAGAAAAGTTCCTAATTATCTGTAATATGAACATAGAGGTAAGTATTATTACTTTAAGTTACGGAAGATGAATGCTTGAGAAAAGAAACCCCTTGGGTTGTTAAACTTAATTGCCCTGAGTTGATTTCACTCTGACTGTGTATGCATGTTTGGAACATCAAAATCTGACAAATCTGACAAAGCAAAGATACAAATGAACATAGGCAAACGTTGAGTAAGGGTACAGAAATAATATATCTGAAATGAGGTCTTTATTTTAACTTGGTATTTGTGAAGGAGATTTAGATTTCTTTCTGAATTTAGAAAAGAATAAAGGTTCAGAAAAGCTTGTAAAGAGGCATGAAGAAGGAAAAGAGGCCTATGCCCTTTGGACACATTAATAAATAGCAAAATTATAAGTCACTGGCCAAATCATTGAGAGAAGGAACACTGGAAGTTTTTCAGGTTTGGGAGAAACGTCCAGAGTTGGACTAGATACTTCAGATTTGAGTTGCCATTGAGATATATAAGTAGACATAACCAATAGGTAGTTAGGTGTTTAGTTAGGAGGGGTCTACAATGGATATTAATTAGCAAGGCACTAGCTTGTCAATGGTAATTGGATGTGATTGTGTAGTGAGCAAATATTCTTAGAAGAGTATCTAAGACACCAATATTTATTAGGCAGATGGAAGAGGATAATGCTACTATGAGTCTTAGAAAATGTGGCCAGAGATAGAGAAGGTTACCCACAATATTCTCATGTCTTAGAGGCTGGGAGAAAAGAAAGTTTCAAGAAGGTGGTCTCAAATATCAAATACTGAGAAGTCAAGTAAGTAATCCCTGAAGTGATCCATTGATTCAGCCACACAGAGGGCCATTCGTAGAGTGGGTGGAATGAAGATTGTCAAACTAGCCTACTGTGCACAGAGGACTATGTAGGTGGCGAGGTAGCCCCATGTGTCTTGTGACTCAAACCAGAGAGCTAGAGGCCACCTGGACAATACTCACTCTCCCATTCCCACATCTGTCCATTTCTTTTGATTTCACCTCTCAAACACCTCCTGAATCATTTACTTTTCTTGTTCTCCACCCTAGTCAAGTTTGTCAGTTTTATTTTTTTATTCTTATGTCCAGTCTTAGCTTTTATTCTCAGCCACTGTGCCTTCTCTACAATATGTTCACCATACTGCAGCTGACAAATTTTTTCAAATGCAAATTTGATTACCCCAACATCATCTCCCCCTTCCCATATCATACCACCTTCCCTGCAAGGTCCTATAGAGTCTGGTCCAAGACTCATCATATACAGTTCTTTTTCTCTCATTGCTTCAGCTATATCAACCTATTTTCAGATACCCATGCTTCCTCGGCCCCAGGACATTTGTACATGCTGTTTTCTTTAGCCTGGAATGTGCTCCTCCTTCTTTGCTGCTAGCTTTGAACTACTTAGACCCACTTAACTACTATCCATCAGATCGCTGCTCAAAAGTAATTCCTTGAGAAGATTTTCACAAACACCACGACCCCCACCCACCCCTGAGACCTCCTCCTACCCAAGTCAGGTTTTTCCTTCAGGGTATGATTCTCAGTTTGTAATTATACATTCACTGAAGAGATTATTTGATTAGTGACCATTTCCTCTGCTTTATAAGAGCAGGGGGCTTACTTGTGTTTGCTCATCATTAGGCCCTCAGTTCCTAGTACCCGAGATATGGTAGCCAAACAATAAATAGTTCTTCAGTGAATGAATAAACACAGGAATGCACGAATTAGTATGCTTAAGAATGTGTCATTTTATAAGAGAGAACGAAAAATGGACTTTAGAGGGAGGAGACAGCAGCAGAAATCCAGGACAAGCAAGAATGGGGAAAGAAATTTCCCTTTGAAATTCATTTGCAATATTCCACAAAGGCTTAGACAGCTGGACTTCAAAGAAAAGTAACACACTTTTCTTCCAGTCTGGTCACAAAATTTAATAAAGCTTGGGGGGCAGCTTCTTTCAAGTTTTACTTTCACTCAAGATACCAAATTGGGAGCAACTGAGTTGCTTCCAATTTAGCTTTCAATTTATTTGTTTTTAATCAAGTAAAACAATTCTTCAAAAGGCCCAAGCTGGCAGCCAAATGCTGGCGAGGACGGCAGATGGAAAGAGGCGCGGTAACTCCCGTCAACAAACCCAGAGCTTTAGCATCTCCTGTAGAACATAATGTAATACATGCTTTGTTTCCAGGCAAGCCTAGCTCAGGGGCCTGGGGCTGAGTCTGAGAAGTGGTAGAAGGGGGTCTGTGATCTCCCAATGTTGGCATCCAAGTGACCTCTGGCCAAGCCAGCTTTTCTATTTCTCCTGGTGAAACAGTGCTGCTCTGCTGCTCCTTGTGGTAACAAGAAATGACCATGAATTATGAGTTTTGTACAAAATTTAACTAATAGAATGGTACTATAAAAGTGCATAGCAAGATGCAGGGAAACAACTTCAAGTAACAAATATTGATTATGCACCTATTATGTGGTCTGGGAACTGCCAGGGAAACCAAAACAGTGGAAGTGAAACTCAAGGAACTCAGTCTATTTAAGGGGCCACATGAAAGAACAAGAGAAAAAAACTGTAGTTTCTGAGTACAGTAGGAAGCTAGAGGTAGGTGAACCTCATAGAGGCGAGTGTAGTCGGGGTTTTCCATGGAAACAAACTGTTACCCAGGAACTTCATATTCTCTTGGACTTTGCATCTCAGGCTGCCTCCCAAACTTTATGAATCTTAAATCACACGATCCTGTCTCTGATATTAGTTTTGCTAATGTAACCATTTACCTCTCTGTGTTTGGTTATCCATCTGTAAAATAAGGAACAGATTAATTATTTGATTTCTAGGCCCCCTTGCATTTCAATAACTGCATTTTACTAATTATGTAACCTGATAAAAAATTAGACAGGAATTAGACAGGGGGCAGAGCTATCAGGAAATTTTGTCATTAATTTAAATATAAAATTCCTAAATATTAGCAAATTAAATTCAACTATGTAATAAAAGAATAATAATACAGCAAGACAATGTAGTTTATCCTAGAAATAAACCAGAGGCTCATGATTGAGAAATTTAACAATGAAATTCCTTGTTTTACTATATTTCAATGGATTTTGGAAAAGTATTTAAGTTTTATGCCTATTCTTATTGAAGCAAGAACAAAGCTAAACTAAACAAACAAACCCCATAGTGAGCTATGAATAGAAGGAATCATTCTTTTCTTTTTTTTTTTTTGGTGAGGAAGACCAGCCCTGGGCTAATATCCGTTGCTAATCCTCCTCTTTTTGCTGAGGAAGACTGGCCCTGGGCTAACATCCGTGCCCATCGTCCTCTACTTTATATGGGACGCCGCCACGGCGTGGCTGACAAGCAGTGCATCGGCAAGCGCCTGGGATCCGAACCCGCGAACCCCGGGCTGCCAAGTGTGAACTAAACTGCTGCGCCACTGGGCCAGCCCCCAGAAGGAATCATTCTTAACCCGAAACAGGTCAAATTCCAGAAATTTACAGCAAATTACAGCAAACTTCCAGAAATTTTGAGCAAATCCTACTCAAAAGTCAGGACAAAGATAAGGATTCCTACTATAAATGAAGTTAATCAACATTTTACTCAAAGATCTAGTCAATGTAAATGAACCTGAAAAATAAATGGCAGTGGCAAATATTGTAAAGAAAACGGAAATATTTACGTTCTCAAGTGACAAAACTGTCTACCTAGAGAATGAAAGATAATTATCTGAAAAGCTGTTATTACTATTGAGTACTCAGGAACATGGCCTAATACAGAATGAATTTATATATATTACTTTTCTATACATCAGCTAGCATCAAAATAAAATTTTTAGTAACACAATGTCTCTGTCATAATGGCAACTAAAGTTATAAATTTCATAGTATATATAACTATTAAGAAATAGGTATGTCTATTATACATATGCATATATACACTTCTTTGCATGCACATGTGTATATGTATTAAATTTGACTTAATGATATAAAAGGACAGCTGAGTGAATGGGGAAAATATCATATGCCTCGATGGGAATACCCAATATTGTAAAATAAAATGTCAACTCTCAGTAAATTTGTCTATCAATTTAAGAGATCTAAATTGAACTTAGGTTATTTTTAATGTACATCTGGAAGAATACGTGAAAGACTAGCAAAGATGATTTACAAAAAAGAAGAATGAAGGAAAGTATAGTGAGTGAGTAATTAAAACACACAGAAATTTAGTGCTTTTCAGAGCAATGGGAAAAAATAATGCTGATGGCCCAATTGGCTACCACTTGGCAGGTGGGTGAAGGAGTTCAATGTACATAAAAAAACTGGCACATGTGACTGAAAAAAATTTTTTTAAAGTTCAAAATAATGAAACCTATAAAGTCAAATGAAAAAGATGGACAAAAGTATTTGTGATATATAATAACTCCTAAAAGATTATTATCCATAGGTATAAATAGCTCCTAAACATCAATAAGGAAAAGAAGTCATTAAAAAATGGACAAAATATTTAAACAGATACCTCACATAGGAAATACAATGACTAATAAATGCATGAAAAGATTCCTAATCTACCTCTTGATCTATTAAGCAGGGAATGCAACTAAAACAAGAAAATGACATTTTTGCTTACCATATTAGCAATAATTTAAAAGTCTAATATTATCCAGTATTGCTGAGGGTATGGGGAAGCAAGTGGAAGGTAAATGGCTGACTTTTCAGAGGACAATTTAGCTTCATCTATGAAAATTTAAAATTTGTAAAACTGCAGCAATTCAATTTAATGTAATCTGTCCTTCAGAAATACTTGCAAATGTGAACAAACGTATAGCCACAGGGAGGTGTGTTGCAACTTTAGTTGTAAAAATAAAAAGGAATCTAAATATTTACCAATGGAGAATAAATTAAATTATGTAATACAATGATTCTGTAAAAAAAAGGAAAAAACTTTCTCCCAACAAAGTGTCTCAAATATGTAGTTTAAGTGAAAATATTGCAGAATGTATGTAAAGTGTGTTCCTATTTAGATAAAGTTATGTATGTACAATTATGTATAAATGCAAAGTACAAAGTCTACAGTGACAAATCCCAACTGTTAACATGAGTTATATATTGGAAAGGAAGTGGATTACTATCGCCACGAAGCAAAGTATCCCATTTTAACTGTATGCTTCTAAATTGATTGAAATTTTTCCAACTATCTTTTTTCACTAATAGTTATCTAATTTTAAAAAAAGGTGATTTATGAAATAGTTCTATATGTATTGACTTGGAAACATGCCAACGACAAGTAAGATAGAATGTATTACATGATCTCATCTATTAAAGATGATGAGTGTATATGTGTCTGTGTGTACAAAAGTATGATATCTAAAATGTTGTTCACCAAAATGGTAATGGTGGTTATATCTGAGGAGTAAGACTCAAGATAATTTCAACTTTCTTTTTTCATACTTTAAAAAATTTATAGTTTGAGTTATTACAATGAGAAAGAATCATTTTTATAACCAGAAAAAACAATAAAGTAATCTTCATCTTGAAGAGAATAAAGAATTTCTTTGATCAGGAGGATCATATTAACCAAGACGCGGCAAAATCTGAGGATCCAGAACCATTTAAAGTTAGGGTTTCCAGAAAACAGAGATATATAACGATTAAGTGCTGCTAGGTAGAAAGTACTTTTTATTGTCTCATATGCTGCTATATTTAAAGTGATGGTTCACAAATATGGTTGATAATTCACAATACAAGAACCAGGCACTGATTTTACCTCATGTTTATTTAGTATAATGGCAAATATCAAATGAATCAAAGCCCACCGCCAGTGACAAAATCAGACCACCCACAAGTGACATTAATAACAAATAAAAATTCAATTTGTTTGAAAAGCTAAAAGTATTCCGTGCAATGGGTGTTTGTGTGTGTGTGTGTGTGTGTCTGTGTCTGTGTCTTTGTGTCTGTCTGCAGTAGATCCAAGATGATGATTCTTGTCATTAGGGGATTATAATATAGTACTACATTTCTTTTCTTTTCTTATCTTATCTATGCCATCCAACTCTATTCAAATTTGCAACTGAACTTCTTGTTCCTCTCCAATGAATCATTAAAGATGAAAATATTCATTTGTCTAAGAGGACATATGTCAATGTTGTTCTAAAAAGCAGGCATTAGTATGCTGTGTCAGTATGTACCATCACAAAAGAAACAAATGAGATGAAAACAAACACACACACATACACACACACACACACACACACACACACAGGACTTAAATAGTTTTGGCTGTTAGAGAGTTGCTTCCAATAAATTATCTGAAGTATATGTTCCAGAGCTCAAATTGAGGTCTGCAATGTATACTGCTCTGAGTCGCATTTACCAAACACATTTCCCATCTTTTATTTTGGAACAATATATAACCATATGTGAATACACATACACCATACTGATATGCAATGTAAATTATAATGTTAAACCAGCTAGACAGTTTCCTCAAGGTCCCTCTCTAAATTAAGCTATGATTTACCTCAGAATCACCACCCAAAGGATAAAAGTATGTGCCACCTGCCAAGTAAATGTAATATAATAAACAGCACCAAATAAAATCTATTTAACTACCAAAGAGACAAAACAAATCCAAACTATAAATTAAAGACAAGATCAAGTGCCGTTTCACTGAACTAGTAATACACTTTGTTGTCTGCTGAGGGTCAAGCGTAAATATGAAGCATGCAGGTCCAATAAGTCTTTATTAATAGGATCAGTGTGGAAAGGGCAGATGTCAAAAGATACTATAATTGGCCTTCATTATCATTGAAATGGACATCAAATTTCAAAGCAATTTTTTGACCAGTGACCTGCTATCTCAAGTGGCAGAAAGAGAACTGATTTTCTTAAAGAGAGACAGAATATGCCAAAGCCAATACTGTATAAAGTTTTCAGTGAGTTTAATTCTGAACTAACATTTTTTTGTACATATCACCCTATTCAAACACCATGATGGAAACAGAAGTTGTCATACACTGCAAAGTTAATTGAATTCTATCGTATAAACTTCGCAGATATGGATGAGACAGTCGAGATCACCTGATTCCCTAAGTAATCAAGACATCCATACACAGATACAGTCCTTACTTTCATAAAAGAAGGGGTCTCTTATCAGAGTGACAGTTGGCAATCAATTGTCTGATAGCTTTTATTTCGCAAGACATCAGAACAATAACCTGTGCAACTGTTTTTTTTCCTTGCAGGCGTCTGTTTATGGTTACATTCTAACTTTGAGGGAAATAGGTAAACAAGCTTTAAAATTACTAAAATTATAATCCTAGAGAAAGTCTCTTGTCTCTCAGCAGAAACGGCCCATAATGAGTAAAATAAAGTAAAAGAACACAATATGTGTGAGATAGCGCGTGTACCTGTGTATGGAGAAGTGGGAGTGGGGTAAGTATAGCTGTGTGTATGTGTATGAAGGCCTCAGAAAAATATGTTAATCCATATACTACTATTAAATACTATCATTTCTATATCCTCTCATCCTAGGGTTCCCCAAATCTTGTGAGGGCTCCTTGGATGGGGTCTGGATTTAAATTACATGATAAATAGTGGAGTGTAGCTAAATAATGTGACATAGGATGAAAAGAAAATCAAAGATTTAGGCCCCTGTAAGTTTGGCAAAGATACGAGTTATTACGTTTGATCTTAACTACCCCCGGGACACTGTAGTGTTGGGTCCATAATGTGAGTAGTGGCTGTCATTAGAGGATATGATAATGATAAGATACTTGCCATGTAATCTTGGCAGTGTTTCTTGGTATTACTGATGGTTCCCAATAGCTCTAGAAGGGAGGATGGAGACGGAAAGAGAGACCTTATTTTACTCACTTTGCTTAATTAGGGCAAACCAATACGTTAATTCTATCTGCACAAGGTTAAATTGTGAAGTCCTTGGTGCCAGAAACCATCTTGCCCCTTTGTAGTTCTAAGACTTTGCAAGCATTGGTACTCACAAAGCCTCTGTCAAATTGAATGAATTTAAGCCATTATCGCAAATAAAATATTTTTTACATTGTCTTCTCTACAAAGGTTTATGATTAACCTGGTTACAGAGAGCTAAAGACAACAACAACAAATTCCAAAAATTTTTATTATGTATCAGGTCTATTTTAGACACTCAAGGAAGAACAGAAGATGGGGAAAAAATAGTTCCAAAGCTTCAAGAAATAAAAGATTTAGATATAAATACACGAAACAAGATATTAAATGAGTAAAACACTGCTGATGAGCTTCAGAGTAAGGAAATAATGCTATGAAGCTTTAAAAAAATTTAGCTGGATTATTTTAAAGAATCTTAAAGAAAGTTTCGTAATAAACTTCATAACAAATGAATTGTTATGAAAGTTTCATAACAAGTGAATTGTTTTTTAAACTATGAATGTGACTGTGTTAGTAAAAGATATGTGTTAATAGGAAACAGAAAAGTTTTAATAAATCTTATTAAAGTATCAAAAGATTTCTGGATAATACAAATCAGAAATTTCTGGATAAAATAAAAAATCTTGTTTAACAATGAGTGAATGGCCTAATGAAAACTGATGTTATTCCAAAAACCTAAAGTTAGATTTTCTGTTATTCCATTTCTATCTTTACAATATTTCCCATGTATTTAGTTGTTTTCCATTCTTATCTCAAGTGATGTGAAACTTGAATCAAATTCAAGAAAGCAGTGCTGCTCTGAAGGCAGATCCATGCACATCCGCTACGTGGCCCCACATGGCTGCACAAGCCAGGGCTGGATTCTCACCAGCACTGCTTTGAGGTCTGGAGGCAGAGCCACAGAATTTGGAGGGCATTTTGCATCATCTAGTCCAGTTATTGACCCTGCTTCGGGATGCTGGCTTGCTTGTGCTGCACCTGGAGCCTTTCAAAATATTGTCAGCCTCAGCCTCTCAAGAAAGAAATCCCACAGCGTTTTGGCCTTGCTCAGCGTGTGCAGTTTTGTCTCCTTTGTCAGGAGATAGCCTGATTCCTTCCCTGGCTCTTGAGGGCAGAGGCTGGGCTTTCTCACCTATGAGATGGTAACCTTACTGAGTGCCTCCCTCTTGGGACTGAAAGGAGAGGACAAAGTGCCCTGAATGCTTAGTAGCCAGAAACAGAGAGTGCCAAGCAAAAGCCCCGTCTATTCTCCACTGTTGCAGTTAGAGTCCTATTTCACGTTCAGCCTCCGACTACTGTGGATTCCTCCTGCCTCAGGCTGCCAGGCTTTGGAAAGCACACCCACACCTTGTACCTCTCTCTCCTGTTGGTTAATTAACATTAATGGGCAGCTGTCGTCCCTGCATAAAGCCACAGCCATCACAGGATGACTTGAGAGCTAATTACGCTGTTTGTCCAGGCACAATGTTTCTCTTCCTTCCAATAGCCTATCCTTTGGACCCTCACTGCTCATTATCACCTCCACCAGTGGAGGAACAAGACAAGGCTGTCAGCTGTACCACTTCTTACATTTCAAAGAAAAAGCTTAAATCGAAGTAATGCTATTCTAAGCTTCCTGTGTAGGAGTTTTTTAGCTCAGCAAAATCCCTCTTGTAATCTTTGCTCATAATTTTTCCCTAAATGCTGAATTATATTATTAAGAACTGGAAATCTTGTCTGCAAATGACTTACTTTTAAATTTGCTTTTCAGGCATCTCTGAGGGTCACTAGCAACTCAAGTGCAATTCTTTATTTCCTCTCTTCTGGCACATTCTATTCAACCTATTTATTTCAGTTGGATGTATTTTTCCCCCTCTTCCTCCAGGAATGAACTTTAAAATCTATTGCTCTTTCTTTTCCCATAAGTAGACTAATGCCAGTCCCTACCATTTTCCTCCATTCATCTTCTACACTAGTCTTCCTTTTTCAATGCCACCCCATCATCTTCCTTTTTCTTAAACTAAGCTCCTCACTCTCCACATAATCAATATACTGCCACAATCACAGCTGGTCCTTCTGGAATCTCCAGGCACCACAGCTGAGCTACCTTTATTGATTTCTAGGCTCTGAACTCTGTTTTTCCTCACTCCTCATTCTCTTCACACATTTTCTTCCCCTCTCACCAACTTTTCCATCTTCCAGATTCCTCACACTTTTCCTCTCATTCTGCTCCTTTTGTATCACTGTCTCTATGGCAAATGAAACAATATATAAACAGTATGGATTCTTTTCTCTTTGTACTTTAAAGATATCATAATTATCTGCCGTCTCCTTTGGTGAATAATTCATTTCCTGTTGTTTTGCTAATACAGTCTGTGAGCCAGGGGCTAGTTTTACATCTATGTTTAGTAAATTGAATAGTAGAATATTTTGTCATAATCCAGTAAGTATACCAGAAATCACTCTTTTGGGAGCTATGAATTCCTGAGGGGCAAGACTCAAATGCTGTGACAGATTAGTTAAACCATAGAAAAAGTAATTAATTATAATTTCTTATCCAGTTGACTATTATGAGTTACAGTGAGTGTTTAAGCTAGTTTTTAAAAAACTCTTCTAATATTTCAAGACTTGCATTCTGGTGACAGTGGCTACTTTTTCAGCAGGTCCAGTAAAGTACTCAGATTTATCTTCACTCTCTGAATAGGTACAGATGAAATGGAGATTGCTCTATGAAAATACGATGCAGCATGATTTGAAAAAGGAGAAATGGCAGTATGGTTATTGGGATCCAGACATTGAACTCTGTGCTATTATCTTGTATTTTACTTATAACATCTACCTTGCAGATGACTAACCTCAAGAGTCTCATTATCAACCTAAAATAGTGCCCTCAAATGCATCAGTCTAGTGGTCACACATCATCTCTTAGCATATTACTCAATAATATAAATTCAAATCCTTCTAACTCTCCACTCTTTCAAAATCTCCAGGAAAAAGTTAAGTTTGAAGCATCTATTTAGATGTCACTGTGCATACACTCTGCTTTGGGACTTCATAACTAGCTTAAAAAGATATAATCTGGAACAAGAATCATTCTAATACAGTGTCACTTTATGGTTAAATAAGTATGTATGTGAAAGCAAAAATGGCCCTAATATTTTCACCAAGTCAAATTTTCTACTTCATATATATCACTTTTAATTCATCACTGTGATCATGAAAATTCCTCAGTAATTCGAGGAAAGACTTCTTTTCTACAACATCTATCATACTATGGATGAACTCTTTGCACATATATTTTTTTTACTTTAAATATTCAAAAATTTAATGATTTTAAGATGAATGTGTGCTTAATGTTAAACATTTGGGAAACACAGTTAAACATAAAAGAGTAGGCACAAATTATCGGGGTGGATAAGTTGGCTCACTCAATGCCTACCCTCAACTCCTCTTTCCTTTTGCCTTTTCTACCACTCTGGTGCATACTGTGGAGCTCTAGCCAGGTCTGCTCTTCTAAATGGATGCACTCATCTCCCAGCTACTGGGAATATCTGCTGTTGACCATGTATGGCTTAGTCCTTCATTAGGAACTGCCTTTGGCTGTAGGAAACTACCTTCCCGGAGGTAATGCCCCTACCCAGGAGGCACTCACAATTAACCACAGCCTGAACCAGTGGTATAAAGCTCGGCCCCCTTGCCTCAATTTGTGACAATTCTCAAAGGCTATCTGAGTTCCAGAACCTCCAACAAATCATGTGAGATCTCAGTTGCCACCACATTGTAAGCTAGCTTCTTGCTCTATTTAATTCGGCCTTTCTTCTTTCCTTACAGTTTTATCTATGAAAATCATACCCCAATAGACCTTCTGTATTCAATTTTCTATATCACAGTCTGTTTCCAGGGGACCTATTTTAAGAAAACTAAAATTCCTAGAAAACAAAATACTCACTTTTTCTGTCTCCCTTGTTGTTCAGCTTGACCATGTTCCAATGAAATTAGGCACAATTTCCCTGGGAAGGATTTTTTTTTCTCTATTCATAGCCAAGTTTAACTAGGATATGTTCTTTTCCCTTTTATACTCCTCCCACCCTAGATGTCGACAAGCTACCTGGAGGGCAGCAGTTTCAAACCTAACATAGCAAGGATCCAAAAAGACCCCAGACCCTTGAAAATACCACTGAGCAAATGAACTCATGCCAGCAATCAACAACACTTAAACTTTTGGATAAGTGGAAAAAAAAACCCTCTTTTTTAAGTTGATTGTTACTTGCAGCCACATGTCATTCCTAAGTGATACAATTAAGAAATCTATCTAGAAAAATCTGTATGTGTGTATTCGAGTGTTATTTACAATAACAAAAAATGGAACAGCTCTGTAAATAGTAAATTGTGACCTATCCTTAGAAAGGAAAATTATAGTTATTAAAATAAGTCCTTTGAAGACTGATTTATTGTTGTTGAGAAATACTCTTTATGCCATATTAAATTTAAAGATATAAATCCATTACACATATACACACCTATATATGTTTGATGAAGCCATCAATCTTGTGAAGCTTCTTCATAAACAAATAAATTTGCCTGCCACGGCATATTGTATTTTCTAAAGATGATCACACTAACATATATCTCATCTCACATGCTCTTCTAAATATGGGTCTAACACACTTTCCACTGAAGGGTGAGGTCTATGTTCTGTCACCGTGACTCTGGGAAAGGACTTGTGACTCCTGACCTACAGAAAACAAAAAAGATAATAATGATTGTTGTTGTTTTAAGTCACTACATTTTGGGATGATTTGCTATGCACCATTAGATAACAGGAACACCTATGGATTATCTCGGTTATTATCTGATCTTTCAAATACACTTTTTTTAAACTTGAAAACTGCAGAAAAGTTTATAGCTTTATTTGAAACATATTTAATATGTGCCCATTGCTGCCTTTAATTGTGATGAAAATTGAGAAAAACGCCTTAAGATTAGTTTGTTAGGTGGTGGAATCCAGGACCCTTACCCTAGAATTATTGAGTGCTAACAGTTAAAACTACATCTGGCAAAATAAAAATAGTCAACATGATTGTCCCTTTGTTAAAAGTGCTTCAAAATGTGTGCCAAACATATTATTTCTTCTAACCAGCAGGCTTCTCATTCCTTGTAGGGACTCTGTAAACAAAGAAAAACTATAGCAGAACATATTTGGATTGATGAGTAAAACTGTAAAGATGCCAATTCTAGGCTAAGGTTTGAGAATACAGGACTAACTTGAGCCTGTTGCCTCCCTCTGTGAAAAGCTCCCTGGAGGTAAAGGGGCAGCAGATATCTCACGCTTCATTGTCATGTTATGCAGTTAGAATGCAACAAAGATCAAGAAAGCTCCTTACTTCTAGATGTTCTTTGAGTCAGGTCAATCTATCCCCTAACTTCCCATATGTAATTTAGACAATCACAGTGTGAGAAAGATTACTAAAATTCTCATCTCCTTCAGAAAAGTCTCCAGTAAAAGTGGCAATATTTCTTTAACACACACACCCCCCTAAAATCAAATCTTATAGTCCCTCCACCCAGAAAATACTACTAGTCATTTAAGCAATACCAAATCTATTCACAGAAAATCAGCAGGTCAGGTAGAAAATTACTCACCCTACCCACTGGTTGTGCAGAATGTTGCAGGGTCTGAATTGCTGCCAAGATTTTTGGTATTGGCATATCTCCACTTTTCAATTTGCTACGATGCACTTAACCTACCACTGTTATTCAGTGTATTATAACTGCAATACAAGTGCCTGTGTGTTCACCTGAGCTCAACTATTCCCTTGGCTGGAAATATTTCCAAACAGGGTGATAAATATAAATGCCTGCCATTTTCAAAAGTACATATTATAAATATTCCTGAAATACTTTGAAAGCCTACAGTTAACAATAAGCTTTTGTGTACATGGATTAGAGAATAAGGGGCAAGGAAAACTTTATTAGCACACTATTAAGTACTTGATTTATTGTTTCTGCAGTAATATCCTTGCAGGATTTCTTCAATAACATGAAAAAGTCAATATCTCAGCTGTTGAAGGACCTATTTTAGAATCCCAGGGGCATACCCAGACAAGTTCTAGTGATTATTCATGAAACCAACTGTGCCTACACCCACTCATTAAGCAGACCATTGAAAAGACCTTTTCAGATCTTACATATAAAGGAAGCTTAGACAGATAGATAGATAGATAGATAGATAGATAGATAGATAGATAGATAGATAGATAGATAGATAGATAGATAGATAAACAGGTGAAAATGAAGATCAAATGATAAAACTAAACCACAGGTGTTCCAGTTACCTAATGAAGAATAATAAATCATCCAAAACTTTAGTGATTTAAAACAACAGTAATCATATAATTTACAAGATAAACTTGTAAATCCTACCAATAGCAATTGGGAATCCATTTTATCCTCATAGCCAAACAAAATTTTATTTCCAAGTAGAAAATATTTTCTTTCTTAACTTTATGCTGATCTTAATGCAATATGTCTAGTTTTGGACATGAAGATAGCAACTTTGTTCCTCTGGATGATTGATGACCTTGTTTGTGACTCAGAGCATGATGTTAATGTACTTCAAATCCTCATTCCTTAAATGAATCTACTCCTGTCAACACTTTGTTTGGAATTGAAAATTTTGTAAGCATAGCTATGTTTGCACCATAAATTCTAAATGGGAGACTATTTACAGGCATCTTTTTATTTCTAGTAGAGTTGATATTATTATTACCAAACTGTGTAGATAGAATAGATATCTAGTCTAAACTATCTCCTTCTATAACTAGGTGACAATTTCCCATGGTCCTTTGCTCTATTTTTTCATCTGTTTTAACACATAAAGGGGTCTAACAAATACTTTAGCCTAAACTTTCTCTGCTGTAAATCAATGTTTATTAATTAATTTCATCGACAATTACAAGTATTTGCTATCTGTCCTCATAAATCCAAAATTGACCATTGTAAAAAGGATGCACATCCCATTGCCTTAATTCCACATTGGCTATATCTATTTTTCTATTTCCAAAGATTTCTTTTATTCCCAAATCATGATACATTCAAATAAGTTGTATAGAAAGAAGAAAGTATAATAGGTATATTAGCCCCAGTACCATATATTTCAACTGCTCCACAAAAAGAAAATGACAAAATTATGGTGTGTTCATGCAATATAATGCTATACTATTATCTAAAGCAAATTTTAATTGAAATATTTCTTCAGATAATTGTAACTTCACATGCAGTTGTAAGAAACAATACAGAGACATCTCTGGTGCACTTTGTCAACTTTCCTCCTATGCTAACATTTTGGAAAACTATACTACCAGGATATTGACAATGATATAATCTACTAATCTTATCCAGACTTTCCCAGTTTTACTTGTACTCTTTGTGTGTGGGGGTGGGTGTGTATTAAGTTCTATATAATTTTGTCACCTATGTAGGTTTATGCATTAACCATCACAGTCGAAGTATTGAATAGTTCCAACACCACAAGAATCTTTCATGTTGTCCTTTTATAACTATACATATCCCCCTCCACAAAACCACTAATCTGTCCTCCATTTCTAAATTGTATTATTTCAAAATATTATACAAGGGGAATCATACAGTATGTAGCCTTTTGGGATTGGGGTTTTTTTACACAGCATAATTCCCTAGAGATTCATCCAACTTGTTATGTGTATCATAGTTCATTTATTTTTATTACTGAGTAGTCGTCTATCATATGTTTGTACGTCAATTTTCTATCATTATGTCACTTGCATTTTTATTCTGTTCATGTGGGCTTTCACAAAGTAAGAGTTTTAATTTTGTTTGGTCCAATTTATCAATTTTTCATTTACGGTTCATGATTGTGGCATCAAGTCTAAGAACTCTTTGACTAGCCCTATTCCCCAAAATTTTCTACTGTTTTTTCTAAAAATTTCATTTGCATTTGACCATGATCCACTTTGAGTTTATTTTTGTGTATAGTGTGCGACTTAGTTCAAGGTTCATTTTTTTTTGCCTATGAATGTCAAATTGCTACAGCACCATTTCTTGAAAAGGCTAGCCTTCCTCCATGGAATTGGTTTTACACCTTTGTCAAAAATCAACTGAGCATATTTGTGTGGGTCTATTTCTGGATCCTATATTTTGTTTCATTGATGTATGTATCTATCTCTCTGTCAATGCCACACTGTCTTGACTGTTGTAGCTATATGGTAAAAACTTAGTATCAGGTAAAGTAATTCCTCCCACTTTATTCTCCTTTGCTTAGAGTCTTTTAGCTATTTTAAAGCTTGTGGCTTTCTATATAAATTTAGAATAACTTTATCTATGTCTACAAAATCTTGCTGGGATTTCTAAGGAATTGCATTAAACCTATAAATCCATATGGGGACTATAAAATTGGAGAAGGAAACAGAAATGGTCTAGCATAACAGAGCAAACAGAGATAATGTTATGGCATTGGAATCAAACTAATAAACCAATTCAGGATGAAACAAAATTGATATGAGAAAATAGGATATCTATTTAAACCATATATATGGATATCTGTGTGTGTATACCAAAACACAATTGTTGAATCAGTAAAAACAAAAAATGAGATTGTAGCACAAAGAGCTAAATTTAAATATATAGCCATCACAGTGTTGTTGGAATAAAACCAATAACTTGACCACAACAATAGAAGGCTTGACTTTGTTATAAAAGTACTGACTTTGTGTGCGTGTGTGTGTAGTCTTTTTTTTGGGGGGGAGAGGAAAGTAGGAGGTTGTCAATAACTATATGCCTCTGTGGAAATACACACATCTTGTGTTAGTAGTTTGCTAAAGCCATCTACTTTTTAAAAAATGCCTCTTACATAAATAAAGCAATATCATTTTTTCAACAGCTTTATTAAGGTATAATCTATACACCAAAAAGCTGTACATATTTAATATATACAATTTAAATGAGTTTGGATATATGTGTACATCCATGAAACTATCACCACAATCAAGGTAATTCGCATATCCATCACCTCCAAAAGTTGCTGTGTGTCCCTTCTTTCTGTGTGTTTGGTAAGGACACAACATGAGATCTACTCTCTTAACAAATTTTTAAGTATACAATACAGTATTGTTGACTATAAGCTCTATTCTATACAACAGATCTTTAGAGTTAATTCATAACTTGTATAACTGGGAGAGGGAAACGGGGAGTTGTTGTTCAACTGCTACAAAGCCATGTACTTTTAAAGGTAAAAGGAGAAAGGAAAATGAATGATCTTATTAGAGTGTACTCTAAACTGTCAGACAAGAGTGAGGAAAGGGATGTGGCTTTCCTGATTGAGACTCTGCAACTGGAACAAAGGCAGCAGAGTAGTGACCTGAGCTTCAATCACTGGGTTCCCGCTGGAATAAAGCATCATTGCCTAGTCTTGCTCAGATGGAAAGGCAGTGCTTTCTAATTTCATGCTAACCAATCGGAAAGAATTTGTGATTGAAGTGGTGGAAACCCTGAGCAAAGTTACCTTTTTACTTTAGAATTTGTAGTAGCCAGAAATACAGAAATGGTGGATTCTTAAAAGTTCAGAAGAAGATAGGTATGACTCCATGGTCTCAAGTTCTATAAAAGATGACAGCTTGAGAGGGTTTGAAGGCTTTCAAAAAAAAATTTCTGTGATCATAAGCAGGAAAACATAAAAATAATGTGGCTACAACTCAAACTCCATGAGAAGTTCACATATAAAATGGACAAAATTGAGATAGAAATATCCCTTTCTATCTCAGGGCCAAGCACAGGACCTCACACGTAAGATGTGCTCAATTCATGTTTTGGTAAAATAATGACTGGATCTTGTAAAACCGAAGATAAACATGTAAAATTTGCATATACTGGGGGCCAGCCTGGTGGTGCAGTGGTTAAGTTCATCACACTCCACTTCAGGTTTGTGGGTTTGGATCCTGGTCATGGACCTACACCACTCACCAAAGCCATGCTGTGGCAGCATCCCATATACAAAATAGAGGAAGATGGGAGCAGACGTTAGCTCAGGGCAAATCTTCCTCAAGCAAAAAGAGGAGGATTGGCAATAGGTATTAGCTTAGGGCCAATCTTCCTCACCAAAAAACAAAAAAATGTTGCATATACTATAAGCCAGGATAGTTAAAGTATACATTACCTATTCACCTAATCATTCAGTTCAGAAATATTTATAGAACACTTGGTATGTACTTCTGCTTTCAAGAATCTCACAGTTGAATGAGAAACTGACATGTAAACCAAAAAAAAAAAAATCAAGATACAGGAAAGTAAACACAAACAGATAATTGTTTAAAGTGCTTTGAGGACAGGCAGGATGGAGTTATTAATTAACTGAGCTTGGGGAAAGGAAGACTATAAAAAGCTTCACCTTGTAGTTAACATTTGAATAATTTTGAAGAGTAGCTGAGATAGAGTTTAAAAAAGAACCCTACATAAGTTTGAAAGTATATGCTGTTTAAAAACCAATGGTGAAATGTTAACGAGCTCAGAGAAATGGCAAACAAATAAACCATCTGCATAGGATATAGAAGGCTAAATTGCATCATCCCTGGCCAATTCCAAAGATGCAAGCACCCTATAAAAATCTGGGGCAACTAACACTACAAAGGTTGAAAATTTTTATCTTTGATGTGGTTCTTCCCTGTCCCCTTAAATCCCATGTTTCCATCCCATTGACCCTACTTTTATGCATCTTCCCCTAGCCTAACAATTCTCAACAAGTGGTTTTAAACCCTGGCAGCTTATTATAATCATCATAAGAGATTTTACAGAAGATTTTTGCTTGAGTCCATCTCCCAGAGATTTTGATTCAACTGATCTGGGGTTGGGATCCCCTATGCTGCCCACAGTGACTGATGCTGTTCAAAAGCTCTGTGAGAAATCACTCTGGTCTTCCATGGTGAATGAGTGTCTAACAGAAGAGGGTAAAACAAACATCAGAGAGAAAGAATTAATGTCATGGAGTTTCACATGAGTTCAGATATTAATGACTTATGCCATACAGAAAGAATTTGCTCAAGATAGCTCTGTAAATTGCAGCCAGGATCTTTAAGGAAGAGTTGAACATGTAAATGCTACCTAAAGACTGGAGACAAGTGACTCTTATTCTAAATTTACCCTAGATGTAATGCGGAGCCACTGAAAAGTTTTCTGGAGCACATTGACAATTTAAGATCTGTACATTACAAGAATTATTCTAGATGTATCCAAAAAAATTGATTGCAGAAAGGTAAAGATGATCCCCAGCTTTTTTGTTTAGGAAACCAGCTGAACATAGATACCATTCACTGAGAGGTAACAGAGGAAAATGTACAGGCTGGACAATGAGATTAGAAGGGAACATGACAAGTTCTCCTCTGGACATGTTGACTATTGGGCAATCCAGGAGAAAAATCCAGATGGGAGATATGTATTTGAGATCCATTTGTACATAGCTGGGTTTTTAAGTCAAAGGAATGGATGAGCTTGCCCTGGGAAGATGTGTGGACTTCTCTTTGAGAGAAAAGTCCAGGACAAAATTTAAAAGAACATTAAAACTGGTGGTAAGGACAAGGGACATCAGCATCATGGCAGAGTGAGATTCCCTCTTTGAATCTCTGCCCCCTATGACACAACGAAAACATCATTCACATTCCAACATAGCTCAATCAAACACTACGAAGGACTTCCAAGAAACCCCTGCTGCCATACATCGGACAGTGGAGGTGCAGGAAGCCCAAAAGGACAGGAGGAGAGATAAGAAGTTGTACTCCCCCTCCCCAATCGATCGGCAAAGACAGCGCGGTTCACAGACAGAGGGGGGAGGGGCGGCCCACAGCGGGGAAAACTATCGCCATCCAGGTGCTCTCACAGACTCTCGCAAGATCCCCACTGGGAAGCGACGACGGACTGTTTAGGGGGTGTAGCAAACACCCTAAGAGAGCCAGAAAGGAACCCCCCGGGTCAAGCAGGAGAAAGAGAGGACCCCTCCCCCCACACACCCGGCGTTTCAGCATAATCCCTCCAGGGGCTGCAGCCACCTCAGAGCAAACCGCTAGCGATCTCCATCCAGTGGAAGCAGGGGGAAACTGCAGGACCAACTTTATCATGAGGGGAAAAAATAAAGCCGTCCCTGTCAGATCCTTGCGACAACTTGTCAGGGCTACAGACCAAAAGGAAAATGACAAACACCAGAAACCAACCCTGAAGGCACAGAATTTGATAACCTGAATGAGAGAGAATTCAAAATAGCTATCATAAACAAACTCAACGAAATACAAGAGAACACACAGAAACAAATCAACGAATTCAGGGATTTTGTCACAAAAGAGATTGAAACCATAAAGAAAAACCAACCAGAATTATTGGAGGTGAAAAACAAAATCAACGAGATAGTGGAAAAAATGGAGTCTTTAAAGAGCAGAACTGACAATATGGAGGAACGAACTAGCACTATTGAGGATAGCCACGCAGAAATGCTCCTGGTAGAGGAGGAGAGAGAGCTAAGACTAAAAAGAAATGAAGAAATTCTTCGAGAAATATCAGACTCAATGAGGAAAAGCAACATAAGGATAATAGGTATTCCAGAAGGAGAAGAAAGAGAAAAAGGAGCAGAGAGTTTGTTCAAAGAAATAATTGCTGAGAACTTCCCCAACCTAGATAATGAGAGGGAAATAACAGTGAATGAAATTAATAGATCACCTAAATATATAAACAGGAATAAAATATCATCTCGCCACATAGTAGCAAACTTGAAAAATACCCGTGACAAGGAAATAATATTGAAGGCAGCTAAACAAAAAAACAAAATAACATACAAAGGAAACCCCATCAGGCTCTCAGCTGATTTCTTGACAGAAACTCTACAGGCTAGAAGAGACTGGAATGATATATTCAAAATCATGAAAGACAAAAACCTTCAACTGAGAATACTTTATCCAGCAAAAATATCCTTCAAATACGATGGAGAAATAATGACTTTCCCTGATAAACAAAAGCTAAGAGAGTTCGTCACCACAAGACCCCCACTACAAGAAATGCTCAAGAAGGCCCTTAGGCCTGAAAAAAAAAAAAATGAGAAAGGGGATACAAAGATTTCAGCAAGGAGAAAAGCAAGGAGACTAAACCAGAACAAACTACAGTTAGATAACATCAAAAATTAATTCAAGCTCATCACTGGAAACACACATTCATGACACAATCTGGAATAAAGAGATAACAAATAAGGAGGGGAAGAGGTAAGGGATTGAACTGACCCAGCCTCAGGAAAAAGGAGGCATCTGAAAATATACTTTCTTATCCAGGAGATCGCTTATATAAACCTCACGGTAACCACTAAACAAATAACCAGAAGAGAACCACACATGACAAATAAAGAGAAAACCAAGAGAATGAGCATGCAGAAATACCAAATTGAATTTGCAGTCCGAAACACAAGGGACAAGAAATGAAGGAAATGCAAAAGAACCAGAAGATAAACAATAAAATAGCAACATTAAACCCTCATATATCAATAATCACTCTAAATGTAAATGGATTGAATTCTCCAATCAAAAGACACAGAGTGGCAGGATGGATTAAAAACCAAGATCCAACAATCTGCTGCCTCCAGGAAACACATCTCAGCTCTAAAGACAAACACAGACTCAAAATAAAAGGATGGAAAACAATACTTCAAGCTAATAGAAAACAAAAGAAAGCAGGAGTAGCCATACTTATATCAGACAAAGTAGACTTCAAGATAAAAAGGTAATGAGAGACAAAGAAGGGCAAGATATAATGATAAAAGGGACACTTCACCAAGAAGACATAACACTTATAAATATCTATGCACCCAACACAGGAGCACCAAAGTACATAAAACAACTGCTAAAAAACGTTAAAGGAGATATTAACAATAACACAATAATAGTAGGGGATCTTAACACCCCCCTTACATCAATAGATAGATCATCCAGACAAAAAGTCAAAAAGGAAATAATGGACTTAAACGAAAAACTAGACGCAATGGACTTAATAGATATATACAGACCACTCCACCCAAAAAAAGCAGAGTACACATTCTTCTCAAGTGCACATGGAACATTCTCAAGGATAGACCATATATTAGGAAACAAGGCAAACCTCTATAAATTTAAGAAGATTGAAATCATTACAAGCATCTTTTCTGATCATAATGCTGTGAAACTAGAAATCAACTGCAAGGAAAAAACTAGGAAAGGGACAAAGATGTGGAGACTAAACAACATGCTACTGAACAACCAATGGGTCGTTGATGAAATTAAAAGAGAAATCAAAAGCTATCTGGAGACAAATGAAAAGGAAAATACACCATACCAACTCATATGGGATGCAGCAAAAGCAGTCCTGAGAGGGAAATTCATAGCAATACAAGCTCACCTTAACAAACAAGAAAAATCCCAAATAAATAACCTTAAATTGCACCTAACAGAGTTGGCAAAAGAAGAACAGACAAAGCCCCGAATCAGCAGAAGGAGGGAAATAATAAAAATCAGAGCAGAAATAAATGAAACTGAAACCAAAAAAACAGTAGAAAGGATCAATGAAACAAAGAGCTGGTTCTTTGAGAAGATAAATAAAATTGACAAACCCTTAGCCAGACTCACTAAGAAAAAAAGGGAGAAGACTCAAATAAATAAAATTAGAAATGAAAGAGGAGAAATTACAACAGACACCACAGAAATACAAGGGATTATTACGGAATACTATGAAAAACTTTACGCCAACAAATTGGACAACCTAAAGGAAATGGACAAATTCTTGGAAGTGTACAACCTCCCAAAACTGAATCAAGAAGAAATAGAGAATCTGAACAGACCAATCACAAGTAAAGAGATTGAAACAGTAATCAAAAACCTCCCAAAAAATAAAAGCCCAGGACCAGATGGCTTCCCTGGAGAATTTTATCAAACGTTCAAAGAAGATTTAGCACCTATCCTTCTCAAACTATTCCAAAAAATAGAGGAAGATGGAATACTTCCCAACACATTCTATGAGGCCGACATCATGCTGATACCAAAGCCAGACAAGGACAATACAAAGAAGGAAAACTACAGGCCAATATCACTGATGAACATAGATGCAAAAATCCTCAACAAAATATTGGCAAACCGAATACAGCAATACATCAAAAAGATCATACACCACGATCAAGTGGGATTTATACCAGGGACACAGGGATGGTTCAACATCCGCAAATCAATCAACGTGATACACCACATTCATAAAATGAAGAATAAAAACCACATGATCATCTCAATCGATGCAGAGAAGACATTCGACAAGATCCAGCATCCATTTATGATAAAAACTCTCAACAAAATGGGTATAGAAGGAAAGTACCTCAACATAATAAGGGCCATATATGACAAACCTACAGCAAACATCCTACTCAATGGGGAAAAAGTGAAAGCCATTCCTTTGAGGACAGGAACAAGACAAGGGTGCCCACTCTCACCGCTCTTATTCAACATAGTACTGGAAGTTCTGGCCAGAGCAATTAGGCAAGAAAAAGGAATAAAAGGACTCCAAATAGGCAATGAAGAAGTGAGACTCTCACTATTTGCAGACGACATGATCTTATACATAGAAAACCCAAAAAATTCCATCGGAAAACTACTAGAAACAATCAACAACTACAGTAAAGTGGCAGGGTATAAAATCAACTTACAAAAATCAATTGCATTTCCATACACTAACGATGAAACAACAGAAAGAGAACTCAAAAAGACAATCCCATTTACAATTGCAACAAAGAGAATATAATATCTGGGAATAAATTTAACCAAGGAGGTAAAAGACCTATACAATGAAAACTATAAGACACTATTGAAAGAAATCGAGGAGGACATAAAGAAATGGAAAAATATTCCATGCACATGGATTGGAAGAATAAACATAGTTAAAATGTCCATTCTACCTAAAGCAATCTACAGATTCGATGCAATCCCAATCAGAATCCCAATGTCATTCTTCACGGTAATAGAACAAAAACTACTGAAATTCGTATGGGGCAACAAAAGAGCCTGAATAGCTAAAGCAATTCTGAAAAAAAAGAACAAAGCTGGAGGCATCACAATCCCTGATTTCAAAATATACTATAAAGCTACAGTAATCAAAACAGCATGGTACTGGTACAAGAATAGACACATAGATCAATGGAACAGAATTGAAAGCCCAGAAATAAAACCACACACCTATGGACAGCTAATCTTTGACAAAGGAGCAAAGAACATACAATGGAGAGAGGGAAGTCTCTTCAATAAATGGTGCTGGGAAAATTGGACAGCAACATGCAAAAGAATGAAAGTAGACCATCTCCTATCACCATATACAAAAATCAATTCAAAATGGATCAAAGACCTGAAAGTGAGACCTGAAACTATAAAACTCCTGGAAGAAAATATAGGCAGTACACTAATTGAGATTGGACATAAAGGGATCCTTTCAGATTCCATGTCTACCCAGACAAGGGAAACAAAAGAAAAAATAAACAAGTGGGACCTCATCAGACTAAAGAGCTTCTACAAGGCAAATGAAACCGGGATCAAAATGAATAAACAACCCACCAGCTGGGAGAAAATATTTGCAAATCATTTGTCCGACAAGGGATTAATCTCAGTAATATATAAAGATCTCATACAACTGAGCAACAAAAAAACAAACAACCCGATCAAAAAATGGGCAGAGGATATGAACAGACATTTTTCCAAGGAAGAGATCCAGATGGCCAATAGACACATGAAAAGATGTTCAACATCACTAATCATCAGGGAAATGCAAATCAAAACTACACTGAGATATCACCTTACACCGGTTAGAATGGCTATAATCACAAAGACAAATAACAACAAATGCTGGAGAGGTTGTGGAGAAACGGGGACCCTCATTCACTGCTGGTGGGAATGCAAACTGGTGCAGCCTCTATGCAAAACAGTATGGAGAGTCCTCAAAAAATTAAAAATAGAAATACCATATGATCCAGCAATCCCACTCTTGGGCATCTACCCAATGGACATGAAATCAACCATCACAAGAGGCGTATGCACCCCTATGTTCATTGCAGCATTATTCACTATAGCCAAGAAGTGGAAGCAACCCAAGTGTCCCTTGACTGATGATTGGTTAAAGAAGATGTGGTATATACATACAATGGAATACTACTCAGCCATAAGAAAAGACACAATTGTCCCATTTGCAACAACATGGAAGGACCTAGAGGGTATTGTGTTAAGTGAAATAAGCCAGAGAGAGAAGGACAGACACTGCATGAACTCACTCATATATGGAATATAAGTGAACACACAGACAGAGAGAACTGATTGGTGGTTACCAAGGGGAAGGGGGGGGTGGTGGGGCACAAGGGGTGAAGGGTTACATCCACAAGGTGACGGACAAACAAAAAGGTACAACTAAAACCCCACAGTGTTATAAACTATTAAGACATCAATAAAAAAAATGGTAAAAAAAAATAGAATCTTAAAGTTGAAAGTTTTAAGCAAAAATAAACAAGTGGGACTACATCAAACTAAAAAGCTTCAGCACAGCAAAGGAAACCATCAACAAAATGAAAAGGCAACCTACTAAATGGGAGAAAGTATTTGCAAATCATATATCTGATAAGGGGTTAATATCCAAAAGATATACAGAACTTGTACAACTCAATAGCAAAAAACCAAACAATCCAATTAAAAAATAAGCAGAGGATCTGAAGAGACGTTTTTTCCAAGAAGACATAGAGATGGCCAACAGGCACATGAAAAGGTGTTCTACATCACTAATCATGAGGGAAATGCAAATTAAACTACAATGAGATATCACCTCACACCTGTTAGAATGGTTATTATCAAAAAGACTGAAAATAACAAGTGTTGGCAAGGATATGGAGAAAAGGGAACTCTCGTGCACTATTAGATGGGAATGTAAACTGGTGCAGCCACTATGGAAAACATATGGAGATTCCTCAAAAAATTAAAAATAGAACCATATGATCCAGCAAAAAAAAAAAAAAAAAAGTAGGTGACAAATTGTTTGTAAAAATGGCCACAATTCCACTTACATGAGGTATCTAGAATAGTCAAGTTCATAGAGGCAGAAAGTAGAATAGAGGGTACCAGGGGCTGGGGAAGGGCAAATGGGGCAGTTATTGTTTAATGGGTACAGAGTTTCATTTGGGGATGATGAAAAAGTTCTGGCGAGGATGTGGAACAACGGGAACTCTCATTCATTGCCAGTGGGAATACAAAATGGTACAGCCACTTTGGAAAATAGTTTGGTAGTTTCTTAAAAAACTAAATGTACACTTACCATGTGACCCAGCAATTGTGCTTCTTGGTATTTACCCAAAGGAGCTGAAAACTTATGTCCACACAAAAAGCTGCACACGGATGTTTATAGCAGCTTGTTCATAGTTGCCAAAACTTGGAAGCAACAAAGATGTCCTGCAGTAGGTGAATGGATAAATAAACTGTGGTACACCCAGACAAGGGAATATTATTCAGCATTAAAAAGAAATGAGCTATCAAGCCATGAAAAGACATGGAGGAAATTTAAATGTATATTACTGAGTGAAAGAAGCCAATCTGAAAAGGCTACATACTGTATGATTCCAACTGTATGACACTCTGGAAAAGGCAAAACTATGGAGACAGCATAAAGATAAGTGGTTGCCAGGGATTGGGGGAGAGGAAGGGATGAATAGGCAGAGCACAGAGGATTTTTGAGGCAGTGAGAAGAAATGGGCCTCTACTAACTGTGAAAGTGTTAAATGAATGAAAGGTAGCATTTTTTTTAAAAGCCTATTAAAAGAAAGTTCTGGAAATGGATGGTGGTGATGGTTGCACAACAATGTGAATGTATTTAATGACACTGAACTATATACCTAAAAATGGATAAAATGGTAATTTTTATGTTATGTCTATTTTACCACAATACAAAAGTTTTAAAGAAAAAAAAAAAACTGGTGGTAGAAAAACATCCAAAAAGCAGATTAAAGGAAACATAGGATATGGCCAGGGAGGTAGGAGGAAAACCAGGAGAGTGTGGTATAATGGGTGCCAACAGAAAAGAGTGTTTACAGAAGGATTTTATAGAAGGACAACAACAGTTGTCAAATGTTGCAACAGTTTTAATAGAGGATAAAGTAGAAATCTGATTATAGTAGATTAAGGAGTGGATGGGGGGTAAAAGAAAAAGTAGAAACCGCTACAGTTACTTCTTAAAGACACTTGCAAGGTTGATTAAAAAGATTTTCCACTTTCTTTTTTGAAACATAACATATATACAATGTAGCACAGATTTTTTTTTAAGAAAGTAATGTCAACACTTTAGTTCTGGTGAAGAGAATCTAGAAGACAGAAAGATGGTGAAACTAAAGGAGAGAGAAATGATTATTAAAATATAGCAAGGTACCTAGGATGGAAGCAGGGCAGATGGAGGGATTAAGCTGAATTTTGCTCTTTGAGGGAGAAAATTCCAGACTAATGGGCAGAATAGAAGAAAGCATGAACACAGATGCAATAGGATTGGAGGATAGTTTAAGGAGGTAGCTCTGGTCTAATGGCTCCAATTTTCTCCTTGAAGGAGGAGAGTTCTGATAGTGAGGAAGCAACAGTAGAATCCAAAGTTTAGGGAGTAGAACAAGGGCAGAGAATCTAGGGGAGAGAACTGATTGGGAATTACAGAAGAGCTGACAAGGAGCATCGAAGCCCCAATATTCTTCTTGAGTTAGAAAGATAAATATACAATTTTAGGAACAGTGATATGTAAATGGCAGAAAGGATGTAACAGCTGTACAAGTATTGACTAACTTTAGGCTGAACTCCATCCAACAGAAGGTTAGGACTCACAGAAAAGCCAATGGCAATCAGTAATAGAAGTACAATAACCAAAGCAAAGATGTGGCTCATATCTGCCATAGGAATAGCAGTTGTAGTCGTAAACATCTATTGAGTACTTACTGATTTGTTTTGTTTTAACTGTTTTACATGAATTATAGTACACAGGTGGTAGGTACTGCTATTATTTTCAATGTTCTGATGAGGAAACAAAGGCACAGAGAAGTTGAGTAATTTTCCCAAGGTCAAGCAGCTACAACGTGGCAGAGGTTTTGAGCAGCTAATGTAAGTCATGTTCAGAGGAAAGTGAGCAGGACAGCAAAGGGTCCAGATTCTCTGAAATATGAGGAAGAGTTTGATAATTGAGGATATTTTGCCTAAATAAGACAGGCAGCAGCAAATAACTATTACTTCAATACTTTAATAGTTGCCATATGGAAAAGGAATTAGACTTTAATATTATGTAGCTTCGGGGAGCAGAACTAAAACTAATATGCAGAAGCTGCAAGGAGGTAGATTTCAGTTGGAAAGAACAAAGATTTTTGTAGCCATGAGAAATATGGGGGAAATAGAAGCAGTAGCTTTCACAAATGAAGCTCCAGTGACTGAGGAGTCTGAGACGAGGAAAGGGGTCTTTGGGAAGGAGTTCAGACCCGGGGGCAGAGAGGACAGGCTGGCCGAGATGAAGTCCAACACCCTTTCTAGTTCTGAAAGTCCGCCTCTAGTGTGCATTTTATTAACACACAATAAACATTTACTTTTCTATTTTCTCCCCAGAGCAAGACCATTTGGCAGATACATAAAGCATTTGGATCACTGTTACGACAATATTTGGATATAATAGATAAGAAATAATGCTGTGCCAAGTCTGCTAGATCTGGGCTTTCAATTGCTTCAGAAGCTCTAACAATTCAGATGAGAGAGAGAAAAGGGTGGGGGAGAAGGGAGTGAGGGAGAGAGGGAGAGAGGCAGGGAGGGAGAGAGGAAAGGAAGGAGGGAGGCAGGGAGAGAGGGAGAGAGAGACAGGGAAAAAGTCTTTTTAGCTTGCAATTTAGCCTCTTCCCAAGAGCAAGCAAATATTGTACAGACAATTGTAAAACTGTTTCCTGCCAAAATTATCCATTTTTGAAGCTTTTAAAAGATAATCCATATTTTTCCCACATTTCTTCATACTCTCACCCATTTACACAAAAAGCTCAAACAAGAGATTTTGAAGTTCTTTTTCTGAGCAGAGGTCAATGTTTCTGGTGCAGTGCCAGTTTTAATGAGAAGATTTTCTTTTCTCTCTCTTAAGAAGAAGGCACGAGAGAGCTGCATGCTAAGAAGTAAGATAGTCTCTCTCTGGATCTGATGCCAAGAGAGGGCCCATGCTATATTTCATTTGACATTTCAGCCTTGATTTGGCCGCCAACTTTATTGAAAAGATTAATATTCTCTATAGGTTTTAGATAGCAAATTTTGAGTTTTGATCCTGGCCTGACTTAGGGAACCTTTCCTTATAAAGCAGATTTTGTTTGTTTACCTATTTGTTTGTTTGGGACGCTAGGACACCACAATTAGATACAGCCATCATACCAATCCATCATTATCCATGGGCATCATATGCAGCCACTAATATGCACAGTAAATCGTGTAAAGATGACCATCATATTTTGAAGTAAACAAATTCCTCAACTTCTTATTTCAAGAGCTCCTTCCCTTCATTTGTCTCCTTCTCCTGGAGCTGTAATCTTTGCAATTCCTCTCAGATTTGGCGTTATATTATTGAGCAATATACTTGCATATTTTAGTCTTTATGAACCACTGCATACCTGTTTCTTTATAGATTTTATTTCATTAATTGAATATAGACTTCTAACCATTTATCAATAACATAACGTATGGCAGTTCTAGTCACCAAATAATGTTAAAAAATATCTCCACAATTTTGCTACCTGGAAATCAGATTATTGTTTTATTCTTTCCTTCAAATCATTACAAAGCTATCGTATGGTGGAGACAGTATGAAATTAGGCCCTGGTTATTAATAGTTTCGGGAGGAAAATAGCCCACAGCAACATCATAGCTGAAATATTTACATTTGAGTCCCTATCCTTTTTTTGCCAGTTGTTGGAAGCAAATCCAATCAGGAATTTTGGCAGTGAGTAACCATAATATAAAACAAAGATGGAAACATGTATACTTATTGTGCAGATGACTATCCCTTTTAATTTATATCAATCTGTCTGACAAATAGGGAGAGAGGCATTACAGTTTTTGTTTTGGTTTTGGTTATTTTTACACCTTTCACCTTACTCTGTGTAACCTGTCAGAAGACCTGGGCTTGAGTTCTGTTTCTGTCACTTGTCAGCATGTGACGAACAAACCATCCTCTCTCTCTCTGGACATCCATTCATTCATCTGTAAAATCAGGGGCTGGATTAGATAATCACTAAAATCCCATCCGGCTCTAAAATTCTGTTTCTATAAGATACTACTTCTGGATGATCGATTAGGAAATAAACAAATAAATATTTAAGTGTTACGATAATTAAGAATATGTAACTAAAAGGATATGGGAGAATAAACTATCTTTTTTAATCCCTAAACAATTCAGTGGGGGGATTATTCTGCCTCATTGAAAATATATGAGAGAAGGGTAACTTTCTGTGTTATAATATCTTTTTGACACACCCAGATAGTGGGGCCACAGTCAAGTGCCAGTATTTGAGGGTTAACATATCAACCCTAAATGGGTAAAAAGTGGGGAAAAGAAGAGGTGTGGCAAACGGAGGGAAGCCTGAACATCTGCCACTTGACCATTTCTCTCTATTTTCTTTGCAGTCTCTTCCTCTGGCTCTCTCTCTCTCTCTTTCTTTTCTTTCTTTCTCCCTTCCTTCCCTCCTCCCTTCCTCCTTCCTTCCCTTCTTCCTTACCTCCTTCCTTCCCACCTCCCTCCCTCCCTCCCTCCCTTCCTACTTTCCTTTTCTTTTCCTTCTTTCATTCATTCAACATGTATTCATTGAACAAATATTTATTAAATATGTATTACGTAACTGAAACTCTTCTAGGAACTGGAGTCATTGAACCAGAAAACATCCCAGCTTCTGTGGAACTTACACTTAGGTAGGGAAATAAAAAAAATAATAATTAAGAAAATACTTAAATATATAATTCAATTCAGGTATGAATTTCAATGCTTGAAAAAACTGAACCAAGATAACAAGATAAGAACTAACGAGGAGAGAGGCTACTGAGACAGAGACAAACAGAGAGGTTTCTCTGAGGAGGTAGGTGACTTTGAGCAGAGACCTATAAGAAGTGAGGGAGGGAACTGCACAAAGATTTCTGGAAGGAGCTTAAGTTTTGTCAACTTAGTGACTAAGATCTTTGCTTCCATCATATTTTCTAAGTGGTTGTTAGAAAAGACTTAGGGAGACATTAAGTGTGTACTTTCAAGGTATATTTAAATTCATGGAGACCAGAGGATTTAACAAAAATAGAGTACTTCTAAAAATAAAAATATTATTATGACAATATTCCTGGTTCCAAAAGAGAATTAGCCTATCCATTGGGTTCCAGGATCTTCCCTGCCCACTGGTGCACACAGCTGGTGACTGAGCATTGGCTAAAGGAGTGGAGAAGCTCTTTCTCTGTCCACTTGTATACCTCAAGGTGCCAGTGTGGTTCTTTGAGATTCCCCAAAGTATTGTTTGATATTCTTTTAACTGAGTGTATTTTGATTCATGAGGCAATTGAGATAGGCTACATTGTGATATGCTCCAAACCTGTAGTCTAAATCCTAAGGGCGGCCGGGGCCTCCAGAATGCCTTAGGGACAACCTTCAGAATGCCACAGTTCTCAGAGCTGTGAGAGTGAGGCTAGGTTAGGGGATTGAGTCTTGCAAAGATCAGTGACCAACTCGCCCTCTCAGAAATAGGTGGTTAGTGACAAAAGGGCTCTGATAAGAGAATGTGAATGCATACAAAATTTATTCTAAATTTAGAATTCAAGCATGTCTTATTGATGATGTGAAATTTAATCTAGCTTTATGATGCTGGCTTTATTTAGGATCATATAAGAAATAGCCACATGAAGAATCTGCCTCTTCTGTAAAGCAGTTACTGCGGATATCTATTAGACTTTTCAATGTTGCTTGTTGTAGCAATGATTTTCCCTTTGCTGGAGTCAGGATGGAATGGATGATGAAATGTAAAACAGTAGAAAATATCAGACAGAATTGGGTAGAAATTCCAACTCTGCCACTTGAAAACTGAATGAACTTGAGAAAGTAGTTAAACTCTGCTGGCCTCAAATCCTCTTTCTACAAAATGGGGACCATAATACCTAAAATGAGGATTAAATGAGATATGATCTATAATGGACCAGACATAATGTTTGACACACAAAATAAAGCTCTTAATATCCATTGTTTTTCTTCTCATCTTTTAGTTTTTTTGAGGAATGTTAACTCATTTAGGTACCTTGGGTACCAATTAGCATTTCTTTTTCTAGAAGTGGACTAGGCCTTTGAAATAATACAGATTAATAATCATAATAACAAAACATGGCTGTGTTTAAGTGTTTAAGGCCATTGGAATTATAGGCACCCCACAGTCCTGGGTTCAAATTTAGGTTCTGTCTCTAATTAGTTTTGTGATTTGCTGGCTTCTCCCCAGTGTCATTTGTTTATTCCGCTTCATCTTCTTACTGTTGGATTGCTGCAGGGCTCAGTTCTTGGATCTAAGCTTTTGCCTATCTACTCTCACTAACCTCTTGATAATAACCAATATTATGGCTTTAAATAAAACTCCCAAATTTATATCTGCAGCGCAAACTCCAATTTGTATGTCCAACTGTCTACTGAACATCTCTACTTGGCTAATAGGAATTTAAATTTATCTTGTTCAAAACAAAATTCCTGATGTTCCCTGACCAACAGGCTTCTCCTGCAGTCTTCCTCATTTCAGTTAATGGCAACTTCTGGCCCTCCAGTTGCTGGGCTCAAAAACTTTGGAGTCAGCCTTACCTCTCTCTTTTTTACCCCTCACCCAACAAACCAACAAGCCTGACAGTTCTACTTTCAAATTATATCCAGCGTCCAGCTACTTCTCACCATCTCTGCTGCCTGCTCCCACCCTGGATTATTGCATCTCTCACCAGATTGTTAGCACAGGTTCAATCCGGCCTCTCCGCCTCCTCACCTCTTCCCCAGCAGTCTGTGCTTAACTGCCAGAGTGATCTTTTCAAAATCAAAGTTAAAGCAGGTGACTCATCTATTCAACACCTTCAGTGTCTTCCCATTTCATTCAGAGTAAAAACTAAGGTCATTACAATGGCCTACAAAGTCCAAATGGCACCACCTCCTCTATTTGACCTAATCTTTTCCTTATCTCCCCTTTGCTCACTCTACTCCAAATACCTTGGCTGTTGATTCAAGATGCCAGTCATGTTTTTCCCCCTAGGGCCTCTGTACTTGCTGTTCTCTCCCCCTGGAATGCTTTTTTTTTTCTCAAATGACCACATGTATCACTTTTTTACCCTCTTCAGGTTTTTGCTCAAATGTCAGATAAAGTCTTCCTTGAGCTCCCTATCTAAAATTGATCTCTACTCCCATTATCCCATGTCCCCATTTCCAGCTTTAATTTTTTCCAAAGCATTTCTCACCATCTAATAATTTTTCTTCTTTTTTTTTTTTTGGTGAGGAAGATTAGTCTTGAGCTAACATCTGTTCCCAATCCTCCTCTCTTTCGCTGAGGAAGATTGGCCCTGAGCTAACATCTGTGCCCATCTTCCTCTATTTTATATGTGGGACGCCACCACAGCATGGCTTGATAAGCAGTGCATACATCCATTCCTGGGATCCAAACCTGCGAACCCCAGGCCACCGAAGCAGAGCATGTGAACTTAACCACTACACCACCGGGCTGGCCCCTCTTATTTACTTACTTTTGATGGCCTTTTGCACATTAAATGTAAGCTCGATGGGGTCAGGAAGCTTTGTATCTTTTATTCACTACTATTCTCAAGGCCTGTTGTAACCAATATTTGTTGAATGGATTCTTAAGTTCCTATTATGTTTTTGGTAGAATTTAGTATGTTACATGTTCAGTACAGTGCCTTGTACATAATAAATACTGAATAAATCATAGCTATAATAATTATTATTAAGAACTAACTGAATCAGTGTGTACATTTTTTTGATACAAGGATCCTGCTTTGTCTCCAGAATTTAAATAAATGCACCAAAGGAGAAACTCTGTACTCCTTGGCCACCATTGCTAGAGGACTAACTTTTATTAACCTGAGGTTGTTAATGTGGCCTTTATCACTGAAGAGATTAACGTAAAAATTGCTAAAGTCTGCCAACAGGGTAAATGTTCCCTGAGAGATGGCAAGAGCAGCAAGGTAAGATATCTAAATGCGTCAACATTTTGTATTATTTCTTAGTGAAAATGTTAAATACTTGAATCAACATTTGGCAGATTTACAATTCAGCCCAGAAATTAGTTTGTGAAAATTATACAGCTTCAAAAAGTCTGGTTCAAAAAGTGGTGCATTGCCCACTATCTATACACATCAGGAAATGAATAAGAAGAGCCCAGCCACCACAAGTGACCCCCACATTTTCAGATGGAAAATTTATGAACTATAGCAAGTGGAAACATATGCTAAAAAATTATTCAATGTTTATCTAAAATTCATATTTCACAGGGTGTCTTATATTTTACCTGGCAACTTTATTCACAGGAAAAGTATATTCTCCAAAAATTCTGCTGTTAAACTATTACTTTCTTAATTTAAGTATCCTTAAACCAGTAGAAGTATTGGTATCCATAACAACATTAATTAATCAATTTACTAAAACATTCATTTCTCACAATAAGCAAACACAAATAATTTGCTTACTGGTCTCTCTGAACTCATGACCACCAACTTCAAGAGGACACTTTGTGTAGACTTGCAATCCTACTATATCTCTCTAGAACTTTCCCATACTCCTAGATGACCATGTCCTAACTTTTCTTCTCTCCTTAAATATGTAACAACCTTACCACAGTCCTTTGTCTTTGCAGGTAAACTGGCTTCCCCTTTCACTGAGAAACAGAAGCAATTGGAAAAGATCTTCCATATACTCTCTTCACATCTATTCACCTCCCCTTCCCATATCTATGGCCATGTACTGTGTCTTCTTTTTGTCTCAGTCGTATGTAAGGCCACCCCCTCCTTTTATGCACTAGATCCCATTTTGCCTCTCAAGGATATTTCTTCCACAGTTTTTGCCTGTCTCTCCTCCAAAATCAAATTTCTCTTCTCTAATGGATTATTTCCATCAGCATTTGATGATATGGTAATATTTTCATCTGAAAAGAAAGGGAGGAAAGTGTGAAGATAGGGGTATGGGAAAAGGAGGGGAGGGGAGGAAGAGAGAAGGGAAGAAAGAGGAGGAGAGGAAAGCAGAGGGAGGGGAGGAAGGGAAGGAAGGAAGAAACTGCTTCCTTTGATCTCATATCTCCCTTCAGCTATGATCTCGTTTCTTTGCTTCTTCCTTTACAGAAATACTGCTTAAAAGATTTACCTAGATTTACTGCTCCCAATTAATTCCATCTTCTCTCTTCTCTTGAACCCACTACAATCAGAATTTTAACCCTTCTCCCCCACTGAAACTACTCCCATCCAGTTCACCAATAACTCCGCCTAGCTGAATCCAATGGCAAATTCTCAGTACTCACTTCACTCTCTGTATTCATTTCCAAGGGCTGCTGTAACAAAGTACAGCAAAGTGGGTGGACTAAAACAACGTAAATGCACTATCTCACAGTTCTGGAGCCTACAAGTTCACAGTCAAGTTTTTGGCAGGGCCGTGATCCCTCTGAAACCTGTAGGGAAGTTCTTCCTTGCCTCTTTTGAGCTTCTGGTGCTTTGCCAGCAATCTTCACGATTCCTTCCCTTGAAGGTATAAAACTCCAATCTCTGCCTTGATCATCACATAGCATTTTCCATGTATGTCTCTGTCTTCACATGGTTATCTTACTATAAGGACACCAGTCATTTGAATTTGGGGCCTACCTTACTCCAGTAGTGCCTCATGTTAACTAATTGTGTCTGCAAAGACCCTATTTCTGAATAAGGTTACATTCTGAGGTACTAGGAGTTAGGCCTTCAACACGTCTTTTTGAAGGAATACATAATACCTCCATTTGAATGTTGGATAGTCCTCTCAAACTTAGCAATCCAAATCCAAACACCTAATAAAGTCTCCCAAATATTCTGCTTCCACAGCCTTCCACATCTCAAAAGTGGCTGCTTCATCCTAATTGTTCAAATACAAAAATCCATGGAGTAATCATTTCCTCTTTTCTTTCTTCACCCCACATCAGATCCATCATAAAATCTTGTCAGCTCACTATACTTCTCACCACCTCCACTGCTGCCACTCTGGTCCAAGCCCACAGGATATCTCCCCTAAACCATTACAATAGCCCCTGACAGGTGTCCATACAGCTGGCCTTACCTTACTATAATCTATTCTCAACACAGAAGCCAGAACCATCCTGTGAAAAAGACAGATCATGTCACTTCTCAGCCTAAAACCTTCTAATTACTCCCCTTTCAGAGTAATTGACAAGGTCCTTACAACCACGACCTAAAAGCCCCCTCATCAGGACCATCGACTCCAAACCAACACACTCATCTCCTTACAAGCCTCAGTACTTACTCTTCCAGCTCTGGGGGACTCTCCTCCTCCAAACTTGTCTTAGATAACTTCATGCTCTCTCTCTTAGTTCCCTGCAAAAATATCCACTTAGCAGTGAGATCTTCTCTGATAAAACTTCTTTTTTTTTTTACAAGGTAATTACTCTCCAGTACCCCATTACTTCTTTTCTGCTTTATTATTCACAGTAGCCCTAATACCGTCTGAAACACTACAAATTAACAAAACCACCTTTCCGGTTTTCTACCTCTCTTGCTTATTGCCATTCTCTCTAGTGGAACCTAAGTTCTAAGAAGATCAAGATTTTTGTCTGTTTTTTTCTTCCCCACTACTAGTGTTGAAAGAAGGAATAAATGAATAAACCATAGAGAAAAGAGTCAAAAATTAAACAGAGTTAAATTTTGTATACCAAGTTCAATATCTTGAAATCAGTGAATGCTTAAATTGAGCAAAATAAATAAAAAGTTATAATCTAGAAGTCAGAAAGCTATCAATACTTATGTAGTCTTGCATAAAAATTAAGGGTCATTATACTATGTAAATTAAACATGGTTTTCTTTTTCTTTAAATTATCATTAGTCTCCAAAGAATCTTTTCTGGTTGGACAAAGACTCCTGTTACTTATATGTTCTCTCCTCTGTCACCTTAAAAAGTGATATTCTTTGCTAGTTAATCTTTTGTTCCCCTTAATAGAAGATTAGAACTTATATAGTCACTTCAACATAAAAATTCAGCCTATACCTCGTCTGCCAAATGTCTTTGGTACTAATTTTATATTTTATATTAATTTTCTATCATATACAAAAGGTTAAT
The DNA here is from genome assembly GCA_031878705.1 of Tapirus indicus. Lineage (NCBI taxonomy): Eukaryota > Metazoa > Chordata > Mammalia > Perissodactyla > Tapiridae > Tapirus > Tapirus indicus. Next base: position 54,801,015 of record CM062921.1, read on the forward strand.
CTTTTATACAAAAGGTTAATCTTTATTCTCTGTCCTGTTGAATACTTATCAGAAGTTTAATCTCTCCCAGACACTTTTCTATGAATATTTATAGGGTTGATGTTGAATAATAAAATGAAATCCTATGATACTCTTGCCCTGTCACATCTCAAGTAGTTTTAAAAAAAGTGTCAATCAGCTTTATAGCACTAACCAAGCCACAGATTTGAACATTACTTGAGGACCCTAAATTAACCAACCATAAAGCAATAATTTTAGGGAATGTTTGGAGCTTGGTAGGTAACTGGTGGAGGCCTTCATGGATACTGGCCCCATCTCTGTGCAGAGAGGAGCAGCTCTTGGAGTCTGATCTAGTCATGAGTTCAGATGAGACTAGTCTGGTAGTTCGGAGCTTTGCGGGGCCCTTGGGGAAACCACAGGTGCAGGCTGGTCATCTTTGGTGCCATGACTACGACAGGCCTAGAATTTGGGAGCATCACTCTTAACTGAGTGGAATCATCTAGGAATGCTTTGTCTCTCCTGACTCCACCTAGCAGGGGGCAGAACATAGCAATCAGCCGAGACCCTGCTGTTAGCAGGAAGAAAAATCTCATGGAAGAAATATCACCCATGCTTTCCCTTGGGAAACACTCATTTGAATAGCCTCTTTTGGAGCTCTTTGACAATATTATTCAATTTTGTCCTCATAACAATACTATAAAGCTTTGGTTCTCAACCATGGCTGCACATTTGAGTGACCCAAAGAGATTAAAAAAAAAGAGAGAAAGAGAGAGAGATCCAAGCTCTCCTACAAACTAGGTTAGGGCGTAGACATCTCTATTTTGTAAGGACTCTCCCAGTGATTCCAATGCACAATAAGGATTAAGAATTATGTACGTGCGGCCGCCTGGTGGCACAGCGGTTTAGTTCGCGCTTGGCAGCCCAGGGTTCGCGAGTTCGGATCCCAGGTGCCTGCCGTCGCACTGCCTGTCAGCCACGCTGTGGCGGCGTCCCATATAAAGTGGAGGAAGATGGGCACGGATGTTAGCCCAGGGCCAGTCTTTCTCAGCAAAAAGGGGAGGATTGGCGATGGATGTTAGCTCAGGGCTGGTCTTCCCCACAAAAAAATAAAATAAAATAAAATAAATAAGAAGTATGTACGAAAGATTGACTAGGCCAATATTGTCATTCCGATTTACTGGTAAGGAAAGAGAGTTCAAGTGACCTTTCCAAGGTTACACTGCCAACTTCCCATTATATCATGGTACTCCCTCCAACCTACCTGATCTCCCCTGTCACACATAACTTTTCTGTCTTTTCAGCTAATGAAGTATATTTGAGCTCACAGGAGACAAACATAAACAAAGTTGGACTAAAGTGAGGATAGGAATTGTTCATAGAGAATAGCCAATTACTATGTTATAGGCACCCAACCCTCCCAGCCTAAGTCAGAATTGGAGAGCTGCCAGACTCTTCTGGGTGTGAAACAGAGGTAAGGAAATCAAGCAAACACTACTATTACTAGTAGTAGTACTACTACCACTAACAATAACAACAAAAACAAAAACAACAACACTTTTGGTACTTCATACATTAAAACCCTGTTTATGTTTTAATTTCAATAACAATCCCCACAAATGCAAAAGTCACACAACTTTATCCTGGTCTTTTTTTAATACACTTTTTGATTTCAGGTACTCTCTGCATAGGCTTAGATATCTGAGAATATCTGAGAATCTTTACTCAGTGATGAGTTTGGAAAGGTCAACTGACAGATTCTTACAAACCCTGTCTAACCTCTCTGACCCACCTATTTTAATGCCAGCATAGGCCAGTAACACCACCTTTGTCCAGAGAAACCTTAAAAGCCTGATGTTCTAGAAGTATAAAAGACCCCCGACTATAGAAAGATGGTAATGGCAGAGACTAAAACTAGCAATGTCTTTATAGGACAATAACTTCTTCTTTTTATCATACAACACCACTTTAGGTTAATGAAGTTTCTCTCCCTTCTATTCTCCCTGAGATTACACTTTCTAAAAGATGATATTTTTGTCATATATGAGAACTCAAGGTCCCAATAGGGTAGTTTATGATTTATAAGTACTTTGTGAATTGCTTGAGCTGATGGGGAAGATTGGAGAATAGGAACAGCACCATTCTAGCATAGATTACTGAGTCATAGAATCTTAGATTTCTAGAACTAGAACAGAGAGATGTAATCTAATCTAAATTCAACATATTGCAGGTAAGGATGTTGGTGACTTGCTGGGGCCAGACAGTGAATTTTGGACAAAAAGTGGCTAGCAGAAGCCAAGTCTGTATGCCCTAATTTCCATGTCTGAGAAGCCAGAATGTCTACTTCGGATATTACGTCCTCTAAGCTTATCTAAATCTGTCTTTTCCTTCAAGTTTCAGTTCATCTCCTACTGCCCAGTATCACAGAATCAGGAATGAAAGGGATCCTAAGGTCATCCTGCCCATTTAGGGTTTGAATCTTCTCTACCATGTTCCCCATCACAGGGTCATGTACATATAATACATCTAGTGACAAAGAAAATTATTCCTAATGAAACAACCCTTTTCTTCTTCGGATACTTTGGACTAAGCAACTTATTATAATATTTAGCCAAAGTATGTTTTCCTAAAGCAATTGCTCAATAATCAGATTCCTTTTGTCATATAAACAGCCTCTCATACATTTGAAGATAAGTATAAGGACCACTTTAGTTTCATTTTCCCCAGATAACGACTCCCTACCCTTTAAAAATTCTTCATGTCATGCCGTCCTAATTGCTCCTCTTTGAATACCATCTAGTTTTGAAATATGTCTTAAACTGTGGTATTCAGAAGTGAACACATTATTTTAAACACTGCTAAGAACAATAGAATTTTCCTTCCCTCATTCTAAAGTATTCTCTATTAACAAAGCCTGTGCATTCTCAGTGAAGGTGGTATTGCCCACAATAGGGTAAAAATTGGTTCTTGTGAAAAAAACTTACTCTTTTTATGTATAAATCACAGACATAGATATAGTACATTAAGAGATGTACAGTATATCTATGCCATTAAAGTTTCACTGGGGAAATGATTAGGAAAAAAATTTCTAAAAGGACTCCTTAGAGGGACAATAATGAAAAAAAGTTGAGAAACAGTGCCATAGCCTAAGGTCACACTAGCTGTTTTCTTGACACCATCATACTATTAACTCCTATTGAGGTTATAGTCAAACAAAATCCTTAAGACTTTTTCACTTGTGCTGCTGATAAAATGTATCTCCTCTATTCTGTGATTTTTAGTTTGTTTGGTTGGTTGGTTTTGGTTTTTAAGGAGTGGTAGATTTTGTTTTGTTTTCTTACTGCAAGACCACAAGTTTAAATTTATTCCTGATAAAATTGTCCTTGCTAAATTTTGTCTATTCCTGCCTGTCCAGATATTTTGGAACCTAATTCAGCCACCTAATACATTCATTATTCTTCCAAGCTCTGATTATTTGCAAATTTTATCTCCTATCGTCTAGATTACTCACGGCAGTAATTTGAAGAAATGATGTTGAAGAGAGAAGGGCTGAAAATATTGTCCTACACACACCTCCTCCATTTTGTGTTAAAGTATCAATCACTATGCTTTGACTAACACTTATTCATCCACTTAATAATATGACTAGTTGTACATTTCCATGCATAAAATCTATAGTTTTCTGTTTTGTTCATTTGTACACTATGAGAAACCTTGCCAAATGTTTCATAGAGGGCCCTGCCCAGTGGCGTACTGGTTAAGTTTGTGCTCTCTGCTTTGGTGGCCCAGGGTTTGTGGGTTCGGATCCTGGGTGCAGACTATAACACTCATCAAGCCATGCTGTGGCGGCAGCCCACATACAAGATGGAGGAATATTGGTACAGATGTTGGCTCATGGACAATCTTCCTCAAGCAAAAAGAGGAGGATTGGCAACAGATGTTAGCTCGGGACAAATCTTCCTCAGAAAAAAAAAAAAAAAGAAGTCTCATAGAAATCCAGATATCCTGGTTGTATTACACTTTCTAACAGTCTAGTAACCCAAGGAAAAAAAAAGATTTAGTCTTTTTTCTTTAATAAACCTGTGCTAGCTCACTATGGTTACTTCTTCATTTTCTCTCTACTTAAAAAACCTCTTTTTAATAATCTGTAAAGCCACACTTCTATGTAGCAGGGCTTAAATACTCTATTGATTTTATTTCTAGTTATAATAGTATTTGTCAGTTATATTCAGTTGACTCTTGCTCTGTTCACTTATGTTTTCATGGATACATGTCTTAACTTTCCAGCAAAGATTACAAATGCCCAGGACTGAAGCCTATATGTCCCACAACTGCCCATCAAAGTGTCATTGATGGCAATAAAAACATACTATTTGATTGGCTAATTAATAATATCACTTGATTTCTACTCACTATCAAGTCAGATCAATGAAAAGATCATAAATCACACACTTTAGACCAGGTTTACAGGTTGTTTTGCAGGCTTGTGCTAATGAGAGTATATAAACATCCTCTTGTATTCAACTCACAGTTTAGTAATTTCTCACTAAGAAATAGTGTTTTACCAAGTAATAGGGAAATTAAAAATTGACAATGGAAAAGGAAAAGGGAACTATATAGGTCACATATGCAAAATGGATAGGACTTTTCTTTAGGATGGGGAGCCTCCATACATTTTCCCAAATGAAAAGCATTTAAAAATAGACATATCAGGATGGGCTCCTAAGACTTTTTTCTAACTAAATTTAAGCATATATATATAATTTATTTAAATTATCATGCAGCTCTGTGGGTGAGGTTCTCAAATTAGACATTTTGACTACATTAAAAACACATCAACTGCTTCATTGAAAACTGGCTTACTGAATTATCTAAATGAGTCATTTGTTTGCCATTTGATGGTGGTGCATTTTTACATCTTAGATATTACATATATTCTGTATGTATATGTTCTGATATTCTAAATCTATAATGCAATTCAATTATTTGAAAGTATATTAAATGATCAGGGAGGCAGTCTCTAAAGATGTCGACGCAGGAGGCTCCTGAACTCCCACCCTCCCACGGATACACTGAATGTGTAACTACACATGTTACTCCCTCTGAAAGAAATCTAGAAACCAACTGAGCAACTCTTACACATTGGATGAACAAGAAAGTACCCACATCAAAACGGGTAGGAAAAGTTGAGGTACGCTCACACCATAAACCCCACCCCCAGCACAGTGCCATGCTGGGAATTGGGGATGCCCTCCCGGCATCCCCAATTCCCAGCATATCCCTGAGGAGTGAAGGGTTTGGACCCCACATCTAACGTCCCCACTTTTAAGACTTCCACACAAGGGATGGGCCCCCAAAATACCTAGTTCTGAAAGCCAACAGCGCTTGTGTCCACAAGACCCACAGACTATAATAAACAAAAAAAAATGGTTGTTAATGGGCACTAGCACTCCCTGGACTATCATCCCAGGGCCCAGCACAGGGGGCGTAGGCAAAAAACACCCATCTCCCAGTCTTTCCCTGAAAAGGATATATTTGCATACTTCAAAAGCTGCCGCCTCAGGGCCAGGCTTCTAAATTGGCATACATCTAGGGGTTGACTGCTATTCTCCCTGGAGGCCAGGGAAGCCTGCAGACAACTCCCCTGCCCTCTCCCTCCTGCCTGCCCCAAGTCACCAGTATCTCCCTGGAAGGAGCTTGTACACACATCTGCACCCCACCTTTTGTGGCTGCCACTGGAAGGATGGGTCTTCATATCACCTGGCTCTGATAGCCATTGGGGCTTACATTCAGGAGTCCCATAGGGGTGTAGCAAACAAACAAGAAGTTCTCAATGTGCTCAGGAGCACCTCTCCCCCACCACACATATCACGGCTGTACACCCAGGCCCAGAATAGAGGGAGCAGGCAGAAATGCCCACCTCCCAGTTTCTCCCCAGAAGGGACTTAACTACATACATTCTCAGCTGCTGCCGGGGGGCCCAGCTTCCAACTAGCCTGTGTCTAAGTGCTGACTGTGATCCTCCCCTTTGGGAATTGGCATGCTCACAACTACCGGGAGCTGCTAAGAATAAAGACAGCAGCTTGGACAACCAAAGGATTAAGAGACAACCAGGAGCATGGGTTGGGCTGACTGACAAAGTTCATCTCCTACACAAGACCACTGTCAAGACTGGGAGAGGTGGCTGTTTTATCTAATGTACAGAAACCAACACAGAGAGTCAAGGAAAATGAAGAAACAAAGGAATATGTTCTAAACAAAATAACAAGATAAAATTCCAGAAACAGATCTTAATGAGACACAGACAAGGGATTTACCGGATAGAGAGTTCAAAATAACAGACATAATAATGACCAATGAGATCAGGAGAACAGTCTATGAATGAATTGAGAATTTCAACAAAGAGATAGAAAATATAAGAAAGTACCAAATAAAAATAACAGAGCTAAAGAATACAATAAATGAACTGGAGAATTCAATAGAGGGATTCTACAGTAGACTAGACGAAGTGGAAGAAAGGGTCAGAGAACTTGAAGACAGGGCAGTGGTATTTGTCCAACCAGAGGGGCAAAAAGAAAAAAGAATGTAAAAGAGTGAAGATAGCTTAAGGAACTTATGGGACACCAACAAACAGACCATTCATTATACCCCTTGTAAGAGTCTCAGAAGGAGAAGAGAAAGAAAAAGGGGGCAGAAAGCTTCTTCAAAAAAATAATGGCTGCAAACTTCCCTAACCTGGGGAAAGAAACAGATGTCCACATCCAGGAAACCCAGAGAGTTTTAAATAAGATGAATCCAAACAGTTCCATACCGAGTCAACTGTAAGTAAATTGCCTACATCAAGAGAAAAGAATCATATCAAATAGCCTAATTTTACAACTCAAGGAATTAGAAAAAGAAGAACAAATTAAGCCCAAATTTAGTAGAAGGAAGGAAATAACAAAGATCAAAATGGAAATAGATGAAATAAAGACTAAAAGAACAATAGAAAAGATTCATGAAACTAAGAGCTGTTTTTTTTTTGAAAAATAAAAAACAAGACAAACTCTTAGCTAGACTTGCCAAGAAAAAAAGAGAGTGGACTCAAATAGATAAAATTAGAAACAAAAGAGGAAACATTACAACTGATATCACAGAAATATTAAGGATCATTAGAGACTACTACAAACAATTATACAGTAAAAAAAATGGACAATCTAGAAGAAACAGACAAATTCCTAGAACTCTACAACCTATCAAGACTGAATCACGAATAGAAAATCTGAACATACCAATAACAAGTAAGGAGATTGAATCAGTAATCAAAAACCTCCCTCACCTTTACTGGTGAATTCTACCAAACATTTAAAGAAGAACAAGTACCAATCCTTCTCAAACTTTTCCAAAAAAAGAAGAGGAGGAAACACAAATACAAATTCATTTTATGAGGCCAGCATTACTCTGATACCAAAATCAGACAAGGATATTACAAGAAAAGAAAATAACAGGCCAATATCCCTGATGAACATACACACAAAACTCCTCAACAAAATATTAGCAAGTCAAACTCAACAATAAATTAAATGGATCACACACCATAATCAACTGGGATTTATTCTGGTGATGCAAAGATGTTTCAATATTTACAAATCTATCCTTGTGGTACATCACCTTAACAAAATGAAGGGTAAATATGATATCATTATCTCAATAGATGCAGAAAAAAATATTTGACAAAATTCGACATCCTTTCATAATATAAACTTTCAACAAACTTGGTATGGAAGAAAAGTACCTCAACATAATGAAGGCCCTGTATGACAAGCCATAGCTAACATCATACTCAACAGTGAAAAGTTGAAATCTTTTCATTTAAGATCAGGAACAAGATAAGGATGCCCACTCTCACCACTTTTATTCAATATACTAGAAGTCCTAGCCAGAGAAATTAGGCAAGAGAAAGAAATAAAAGGCATGCAGATTGGAAAGGAAGAAGCAAAATTATCTCTATTTGCAGATGACATGGTATTATAATAGATAACCCTAAAGATTCCACCAAAAAATTATTAGAACTAATAAATGTATTTAGTAAAGTTGCAGGATATAAAATCAATGTACAAAAACCAGTTGCGTTTTTACCCACTAACAACAATCTTTTGGAAAGAGAAATTAAGATAATCTCATTTACAATATTACCAAAAAGAATAAAATACTTAAAAGTAAATATAACCAATGAGGTAAAAGATCTGTACACTGAAAATTATAAGACATTGACAAAATAAATTGAAGAAGACACAAATAAATGGAAAGATATTAATATTGCTAAAATATTCAAACTGTCCAAAGCAATCTACAGATTCAATGCAATCCCTGTCAAAATTCCAATGGCATTTTCCACAGAAATAAAAAAAGTAATCCTAAAATTTGTTGGAACCACAAAAGAGCCTGAATAGACAAAGCAATCTTGAGAAAGAACAAATTCAGAGGCATCACACTTCCTGCTATCAAACTATATTACAAAGCTATACAAAGTAATCAGAACAGTGTGGTATTGGCATTAAAATAGACACATAGATCGATGGATCTGAATAGAAAGCTCAGAAACAAACCCAGGCATATATGGTCAATTAATTTATAACAAAGGAACCAAAAATGTACAATAGGGAAAGAATAGTCTTCTCAATAAATGATGTTGGGAAAACCAGATAGCCACCTGCAAAGGAATGAAACTGGATTCCTATCTCGCATTATACACAAAAATCAACTCAAAATGGATTAAAGACGTAAATGTAAGACCCGAAACCATAAAACTCCTAGAAGAAAACATAGGGTAAGCTTCTTAACATTAGTCTTGGCAATGATTTTTTTGGATTTGACACGAAAAGCAAAGGCAACAAAAGCAAAAATAAACAAGTGGGACTACATCATACTAAAAGCTTCTGCACAACAAAGGAAACCATCACCAAAATGAAAAGGCAACCTACGGAATGGGATAAAATATTTGCAAATAATATACACCAGTGAAGAGTTAATAGCCAAAATATATAAAGAACTCATATAACTCAATAACAAAAACACAAATATCCTGATTAAAAAATGGACAGAGGAATTGAACAGACATTTTTCCAAAGAAGACATATAAATGGTACACAGGTACATGAGAAGGTATTCAGCATCACTGATTGTCAGGGAAATGCAAATTAAAACCACAATGAGATATCACCTCCTGCCTCTTAGAATGGCTATTATCAAGAAGACAAGAGATGACAAGTGTTGGCTAGGATGTGGAGAAAAGGGAACCCTGTGTACTCTTGGTGGGAATGCAAATTGGTGCAGTCAGTATAAAAAATAGTATGGAAGTTCCTCAAAAACTTAAAAAGGGATACCATATAATCCAGTAATCCCACTTCTGGATATATATCCCAAGGAAATGAAATCAGGATTTCAAAGAGACATCTGCCTTCCCATGTTAATTACAGCATTATTCACAATAGCCAAGATATTAAAACAACCAAAGTGTTATCAATGAATGAATAAAGATGTCATGTGTGTGTGTGTGTGTGTGTGTATACACACACACACACACGTATATATATATACACACACATATACATAAATACACACACACACACACATATATATATATATATATATATATACATATTTGAATATTATTTGGCCGTGAGAAAGAAATATGAGAATATTATTTGGCCATGTTGCAACAACATGGATGGAAATTGAAGGCATTATGCTAAGTGATGTAAGTCAGGGGGAAGACAAATACTGTGTGATATCACTTATATGTGGAATCTAAAAAAGCTGACCTCAGAGAAACTGAGAGTAGAGCAGTGATTGCCAGGGACTGGGGGGTCTAAGAAATGGGGAGATACTGGTCAAAGGGTTCAAACTTTCAGTTACAAGATGAATAAGTTCTGGGGATCTAATTATAGCATGTGATTTTTTAATAATACCACATTATATAATTGAAAGTCTGTAAGAGAGTAGATCTTAAATGTTCTCAGCACAAAAAAGAATGGTAATTATGTGATGTGATGGAGGTGTTAGCTAAACTATGGTGGTAATCGTTCTCCAACATATAAGTTATCCAATTAACACTTTGTATAACTTAAACTTACATGATGTTATACATCAATTATATCTCAATATAGGTAGGAAAAAAAAGAATAAAAAGAAGAATTAAAAAATGATTAGGAAGGGGAACGAATGGAGCCTCCATTGTTTCTACGTTTTCTTTCTTAAGCTGATCGGTGAAGAACACACCAACCAGTGTTCATGCATTACTCTCAAAGCCTTTGTGCGTGTCTAAAATACTTCATTCTAAAGTATTACAGTAGCTTATGTGTGATATCAGATGTTATTAAAGAATGTAAACCAAAAAAATATCTAAAGTTTTCATTCCTTCACTCAACTGCTATATTTATCTTCAGCACCTCTCTTCTGGCAGCTGTTTTTAATTGAGGGAGGCGAGCATTCAGTGGAGGATGGTATGAGCACACCCCTTCCTGGTGAACTCTAAATAGCAGCCCCTTTAGTATGTATCTTCCAAAGACTGGATAAGAGAATTGAAAGGCGAAGAGAGATTAATCTTTAAATTACTGTCAGCATACAGTTAATTAAGTAGAGTTTATTCTTTCTCAATAGTATAATCTTTAGAGCTACAGAATGCTGAGGACCTTAAATGTTGTCAGCAGGACAGTGAGGATAGGGAGAGGATGGTAGGAGGAAAAAATTGCATGGAAAATAAAATAAATTCTATTTCTTTAAAAAATAGCTGGTCCAATGTTGAAAATTGAGGAGAATTTTGAGAAAGAAACATTTGAATACATAGTACAGATCTCCTCTTACCTAAACATTCTTTAAGTTCTTCTTTCAATGGGTCCTGAGAGTTACTAAGAACCACTATCTGAGACCAATATGTCCAAGGTTGTTTTGGAGTATGTATCAGTTTCCTATTGCTGCCATAACAAATCACCACAAACTTAGCAGCTTAAATACAGTACATATATACTATCTCACAGTTTTATAGGTCCAGAGTCTGGATGGGTTCAGCTAATTCCCCTGCCCTGGAACTCAAACGGCCCAAATCAAGATGTTGGCCAACCTGAGCTCTTATTTGGAGGCTTGGAGGAAGAATCTAGTTCCACACTCATTCAGCTTTTTGGCTGGATTCAATTCCATGCTACTGTAGGACTGAAGTCTCCATTTTCTTGTGGCTGTCAGCCAGGGGCCATTCTTAGCTTCCAGAGACCACCCAGATTCCTTGGTTCATGGTCCCTTTCCTACATCTTCAAAGGCTCAACAATGGGTTGAGTCTTTCTCACATTTCAAATCTCTCTGAATTCCTCTTCCGCCTCATCTCTTCTGTGCTGATCTCTCTGACTCTTCTGCAATCCTCTTCTGTTTTTAAGGCCTTATGTTATTACATTGATCCCACTGGCATAATCCAGGATAATCACCTTTTTTTAAGGTCAACAGATTAGTAACCTTAATTATATCTGCAAAATCCCTTCACAGCAGCACCTAGATTAGTGTTTGATTGTAACCAAGAATGGGAATCTTGAGGGGACATCTTCAGAATTCTGCCTACCACAGAGTGTGCCAATCAGGTTCAAAGTGAACTAAAATTACAAGCAGTGGAAGACACTTGAAGAGATATTTGCCAGGAAGAATGTGTCTAATACCCCATTTATAAAGGATAAACACACACACACATACACACACACACACACACACACACAAAACATGGCACTCAATCTCTTATCCTTTTCGACAGACTTCCAATTAGAAAATTGAATGATACATATTTTTACAGTCTGTAAAACATAAAAGTTTATCTAAATAAAGTATTCTCAAACATTATTTGATTACTAGAGCGGATAACTTCATGGCTGATGATAAATCTTTTCTGTTAAGAGTTTCAGTTAAGAATGTTTTTATATGTATTGTTTTTGTTTTGTGTCATGGATTTCTTGGGAGGAGCTCTTGAACAAGAGAGAAAGGATATTCTGTGATTACAATTAGAGACGTCTTTTTGTAGGAAGCAATTATCAGTATAAGTACCAAACTGCAAATTCAATTACTCTTAAGTATTTACTAGAGAAACATTAGTTTAATTGTAATTCTTCTGGAAATTAACACCATAACAAATGTTATAAAAACATAAATTGAGTTATCATGGTTAAAATATGATACAATAATGATATTACAATATCTATCTAATCCATGTTAATTTTGTACAGTTGCTGAAAACCATTTATTGAAGTCATCTTATTTATATTTAAATTGGAGTGCATTAGGTTACTCCTTTTAAGATTTATGTATTACCAAAGAAAGAGGAAACCAACTTTTTGAAATACCAATTAAATAAAGACATTCAGTTAAATAAAAAATCTTTCAAATGCTCCAAATTCTACCTTGCAGTGAATTTCCTTATAGTGGAATCAAAGCATTTTTGAAATGATGGAAATGACCAAAGTAATTTTGCATTCTCTCTCTTTTGCTTTTCTTGTTAGACTCTAATTAGGTATAAAACTTGTAATAAAAATGCTCTCTATCACCGACCTCCACAAGAGTGGCAACAGAGCTGTTTCACAGTTGTGTATATTCTGCTGATACATCAAGCAGCAGAGGGAGATTTTTAAGGACTCCAGAGTCAGACTACCTGGATTTCAATCCAGCTCTGTCACTTACCACCTGAGTGTCCTAAAGCAAATTAGTCAGCCTCTCTGTGCCTCAGTTTCTATCTGTAAGATGGGGATAGTAATAGAACCACATCCCCCCTAGGGTTACTGCAAGAATGAAATAAAATAATATATATACAGATACATATAAAGTTGTAAAAGTGCTGGACACTTAGTAAGGGTTCAGTCAATGTTACTTACTATTATTCTTAAAGTGATGTTTATCATTAGGATCCAGACTGTGACAAACAGAGACCTACACTGTTCAAATCTATGTGACTTGAGAACACACAGTGTACAGCCTTGGCCTCGGTAAAACTGTCCTGTTGCGAACTCAGCTGGCCAACAGAGAGGATAGAGGAAGAAGCTAAAGAGACTCCAGCAACCAATGTTGCACTCCTACTAGTCAGCTATGTTTGCACTACTGCAAAGACATTATCAGTGTTGTGTCCCTCATTCTGGCCATTCACCTTGGTCATTCATTATTTCATCAAAAAATTAATGATCTCCACGATGTTACAGGCTTTGTGTGATGGAAATAGAGAGACGAATATGAAATGTTCTGCCCTCGTGGAGTTCTCAGACCTACAAACACACACTGGCAGTCCCAAGCCATCCTTACTTCTGACTCACTGTTTTGAATTTAACAAGAAAGCCACTTTTCTATTTAAAGTAATAAAATTTGGGGAAAATGTTGAAAATTACATCATGATACACAGAAGTTGAGAGACTATCAATGCTTTTTGGGATATGTATCAAAATTTTTAAAACTCTTCTTTCCACATTCCCACTCACATTTTTGTTAAAACAGGGAAACCCTACATAGCTATGAAAGGAATGCATAGTGTCTCTGGTTCCTACAAGGTGTTTGCTTATAGATGGGAGAGGAAACATAAATTATCTTTGTACTTCCACATACCCACACCGACTCTCCATCACTTCTACCCTTCCTCTCTCTAACCCATCTTAACCATTGTCTCAACACCAGGTGCTATATTATCAACTCAGCTATGCTATTTCCAATTTAGGTTCAGGAAATTTTGGAAGAGTCTCTTAAGATTAGCAATTTAAACCCCCCAAAAAACCTGTTAGGATTGATCAGCCTTTTCTCATACAGTCTATATTCTGAAGATCTCAGAATTTTAGGCTTGGGAGGAAAATTTAATATCTAATACAATTATTTTCTTTTTCTGGGTATTTGAATAATTTTACCAAGGCCACACAAGTGGTTAATTGCAAAGCCAGGACTGGAACCTAAATCCCATTCCTATTTCAACTTCTTTCCACATTAGCTCATATTCTATTTGAATATAAAGGGCATTTACTATTGCGGAGGATAGATTCTAAACTAGTCATTTAATCCATGGCTAATGAGGCATTAAATACCCACAGCTGGTAACAAATAGCATGTAAAATACTTGAAAACTGAATTTGTCATCATTTACCATCACTTTAATCAGATTTTGTACTACCTTTGTTTATGTATTTCATCATGCTTATCTCTTTGTTAAAGATTTTTGCTCGCTGAAATCATTGACAAATTACATACATTAATGAAATTACAATCTTGACTTTGGGCGTTAATGTAGCTAAAAATTATTGGAAAAAGAATAAAGATTCATTAAATGTTGCTAAATAATGTCAGTACATATTATGCTCCCCCCAGAACAAAGGAAACCATCATATTACAACCTTGTAAAAGTAAGACCACAAAATAAAATGACACCACCTTAATAAACCAGGCTTGACTGGATTTGAAATTTTTCTTTTAGTTTAGGATACAACTCTTCTAGACACTTGTTTATTAAGAATCTCTTCATTGATGGAAAATGGTATATTTAAGCTTCCAATTTCTCAACAATTAAATTCCTACAATTAGAGCAAATGCAGCTACATCATCAAAGGATATACTACAGAATCTTGAAGGTAGTGCAGAATATATATGGACCTTATTATATTCATCATTTCAAAGTAAACATCAAAAGACATCTGAATAAAATAAACAGGGGCATTTTTCTGCTTATTTCAAGCACTTTCCAAGTACATTGTCTGGCTTAGAGAGTCAGATTAGAAGTTCAATGCCAATTTGATTCTTGCCTTTGTAAATATTTTTGCATTCTGTTAGGAATTTTATAGAGTTTTCTCTTTATTTTTTGAAATTCAAAAATCTCACAATAATTTCTAGGTGTGAGTCTTCATTCATTATTACTAACTCAGTTCTTGGTCATTTTTTTTAGTCTAGAGCCTCAAGCCTTTAGCTCAGGGAAATATTTTTTCCTGTGATGATTGGTTCTCCTCAATCAACCCATTTTATTTTTAAAGATTTTATTTGTTGGATCTTTGTGTCTAAATTCCATGTTTCTAATATTTACTAAGATTTTCCATCTCCTTGTTCTTGAATCTAAGGTGTGAGATAATTCCTTAAGTTTACGTCTGCTGTTTATTTGCAGCTGTTCGGCCTTTTACTTTTCCTATTAAGGTTTTTTGTTTGTTTTGTTGTTTTATTTTTCCTTTAAAACAATAGCTCCCCTCCAGAGTATAATAATTAAGGGCATAGGTTCTGGACTTAGGTCCTTTTGAGTCTTGACTTAACAACTTAATACCTGTTTAAACTTGGGAAAGGTATATTAACTATGCCTCAGTTTCCTCAGCCACAGAGGTCAGAATAACACATCCCTCATAGGGTTGTTGAGGACTGAATGAGTTAATGCACCTAAAGGTCAGAGAACAGTGCTTGGTGTGTAGTAACCTTTCAGAAAAATGACCCTATTGCTCCTTTTACATAGCATGTGCATTTTATAGAGTGAAAAGAAGAAGAAAAAGACAATTTCTCAAACATCAATGAGGACACTAGTTAGAATTTTAAATAGTTCTTTTCTGGTTACCTGTAGTATTGTTTCATTGGGAACGTTTGCTCTGATTCCCAGCTTTCCTCTTTTCCTCCCCAGTGACTGGTGATACTTCATTATTTTTTCATATTTATGTATGCAGGTTTAGATGACCCATACTGGTGTCTGGCATGGGCTCCCTATGCTTCACCAACATTTGATGTCATGAAATTGCAGTGTTCTGGGAAGAGAGAAGCAGAAAGGCTGATTTCCTTACAGGTACTTGTACTGGGAGTGAACCTGACAAATTTGTTCCAAAGAGAAAAAGCAAGAGTGAGGGGGGTAAGAAAAGCTCCAACTGCATTTAGGATGCTAATGACACCAACTGGAGGAAGCATTGGAGCAAATTTTCTTCAACATCTCTCTGCAGAGTTCTGATAAATTCTGGATGTCCTCTTGTGTGGTTCTCACTGATACCTCCACTTCTCCAAATGTGGGTTAAACAGCACTATAATTTCCCAAGTCTGGGGTTCCATCACTTTTCTGTTAGAGAAACTTGCCTACTTGTCTCTCAGGGTTTCCCTCCTTTGCTTATATTTAGGTTTAAAAAAAAGGGGGCCTCGACAACTCCTCAGTAATCCTAATACATCTGCTTCATTCTTAAAAAGTAAATTCCTGAAAGTGTCTGCTTTATTGATGTCACTCTTTCCTGTTTTCCAGCACTGTTACAGATTTTCTTTGGTCATTTGGTGCTTCTTTAGTCAGTTCCATGGGATTAGAGTGTGAAGGGAAAGAAAGGAATATGACTTGGTTAAACTTGCATCCTGAAGCTGGAAATCCTATTTTAGGTCTTGAAAATAACTGAGATGTTCATTTCTTCTATGGCAATCGAGTAAGCTGAGGAATGGAATCTACAGAATAATGTCGTGTTAACTTGCTTATTTAGCTAAAATGATCCAAAGTAAATAGCTGTGAACATGATTAAAATTATTGGCAATCCAAATTTAATTAATTTGAGAGCTGTGTTATTTTCTTACTTCTTCCAGCCTCTCGACCACTTAATTAGTAAGATTTACCTTTAGTTCATCTCTAAAATTTCTCTGCTCATGGTTGAGAGTAGTGGACAATTCAAAAGAGAAAATCAGCCTGAACCATTTTTTTGGCATATATGTCCATTATGTGACTGTTTGGGTTACAGTTTGCTTTCCTAATTATATTATCATCAGGTCAATATGGAAATAAGTTTTAAATCCCTGTGCCTATGACCCAGAATATCTGGGAGAGAATATCTAGAGAAAAGAAAAGCCAAGCCAGCCAGGTATTCGAATCTAGAAGCACAGAGGTCACAAACTGTCTGTATATAAAACCAAAGGAACCAAAGACAGGTGCAAGATTTCAGAGTCATTGTTTACATAAAGCCAGTCATGTTTATATCATTGGTAGAAAGCATTTGGTACAATGGAAAGATTTATTTACTGTTAACATAAATAATGACAATTTATACAAGTTGGATTTAGCACCTCTAAAACACACACACGCATAACTGCAATTTAATTTGTCTTATTCCTTCCAGCTTGTGAAATGGACTGGAAAAAAAACAATGACAGAGAAAGAGGTTGGACTGACTTGTTCAAGTGTGGGCAGGCTGTCAAAATTGCAGCTGGGATGAGGAGAATATTCAGCTTTATGCAGTGAAGGAAGCTCTACAGACTCCCCCTTAGTATCTGTGAGGTCAAATGCTGTGCACCCCAATCTACTTCCTAAAATTAATAGCCAGGTGTTATGCTAGTTATGTACCTTAATCATTAATTATGACTGTGGCAGCAGGAAAGAAAAACAATACTAGGGCACATGCGCTGGGGTGATAAAGAGAAAGCATCAATCACGCATGACAAGAAAGCCTGGGATGCTTTCATTTGTGACTCTGCAGAGTCTCCTTCCCATCAGACTTCAAACTTTAGAGACACCATTTCTCATAGTCTTTTTTTGTTTGTTTGCAACAACCAGCTATGGTCAAGGGACTCAGATGCACGGAAACAAAGTAAAATTCATTTGTTAACAATGCCTATATTTGCCAGGTAATACCACCGGGGTCTAGATGAAATTAAAGGCTATTTCCATAAACAAAATTGTCAATTAGAGTTATGATTCTTTCAATAAAAGTCAAAGTAAGTTACAGCAAGAATGGATTTTGGAGTCATTGGTTAATAGTCATATTGGCAGCACAGGTTGGCCCATACTTTTTCATTTTGCTACAATGTCATAATAAGTATATTGCATATGTCGTCTTAAGAAAGTGGGCAGAGCAGGTAAATCTCCCCAAAGTCCCATGATACAGTATAGTGTATCACAAGTTTGAGACACAGAAACACAACCCCCATCTTGGTGATAGCAAGTGGTATAAATGGGGCATTTATTAGCAAAAAGAATAAGACACTATTTTGGTGGAGTGGAAGGAAACAATAAGTGCTAGATTTCAGTTTGCTACAGGATCTTGGACAGATTATTTCACTTTTCTGGTGTTCAGTGCTCTTGTCTGTCAATGACTGGTTTTAGCCTTATCAAGAGTCTTTAAGCTGAGGTCCACATACGAGCTTCATGAGGATCTGCAAAGAGACTCAAATTACACGGGAAACTTTGTTCATAAGATTCTTTAAGAGTTACTGAAAAGACATGCACCAAAAGCGTCCTTCTCTATGTGTACTGAAGAACTAGTTCTTTTTGATTTTCAATCTGTTATGAACCAATGCTTCTAAAAAGTAGACACAAAGTATGAATTACTAAAAAAATGAAATAAAAAAGACTATATACAAATCAAATCTCAAATTTTTCTATTAGATTCGACAGGTATAAAATTATTCTGTCAAGTTGCTATAAAAATTTCTAAACGCTTCCTATCAACTAGGGTCATTGTTATGGACTGACCAGGACTAGTCTATAGATCACACTTTAGGTAGCAACTGTGCTAAGGTTTCTTCCAGTCCTAACTTCGAAAGTTTCTGTATCAAACCTTGATATCCTTACATCCATTCTGTCTCAACTCCTCTTACTCAAATCATACACTCCAACCTGTCATCACATTCAGCGTAAGACAAAGGTCTGTCTGCCTTACAAAGCAAGTAAGGTTATAAATAATAATGATGACAACAACAAAGTATCTCTCCCCCAGCCACGTGTGATTACTTGTTTCCTGAACAATAAAGGTAAAGAGGAGGGAAAGCCTGCAGAACTGATTATCACAGAGCCAACCATCTGCTACCTGACCTACTAGTTCCCTTGTCTGTTTCTCTGTTCACGTGACTATCCAGACTTGGAATGTCTTTACCAACCTTGCCATTATTTCATACTTACAGTTTCATTCAAGATTCCTCACTGCATTTATTGGTCACTTAAAGCATGCCTGTTGAGTACCTACCATGTCCAGGAAGGGGGGAAAAAGGAAAAAATAATATGGTCCCCCATTCTCAAGTTGTTTAGAGCGTATTGGTTCTTACAACTATATTGTGCTACGAATCACAACTGGGATATGCAGAGAGGGCAATAAGAAAGAGACATCAAAGTTAGACTGAAGGGTCACATAGGGCTTCTCAGAATAAGTTTTTTGGTGCTGTGTCTTGAGTCACGACTACCTGGTAATCTGCCTGTAATATTAAAGAAGTTTAGTCATCTCTTTGGACCATTGTTTGCTGTTTGCTGCTTCCCTTACTGCTACATGCTTGATTAAAAAGGATGTCTTTTGCAGACAGTGGACCATGCTTTGATTAAGGGTGTTCTAATTGACCAAGAAAAAGAGTTTGTATGTGTATATGTGCTAATTTTGCATGTTTGGCGGGAGATAAGCAAGGAACATGATTCCTTGCATGTAAAGTGAATGGCAAAAAGTATCATAAAAATATGACTCTATCAAAGAATGTGGTGGAGGCATGTGTTGAGAGATGACACTGGAGAAAGTAAACAAGGGCCAGGTTATGAAGCTTCTTGGATATCTTCCTAAGGATTCTGGCTTCATCTGGAGGTCGTTTTTGACTCATTGAAGATTTTAAGTAAGGATGTGACAGGATCAACATTCTGTTTTGGAAAGAACACTCTTGTAGCTTTGTGAAGGATGTCTAGGAAGTGAGCAGGATGGAGGTGGGAGTGCCAAGAGCTTCATCTAATAATTCAGAAATGAGAAATCATGAGGTCCTAGACTGAGTCAGTAGCAGTTAGGAATGCATAGAATGGGACATATTTGAAAGACACCAAGAAGGCAGAGTGTATGGCTATGGGGGGATGAATGAGTGTAAGGAATCATGAATGATTTTCAGGATATTGGCTTGGGCAATTTGGAGGTTGGTAATTTCATTATCTGAAAGAGAAAATGCTGATGTAAGTGCAAGATAAGAATGGAGAGAAAGAGTTCAGATTTGAATACATTCAATAATTCAAGGTATCTGCAGAAAGTTTAAATGGAGGCATCTGTAGGGAGTTGGAAATAGGAGTCTGTGGCTTGGAGATGGGTCTGGGCTGGAGAGAGAAAATTTGGTCAGCAGTAATTGGAGGCATGAAATGGATGTGATCATTTCAACAAGCCTTGCCTAAGGAATTTTATTACACTCCAATAGAATTGATATTATTCTATAAATATTGATATTTTTATCTTCTTTATTTCCCCCCAAAGTATTAAGGGGTCATACAAAAATATATACTCTTTTGCTTAAAATTAAGTGGGAAAATAAGCTAAAGTTTAAATGATATAGAACAGTAAAGTTAAAGCTGGATTGAGATTCATACATAAGTGCAAGCCACTCGATACTGTTTGCTGCCTAGAGTTGGGTCACACTTTTGGCTCAGGATTTTCAAGCCACAATGCAAAGGAGGAAATTACAGGTTATATATTTAATATCCATAAAATAAAAATAAACCAACTTCTCAAAAGCATAATTATTTATGGTACTGGGAGCTTAGAAAAATTTCTTTTGAGAGTCCTCATAAGAAAAACACTGCAATATAGTGAGCAGTATTCTTAATAATAACCCTATAACTATTACCATATCCATCAATGTAGCACGATGATATAATAACAAAGAGAAGTAGAGCAAAGGCAATTCAGAGGAGGAAGGAAGGCAGATAGTGTAATTCACCAATAGAGCCTGGGTAGATTGGTATGTATAAATGGACAGCTACATTCCTTCAAGTATTCATCTATGATACCCTGAATATATTTTATATTCCAAACTAGACTGGTATGTCCTCATCCACCTTCTCACTATTTAAGGTCTACAACCTTCCTTGAGATACATTCATTTTTCCCTTCAATATTCAATGACCTGAACTAAAATTAAAATCTATGAGAGAAGTGACACTATTTTGAAAACTCCCCTAAATCCAGTGTCTTGAATGATAACTGGAAAATAGTAGTTGTTTAACAAATATTTCAAATAAATTAATTTAACAATTTATTGAATAAATAAGCCAGATGATATGATAGAAGCTAGTGATGTAAAAATTAATGATATACTGTTTCTGCCCTCCAAGAACTAACAATCTAAACAGTGGAGAGAGTAGAGCTGTAGAATAGACAGTAGAACTGATCATTCTTTCAGTAAATATTAATTGAGTGCCTAGTCTGGGACAGGCACTCTCCTAGGCATTGGTGATACAGAAAGGAACAAAACAGATAGAATGCACTCATGGAGCCTCTGTTTCACAGTGGGAGATTTCAAAATTATATACATATATATATATATACACACACAGATCTTTCTCAACTTACAATAGGGTTACATCCTGATAAACCTATCATAAGTTGAAAATATCATAAGTCATGCATTTAATACATCTAACCTACCAAACATTATAGCTTAGCTCAGCCTACCTTAAACGTGCTCAGAACAATTATGTTAGGCTATAGTTGGGCAAAATCATCTAACACAAAGCCCATTTTATAATAAAGTACTGCAGATCTCATGTAATTTATTGAATGCTGTACTGAAAGTGAAAAACAGAATGTTCATATGGGTACAGAATGGTTTTAAGTGTATCTTCTGTTTACCCTCATGATTGCTTGGCCGACTGGGAACTGCGCCTCGCTGCTACTGCCCAGCATCATGAGAGTATTGTACTGCATATTGCTAGCCTGGGAAAAAATCAAAATGTAAATATGGTTTCTACTCAGTGGGTATCTCTTTCAAACCATCATTAAGTCTAAAATTGTAAGTCGAATGATGGTGAGTCAAGGACCATCTGTATATATAACTTGAATGAAATGAGAGGACAAGCCATGTAGAATTTGGGACAAGATTGATTCAAACAAAAGGAAGAGCAAGTGCAAAAGTCCTGAAGCAGTGCAGCAAAAATGAGCTGATTCTAGTAGAGTGTTGTAAGACATGAGGTCAGAGATGGTGGTGGTGGGGTTGGTGAATGTCAGAGACTTATAGATCATTGTAAGGATTTTGACTTTTCCTTTGAGTGACATGGGAAACGACTGAAAGGTTTAGAGCTAAGAAATGACGCAATTTTTCCTAGTGGTAAGTGCAGTGATTGTGATATATATACATATATCCAATATATTATATGTACAGAAAGGAGGAGTCATGGACGACCGAGTCATAAAGGATGCTTAGCAATTATCCAGATAAGGTAGGAGACAGGGCGGGAAAAGGAACACTTCCAGACAGATGAATATGCAGCCTGAACAAAGAAACTAAGGATAGAAAAAGCTTGGTGTGCAAAGGAATACAAGCAATTTAGCATGGTTGGAAAGCAAATGATAAGGCAGAGAGAGTGGTGAGAGAGGGGGTTAAAGAGAGAAGCAGGAGAGCATTGAAGGATTTTTGTTCATATCCCTAGCTTTGCAAATAGACTTAATATTCCTGGGGACAGGGATCATACGTAACATAAGCTGTGTCTATGACACAGAGGTCTTCAGTGTCTACATAAACTTTTGCAATTTCATCGATGAAACGGTTTGTGCCATGGCTGGAGAAAAGCATTTGGATACATATTTATTGATTGATGTGCCAGCAGTTATTTTTGAAATATATCATAAGAGGGCTTTTTAAAAGAAATTACCCATTTGCCTGTTATATAAGAGAAAAACTGTTTCTGTGGCCCCCAAATGGGGCTTTGGGGAGCAACTGCATGTTATCCTGATTCATTTCACCATCGACGTGCTGAAGTCACCATTAGAGAACTACTCCACTTCAGCTCACATGGACCTAATTTTGGCAGCTCTAAATTCCAACAACCTCACAGAATATGCCTGGGAATCCAAACTGGAAACTGATCTTTATATTCCAAATAAGAATATATATTCTAGAAAATGAAATCTAATGTACCTTTACTGATCCTTACAAAAGTCAGATTGGAATAAGTGGTCTCAAAATGAATTTATCGAGCAAACTATATTCAAAAGAAAAAAATAAAACAAAACAACACTGGTGCCCTGGCCTAAATAAAGTGGCTGGCTACTACATCCCTCCTCAATCACCTCAGGCTCTTGTAGTGTGAGGACTTTTACCATTACCAACTGCTAAAAGATTCAGCAAGGACACGATGTACTGTACCTGTCATTGAACTGGGCAACACAACATTTTCAATAAGACTGAATGTTTGCCAATAGCTGAAAGAGGAACCTTGGGGGTTTCTTAAAAGATTTCAACTTTTCCTACTTCTCTTAGACTGATTTTAACCTAAAACTGATTTTTTCTTTTCATGTATACAAAGTATGTTTTCTTTTTTCCTTTGATTTGTTTTTATTTCCTCCAAAGAGGGCTTTTCAGAGCTCTTGAATTTTAAGGGAAATTTATTGCTGGGTGTTTGATAGCCAAAAGGAATGTGTTTCAATCACAGGCAAATGGCAGTTTTCCTATATAGCACAGCAGCAAACTAGTGCGAGGCCCCTGCAGCGAGCAACCAGTAGGAGCTCTGGGTCCTGAGCGTCAGGACCACTTACACGGATATAGTTGCTAAGTGGGCTGAGAGGATGCTTGATCCTACTAAGTTTCAAACAGTATGTCAGCTCTTCAGCTTTGATGCAAATTGCTTCAGAATTACCCATTTGTCAAGTCAGGGTAAGAGATTTCATGAAACATGAAATCTAAGAGGCACTGTCACACTGTCTGTGTATGGGTAGCTTTGGAATGACCTCTGGCTTTGTTGAGACTAGTATTTCCCAAACCAATTGGTTTTTTCATATGAGGTTATACAATGCACATGGATAAGAATTCAATGTAAGAATTAAAAGAAAATGAATAAATGTTATTATGTAAGAATTAAGGAAAAACAAATATAGAGGCTATCTCCTCAAAAGTGAGCCTCTGGATGGCCATAGATTAAAATATGGATGGAAGGGAGAGCAGGAAAAAAGAGGTAGAGTGCAAGAATGAATCTAATACTACATACTTGGTATGTGAAGGACAAAGCAAGATGAGTAAACTATTTTCTCAGGAGACTGTGTCACCAAATCATTGAATTTAACTATCTATGAATCCCAGGGAAATCCTCATTCTCCAGCATCTGCATGGTGAAGCCTCTTCAATAATAAAAGAAAGAGGTTAATAATTATTCAAGCAAGACAAAGAAATGCAAAATAAAAGAATACATTGAAATGTGAGACAAAAGACCTAAATTGAGGGCCAATACTCATTTGCTCTGTCACTTCACTTTTCTGTGCCTCAGTTTTCTCTTCTGAAAAGTGGAGGTCATAATAATACCTGCACTGGTTGCTTCATAGGGTTGTGGATCAAATGAGATAATGAGTATGGATCAATCATCTCCAATTTTGTGTGTGTGTGTGTGAGGAAGATTAGCCCTGAGCTAACATCCATTGCCAAGCCTCTTTTTGCTGAAGAAGACTGGTCCTGGGCTAACATCTGTGCCCATCTTCCTCTACTTTATATGTGGGATGTCTGCCACAGCATGGCTTGACAAGCAGTGTGTTGGTCCACGCCCAGGATCCGAGACTGCAAACCCCAGGCCACCAAAGCAGAGTGAGCAAACTTAACCACTATACCACTGGGCCGGCCCCTCATCTCCAATTCTTAAAGGGCTACATAAATATTAGTGACTAAGGAAAGTTACGTAACTCCTATGAGCCTCCATAGATCCATCCTTTAAATAAAGTTCTGATACTGGCCTGCCTACTTCCAAAGTGATCTTGTAAAAATAAAGTAAGGGCATGTCAGCATGCTCTTTGAAGGGTAAGGTGCTATCAAGTACAAGGCTTTCAAACCTATTCAAACAAGTGGGTGGAGGAAAAGATTATGGTTGACTAGAAATGGCAAAACCTCACACCCATTCTATAATCTTAGGAAATAAAGCTGGTATGTACAAAAAACCTGCTGATGGTATTAAAATTTTCATCTCTAAGAGAGAAAAGTAGATCAGGAGAAAGTTCCACTGTCAAAATTCTAGAACATTAACTATCAATACTATTATAAGTGGTTAGGAAACAGTAAATTAAACTTTGTAATGCTTTCCCAAAGGAAGTGGAAATACACAGTCATTACTTAGAGTTTAAATTGGACTGGGAACAGTAGGCCAGCATGCATTACAGAGAAGCAATGCTTCAATGGTAGCGAAGTGAACCAAATGACACTGCAGATCTTTTCCATATTTAATGTTTGACAGGCAAAAATACTTGCATTAATGCAGTAATGTGCTATGGAAGTCATCACCATGGGAATGCTCAATCAAAGCTTTAATAGTATTTAATAAGCACCACACTGTGAGAGCATATTTTCCCTTTCAAGTGCAACTCATTCAAGTTTGAGGGAACTGCTAAATTGTCACACTTGGCAAAACTTTGAATGACAGCCCAATCTAAATAGAAGCAATCATTTTATATTTGGGGCTGGTTTGATGGAAGATAGGAAATGTGGGCTAGGGATGGGAATTTGGCATACCCCAAAAGCAGTGAAAATCAGACAAAACTCTCTGCTACATTACAAAGGTAGGGCAGACAGGAAAAGGCATCAGTGTTTTGAAATAGAGGCTCACAATAACTAAAATATACATAGTGATCTGATATACACAAAAGAGAAGATGGAACTTTGGTCAACGGTAGAGTTAATTTGGAGGACTGCAGGTATGACACATGGCTCCTAAAAACAGCTATGTTAATGACTAGTCATCTGATCTGCAACAAAATAAGTTAACCTCTCTATGAGTTTGTCTCAATTTGCATTTTTCTAAACCAGTGGTTCTCAATGGGGGGAGGGGTGCAATTTTACCAGTAATATTTGGCTTGATTGGCTTGCCATAATGGGGGGGGGGGTGTTACTGGCATCTAGTGGGTGGAGACCAAGGATGCTGCTAAACATCCTACAATGCATGGGACATTTCCTCACAACAAAGAATTATCTGAACCAAAAGTCAATAATATCAAGATTGAGAAATCATGTTCTAAACTGAAACTACCCAAAAAGTATATTATAGGTTAAATAAGTACCTCATCATTCTGGATATGAAAGCAATGTAAAAAAATCAACATTTTATTAATATTATTGTTATTGCTTAAGCTTCTTTTCCATCTGAGTTTCATGGTAATTATAAAGCACTTGGCAGAAAAATAAGATTCATTTCTATAATAGGCTTAGTGCTTTCATTTTTTGGCCATCTTTTTTTTGCAATTAATTATCATTTAGCTGCTTTCTTATAATGTATGCTGAAAAATGAACAATCTCCCCAAACTTTTCAGGAGAAGTTACAAAGCTCAACAAAATTATTAAATTTTTCCGATAAAGAATTCGTAGGATATAAATGTAGAAGGCTTTTCTCCCTCAGGGATGTTATTTATAAACATTTCTTGGAAGTCTGAAATAAAATTAAAAATACATATGAGAAATTCTGGAGGCTAGTTATATTATTCACGCTGAAAATAGAATGTTATCACTGAACACTGGAGAATTTCTTCCTGAATGTGTCAATGGAGATGAAGTAGCTAAGAGCCAAGGCCATACAATGAATCAGAACTAAACCCCAGGTCCTCTGATGCCCAGTTTCTAAATTGATTACTGTTCATCATAAACATAAAACAGCCTACACAACTAATAAATAATTCTAAAACAGGAATTGAATTTTTATTCTCTAAATCTTAGAATGACATTATATTAACAATATTAGAATCAGGGCTCCTTATTACAATGCATCTTCTTGATTCTTACAACTAAAGTTTATTTGATTTGCCACGTAGAATTGGAAAAAAAACTGAACTATCATTTATGAGTAATTATTTAGGAGTAAACATGTTGTGACAATTCTAAAAAGTTTGTTTCATAATCTTTGTTGGCATTTACAAGAAATAAGTGAAAAAAAGCAATAACCTAGATGTAGTTCATAGATTTTCTACCATGGCTAATAGTTCATGTTTTGCAAACTGTTGGTTTGAATTATTGCATTTGCTACATATATAAAAATTGAAAGTTTGTAAAAGAAAATGAATAAAATAAAACATTTACATATAAAGCAGGGAGAGCTACAATAAGGCATTCTTACAAGACTTATGGTTTTTGAATTTTGCCACTGTAAACAAGCCCCCCCAAAAAAAGAACTGACCAACAACAATTTTTATATATCCATAGGTTTATCTTTTTACCAAAATTAAAGTGTGGATACTGCAAGCAGCACAGAACTAGAAGCCATGACACTTGGATTCTTCTGCTTACCTTGGAAATTTCGGAGACATTGAGTAGGTTACTCAACCTAACTAATTTTTCATTCCCTTAACTCTAAATAATGGGCATTGGATGGAGAGATGCACAAAATCTATTCCAGCTCTGAATTTTTATGGTCTTTATCAGACTCTGAGCTCAAAGTTTTTTGATCTGCACATAGGATCTATATAATTGTCATATCTTTATTTCAATAAGGACAATTTGTATTATGACAGAGGAACTAACTGAAACTAGCTGACTCCAATAAAGGGGTTTATTGGTCCATGTTCCATACAGTCTCAGTTACCATTTAGACCTTGCCCCAGGGACTCAAATGGCATCCTCAGTACTTAGTTTCTCTTTGTCTCTCAACTCTGTTTTATGTCGTGTTGGTTTAATCCTCAAAATATACATAGTAATTTCCTATTGCTTCGAGAAAAATTCTTCTCAGTTTCAAATTCCAGCAAAAAGAGATGAGCTTATTTCTTTCTCTCTCTACTGTCCTAGCAAAAGTCAGCTTCTTCCTAGTTTGCTCTGATTAGGTAACAGGCCCTTCTCTGAACCAATGACTGCAGTCAGGGAAATGTACTACACAGATTTAAGTGGGGAGAATGATACTCCTTCTCCTGGAACCAGAGATGAGGTAACTGGGAATGGGCTTCTTGGAACAACAGGAAATCATAATATATATTTTGAGGATCAAACCAATATAGCATAATGCAGAGCTGAGAAATGGAAATAAACCAAATAATGAAGATGCAGTCTGAGTCCCCGGAACAATCCTTGTGTGAAGACTGAGGCTTTATGGAGGAAAAACCAATAAATCTCCTTTATTTGCTTAAGCTAATTTAAGTTGGTTTTTCTGTCATAACATAATTAGCACCTGAATTAATTAGTAACTGAATTAAAGATATAAAAATATTTTTTAAATTATAGAGTATTATATCCTATATTTGTATCAAGGAATGATTTTAAGCTCAAAAAACTCAATGATATCATCAATATATGACATACCTTGTATTTAATAAGCACTCAGTAACTATGTATTGGTTGATACAATGTTAACAAAGATGGAATTAAAAGAAGTCTGTATATATTAGGAGAGTATGTACTAAGTAACATAAAAGGGGTATTTTTCTACCTATAAAATAATATGAGGAAAAAACATATGAATAAATATATAAAAATGCAGAAAAGAGGCAAAGAATTATACACTTCAAAGTTGAAACACTCAAGACATCTATGTTGTTCCTCGTCTTATCTTCTCGACCCTCTCCACTTCTTCCCAGTGAGTTTCAAGGGTGCATATGCATCCTCATATACTAGCATTTTAAGAAATACCTTTAAATCCTCTTTTTCCCCATTCTGTTAGAATGTAGGCTTCATGACATCAGAGATCCTTGTTTTGTTTACTAATGCATACTTCTATTACTAAATAAGTCCCTAGAATAAATAAGAACATAGTAAAATAATCATCAAATGAATTACAAACACGTGATAAAATGAAGAGGTAAGAGGAGGGGGCCAAGGAGAACATGAACTGTTCTAATCTCTTTCTTCTACCTTCTTTCTCACACTGAAAACCCGGATCCTTATCACCTGTCCCTGTTCATACACACATAACATTTAATAATCTAGATTACAAGATTCAGAACATATGGAAGAAAGTGATTATCTTCTAGAAACTTATATTCTAATGGAAGAGGATAGTCTGTATTTCATTTTTTGGAGATTTTACATATTTCATATTAGTGGAAGTTGGAAAAAAAGAAATTGAGGCCAATTATGCTATAGGGTTTGTAGGACAACTTTCCTAAATGTGTTAAAGTTTCTAGATTTGTTGAGCTTGCAAGGGAGAAGAAAGAGATTTTTGTCAAATATGAAGTGAGAAGCTGTTCTTGGGGTAAAAGATGCTAGAAAGGAAAAAAACAGTGGTAGAATAAAAGTAAAGAAATATGGGATCTTAAAGAAATTTCCTACAACTGCTTTTGACCCCTTCCCTGGTGGAAAGGCCCAGAAGGGAACAGGGCTCACATGACAGGAGAGCACAAGGAACGTCTCTTAGATGTTTGCATCAAGAAAAAACAGAGAGCATGTCCATGGGTATCATCAAATCATGTCACCCTTCTAATCAAAAACACCCAAGAGCTTCCCATACTTTTCAGAATAAAATCCAATGTTTCCCCCGCCTACTTCCTTCATCATCATCACCCATTGTTCTCATTATATTACAGTCACACTGGCCTTTTTTCTTACCTCGAAGTCCCCATGCTAATTTTCGTCCTCTAGGATTTCTGCTGAGCTGTTCTCTCTCCCTGGAATGCTCTGCCCTCCCCGCTTCCCCAGTATTCCTGTGACCAGCTCCTTCTCATCAGTCAGGTCTCAGAGCAAATGTTACCTCCTCAAAGAGGCCTTCTCTGACATCATCTACAGTAGCCTATTCACCTGTTACTTTCTATCACCTAGCCCGCTTATTTCCCTCATCCTACCAGAAGCTTGCTTGTTCATTTATCTTTTTACTTTACTGTCTATCTCATTTTGTAAAATGAAAGCCCAACAAGAGGAAGAGCTAAATGCCTATTTTGTGTGATATCCCCAATACCCAGAAGAGTGCCTGGCACATAGCAGTAAATCGATTACTATTGGGGAAAAAAATCTGTTAAAAGGGTTTTTTGGCACATACAACTGTCACATAAAGCTCTCTCCAAAATTGGAGGCTCAAAGGAAAGGATTAATCCATGAGAGATTGTCCTGTGTTAGTTCCATTTCAAGTATTTTTACTATTTCATAATCACTTTTATCTGAATGGAGTTTAAATGGACTTTTGGAATAATGATCCCAATTATTTGTTAGTGTCCCCTGCTATTAATATTAACATAAATGAAAGAAAATTTAAAGATGTATGAATTAGATCATATTAAAATATTGTGGTCAGTTTTCCAATGGACCAAGTGTCCTTGGAGTAGTTTAAAGAAATTGACTATCTAGACAGCTTGAAGCTCTTTGACATATTAATGATATTGAACAAAACCCTACTTCTTAACAAGGAGTCTGTAATTTCCTAAATCATAAATAACAAGTGGAGTCAACCAGGTAATAAGACAGCAACTGCTTTTATCAAAAGGTAATCAGAAAGACCAACAAAGAAGAATGCAGCAAGACTATATAGGAGAGAGAGAAAAAATTGAAAAGATAAGTCCCTTGATGCAGCTGGGGTTTCATAAGATTTCTAATGCTTGTGACCTAGTCCCACAAACACAGAAGTACACAGAGAAGGCAAAATCATACAGATCTGCATTTATTTTTACCATTGTTTTAAGACTTTGGGAAATTAAAACAAAAATAGAGGAAAGAGGATAGCAATGAAGATGCAGAGGATAAAAGGAGAAGGCTGATGAGTTTTAGGCTCAGGGAAACTTGTAAAAGGTAAATTAGACAAAAGAACCTTACAGCTTTTCAAACCATCCTTCCAAAATAAAGACTCTGAGGTGCACATGTGAGTATGCATGTACACATGTGCACGTGTGTATGTGGGTATATGTGCACAGTCACATGTTGACTGTGAGGGTTCATCAATGGTGGCTCTAGAAATAAGTTGTAGGAGGGACTTGGGTGCAGGCCACATTCTAATAAAACTTTATTTATGGATACTACATTTTGAATTTCATACAATTTTCATGTGTCACAAAACATTATTCTTTTTTAGATTTTTTTTCAACCACTTAAAAATATATAAAAAACTATTCTTAGGTTGCAAGACATACAAAAACAGGTGGATTGGCCCCTGCAGGTCATAATTTCCCTCTGCTATAAAACAGTAGCATTCCATAAACTACATCTGTGAACTTGAAGGGATCACAAAGAGACAAAGCACAATGGGAGTGGAGAGCAGTAGGGAAAGGATAAGTTCTTATTACTATTGCCAACAAATAGGAAATGCTACTTTTAAATTTGGTATTTCCTTCTGTGCCTCCTCAGAAATTATTTTAAATTCCTTTCAGAATTCACTAATTATTAACATACATAGATTGTTTCAGTCTGAAATTTCTTCATTGAAGTGACTTTATTTTGAACTAAGGCAAAAAATGCATTTGATTATTTACTAACTACAAAATATACAACGGGTGAAAGGTCTATGGCACCAAAAGGAATTAACTACTTTGTTATCCCAAAATGTTCTGCTACCTCAACATCGTTGAAAAAATGCCAGAGATATTTCAAGGGATTTCTTTTCCTTTCCAAAGAAGCCCGTTAAATAGATTGCTATGTAAAGCTGGACACATCATCTGTTCTTCCTCAAAAGGGAAAGGTAGGTATATGCATGTTCAACACTTGCTTCCCTGGCACTGTGGCTGGGGAATAAAACAAGCAAGGCTGGGATTCTTTGTGACAGCAAATTTTGGTTCTGCTACCTAAGAGGTATGCGTTTTCCCGAGCAAAATGGCGTGTTGGTTTTCTCTATACTGAAAATTGGACCTTAGCTCCCTCACTTCTAAAATGGAAATAGAAATCCCTACTTCCCAGGGGAAATGAGAGTTTTAAACACAGTTAAATGAAATGAGAGTCTAGGTAATGTTCACATTGCTAGCACAATGTGTAGAATCTATTATTATTCCTCAAATAGCTTCCGTGATACAAGTAGGAATAGGCACAACTTGACCCAGCAGCCTAGAAGTTGGTTGAGAATAGCTCTATATCTATAATGAAAGTGATTCCCTGAATTTGTTGTAAGGAAAGAAGAGATGCTGTCATGAGTATATTGACATACTAAGACATAAGAAGGCAAAAGTGGAATTTTTCTTCAATATTGTTATTGGCCAATCTGATCTTAAAAACTAGATTCTTTTTAAAATATTTATGACTAATTCATAGTGTGAAACAGACGTTTCCAGATGTCAAGAGAACAAATGTGATGCGAATCCTGGGGTCTTTTTATGTAGCTCAAAACTAACGGAGATAATCTGGCCCATCTGAAAACAGGATGAAAGAAGTGGGGAGGAAGACAATAAAAATATGTTTTTCTAACTAGTTTTCAAGCATCCATATTCCAAAATAGAGCAGTATCCTTGCCAGAACTCGAGGTCATTAAGAAGTTGGAATGGCACTGTCACTTATATAAAACATGGCCACTTCTGAACTATGTCCTAAAGATAATTAACAGGTAAGTAACATTTTTGAACTGTCAGGTACAATAAGGCAAACAATTTTACCAAAATGGAAATCACCCTTTTAGCAGAAAAATCGTTATATGAATTTCACTTCAACTTTTAAGTGCAAATAGCAATATTTGGTGAGTTTTTTAATCTTTTTTAGATGTCATCAGTATTTCAAGAACTGATTTCTTTCATTTTGTAATAAAGAAATGTTATCCACTACATCACTTTCCAGCCTTTCTGAAAGGCATACACTCATGTCAGAAGGAGAAAGAAAAGCTGAAAATATCTCATTATAGACTATCCACTGTTTAAACCTCCAGGCTGGCAATATGTATTTAAATAATATGTCATAAAAACCTCTTGGTACATAATGATGTAATAAATATGAGAACACCTCTAAGGCTAACTTATTTTCCCAATTGTTAGGTTAGGTTACTCCCTGCTATGATCCCATCACCAAGTGAAATTTTAGGCATATTCCTTTGGGCAAAGAAATAGTGATGGGGAAAAAAATATTACTAATTCTAGTTGGGATAAGAAAACAGCCTCTTAATCATCTAAAGTGTTCTCCGTTGGTCAGATTTCTCTCTGCTTAGGTCAATTCAACTACAAAATTCTCAGTGATTTTTTAATGTTCAATCTCCTAAGATACCTAGTTGGAATTGTTAGAAAAAATTGCCCATGTACAAAGTATACCTGGAGACCCTGAGGTTTCGTTTACTGCATTTAAGAAAGGAAACAAAATCTCCCTCTGAGAAGAAATTTAATCTAATATATATATATATATATATATATATATATATATATACACACACACACACACATACACAGAATCTTACAATATATATAACATATGTTATATATATAATCTTTTACTGTATATATATATATATATATATGTATACACATACAGAAAATTTTGACATCAGAAAGCAAAACTTATCATTAGTCAAATGGAAACTGTATTGGGGTATGGAAAAATGAATGCTAGGAAAAGCAATTATATACAATATATATGTACACACACACACACCCAAATAAATTAATCCTGAGAAAAAAAATTATATACACAAATATCCATACACAGAATATGATGATTACATACACTACACATATATAGTTATTTAGGCTTGTTTATCAAACACTGGAAAACTACTTCAAGGGAGTAGTTTCAGGAAAAATGGCAGGAAGTAGCATTTTACACAGCTGCTTGGAACTGCAATACTTCTGATGATCATGATTTAAAAATGCCCAATGAGCTTGTCTATGAATTTTAATATGGGTATAAGTTGAAACATATTAACTTTTTAAAAAAAAATTGCATTCCCAATACATAAAAATACATTGTCCTGAGATCACCTCTCTGAAGCAGCTTTCAAGGATTTGGGAAGGAATACTGTGAGCAATAAACTAAAACTGTTCAGAGGGCTGTGTGTATAACCTCAGCTAACATATCATGAATCTTTGGTTCTAGTCACATCTTCAGCGTTGCTAGACTGGCTCAGGCCAATGGTTCATTTAAAAGGATGTTTTTATCTCTATAAACCATTTATTCTTTTAGAACATAACACATTGTGGAGTTTCAGGTGACTATTTTGAATGCCATTCCAAAGAAACGGGCCTCTAATTTTGAAAAATCAGCAAACAGAAATTTTTTTCAGAGATACATGGAGGCCAGCTCTGCTTTTACCTTTGTCAGAATGAGGTCTTAATGATTATTTTTAATAACAAGAACTCAATATTTGTAAACATTCCCTTAAACAGATGCACATGTGTTTTTAATGTAAAATCTTCCAGATTCAAGTCCCATGCACAAAAGAGAAGCGGCCTAGCAAAAATTGAGCTTTTCATATCCGGTGAAGTATTTTTCTCCATGAGTGCTACCGGCAGTTATGCTGAGAAATGATGCATCTGCTCCAGTTCACGTAGCCATTCCACTTCTGATGAGATTTGGAATTCTTCGCAAATTTAGCAGAGAACTTAATTCAGTCTTATATTGTGTATGTGTTCTTATCCTTTCAAGAGATGCAAAATCTTATGACAAAATGAAACCCTGAACTAACAAAGAGATGTGTACTGATATCAGGCCCTAAAGCTTCTATTACTGATTGATAAAATATCAGAGACAGAAACTTAGAGATAGGGCTTGCATTAAATTCATGATTACATTAGCTAAAAAGAAAAAGCACAAGAGATAAAGAAAAACATCCAAGAAACTCATCAAAATTTATGCTTCCAGCAATGTACTAATATCCCAGAATATCAAGATATGAGGAAACTAATAAAAATATTATTATTCTGTTGGATCATTTTAAGAATTCCATTTGTTTTGAAATCAAATAAAAATTACCTGGACTGGCTTGAGTAGAAGAAGAATATATATTTCACACTTCACATATGTGTATGTCTATGCATGTCTCTTTCTCTCGCTCTCTCTCTCTGATATATATAGTCATGTGCCGCATAACGACATGTTTCGGTCAACAATGGACCAAACAACAGTGTTCTGATAAGATTAGTACCATATACCTTAGGTGTGTGGTGTAGTAGACTATACCATCTAGGCTTATGTAAGTACACTCTATGATGTTCACATGGTCATGAAATCACCCAATGATGCATTTCTCAGAACATATCCCCAGAATTAAGTGATGCATGACTGTGTGTATACACACACACACACATATATATATACACACCCATATGTACATATATGTACGTATACACACACACACATACAATCACACACACAATATACTCTAGCCCATCCATACTTCATATGGGTAGTTCTAAGATTGTTTCTTAATAAATAAAACAGATCTGTTCTTCCCCAACATTTATTCGTGTTTACTGTGAACCAGGCCCCAGTAAAAAAGCTTTACATATTCATTTAATTCTTCCAACAACCTCTGAGGTAGGTACTTTTATTATCTGCATTTTACAGATAAAAGAATTGAAGCACAAAGAGGTTTAGTAACTTGGTGAGAATTATACCATTAGTAGCTGGCAGAGCAACTATTTGAGCACCAGCAGTCTGACTCCAGAGACTCTGTCCTTAACACCATACCACACAGCCTCTCAACAGAAGTGGGAGATGCATGAAAGAGTAGGAATTAATCAAGCCAGAAAGAAATATATTAGAAAGGATTTAAAGACAAAGAAAATTGGACTGATTCCAAATATTCCTCTCAGCTTCAAAAATCAAAGACAGACTAAAATATATTACTGGAGAACATACTATGATGCAAAATATATACAGATGATACCAGAAGAGTTAAAGCTTTGGTAGATGGCTATTTCTTTACTCAACAAATAAGAGTCTCAAGTTCTAATCAAATAGATGTCCCTCTGCTGTGGCCTAAAGGGAAATCTAACAGGGTCATGATAAAAACACATTCCAAAATTCATTTGAAACACCAGCCACTCTTCTAAACCACTTTGAACAACACAGTGGGAATCAAACCAAGATTATAGGGTTAAATTTGGTGTCAGCATGGAAGAATATTCCAGGATACCCCTATTCCAAATCCTTGTTAAACTAAGACCCATATCTTAGTGGTCTACAATGGAAACTATTCCCTGCAGCAGTGCTCGAGAAGCAGCAGTAAGTGAAGACTGAGTCAGCTAGGTTATCACATCACCCCGAAGGTAATCATGTCAGAAGCAAGTTAGAAAACATTCGAAAATAACAAACATGAAAACCTGGGCAACTTCAGGCTTGGAAAATATGAACAATGTCTCAGATAACTTTCAGAACCCTGGCAATTTTGAGCTAAACAGTCTATGAAATGACCTGCAAAACCACATTGAAGAACTATAATAAAAAACAAACATTACACATAAAAAAGTCCTAGAACACAGTACTTTACTTTCAAGATGAAATTTCTACCTCATGTTGAATGTTCAAATGGTAAGGAGGTTGTCAGGGAGAATGAACTCACATTACTTAGTTGTTGATATTTGTGTTGCGGGGGCGGGGGGGGGAGCTTTGTTTTATTTCAAATGTGTGATTCTAAACTGATTTTAACAGTGAAAAGATATGCCCTAGTCTAAGTTGTTCATTTTGCAAGGTGCACCTTGTACTTTTGCACCTTGCAAAACGAACATTAGGATTTAGGAAGATTATTTATCTAATTCTATACTTGTAATCTGGAATAAATCACTTTGTACCAGAGCAGAAGCCCTATATACCTCAAAATTAGAGAAAATGATATAAGGTCCTTATATAGCACACAATGTAGCTAATTAATGGCATTCTTCATTGTATTACTCTTCTTTTTCTCCTTTCTCATGCTTTCCTCTTATTTCTTAACAGTTTTATGAGGTATAATTGGCATGGAATAAACTTCCCATATTTAAAGTGTACAATTTGCTACACAAAGTTCAATTTTTTTATATATTATAGATAACCAACTGTTCTAGCACCGTTTTTTAAAATGTTTACCCTTTATCCACTGAATTGCCTTTGTAATTTTGTTGAAAATCAGTTGTCCACATACATGTACCTCCATCTCTGTCCTTATTCTCTTCCGTTGATCCATTTCTCTAACTTTCCTTCAACACTACACTGTCTTGATTACTGTAATTTTATAATAAATCTTGAAATCAGGTAATGTTAATCCTCCAATTTTTTCCTTCCTTTTCAAAGTTCCTTCTTTTTCAAAGTTGTTTTGACTATTATAGGTCCTTTACATTTCCATGTGAATTTTAGAAAGAGTTTTTCAATTTCTACAAAAATGCCTGCTGGGATTTGGGTTGTGATTGCACTAAATTATAGATTGGTCTTGGGAGAACAAACATTTTAACCCTATTAAGTCTTCTAATCAATGAATATCTCCATTTATTTAGGTTTTCTTTAATTTCTCTCTGTAATGTTATATAGTTTTCTGTGTACAGGTCTTGTTGGTTTCTTTATTTATTTAAAAAAATTAATTGAATATTTATATTTCATGTTTTAATATGATTGTGAATGGTTTTAATTCCATTCTAATTTCTCTTGATAGTATATATAAATACAATCAAATTTTGTATATTAGTCTCATATCCTGAAATCTTGTAAAAGTCAGTCGTTAGTTGTAGTATATGGTACTAATAGATTTCATTATATTTTCTACATATATAATTAGGTCACCTACAAAGTTTTACTTCTTTCTTTCCAGTCTGGATGTCTTGTACTTCTTTTCTTTGCCTCATTGCACTGGCTAGAACCTCTGGTATAATGTTGAATAGAAGTGGAGAGTGGACATCCTTGCCTTGTTTTTGATGTCACAGAGAAAGCATCCAGTCTTTCAGCATTAAAGAGGTTTGCTGTAGGCTTTTCATGGATGCCTCTTCTCAAGTTGAAGAAGTTTCTTTCCATTCCCAGTTTTCTGATAGTTTTTATCAAGGATGGTTGTTGAATTTGGTCATATTTTTAACTATTGAGATAATCATATGGTTTTTCTTTTTCAGTTTGTTAATATGGTGAATTTATCTTGAATCTTTTTTATGTTAGCCAAACTTATATTCTTGGAATAAATTCCATTTTGTCGTGATGTATTAGCCTTTTTAGACATTATTGGATTTGATTTGCTGACATTTTTAAAAATAAATGTTCTCATCATTTATGTTCATAGAGATATCAGTCCATATATTTCTTTTCTTAATGTCTTTGGTTTTAGCATCACGATAATACTGGCCTTAGCCAATGAGCTGGAAAGTATTTTCTCCACTTCAATTTTCTGGAAGAGTTTGTATAATATTGGTAGTATTTCTTTCTTACATGTTTGGTAGAATTCTCCAGTAAACCATTGGGGCCTGGGGTTTTCTTTGTGCAAAGGTTTTCAACTACAAATTCAATTTCTTTAATAGATATAAGATTATTCAATTATCTATTTCTTCCCGAATGAGCTTTAATAGTTTGTGTCTTTCAAGGACTTTATCCATTTATTCTCAGTTGTCAAATTCATTGACAAAAAACTGTCCATATTACCTTATTATCCTCTTACTATCTGTAGAACCTGTAGTACTCTCCCTCATTTCTGATATTGGTAATTTGCATTCTCTTTCTTCCTCTCCCTCTTCTTCTCCCTCTTCCTCTCCTTTTCCCTCTCTCTGTTCTGATGAGTCTGTCATCCCTCTCTCTCTCTCTGTTTTTATCTCTCTCTCCTGATAAGTCTGCCTAAAATTTTACCAATTTTATTGATTTTCTCAAAGAATCAGCTCTTGGTTTTACTGATTTTCTTCATTGGTTTTCTGTTTTTTATTTCATAGATTTCTACTCTGGTATTTATTCTTTGACTCATAAGTTATTTAAAAGTGTGCTATTTAGTTTCCAAATATTTAGAGACTTTCTAAAGAATTTTCTGTTATTGATTTATAGTTTAATTCCATTCTGTTCAGAAAATATACTCTGTATGACACAAATTCTTTTAGATTTATTGAGACTTTTTATATGGCCTCAGATATGGCCTATCTCAGTAAATAATCAGTGTGCACTTGAAAAAATTTGTAGTCTACAGTTTTTGAATGGACTGTTCTATAAAAGTTAGTTAGGTTAAGTTGGATGATAGTGTCAATCAAGTCATTTATATCCTTACTGATTTTTTGGTCCACATGTACTATCAGTTATTGAGAGTAAGGTCTTGAAATCTCCAAATATAACTTTAGATTTGTTCATTACTTCATCTTATTTGAAATAATTTCCCTTCCTTTAAAACATTACTTTATCTTCTCTTGCTCCATTTGTATTTTTACTTTTCATCATGTTCTTTTGTTCTTTTTTTAATTGCAGTAACATTCGTTTATAACATTGTATAAATTTCATGTGTACATCATTATACTTCTGTTTCTGCATAGATTCCATCATGTTCACCATCCAAAGACTAATCATAATCCATCACCACACACATGTGCCTAGTCATCCCTTTCACCCTCCTCTCTCCCCACTTCCCCTCTGGTAACCACCAGTACAATCTCTGTCTCTGAGTTTGTTTGTTCTTTGTTATTTTCAAGGATATCTATAGTACTAAATAGCACCCACAGTTACATTGATTTTCGTCCTAACCTTCATCTCTTCATTTCTAGGCCAACTAGGTCTTTCCACCTCTGTTTGAAACAAAATCTCTCATTCTTCTCTATGAAATGGCCATCCTTCAAATCATAAGCAATGCAATCCTCCTAAACACAAATAGTTTCCAGCCATAGGGTCATCTTTCACTTCCTTTTATAGAAAATACATCTTCTCAGTTCAATCTTTATTCAATTGGTATATTGTGTTCCCTCTATTATGTTATAAATGCATGATCCTAGTTCATGCTGTGACCTCTTAAACTACTGTGGTAAACCTCTCCAGTATACTGGAGTATACTGGATACTAGAACAGTATTCTGGATACTAGAATAGTATTCTGCATATCATCAGTGTGTAATAAAAACAAGCACATTTCCAGGTTTCCTGTTGCCTACAAAGCAGAGACTATTCAGACTCAGGTTCTAAACTAGTT
Organism: Tapirus indicus; assembly: GCA_031878705.1. Classification (NCBI taxonomy): domain Eukaryota; kingdom Metazoa; phylum Chordata; class Mammalia; order Perissodactyla; family Tapiridae; genus Tapirus; species Tapirus indicus. The sequence continues at coordinate 54,840,795 of CM062921.1, forward strand.
GTCCTTTCTTGCTTTCTCTCTTTTACTCTCTCTCCCCCTCCATCCTTCTTTCATCTCTTCTTCTTTTTCTCCCTTTAACAAATATTGACACTCTGTCTAAAACTGTCTGCTTTCATGCAATTAATCTACTCACTGTCCTCAGAAGGTAGGTTATGTCTTCTTCTTTGGACCATGTGATCCCACTTCTCTCCCTATGCAAGTCCTGCAAGACACATTTTTAGTCCAGCTTCTGAATGAAGATTTTCCATCTTCAAAGACAGAGAGTTCTTTCTTTTCTGAGCATGTCATTGCCTGCATACATAAGCACACTGAGAAGCAGTGGGTTAAAAAGGAAAAACACAGAAACCACTGCTGCCTTTATCAGTTATGTGTAAATGGTCAAGAATCTGACTATTAAAGTGATGGAAATGGGAAGGGAAAACTCAACTTGTTTCTTAGGGGAATTGTCTTCATGATAGCACTGGTGGAAAGATAATCCTTTTCCTAAAAAACAATAAAGAATTATGAGTAATATATAAATAAATAGCCCTTCCTGCCATGCAAAGTCCATATGAATAGTGGGAGCTCACCAAAGCATAAATAGAAGAAAAAATTCAGTTTGTCTGTAGATGTTCACACAAAAAGAAAAAATTTGAAGCCACAGTAATGAGAGAACCAAGGCTTGAGATATAAAAACACTAGGAGGAAAGAGATATTGCAAAGACTGTAATGCATACAGTTGACAGAATTAGTAGAGAAGACAAAAGACACATAGGAAGATGATAAAAGAAGATATCAATACTAAAAATACAGAAGAGAATGTTTAAAATAAGTGAGAATAAATAATTATATATGTCCAATTTAAGCATTTACTGATGCTTATTTAAAGAATAAGCCATTCTTCAAAAATCCCTTCTTCATTTTAAAGATCTAAGATAAGAACATTATGGAGGTATTGTTCCTATCAGTAAAACAAACTTCAGCTAGACCAGCTCATTGTTTGATCATATTATTAATGTTTAATAAGGCTGGATTCATATTTATTGTCTATGTCTACCCTATATACAAAGTGTGGAGAAAGTGGCGCTATAAAATGAATGTCTAACAAGGATGAGCACAGAGCATTTGGGGTATGACCATTTTTACAGATCAAGGTGTCAGCAGGTTTGGTTTCTTCTGAGGCCTCTTTTCTTGGCTGGCAGATGGCTGACTTCTCTCTGTCTTCACATGACCTTTCCTCTGTTTGTGCACATTCCCGGTGTCCCTGTGTGTCCACATTTCCTCTTCTTATAAGGACATATCCAGTCATATTGGATTCAAGCCCACACTAACAGCCTCATTTTAACTTAATCACCTCTTGAAAGGCCTCATATCCAAATACAGTCACTTTCTGAGATATTAGGGATTAGGGCTTCAGCATATGAATTTGGGAGGGCATACAATTCAGCTCATAACAAGAGGCCAGAGAGCTGTCAGGAACTTCCAGGAAAAATAAAATTCTCAGATAATATTTTTATTGAGTAGCACTGAATTTTGAGCCAGAAACACCTAAAAGTTTATTGTGGCTAACCACCCAGGCAATGCAGAAATCTCTCTTCAAGCTTCCTTAACTAGTGCTAGCCTCGGCATCCTTAACCAGGGAATTTATCACTCCCATGAAAATGAATTCCATTCATATAGAGAATTTCTCATTGTTTGATGGGATAATACTTTAGAAATATTAACCAATGTTAATATTTTTTCCACCTCTGATATTTTCTTTCTTCCCCAACTCCAGTTAGCTTTGATTCCATACTTATCACCTCAGAGAAGTGATGTAGAGTAGAAAGTAGTGGCTTTTGTGTCAAAAAGTCTAGGCCCGTGGAGATCAGGAAGGATCTGGCATATGTGCTCTCCCAGGCCCCATTTCCTCCAGGTCAAACCCAAATGGGTAAACAACAGTTGCAGAGACCTTATATGGACTTGAGGAAGAATGTAGGGGAATAACAATATCTTGGGATAGCATGCCTGGGCTCTTTGCCTCCTCAGATGGACCTACAAAAATCCACAGAATTTCCTGTGCCTCACTGCGGCAAAGGAACATGATTCTGTCTCTCAAAAGGGGTCTTGACATAGCTGATACAGGTCTCTGAGGGTGAGGACAGGAACAAGTGTTGACTCAGCAGTAACCTGCATGGATGAAGAACTAGACAGTATAACGACTCTCAGCAAATGCCAGATAAAATGGGAGATCAGAGGTTCTCACCTCTTGGCACTATGGAAACCCAGGAATTAATTGGAACCTAGGGGAAGAGTTGAGAGAATACCCAAGTGGCTAAAGTTTAATATTTTCCATTCAGGTTCAAAATAAAAATTTAGAGGGAAAAAATCAATTTTTGAATACTTGAGTTTATGACTACCCTAATGTAAACAAATATTTGCTTCCTCCTCACTACTTCTCCACTCACTTATATTGCCTACAAAAGTGTGGATAATACCAAAATTGTTGGTTATTACAAACAAGAAATGAAAATAGATTAATTAGTATATATGTTCTTATATATGGGTAATATATAGTCATTTCAATGCCTACTCTTTAAGGATTCCTGGGCTGGTAAAATATGGCTTCCTTATTCCCTATGTATTAAGAGGTTTGAAAATGTATCAACAACCATGGATGATTAGAAGCCTCACCAAAGTTTCCTTTAATAACATAATCAGAACTGTAACATGTAAAATTTCACCATTCCAATGAGAAAAATACAATGATGATATTTGAAATGCGAACTGTTGGAAATTAAGAAGGAAGCTAATAACACAATATGCTGCTCTCTCCTTCAATAGAGCAGTTATAAAAATAAAGTCCATATGTCCATCCTCTGAGATTAAGGTCAATTGTAGCAACATAGAATCTTGGAATTTGAAAGGTTCTTAGAAACCATCCATCCAAACACTCTCATTAACAGATGTGAGAATCGAGATCAGAAACATTAAAGGTCAGTAGCAGTCACTGGCAGATCCAGTCTGGAAGATGGTGTCTCCACATTCCCCTTCTTTTTCTGGGTGCCTTCTCAAGGTCAGAACAGAATCACTTCTTCAAGGTCTTCTTACTTTTCTACAAGGGCAATTACATGATTGATACTGATTTGAACTATTTAAAACTATTTACAACTGTGAATGAGAAAACAGTGTCAAGAAACTGGTTTATCCCAAAGGTTGGGCTTTCATTATTTTTTTTCCTGAGGTAGATTCGTTCTGAGCTAATATCCACTGCCAGTATTCCCCTTTTTGTGTGTGAGCTGCTGCCACAGCATGGCCACTGACAGACGAGTGGAACTGAACCCGGGCTGCCGAAGTGGAGCACACTGAACCTAACCACTAGGCCACCAGGGATGGCCCGGGCTTTCATTTTTTTGAGAAAATACTTCTCTAACTGATAAAAGATTTGGTTTCTCAACTTTTACCCATCACTAATAACATGCTCTGCTGACAGAATGATGGAATGGCCTTGATTGTTAAGAATATAATAAACTCTGTGTAAAGAAATTTTCAATAATAATGTAAATTGAGTTTTTAGAAAGCATTTACATGTAGCTCCTAAAGCATTCAGAATGACATGTCAAATTCTTTAATAACTGTTTTCTCCTGAAGTTATCTCTGGATAATTTAATATATATTTTTAACATATATTCAAAATATGTTTTAAATATATAATTCAAAATATATATTTGAACATATAATTCAAAATATATATTTGAAATATATTTCAAAATATAATGAAATATAATTTGAGGTAAGAACTAAATAACTATTTGAATTATTTATAATTCAAGATTGAAACAAATTTTAAAACTTTGTTATGGATTTATCACACTGATTATGGTTTTGGAATTCTCTTTGCATCAGGTATGTTGCAAATAATATCATTTCTTTATACATTTACTTTTTTCTATCTGTAGAATATCTTTTAAATATACTATTAATCTTATGGTGCTTGTCATAGGACCTTTAAAAAAAGTATCATCAGTTCATATTGTAATGCATTTTTTTCTTCTAGTTGTAGATAAATAGATTCAGGGTGAGCCACCTGAAGGAGGTAATGCTTAAACCTACTCTGCAAGACATTTGTAACGGATGAAAATAGTACTCTTTTCTACCAATTGACACAAACTTCAAAGTGATTTATTTGTTAGAACTATACATTCTCTGTACAAAGTAATATGAGACTTGGAATACAACAAATTTTAGCAAGATAAAGAACAGAAACACACCCTAACCTTTAGCTTCAGAAACTTCAAAAAGGTTTGCAACAATATGAATAAACCAGCTATCTACCATGAAATTCAAGAAATATATAGATTTAAGCACTTGACCTTTCTAATAATGTATCATCCTAAGTGTCCCTCATTCACATCTTTTGTCATTCAATCCTCTTTTGTCTTCTTTGTGTTTCTTCATGTTGCTTTCTTTCATGTTTCTTTCATATTTGGCTGATGGTCTCTACTCTTCCCAACTGCCTCTCTCCTCAACTCCAAATCCAATTATCTTGTCTGGCCTTACTTGTATTTACTAGGCCAGAACCTCCTCTCACCAAAAATAAGTTTCCCTAATGCCTCTTGTTAGGGTCCAACACCAGTATAACTGAGATAAAGCCAATGAAGTTGTTTATATTCTCTAACTTAATATGAATTAGCCACCAATCTTAGAGGAAAGGATGGTGAGGAGTTCTCTAAAGATGCTCAGCTGCTAAATAGTAAACATGTAATAAATACAAACTGAGATTCACAGTGAATGCAGAGCATGTCCAAAAACATATGAATTTCAAAATTATTCAGTGATTTCCCCTAGGAGGTTTAGAGCACAGAATTTTCTAATTCCTAATGAGAAAATAGGAAGGAATTAAATGAGAGGTAAACATCTGACCTGCTTATTGAGTAAGAATTTATTGTCCCAAAGAGCTGCCTTTGGCTCTAATATTTCAATATTGTTCAAGAAAACAGCACATTTTCATGCTGAATGACTTTATTTTACAATTTCCTCTGATAAAAATAGAAAACTGAGGTTTTTAGAAATGTGTAACTTTACGTGAACGTTACTAGCAAGTTTTTTCCAGATATCAAAATGTGGAGAAGTTAATACATGTCAAATCAATCAGTCAACCAAAATCAATCTCTCTCTCTCACACACACACACACATAACGCACATCCAACATGCCAGGGTAAAAGACATTTGAATACATGGTCAACTCTCCTTGGCCTACAAATGCTATGACATACCACAGAGGATCTCTTTCCTTTAGAGCTCCATAATGAAAACCTTGCTTAAAACTGAGCAACACATTTTCATGGTGAATGACTTTATTTTACATTTCCTCTGTTACAAGTAGGAAAGATATTTCACACTCAGCTTCCTATGCTAGACTGCACCACAGATGAGCACATATATGATAATAACAACTGTGGAGAGCATAAAATTATCCATATATGGTGTTTCCTATTTCTTCACTTTCTTTTAACATCCAGGAACCACTCTCCAGGTAGTCTCCTTGGGGGCACTGGGAAAAGTTGAGTGCTCAGGAAACTCTGGGTAAACTTTTATTAGCATACTAATACCTCTACTAAGGAGTCCTCCATTTGCTCCAGGGACTTCAGCCTCCTTCTAAAACCCTCAAGATAACAGAGCTTTAGCTCCACACAGTAGGCCTGAGAACCACAAAGCTAGCAGGGTACTGTGATCTGGGTCCCTCTGCCTCCTTGTCTGCCCGTCTCATATTTTCCCTCCCTGTAAGACAGAAACAAGTTCCAATGCCTTTTTAAATTAGTTCTCTCTCTGTCAATATTAACTGGCAGGACCTTCACCTTGGTTCCTGTAATTGCCTCCCCTCCCATCTTTATTCTTAATTGCCAGTGGCTTTTTGTCTTTGGGTTTGGGTTCCAAAAGTAACTCAAACCAGAGAATCTCTTATTTGACAATATTAAGCAGATTGGTACTTTAAGTGTTTTCAAGTGTGGCTCCTGGCAGGGCTTTTTGTTGTTTGCTTTTTGTCCTCATTGTGAGTAATAAGGATCTTAATTAAAGAAATTAATGAAAATATCACCCTGGGTTGGAGTCTCCATTTACATCAATGGGTTGTCAGTCCTCTACTGATAGATTATATCCTGGTAACACTGTCATTGTACACCACCAAAAAACTGTGCTGGAATCTTCCAGATCCACCACAGAATCTCACCCTCACTGTTATGTCTGGACTCCAGACTCAGGGCAATCCAGAGTCTTCCTGATTCCATCCTTGTCCTGTTATAGTCTATTCTCCAGTGTCTGAATTATCATTTAACATGCAAATCACTCCTCTCAACGAAACCTTCCAGTGGCATTCCATTATCATTCAGGGTACTCACCATGCTTATAAGGCCCTGTTTCGTCTGGCCTCTGACATCTCTCTGTTCTTAACTACTATTACTCTCTCCTTCACTCACTCCTTTCCTGTGACACTGAATCCCTTGCTATTTCTGAAACATACATCATAAATTCCTAATTGCCTTTTCCCCCACACCCCTCTCCATTTAACTTTCTCCTATTCATTTCCTCCTCCTTCCTTCCCCATCCCCATCCACCTCCCATGCTCCTTTCCCCCTTCTCTTCCTTCCCTTCTCACAGTTCCCTCTAGATCCCCAGTTAGGGTCTCTGAATTCCTACACTCTCCCCTTCCAGGCCAATGTCTCTAAGCCCCTCTCCTACTCTCAGTTCCAGCCTCCTTGGGGCCTTTCTTTAATTGTGTACTTTACACACAATTTGATTGTGTAAGGAATTTATCCTTTATTTGATTTCTCTAATTTGAATGCCTAGTGAGAACACCAAACAACAGATAGTTCTAAGACATCAAACTTTGTGGAGAGGAAGAGAGTTAAACAGAGGTTACTGAGAAAAAGAAAGCTATAATTTAGTATTTTTCTCTTTTAAAGTATCTAAAATACCAGTATTAGTACTTGACATTTAAAGCTCCTCCAGTATACTCTGGCTTTCACCCCTTGCTATATGCAATAGCACTCCTGTGTGCTTAAACATCCCTAAGTAATAACATTGAGGACTCAGAAAAGTTTCTAAACGTGTGTTGCCCATTTCCTTAATGTCTTAAAAAATGTGTGTGGCAGGGGGGAGTGTGCCAAAATGACATGAAGTGTGTTTTGTTACTATTTGGGTTTAAGAAGGACACTGCTTCCTAGCATGGAGAGAATATGAGCAATGGAAGTGCTTAGGGAAGAGAAAAGATAAATTAATGTTCCTGTCAAATCATTCTCTCAGAGATATGCAATATTTTCTTGCATTCAGAATTGTTTTCCAGGTGTACAGAGTATCCACTTCCTTTTCTCTCTTTTTGTTCTAACTCTTTGTTTCAGAGGTCCCTACAGTAGTCACAACAGTTCCACATAGTGACTGAGCAATAATTTGCAATATTATTTCATATTACTCTCATATATGTATATGCAGATCTAGGTATATCATTCATGAAGTGTAATATCAAATCTTTATGTAAGCAATTCAATGGATACTAAACACTATAAAATATAAAAAATATTTAATGATTAGATAAACTTTTAAAATTTCAGTTTTATTTAAGTAATTTTGAATTTGAGTGTTGATATGCATTAATTATAATTTGTACTTATTAAAAAGTTATATTGGAAGAAAAAACTTTTAGAAAACAAAAAGTAATTCTATTTTTTAATTTTACATTTTTTGAGTATACATTTTTTATATAAAGTTTAAATTTTGCACATTTGAGTACAATTATGTTTTATATTTTAATCTTTTAAATTATTACTGTCAATAGAACAGAAATTATGTGAAAACATTATTATAATCTAATTAGTAATTTCACTGAAATGACATAAAAAATGTTATGAAACTAATGTATGAATTATGTCTGTCTACATTTTATGACTCATCCAATCACCATAGGCCCATCAATCAAAATCCCAGAGAGATGAACACTGATAACCAAATCCAGTCATCTTGATGTATAGCCAAGTTTAAATCATAGAAAAGGCATAGACTTACACATGTTTTAAAATTTGTTGGTATATGGATCTGTGTGTGTATGTGTGTGTGCATGTGTGTGTGTGTGAAGGTAAAGGAATAGAACATATTTTATTTAAGAGTTTGTTAGCCTGGTTTCTAACATTTACATATTTAGACAAATAGAAGGGGCAGCCTCCATTTATACTTTTACCCTGGTCCATTTGAATGTTAAAAGTGAGCCTGAGTCTTTCGACCTGTGAAAGAGAGTAATATTAAATTTGACTAACCTAAACTAATATTTTAAAGTATAAAGACACACTATTTAAAAAGAAAAATCACATAATAGCAGCATTGTGAAGCAAAAATGCTCATTCTGACAGATTTATCTTGTGAGAAATTAAGTCATAGACTTAAAGCAGTCTCCAAAAAGGAGATCAATCCTAAACCACACACAAAATGATATAATTGTGAAGGTATCTTGACCATAATAGATGAATAAAATATTAACCTATTAAAAATATTTACCCCATGGGGGTGGGCACAAGGGGTAAAGGGATGCATATGGTGACGGACAAATAATAATGCACAACTAAAACCCCGCAATGTTATAAACTATTAAGACATCAGTAAAAATGAAAATAAAATAAAAATATTTACCCCAAACCTTTGCTAATGAAGCTAGTGTATTCTGTAGACAAATGACCTTTCCCTCTTCTTTAGTTTAGCATACCCAAAATTGGCGACCCAGAGTTGTTGTATGATCTTCAATTAAATTGCACCTTTATACCAATGACCTGGAGTTAAAATGGAAATCCATTCTCTCTCTTTCTCTTTCTCTCTTTAGATTACAAACCTGAGCTACTTCATCATCCAAAGACAAATAAGCCAGATATAGAGTCATCCTCAACACTTCTGTCTTCCTTACCTACATTCTCCAAATTCAGTTAGTCACCACGTCAAGTTACTATTTCCTAAAACTCTTTTATTTAGACCCTTCATCATTGCTTCTGTAATAAAATTTTCATTATTGTAACCTGATCTATTGTAGTGATCCCCTATCTTGTCTACTCTCTGTAGTTTCATCTCCCTATACTAGTCACCATCCGTCCTCCTTTTGTTGAGCAGTGTTTCTTAGAGTATGGTTCCCATATCAGCAGCATAGCATCACTCAGGAATTTGTTGAAAATGCAAATTCTTGGGTTCCACCCCAGTCCTAATGAGTCAGAAACTGGGGGTGGGGCCCAGCCATCTGTGTTCCAACAAGCCCTCCAAGTGATTATCATGCATGCTAAAATTTGAAAACCAAGGTTCTAAAGTGATATTTTTAAAAGGCAAAACCAATCATGTCACTTGCCTGCTTGAAACCCCTTTAATGATTCCCTACCATACAAAAGACAAAGTCCAAGCTCTTAGGAAGATGTATAAAATCCTTTCTGTTCTGGTTTTTCAGCCCTTCTCTTTCCATTTCCTCCCTCCCACCCAGTGTTTTAGTCATAAACATTTTGAAATTTTCTAAGTGCACCCTGCTTTTTATGCCTTTTCCTAGTGCACATCTTCCCACACACAATTTATCCACCTGTAGGAGTTCTATTCATCTCTTCCGATCCAGCTTAAATGTCCCCTTTTGTAGAATGATTTCTGAGGGCTAATTTCAATCATTTACTTACAGCCTATTCCAATTCTTCTAGGCCCACCTACATAATTTTCCCAAATTAACATTTTTTAAACATCCAGCTCTTAAGAAAGAAATAAAGTCTGTTTACTGGGTGCAAGAAAGTAAAGGTAGAGATAGAAGTGGCATTGCTTATTCTACCTCCCATGCTTCCACCCCTGGCTCAAGGGTTAAAGATTGCCATTCATCTCTTGGAATAGTTGTGGCTCCTTGAGGATATTGATGGCTTTTCCAAGACGTTGACTCAACTGTTTAGCAGTGAGCCCACCCCTACATTTGCAGGACCCAAGGCAAGAATACAAATGGAGGCCCACATACCACATGTCTAACTATTTAAAAGTTATAAATAAAACTAAGAAACTTCAATAAAATATGTTCTGTCATAGTGCTACCTTAAGAATATAATTTCTTAATGACACATCAACAGTATATGTAAAGCAATGATTTTTTAGATGGCTGAAAGCTGGCAAAATATCCAAGACATTAAATTTAATACTCAATGTGCATATCTGGCTATTCTTTTGATGAGCTGGCAATGATCACATAAGTAATAAAATAAACATAATTCATAAACTCATATATGTATCCCATAAATTTATATGTCTTGCCTTAATTTTATCAAATTATTATGTTGATATAATGAAGACTTTCAATTAATTAGTGTATTGTTGATGATGATCCAAAAGATTTAAAATAAAATGCAATTTTATTTAAATGGCGGAAAATGCAAATATATTTTATCAAAATTAAATATAAAAACAAAATTCTTTCCATTTGTTTCAAAATTATTTTTTCTTAAATATTCAAAGTTATCTATTAAAGTTAAAAAGTAACATGCACATAATAAATATCATATTTTAATTTCAGAATATTTTACTGAAGTTGATATTTTCTCATTTTGTTTCATTTAACATTGCTCACCAATATAAAGAATTGATATCACACTCCATGCATGTTTTCTCTAGTCCTACATATCCACAAATTTAAGAGTAATATGAATTGTTTAGTAATGCAATATATACCGCCATCACCATGTGAAAATACTATGATAATTTGTATGTACTTTCAAATTCACCAATGAAACATGAGTGGAAGCAAGAAAATTAATGCTCAGTTCTATTAGGGGAAATGATCCTTGGCTTTGTAAGAATTTAGTGCATTTATCTTAAGAGGAAGAATCTGAAAAGTTAATTTATTTATCATTTGTATTACACTGCTCAAATCTCCCTCCCCATCCCCCCATTCTTCAAAGCAAAATGTTCATCTCCATGGATGTCCAGAGCACCTCAAAGGTGAAGACTTTCTTGGAATTTGAGCTCTGTTGTCTTTTGCTTCTATGATGTAGGGAGTGATGTGGAGAACATTTTCCTGGAGTCTGAATCATGTTAATCATGAGACTAGGTGTTTAGGGTTACAGTTTGCATTCAGCAATTCTGAAGTCCAGATACTGTTTTTTTTTTTTTTTCACTGCAAATTGTTTACTAAAACACAAAGCAATGGACAGTGAAAAATATCCTGATTTTTTAACTTTTTGGTGGGAGTAGGGTGGGGCATAGAAGCGGTAGGGGCAGATGGAGACAGCCCAGAAGGAAAGACAGCTCTATCTACCTCTACTGCTTTTTCCAGGTCAGCCAAGTTCAAAGCCCCTCAACCACGTCTCACTGTGCCACTGTAAATGCATGTTATGGCTACAGACAAAAGGTTTATGTTTGCGTGTTTGTGATATGTAGGGCCTTCTAACACATGGACCCAAGGACCCAGACCCCTTTACTTTGGGTCTAAGCACAGTACTAGTTAGGTGTTTGTTCTCCTCATCCTAGCCAGAACCAGAGGAGTAGAGTGGAGTTTTAAGGTGCTATTCTAAGGAAATAACCTCAATATATCTAGGAGTTAGAACTTGTATATATTTGCAGTGCCTCACCCAACTTTGGTCCATAGAGCAAAAAAGCTTTTATCTTCTACTCATCATCCTCTCCTTACCCTCACCCGAAAAGATCGTTACATCAAAAGAAAGAGTCTCATTTTTGGCTTAGCTGTCTTCTAAACTAAGGTAGAGAAGAAACACCTAGTCCTATTCCAAGAGATTTATATTTAATGTTTTATGTTTAATATGTTCAATAAAATATGTTCATGATTAATAAAAGTATACTTTTATGATTGAGTTCCTTGGTACAGTTACCATTTGATTCATTATGTTTGAGCCAAAACATATTCACTGAGTACCATTATATGACTTTGGTATTTCTGTGGCCATAGATGTGAATGGAATGTGAAAGAGAAAATAGAAATTTGTAAGGGAATGTTTCCACATGTAGAGAGTGTGATGGTTAATTTCACGTATCAACTTGCCTAGGTTATGGTGCCCAGATGTTTGGTCAAACAATTATCTAAATGTTGCTGTGAAGGTATTTTTTTGTAGATGTGATCAACATTTACAATCAATTGACTTCAAGTAAAGGAGATTGCCCTTGATAATGTGGGTGGGCCTCATCCCATCAGTTGGAGGCCTTATGAGCAAAAACCAGGTTTCCTGGAGAAGGAGAAATTCCTGCTGCATGACTGCAACATAGGAATCCTGCCTAAGTTTCCAGCCGGCCAGCCTGCCCTAAAATTTCATACTCAAGGCTGCAACATCAACTCTTGGCTAAGTTTCTAACCAGTCTGCTCTATAGACTTCAGACTTGCCAGCCCCCACAATCGCATGAGCCAATTCCTTCTTGAGAACCCTGACTGACATAAACATTATTTCCATTGTCTTCTTTTATCCCAATCCCCAAAGTTAGATAAAGACAATGTGGATATATATATTATACTATATACCTTCTCTCTTTACTTTCCCATAATACATTGTGCAAACACCATCGTTGGAATTTATGGCGCAATATTGTAAAAATAGATTTAGGAGTCTGTCTCCTATTCTAGACTGTGAATGCCTTATGTGCAGAGGCTTTGTTATCATTATTGTACTTCCCAAAGCTAGAGATTGCCAGTCACTTAATAAATGCTCAATAAACGTCTGCCAACTATTAGATGAGCAAAATTAACGTGTTACCTAGATCAGCTGGCGTGTGGTAGAGGATAGAAGTAAGGGATGGTGAAAGAGCAAGGAGAAAGAAAGAATGGGGAGAAAAGAAGCAGTCTCCCTGAAGCTACGACCCCACATGAGATGGTACTCAGCCAGCTTTCCCAGCTCCCAGCACCGTCGTAATCACCTCTCCCTCAGCGACTTTGATAGCTCTGGCTAAGGAACTTGGTACCTGCAAGCAATTAACTTTAATAAGCCAGCCAGTGATTTCCTTAAAAGAATGCTGACGAGTTGATTTGCTGACAGCAGCTCTAGATTTTCTGGTTACTCAGCCATGGCTTTTACCTCTGCCCCTGTGAACCCAGTCTGTGGTTGTGAGTAATGAATGAAAAGGTAGCCAGAGTGTGATTCTTTTAACAGTGAAACTTGTAATCAGCTTTATGGCATGATCATATATTATAAATAGTACCAAAAGGTCTTTTAAAGTTATGAATAAAAGAAAAAGCCAACAAGTGGTAGCTCACATTGGCACAGCACTTCATAGTTATCATAAATGTTTGTTAAATGAAAGGATATGAAAGTGCTTTCACCTGTCCCTGTTTTGTTCTCTGTACCTATTATCCTGTAACCAGAGGCAGAATCCTAAAAATGACTGTAAACTCCTCTTTCCCCCATGTCAATAATTCCTAAATGTTTCAATTGCCTTATTATCCTATTTATTTACTTATTTATTTTAAATGCAATGGCAGCCTAATGGGTCTCCCTGTTTTTTTTGGGGGGGGGAGACCAGCCTGAGCTAACATCCGTTGCCAATCCTCCTCTTTTTGCTGAGGAAGACTAGCCCCGGGCTAACATCCGTGCCCATCTTCCTCTACTTTATATGGGACGCCGCCACGGCGTGGCTGACAAGCCGTGCGTCGGCGGGCGCCTGGGATCCGAACCCACGAACCCCGGGCTGCCAAAGCGCGAACTAAACTGCCGCGCCACCGGGCCAGCCCATGGGTCTCCCTGTTCTTAGTCTCAAGGGTCACCTATCCTACAACATCACTGCTTGTGTCTTCTTTCCAAAATGCAAATATTATTTCATTTTCATGTTCAAAGTTTTCAGTAGTTCCCCATTGCTGATTGAATATAATGCAGTCAAATCTTACTCAGAGTTAAGTTTTAAGGAAAAAAAGGCAAAAATCACATTTTACTCAAAATTAACATCAGATATGCCTGAATTGCCCAACAAACACAGTATATTCCCCATTATATATGAAACCCTGGGTAGTAATACACGTGTTTGTGTAATTTAAAATCTGTAATCAAGAGAATGTAAACTTCATGAGGGCAGAGATTTTCATTTCTTTTGTTCACTGATGGACCCCAAGGGCCTAAAATGGGGCTTGTCATATAGCAGGTGATCAATAAATACTTGTTAAGTGAACAGGGAAAGTCATTTTAAATAATACTATTTAAATTATTTTCTCTCTCTTTTTTGGGGGAACACAATGTACCACTGAAGTAGTATAAATTCAGTCTCTCTGTGGTGCTACGTCACTCAAGTTACATTTCTTCCTCTGCGCTACATACAGTCTTTCAGGATCTGTGCCATCAGTCCTGCTCTCATATTTAATGCTGCAGTCTACCAAATCACCCAACATTCTCCAAATATGCTCTGCTCTCACCTACATGTCTATCTTTGCACTTTGATCCCTCAAGGCAATTTAGGTGACCTGTGCTCTCAAAGAACTTTACTTTTCCTCCACTTCAAATATTTATTATTTAAATTATTTAAATATGTATTAAATATTTAAAATGATTTGCATTTTCATTGGTTTTTTTTTTTTTGTGGGTCTGCCTTCTCGATCAGATTTTAAGATCATTGAATCTAAAATCTATGTCTGTTGAATCGTTTCCATAGCACATGCCTGGCATATTGATAGACATACACAGAGCATCTGACTTGCATTAAGTGTATATCTGTCTGTCTATTGATCTCTAAATCTGTTTTGCTTTGCATGATCTCTTACTCATGCTAGGTGTTCCTTCTAGTTCCATTATGGTCAGGTATGATACCTTAGACAAGTCATAACTTTGTGACCCCGACTTGTCATCTGATAATGCCTGTTCTACTTTCAAAGCAAAAGACACCCTCAAATTATTTGAAGAAATTAATGAGTGAATACTTGTAGTATCAAAGTCAGACTGCTGGAAACACTCTTTGGTCCAGTATTCAGGCCACTGTACAGCAGCTTCAGCACATGGGACATACAGGGCACTACTTCAGAAGAAATTCTATGCCCAGAAATATCGCAAAGAAACCAGGGCAACCAGCTCCTCGATGATCTTGAAGACTATCTGCAGTAGCAGTGCCTGGTGATCTTCTTATGTGGTTTGTGGTTGTTGTGAAGAGGTCAGATGGACATATTTTGGGACTTATTCCTCTGCAAATGTTTGCCTCCCGGGGGGCTCCTTGAAATGACAAAGGGGGGCTTTGCTGTGGGAAAGGAGAGACATGTTCTTTGGCCTTGATGGTAGCAGCTGAGCACTAGTGTAATTTAGTATTAATTTTTAGATGCTTGCATTTCAACACACATCCCAGGTAGGAATGTGAACTCAGGCATTTAGAAAGCTTTTTCACGATGAGGAGCAAAGGAACAGGTGGAGCGGAAGGATAGAAGGGAAAGGAACAAAGTTTCCTGGTGGTTAAGTAGTTGGTAACATACTACATACATGCATACATACAAATAAAAATAAAAGCTCAATGAAGAACGCCCCTTCTCAAGCATTAACTAAATGTTTAATTTACTCTGGTTTAGGAGATATCACACCAGCAAAATATTGAAAATAACTTTCTCTCTCCTCATCCTACCCTCAATTAAAAAAAAGAGGGAGAGAGAAAGAGAAATGAGCTCCTGACTATTAGAATTTCTTTAAAATAGTGATAAATTGAGGGGCTATTCCGAAAGGTAGAAGGTAAAAATAGTTAGATTTTATGCCCCCTCCCTCCCTTCCTCCTGCCAGTCATCCACTATATTTGTTGGCTCCCACAACCTGCTTTATAAACAGCTGGAGAGCAAAGCAAAACTTCAGCTTTGGAAGAGCAAGGACACGCCACCCTTTCACTTGCAGCAAGATGATAGGGCTGCTGCTGTGCAGACCGGGTTTGGCCCCCTGGGGCAAAACCGTGCATCAGGCTGCCTTGGCCAGAATGGGGATTCAGAACAACGCCCTTCTCTCCCTAAAGTGACTGAGGAAAATTGAAAGAAGGTAGACAAAGCAGACCATTTCCAGGAGCCTTTGAGGCCCAGCTTCCCAGCATGGGGGTTGATCAGGACCTATGGTAAATGGCTTGCTTATTCCAGTCCAACACCTCATAGGGCTAAATTGAGGAAATGAATGGGGCCAGATTCATGGGGATTTTTATTTAGTTCATCTGAGATGGGGCTCATAGATTTTTTAAACTGCTCCCTAGGTTAGTCAAATGTACAGACAGGCAAAGAACCACTGGGTTACATGGCCAGCATGAGAGCTGGAGTGAGATTTCAGGCTTCTGGTCTGCAGACAGAGCCAGACTATTGGCTGGCTGGAAAGAAATCCAAGTGAGTGAAATGCATTTTCCAGAGGTGACTTCGGTACTTATTTTATGTATGAGGCAGTCTGATTAACAAACAGACAAAAAAAATGATAAACCTCTAGAGCAATGGTTTTTAAGATGTTCATCCCAGATGGTGTACAAGATGACCCTTTAAGGTATGGAAGAAAATAATTGAACTTACGTATATTTTCTTTGCATTTAAAAAAAATTTCTGTCTCTGTATGCTTTACGATATATATGACTTAATATGACTTATTAGTATAGCAGTTCTTATGTATGACTTATAAATAAATAAATATATATTAGTGGTATATCCTCAACAATATTTTATTGATAGGCATGAATGATTTAGAAAGTTTGGAAATCACTGTTCTAGAGAAAGACCATGATTCCTTACTGTAGGCTCTGCTGAGAAAGCTGTGACAACTGTTCAAATTCAGAGAGGAACTAGAGGTTTCCTCCACCCAAGTGCCTGGTAAGAACGACAAATATCATGGATCGCTAAAAAGGAAAAAAGACATAAGCCAGAAGAGGGCAAGAGAGGCTGCTCTGCTGGCGGATGGTGGCGAGACCGGGAAAACAGAAAGTGGAAGCAGCAAGAGGACCTCTTCATCAGTACTGTTAAAACAATAGCAACAAAATGAATAATTGCTACTACTTATTGAAACCCTAGTAAGGTGAGATGCTGTGCTAGCCACTTTGCTGGCATTACCATTAATCCTCATGACATACCCATTTTACAGAAGAAGAAAAAAGCTCAAAGACAGTAAGTGGCGCAACAGGGACACTTTACTCCAAAGCCAGTGTTCTTGGCACTACACCATGGTGTCTCAAGAGCACGGATCATGAGTGACATTAGGAAATACTCAGTGAGGGCAGCACATATTAGAGTACTTCAGGACATTATAATCTGACCAGGTTATATTTATCAGCTATTTTTTCTTTCAATTAAAATCCTAAACTGTGGCCAATGTGCTCTGATAGCAACAGTGAACTCCCGAGGGCACTTCCCTAGGGCTATCTTCGTTTTAAGCCTTTATTCATAGACACAACTGTGAACTTGAAAGGAATTTCAAGGATCAGCAGAGCAATAAGGATCATCTCTTTCCTGAGGGAAAATTGTAGCTGTTGAATAAATCCAGACTTGGCATCCCTGTCCTTGTTCAGGTTTGAGGGCTGTGTGACCCCAGCAAGATCACTGTCCCTTCTGTCCAATCATGATGTGAGACCAGGTGATTTCTGAAGTCTTTTCTGCTTTAACATTCTAGGTTCTTAGCCACTCCCTTTGATTTTCATGGACTTTCTCTTTGATCTGCTCCTATGGAGCAAGAAAGAATGAAGAAAGGGAGTGGAGGACACAGAAAGGAGCCAACCACAAGACCACTACTTTATGACTAGTTGGATATAAAATCAGCTATTTCTTTCTCTACGTGGGGTGTAAGATACATGACACTTGTTTTTAGAGACAAACATTTTCTCATTTTATTTTTTGAAATTTTTGAAGTATTCCATAATTTTACAACCATTAGAAAGATGCTGATGTTGCCATTTTCACTTTTTGTTGTTGCTTAAATTCCATGTATCACACAGCCCAGAGATGCTGAGATCTTGTTTTAGGAGTAAGAAAAAGTGATTCTTCAAGAAGCAGAGTCTGTCAAATGAAGTCTGCTTTCTGAAGATGTTCTCTAGCTTGAGAGCTTTTGGCTTAGCTCCTTTGCTCAAACCTACAGGGAAAAGTCTTAACAGCTCTTTCTACTCTGAGATAGAATATTAGTGTATGTCTCTTCAGAACTACAAATCTCTGAGCCCCATGAGAACATTCCAATTTATCTTTGCAATATCAGTAGTCCCATGACACAAAAAGAAATTAGATAAGAAGCAGACTTCACATGGGCAAGTTGGTTTGTCAGATTAACACACAGTGTACATCTGATGTTTTTCCTCAGTTAAAAAAACAAAAATAAAAATGCTTTGTGAGCAGATTGTTTTTTAAACCAACAAAACTTTTGCCCGGGCTTATGAGGACCTCTCTTCCCTCAGTCCCCCCACTGCCTTCATTCCCTTTTTCAGCCCCCATCTCATCCTATCTCAACTCTTCCCTACTGGTCTCTCTCTTCCCCAGTTCTACTAACATGGCTTTACCGGTGAACTCTACCTGCATGCCCAGGACCACTTCAGGCTCCTAGTTAATCTTCACTGTTTCAGCAAGCATCCTAGCAGGCTTGGCCAAAGGATAAGCAGGAGTTGGAATGAAGCTGTGTTTCAACTAAATCTGGGATTTACAGTGCCAGCAATGAGCCCTGAGTTTCCATGGAGCCCTTGAGATGCACTACGCTGGAACTCTGCCATATGCTCTTCCAGGTTTCAAGCTACAGTATCTGCCTTGATCTCTGCTCCATAATCTTCCTGGTGACACTCCTCCTAGCCCAGTTTCTCTCTAGAATTGTGACATGCATTTAACTCAACCCCTCTGCCTTCGTTCTGACATTTTGTCCAGTTCTTGCCTGCTCTCAGATTCCAGGCACGGAGTGTGGGAATCTGTTCCCCATATTCCAGATCATTGTCTGGAGGTCCTGGTAGTAATAGGTCTCAAAAAACTGTTTCATCCCTCCCCCATTTACAGCCTGGA
The DNA here is from genome assembly GCA_031878705.1 of Tapirus indicus. Taxonomy (NCBI): domain Eukaryota; kingdom Metazoa; phylum Chordata; class Mammalia; order Perissodactyla; family Tapiridae; genus Tapirus; species Tapirus indicus. The sequence goes on from CM062921.1 coordinate 54,859,682, forward strand.
ATCTTTTCATGTGTTGCTTTACTCACCACACCATACCACCTAGGAGAAAGACTGGTTTTCCCTTTGAACACTATATCTCAACTTCTTGTCACAGCCAGAATCCACAGCTGCATTAAGTTCCCTCACCCTGGGGCAATGACTTGTTCCCAGCATGCTTTGAGGCTGAGTCCACTCTCTTTGAGAAAATATATTATTCCCTTCATTCTGCTGACAAGAGTGTTCTGAGTATATTTGAATCAGTAATAAATTCCTGTTCAAGTCTTACTAACCTTTTATATTAAGTATAATAATATTGGTCTTCTGTGCCAGGAGTGACATACTAGAAGCCTGATCTAGTCTACCAAAATATTTCTTTAGGAAATGAATTTGTATTCCTTACATATCTGAAGAGCCTCAGACTCCACCATTCTCTATCGCATTACACGTTGCTTTTTCATGGACAGGTGTTCTTACCAGCTTAGCCTCTAAAGACAGTTGAATTTTTAACCATTTATCTAGGCCTCCTAAGAGCTTCTCCTCACCCACCTCACTACTCTCATTTTTTTCTTTCACTTCTATCTTCATGTTCCAGTGTAGCTAAGTGAATTTTTACCAGGCTCTATGTCACTCTCAGTGGAGTTGGTGAGGGCCCCCTCACTGCCCATCTGTACATCACTAGAGCTACATGTGAAGAGGAGACCCACTGAATTCTAGCTGCTCACAGTCAATCCCCCTCACTCTCCACCCCATGGCTTAAACCGTCATCACACAAACTGACTGAGGAACCATCAGGATTAATCCCACGAAGCCCTTTGTCACTGTTTACTTTAGTCACCATAAGAAGCCCAATACTCAACAGGCTATGCAGATCCTCTAATCTGATCCAATTCCAAACCCCTCCTTAACCACTCACAAGCACTCCACCACATCCTCTGGAAATCATTAGCAAAATCTTCTGAACATTCCCTTCAATATCTTGCTTTAGATGATATCTGATTTCCCCTTAAAGGAATCTCCTACAAATCTCTCCAAGTGTGGCTATTTTCTCTTCTAAACCCCTCAGTTATTGTCCCGTAGAGAGGTGGGTTATGTCTCCTTCTCGTCACTCCCCAAATATATTTTTTGCCTCTTCCTCCAACTCCCAAAGCTCCTTTGAATCCTGAGCCATCAGATTTTATTGCAATTACTTCTCCCTCTCACAGTCATTTACTGTCTTTCTTCTCCCTCCAGATAGTCATCTCCATGAGAGAAGGGACTGGATGCTGATTTGCTCACTGCTGATTTTGCAGGTCTTAGATCAGTGCTTAACACATAATAGAGGATCAGTAAAAATTTCTTGACTGAGTAAATGAAGAAAATCCATCCAATGTACCTTCCTTCCTTACCTTGATCTCCTAAGTCAATACCCTCTTGTGTCAAAGGTATTACTCCCATCACCAAAGCTGGTGACTGGACCTCCTTGCGTTCAGATTCCTCAAACAGCTGCCCAGGGCCATGCCATTCCTTGACCTCACAGCTACACATTTGCTATAACTGACCACCTCTTATCTTGAAACTAGCTCCTTCAGTGTCTGAATCCCTGGTTCTTCCATCTCTATTTCTTTTCATCCCTATTTTGGTTCCTTTACCTCCAGCTAAATGTTCTCAGTGTTTGGTCCTCAGATGTTTCCTTTTTCTATCTTTTCATTCTCTCCTTTGATGACAGCATCTACTCCCATGAATGAAACATAAATCTGTGTTTTTAGCCCCACCTTTATTTTATGTTCCAATCTCTCATGTTTAACTCCTTGGGAGATATCTATACATGTATCCCACAAATATTTCAGATTGAACATGTTTAAATCAAACTTATCATCTTCCTTCCTGACCTGTTCCTTCTCCTGTTTTTCTATACCTGATAATGAAGCCATGATACTCCTAGTCACCCATATTTGAAATTCCATAGTTATCTTGAATTCATTCCTCTTCCTTTTCCCCATAACCAATAGATTGTATAATCTTGTTACTACTGTCTGTGTCTCTGATGTCAACTTCTTCTTTCCACTCTGCAATCACCCTTAACTGGGACATTCTTTATCTCTTGAATAGACAACCCTAATACTCCATCCCTCTTATTGAGAGAAATTGGTTTTCCTAGGGCACATTTTGATTTTGTCACTTCCCGTCCTCAAAAATCTTCATAATGGCCCCATTATCTATAAAATATATTCCAAACTCTTTAGAAAGGGACTCCAAGATCTATTTACAATGCATTTTTCTTGAATTCTTTCAAACTAATTTTTTATATTATTTTTCAGTTAACGTGAACTCCCTATTATTCCCAGTTTAGGCTCATAAATATTTTCTGTTTCTACTGCTGCTCTTGTAGTTTTTTTCTTTACAGTTAGCATTCCCTCCCACCACTCTACCCAATGCCTTATCTTTCTAAATCCTACAATCCTCTACAAATGAAAGCAATAGAATTATTGCTAATACTTCAGATTATACCCTTGTGCACATGTACAGGCCTAGAGCACTCTGCCTTATAGCTACAGGACACAATTAGGAAGAGCTAAGGTCATCAAAAACATCGTAAATGCCAGTTCACTGCACAGAACATTCTATAGTCATCTTACTTACTTATTCCTGATAAAAACGAATTCCAGCAGGGGCTAGAGTGGTGACCCTGATTGTGAATAATGGCATGCATGCAGTGCTCTGCAATGGCTACCAGAAAACAAAAATGTTAGTTAACAGCCTGTGTTGTCTCTTAACTGCCCATTGCCAGCAATAGGTTTTGCTCTATATAGTCTAGATTCCCAGTTTCAAGGGTCTTCACTCCTATCAGGCAGAAGTGCTGTAATGAGAATAAGCCAAGAAGGGAATGATGCAGGCAACAAGCCAAGAATCAAGTTGCATTAGAACAGCCTAGTCAGGGAAGCAGAGGAACAAATAATTGAAATTAGAAAAAACGAGATTTTCAGAGGCGGGAGCAGTCTCATAAATCAGACTTGAAAATTTAATTTGCGGACTCTTCTCCTTCTTGCATCATATTTTTTCCCTCCTGGAGTTGTGCTACGGGCCTAAACAGAGGAAGTGGAATGTAATTAATTGATGTGAATCTGCTTCATTAATAGATTGCTACCCCTGTGTTTCCTCCAGTCAAGAATGTTTCTAAAAGTGCTCTTTGGCAACAATGCTACACACGGTCTGGATAACAGTCATGGCAGGAGAAGAAACACTGAACTACTCGCATGAAGAGAGCACATGTTTGCCATTGACTGACAGAGAAATTTAGTTACCTAGCTCATTAAATGTCCTGCCTACAAATACTACTCATACTTTTTAATCAATTGACATTTGTCCAATCAAACCTGATTTCTCACATCGATTAAATACTGGGATGTCGCCACAAGATAGTGAGATGTGAAGTTCCTTTCGCAGTTCATAAATAGTAAGATGCTTAGAAAACACACACATGGATGTGCATCTCTATGCCCACAGAGAGTATGCCATTAATCTGCACTAATAAAGGGGAACAGCAGGCTAATCATAGCTCATTTATATTTGGCTTTGGAATGTGTTATGTGTTTTTTGGTAGAAGATTTACCTTACTAATTATGTCTTACTTAAATTAATAATACAGTTAATTTGCATTCCCTTAGCACACACCAATTGATAGTGAGAAGAAATATGCTAAGTGATGAGGGAAAATCATCCTGGAATTTAAAAGCTTCTCTGAGTAATTTGTGTGTATATGTGTGTTGACATTGTACATACATTTAGAATAAAAATCCTCAACATATGAGGAAATAAGAGTTAAAATCATGTGTCAAAATTCCTGTCACCTATTGGCTAATTCGCATCTCTCTGTAGAGAACAATCACGAGAACAAAAAGAGAAACTTACTCCTTCTGAGACTAATAAATTAGAAAGTTAAACTTTTAATCAATAAATACATGTGTAGGGCACCTAATATATGCTGAGCACTGTGCTTGGTGTTGTAAAAGGTTTTCAAGAAATACAGTCTATTTTCTGCTTTAAGATCTAAACATATGAAGGGAAAATATGAACAGACACATTCCTCATGTGTTCTAGTTGATAATTGCCTTGTTGCTACAGATAGACACGTTCTTATAAACCATTTCCTACAGACCATGGTTGCTGATATGGGAGAAGTGGTAGTAATTCTAGGCTTACCTTTGAACCATCAGGGAAGTTGAGATGATCTCCTAGTATATGAAGTCCATGAGCACAATAGACACATGTATCTTTACTGAAGCTCTATAAAGTGGAGTTTTAACTCTCCTCCCCCAATTTAGAATCATAAGTAATATCCTCTAGCAATTCTACCCCGGCATAATCACATTGCTCACTTATTCCACTTTCGGTACCTTCCCAGACAAACCCAGACAGTTGGACACCCTGGCAGATATGAAGATTCTAATATCCTTCAACTGAATAAAGTGTTTGATAATATAATGTTGATCCACCTGCTTTTGCAAACAAACAATCGTTAGAAATTAGATATAGAAAGCAAATCTCACTTGTTTTACAATTCATAGACACATTTATTTGAGAGATGGTAATACAATGATTTTTACCTCTCTCACTTTTAGTCCAAGTATTGCATAAGACTCTTACAAGTTCAGATAAGAAATATCACTGTGTCCCTTCTATTATTTAAGTCTGATTAGTTAGTCCTTTGGACCAATATATATTCACTGATATCATTATGACCCTATGTGGGAAAAAAAAAAAACCAACACATGGCTGGATTTAAATTTCTTCTAAACTTCATTCTTTATGGACTTGGACAAATTACTCAATTTCAATGAGTAAAATATGTATACTGATACCCACATTATAGCATAGTTATAAGAACTAGAAACAATGTATGTTAAATGTTTCAGCAAAGTGCTTTGTTATTTTACAAATACTCCCTTTCTTTGAGTGGGGCCATACTTGTCTCTTTTTTTTTTAATTTTTTTGTGAGGAAGATTAGCACTGAGCTAACATGCGTGGCCAATCCTCCTCTTTTTGCTGAGGAGGATTGGCCCTGGGCTAACAGCCATGCCCGTCTTCCTCTACTTTATATGGGACGCCACCACAGCATGGCTTGACAAGCGGTGCATTGGTCCATGTGCAGGATCCAAACCTGCAAACCCCGGGCCAGCAAAGTGGAGCATGCTTGAATTTAACCACTATGTCACCAGGCCGGCCCCATACTTTCATTCTTTTTAATTGCAGTGATAGAAATTTTAGGACACAAAAATCAGAATGGTCAAAGGATTTCACAGTCTCTTTCATGGGATAAAATAGGAAATTAGAAAAAATAAATATGATGTTATTAAATATCTAAAGCCTGTAATTCAACAGCTTATTAATACATAAAAAGTATATGCCAAGATTAAAGCTCAATAGAAATGAACACTATGACATGGCTTTGAAAGCTAATTCAATAGGGCTAAATTAATAAAGTGCCGATGTAAGAGAGATGATAGTCTCATATTGTATTATGCTACTTGGGTCAATCCAGGAATACTATAATCCATTCTGAGCATCACATGGAGAGAATTACCAAAAAATAAACTGGAAAGTTTTCAGAGAGGAGTGGTTCTGATAATTAAAGAGCTAAAAGGAACCATTGAAGGGACTACAAAATTTGCCTCAGAGAAGAGGGTGTGTATGGAGTATATGAGACATGACTTCAAATATCTCAAGGATTGTCATGAGAAAGAACCCTAAACAATAGAGTAATGCCTATAGGGTAGACAATTTTTTTTAAAATTATATAAATGTAGAAGATTCATCTTTTTTTCTTCCTTTTCAGGAAGATTGGTCCTGAGCTAACACCTGTTGTCAATCTTCCTCTTTCCGTTTGAGGAAGAGTGACACTGAGCTAACGTCTGTGCCCATCTTCCTCTATTTTTGTATGTGGGGTGGCACTGAAGCATGGCTTGATGAGTGGGATCCAAACCCATGAACCCGACTGCCAAAGTGGAGCATACTGAACTTAACCACTAGGCCACTGGTCTGGCCTCAGATTCATGTTTTTGAAAAAAGCATGGACATAGGACACAACAAATCCAGTAGAAAATTTCACCTCCCATTAAGCAACAAAGTGACACTGGATATTATTCTTTGAGTTTATTTTTCTAAACTGTAAATTCATGTTAACAATAAGGTTGGTATAAAGATTAAAGGAGGAAACATGTATAAGAGCACTAGCATAGTGCCTTGAACTTAATAGATGCTCAATAAGAATCTCTTTCTGTTTCTATTAGTCATATGCCAAAGATGTTCACAGAGGGAATTTAGTGTTATAGGAGACAGTGGTTTTCTCATCCTAGGAATTGCTTAAGCAAAGGCTGAGTAACCCTTAGAAGAATATAAGGGAAGAGACTGAAGCTTCAGAACTGGTATTAGCTTACTTTCAGGATTTCTTTCAACTCTAAATTTTAAGATTTTGTGATTCTAAACACACACACAATATTGGAGAAAAGATCAATGAGTAGCAACAGACACGTTTGAAAGAGTAAGGGCAAACTGACCAATATGTGGAAATTTATTCTATCTCCCTGTTAAGTCAGGGTGTGTAGTGGTCCATTTTATACTTGTCAAGGAAAAAAGAAATAAATGAAATTGGTAAATCCCAGTGCAGATCATCCTCCATTAAACAAGCGTATCTTTCTTTGCTAGATGTACAGATCAGTTCTATATTTTCACAGGTCACTTTGACAATAATCAAAAATAACCTATTTGTCCCATTCCTTGATATTTATATTAAGGAAATATATTTTTTTTAAGAAATGATTCTTTTAAACAGTCAACTGGTAGAATAAATCCAAGAAAGGGATGGTATATAGCAAAAAACTGGAGGGAATTTTAGTAAATTAATGAGTGCAATATTGAATTTAGTGGTAGTTTTGACTAATGCCATGTACTCATCCATCATATTTTATGGAGGAAAAAGAGGAAATGATTCATTAAACAAGCAGCCCAGACTTCTAGGAACATATGTACATCAAGTGATAGGTAATACGTTTTTGTAAAATTTAAAAGGTAAATTATGGTGTGAGGTTTATATAACAAATGTAAAACTTTTAATTCAAATGTGATACAGAATATGTTCTCGACTCATTCAGGCTATGAAAAAGTCACTTACATTTTAAAGTTAAAACTTTACTTTATGTGAGGAAATTTGGATGTTGGAGAGTAGTAGGCTCCTTACATCATATCCTACACTAAATGATGGGTCTATTGTTTATGAAATAACGTTACATGAGAAAGTAGAAGACAATATTGCTTATACATTGTGACAGAGCCATTAGCTGTCCATAAAATCCAGTCTTTCCTTCTTCATTAGTAATAGATTTGTAGCTTGGCACATGGCTGCAAGCATCACCTCATTTGCCAATCTCCCTTATTATTAGAAGAGGTCATGTGACTAATTTCAATAGAAGGTCATCAGAGTGATGTATGTCACAGATAGACTTAGACTAGCCCTGTCTTCTCCACACTCTCTCCACCCCTTCTTATAGGCTGGAATGATGAAACCCAGACTGATATTAGATACCACATGGTGAAGAAGGCAGAGCTGCCATCAGCCTGAGTCCCTGAGTGACTGTATGGAACAGAGGCACCACTAACCTGGAATACCCATTTGTGTCTGTTGCATGAGAAAAATAAATTTCTCTCTCTCTTGTTTGAGCCACTGAATTTTGGACTTTTTTGTTGTTGTTGTTACAGGAGCTTAGCACTTAACCTTAATAAATACTCTGATTAAAACTACACAAAAATGGGGCCGCCCGGTGGCGCAGCAGTTAAGTTCGCACTTGGCAGCCCAGGGTTCGCGAGTTCGGATCCCGGGCGCCTGCTGACGCACTGCCTGTCAGCCATTCCGTGGTGGCGTCCCATATAAAGTGGAGGAAGATGGGCACAGATGTTAGCTCAGGGCCAGTCTTCCTCAGCAAAAAAAAAAAGGGGAGGATTGGCAACAGATGTTAGCTCAGGGCTGGTCTTCCCCACAAAAAAAAAAAAAAAAAAACTACACAAAAATGTATGTTTATATGACAATACAATAACAAGAGACCCTCGGGAAGTATAAATAGTGATTGTTTTAGGCAATGTTTTATAAAGTTGTTTAAATATTTTCAAAAGATAAAACAATTTCTCTTGGACAATCAACAATTACGAATCAGTCAAGTGTCAATCAAACACAATAATATTTCAATAGATTCTGTCTTCCTCTGAAATCCAAGGAAGGCCATACATTAAAAACAGAAGCAAATTGCTAGGACAATTCTCATTTGATTCCTAGCTGCACATTTGCCAGAAGAAAATTTGGCATTTGAATTCAGCATTTAAATTCACTACTATTCAGCAGCAATCTGAATCCCTAAGTTCAATTAAAAAGGTCATTACCCTCTGGAACTGAAGGTGCTCTTTTAATTACAATATTGCTAATGAATTGAGAGAGAAGACAGTTTGGCTTAGTTCAATTAGCACATTTAAGTCAAAGCAAGCTCCTGTGAATATGGGTAACTTTCCTAATTGATTTTTCTTTTTCTTTTTCTTTCTCTTTCTCTTCCTTCCTTCATTGTTTTTGAATGGGGACATTTGAACATAATCCTGACACTTAAGTCTCCAATCTCCACTTTATCTGTAAATTGCTGCTAAAGCTGTTAATAGCTAAGTGCCTACCACATTTTGTTTTATAAAACTCTTCAAATTTATGTGAATATTGACAAAACAGTTTGATGAGAAATTTTTAAATTAGCTTACTGAGGTAGAGTAAAACATAAGCTATGTTTTCTCTAGCTAAAAACAATAATTATCCAATTGCTTTATCACAGTATATTGCACACACTGTGCTATCGAAGAGGAAAAAAAAGTGGACATATTTGGCACTTGACTACCAAAAGTTGTTTATCAAGGTCAATCTTTATTAGGAAAGAGGCATTTCATGATGACAATTCAAACTGAAGAATACTAAAGAATATGTTCCCATAGACAGCACTGAGCTTTCCTATTGGCTAATTTTCAGATGAGTTTAACTGTAAGTTTTCAAGTAAATAAGAGACAGTCTTCTCAAAGTGACTTGTAAAGCTCAAAAAATTAACTCTTATGCTCAAGCTAATAATAACAAAAAACTCTGCTACCAGATTAAATTTAAATAAAGTTCATAACAGCTGCTTGTAACATCTGGATTTTAACTTCAGGGGAAATAGTTGATTCTAATTTGCCTAGGTTATTCTCTTCCTTCGCTATGCCGGTAGGGGGCTTAGAGAAGTTGTCCATGCAAAACCATGCAAAACGTGCCACAGATTTGAGTCAGCCAGACTGGGTATTTTACTCATTCATTCAACAAAAGCACCGAGCAGCCCGCTGTGAGCTTGAAGCTAGGCAGCTACACAGAGAAAAAAAACTAGACCCCCCCTCCTCTTTTCGTAAATTGTTATTAGGCCTTCTCTCAGCAAAGAAGGAGCAATTTCCCTCTAGTTTACCACTGCGCTCACAGACACGTCTTCAGAGAACCCTCCTCTGACAAGCCATCTATTTGGCTTCGTATCCTGAGCAAAATCTTATCTTTTTAAAATATTCTTTCTTACTGTATTCAACTAAGATATGTTCTTTAAAGAAAATTTGGAAATAAAAAAAGGAAAACAAATATCCTCTCTCGTCCCTGAAACAAATAGCGTTAACATTTTTCTTTATTTCCTGTCAGGTTTTGTTTATCTCTTTTCTTTCTCTTTTGTGTGCAGTTTTTTTTTTAAGTTACAATTATACTGTTTTTGTTCATTTGTCCTCAGTGTTATCACAAATTTTTCATACAAAATTAAATGGCAGCATATGTCATAACATACCATGTTTCCTTATTGTTTTCCTCATTGCGGGTTACAATTGAGAAAATCATCTTTGTAAATAACGTTTTCCTAGGAGTAGAAGTATTGTCAAAAAACAAATATATTTTTTAAGTTGCTTCATTCACATTGTCAAAGTGTATTCCCCAAGGTTGAAAAAACTGCATTCCACCTAACAAGATAGGAGAATGCCCACTTATTTTCGCCTAGGTGTGTGCCTATATATAGCTTATATAGGTGTATGTGTAATTTTCTAATGAGATAGGAAAATGATTGCATGTCATAGTTATTTTAAAAATTTCCCTATATTTGTAATTAAAGTATAGTGCTTTGTGACAAGCTTCTCCATATCCATTTTCTATTATGATGTTACTGATTTTTTGTCTATTTTTGCTTCTTTTCAATGGTTTATTGTGTATGAGATAAACTATGATAAAACGATCAGGTTACTTTTTAAATTAATTTTTAAGAATGCTGTACATATTAAAAGTTTGAACTTATATTTTGTCATATTTATTGCAAATATTTTTCGGGTATGATTGGATTTTAATTTTATATCTGATATGTTTGATGTACAGAAATAATACAATTTTCATAGTTAATTGAGACATATTTCCTATATTGAGATGTGTTCTTCTCATTTTTTTCCAATTCTGATAAACTTCTATAGCATTCATCACTGAGTCCCACAAATTTTGTGTCATTCCTAGGAAAACTATTGATTTTTTAAAAGTCTTTTCATATTATTGAATTTTATTACTAATTCAAAGAAATTGTGGTTAATTCTCTTGGATATATCTCTGTATCTATCTATTGAAGATATCGTCTGCAAACCACACTGTAATTTGTTTCTTTTTCCAGTAATTATCTTTTCTATTTCTATTCTTCTCACAGAAGACTAAACTTCCATAACTATAAAATAAAACGAAGAAGAAAGGGAGGGGCGGGGGGGAGGAGGAGGAGAAAAGGAGAAGAATCCCTACTGCTAGTTGTTAATATAAGATTGGTATTTTTTAGCATGTTAAGGAAATACCCTTTTACTTCTATATTACTCAAAAGTATTTTGTTGGTGGTGCTGGTGAAGAAATTTTTTACATTTAAAGCCAGAAATAGATGTTCCATTTTACCAACATTTTTTTGACATCTACCATAATGATCAGAATATGTTTTTTATTATCTTTTTTTGATATAATGCACATTAATATTCTCTTGATTATCTAATATTAAACTAAGTTATTCTTCTGCCTGACTGACTAGGAAATGGTAAAAGTTTCCTGAATGTTTTTTTGATTCACTTTCCTAGTATTTTGTATTGGATTTTGACATCTATAACCATAAGGAATATCTTCTATAATTATCTCTTTTGTGTTATCTTTGTCAGGCTTTGCTATCAGACTTCTGTCTGGATACTTAAATGAATTGGTAGTTTTGTATCTTTTTGCATGTTCCGTGACAAATTCTATAGCATGGGAATAATCAGTTGTATTAAAAGTCTAAAACTTTGGGTCCAACGTCTTATTTGAAAGTAATTATTTGATAACATTTTCATAACTAATGGCATATTTAGAATGTTTTTACTTCTTGGTTCAATTTTGGCAATGTGTATCTTCTCAGAAAATTACTTCTGAGACCTTCAAATATATTAAGATTTAGTTGTGCACAGTATTTTCTTACAAAAAGTTTTACTCTGTTAATAATTCCCATTTTAATTTCCAACATTTATAATTTATATGTTTAGCTCTTATTATTTGATTTTCTGTGGGTTGGTCTTTGTTTTGTTTTAAATAACCAGAGTTAACATATACATAAATTCTTCTGATATTGTTTCTAATCAGTAAATTCTTGCTTTTATCTCTATCATTTTCTTTTCTCATTTTTTTTTTGTTTTTTTTTTTTTTAGTTAGAGAGGAGATTAAAGGAGAAATCATTATTTCTTCACAATTTTCCTCTCTCCTGTTCTTGCCATGGTTCACTGTGGGCAGAGTAAATTCCCTGCTCCCTTGACCTAGGTTTGGCCATGAGACTTGTTTTCAGCAATAGGATGTAGGTAGAAGAGAAAGTGTGCCAGGTCCAAGCAGGGGCTTTAAGAAACATTGCATGTGTTCCTCTTTGTATGTCTTGTGTTCTGGCTTTTGCCTTAGGAACAAATATTCCACACAGGGCGTGATCCTTCAGTCAGCATCACAGAAACGAAAGACACATGGAGCAGGCGCAAACCCAACCTGCAGCTGGAGAGGACCTGCAGCTCCTAACCACCGTCCAGCCTCTTTCATTTAGCTTGCTGAGAAACAGACGTTTACTGTAGCCATTCAGATTGCACATTGTCATGCAGAGTAACAAGTGACAAATGCAATTTTGTATTAACCTTTCTGTCACAATAAGCTGAACTCCTACTTCATATATGCTCCATTTTTCTTGTTTAGTAAAAAAAAGCCAAAATTTTGCCACTGAGTATAACTTTGCTAATGTGTCAGAAATTTTATATTCCCATTTTTAAAACGTTCTAAAAAGTATGAAATTATAGTTATTATTTTCTATTTGACCGAATAGATATTTAAAATAAACATATTTTAAATTTTTAAAAATTTCTGTGTGTTTTTATTTTTTTAATGTTATTCATTTACAGCATTATTGTAGTGTTTTCAGAGAGATGTGACCTTATGAATTTTGTCATTTTGAATGAATTTAGGTTGTCTTGATAGCCTACAATATATTTTGAAACTGTTTTGGTAAACAATTAAAAATAATATTTATTTGACCTTTAGTAACACTTTATATTTAGATATTTTTAACTTAATCTGAAAATTTGGATTTAATTAGGAAGCTAAATCATTTGCCTTTATTACTATGACTGACAAGTTTAGATATATCTCTGCATTGTTTGCTTTCATTTTCTTTAGTGATACAAAAATAAAACTTTTATATCCTCCTAAGTTTTCACATTTTTTAATTGATTAGCAAATTTAATAAAAACACAAAAATATTGGCCCACCAACACATTGCCTGCTCCAACTTAGTGTAAAATGAAGAACATGGAATGATTTTTCATTTCTAGATAGCCTTAATTACTAATATTCAACAATATATTTTTGGATTGTAAATGATTATGATTATTTTTGACTAAAAATAATCATATATTTATTCTCTTGGATTTTTTTAAACATTTGCAATATATTCAGTTTCTAGCTTTGCAAAGAATTCTTATGAATTAGCTCTTTGTGTTGAACTGGAATGATGAATTCTTCATTTTTTAGTTGTTCATTTGGTTGGAAAATATTTTCAAGCAGTATTATTCAAAAATGATTCATCAATGATTCATTTAAAGACTGTCTTCACATACAAATGACAACATGGCTATATGTATAATTATTGAAATGCAATTTTTTATTTCTTGTAAGACCCCATATAAGTGCTTCCGTTTCCTTCTGGCATTTATTATAGTGAAAACAAAATCTGGTACTAACTTAATGGTTGTGCCTTTTAAGTAACATCTCTCACTCCCCCATACTGAAGGATATGTCTTTATTATTGGAATTTAAAAATCTAGCAGTATATTTCTAGACATGGGTCTTTTTCTTCATTAACTTTCCATGAAATATAGTGATCTCTTTAAACTTAGAAACTCAAAATGTATTAGTTCAGAAAATAGTTCTTTTATTATGACATTATTATTCTTTCTGATCAGTTTATTTTGGTTTTATTCCCGAGGATTGTCAGCTATCTATAAGTTGCATCTTTATTTTCTCTCCTGCATATCGATTATACCTTTGATTATTTTACGTTCTTAGCATGTTTTTCTAAATTGTTCTTTCAGTCACTGATTGGATTTCATGTTTTGCTGATTCTGTTTTTACCATCTCCCATGAATACTTTTATCATTTCAAAAATTTTTATTTTTCTAATTTTCCCTCTTATCCCAGATTTCCTAAGCTTGCAACCTGTATCTCTGCAAATAACCATTTTATATCATCTTTCACCTCTTCTTCAGATATTTTGTTTCCTAGTTCTGTATTGAGAAAGCAAAGAATATACACTCCAGAAAAATTTGTTCCTAAAATAATTATTTATCTTTGCAATCTTAAGACACCAAATCCTTCTTATATTATTAACTCTTTCCATAGACCCTAATTTGGTCTCCGTTGATTTGTGAGGGGATCTCTACCCAAGTCCAACATGTTTCATACAAATGAGTGTATATGTACCCTTTAATTTCCATCACTATTCACCTGGGTACAGCCAGATAGTCCCTTTCTGATCTTGCCAACGAAACCCAGCTTAACTGAGGTTATCTTCTCCTGCTTCCTTAATCTTTCAAGTAAAATATGTGATTTTATTTCTGGATAATTTTAAGCAGCCCAATGTTTTTCATCCAGTAGCCATTGTATTTTACTGTTCTATTTACAATTTACTTCATTTAATGTGTTGTGTGTTTTCCCCAATCCTTTTCTTTTTAAAACTACTTTAAACACTTGTTGTCTTTTATCTTTTTCATAGTAGCCATCCTAAGAGGTGTGAGGTAATACCTCATTGTGGTTTGATTTGCATTTCCCTGATGATTAGTGATGTTAAGTACTTTGTTGGGCATTTGTATGGCTTCTTTGGAAAAATGTCTACTCAAGTCCTTTGCCCATTTTTTAATCAAGTTGTTTGAATTTTGCTATCAAGTTGTATGAGTTCCTCATGTATTTTGGATTTTAGCCCCCTATTGAATATATGGTTTGCAAATATTTTCTCCCAATCCCTAGGTTACTTTTTCATTTTGTCAATTGTTTCCTTTTCTGTGCAGAAGCTTTTTAGTTTGATGTAGTCACAATTGTTTATTTTTGCTTTTGTTGCCTGAGCTTTTGGTTTCATATTAAAAAAATCCTTGCCAAGGCCAATGTCAAGGAGCTTTTTCCCTGTGTCTTCTTCTAGGACTTTCACAGTTTTAAGACCTGACAGACATACAGAACTTTTCATCAAACAGCAGAAGAATACATATTCTTCTCAAGCATACATGGAAGATTCTCCAGGATAGATCACATGTTCGGTCACAAAACAAGTCTTAACAAATTTAAGAAGATTGAAATAATACCAAATATCTCTGCTAACCACAATGGAATGAAACTAGAAATCAATAGTAGGAAAATAGAATGAGAAAATTCACAATTACATGGAAACAAAGTAACATATTCTTGAACAACCACTAAGTCAAGAGGAAATCAAAAGACAATTTTAAAATTATCTCAAGACAAACACAAATGAAAACACAACTTACTAAAACTTAGGTATAAAAGAAAATTCCTTTGGTATAATAAATGTCATTTATGAAAAGCCTAGAGCTAACATCATAACCATGGGGAAAACTGAAAATTTTTCTTCTAAGATCCAGTACCAGGCAAGGATGTCTACTCTGGCCACTTCTATTAGACATAGCACTGGAAGTACAGCAAGAGCAATTAGACAGGAAAAAAGGAAGAAAGGAAGGAAGGAAGAAAGAAAAAGAGAGAGAGAGAAAGAAAAGGAATCAAAATAGCATAGGAAAAAGTAAAATTATCTCACTTAAGGATAACATGATCCTTTATGTAAAAACATTAAAGATTCCACAAAAGACTATTAGAACTTACAAGTGAATTCAGTAAAGCTGCAGGATATAAAATCAACTTACAAAAATCAGTTGTGTTTCCTTATATGAACAATGATCTATCTGAAAAAGAAATCAAGAAAACAATCCCATTTAGGATAGTATCAAAAATAAAATGAAATACTTAGTTATAAATTTAACCAAGGAGATGAAAGATCTGTACACTGAAAAGTATAAAACATTGATGAAAGAAATTGAAGAAGACAGAAATGAATGAAAAATATTCCATGTTCATGTATTGAAAGAATTAATGTTGTTAAAGTGTTCATACTACCCAAAGTGTTGTACAGATTCAACATAATCTCTATCAAAATTCCAATGGCATTTTTCACAGAAATAGAAAAAGCAATTCTAAAATTCACATGGACCCATAGAAGACCCTGAATAGCCAAAGAAATCTTGATGAAGAAGAACAGAGTTAGAGGCATTATACTTCCTGATTTCAAATTATATTACAAAGCTATAGTGATCAAAATAGTATGGTACCTGCATAAAAGCAGACACATGGACCAATGGAATAGAACAGAGAGCCCAGAAATATACAGAGCCCAAGCATATACAGTCAACTAATACTTGACAAGGGTGCCAAGAGTACACAATGGAGAAAGGATAATCTCTTCAATGAATGATGTTGGGAAAACTGAATATCCACATGTAAAAGAATGAACTTTTACATTCATTCTTTTCGACCCTACCTTATACCATACACCAAAATCAACTCAAAATGGATTAAAGACTTAAACATAAGTCCCAATGCATTTCACCTCTGATCGTGTTGTATTCTGAAAGTTGCAGTCTCCAGAATGGGATACAGAAGGAGAAATACTGATTGTGGTTGGGGGATGTGGAGGAGAATAGGGAAGAGAGAGGGAGGAGAATAGCTTAGTCATCCTTAGAGCTGGGTGACCAGATTCTCTGGATGTATACACAGATTATAAATCTCTGGACAAAGGATCCAGAGTACGTGGAGTGGAAGATATCTCCTACCCACTTCCTACTAGACCATACAGCTTCAGATGTCTAATCAATTGTCAACTAATCACTCAACCACTTCTCAATCCATTCCATCTCTACTGTATTTAGAGCAGTGGTTCTCAAACTTTAGTGTGCATCAGAACCACCTGGAGGGCTTGTAAAAAATTTTTAAAAGATTGCTGTCACACTCCAAGAGCATCTGATTTTATAGGACTGAGGTAGGGCCTGATGATTTGCATTTCTAATAAGTCCCAGGTGATGCTGATGTCACTATGAGGACCATGCTTAAGAATCACTAGTTTAGAGCAATTTTCCCAAGGGAGTAGCCAATCAGAGATTGAAAAATTTTTTTCAACTTTGCATCTGCAAATATGAAGATAGAATTAAGCCCAGAAAAAATATATATACATATGTTTTATATATATTTCATATATATATGAAATTTTTTAAAGGAAGAATTCTAATTTCTGGCTGTATTAAAACGTGAAGAACAAAGCCTGTCTGAGGCCACAAGTATGCCCAAGATGACCCGAGAAAGGGCTGCTTGTTCCTGGCTGTCCAGATTCCAATCCTTTGAGAATTCATGTCTTGAGAGCAGAACTGTGGGACATTGTGTCTCTATTTCTATTTGTTGCTTTGGGTTATTGGAGAAAAACTAGACACTTTATTAAAAAGAAAACGATGTTTTAGTCTAATCCATGTCTTGAAAGTTCTATTTCTCTATGAGTAGCTAGGCATTCTGAGACCTTACTCAGTCAATCAGAAGAGCACCATGTACTTTAATAAACTAAAGAAATTAGACTTTGGGCTGTAGTGACAGTAGTTTCTGAGGGACAATGCAAAACCTAACAAACACAGAGATGCCACACTGACAGCCTCTGTGAGGCTCAGGGATATATGCTCCCCAGGTTTGGAGGATTCTGTTTCAATTCCAAACAGAGAAAGTTCCAGATTACTTTTATGTGATGACACTGTAATATTCAATTTTGTCAAATGATTTTTCTTTTTTACGTTGAACTATTCATTTTTTTCCAATTATCTTAAGAAGCGACAAATTTGGATTTTCCAGCACGTGGTACTTCCCCTTAAATGGACTAAAAATGTGCTCTGTTCATTTCTCTTTTGCCTTCTATAGTTTGTGTTTCTCTGTGTGAAAAGGACGTTTCTTTGTCAGATGTGTTGTTCTTGGAAACACAAATAGAAACTCCTTTTGCAATTGGATTGCCTCTCTTTTTTTATCTTTACAAAATTATCACTATGGGGATTTCACAAGCTAGAAAATAAGCATGATTAAATTCCACTTGACCTTGTTTGGCCCTTTATTCACAGAACATTTCCTAGAACAAGGAACTTTGGGGAATATAGAGATGAAAAACAATCTTGCCCTGAACTTTGAGAAGCCAAACTCCTCCCCTTAGATTGTACTGTTGTTAAAGTGTGGTCTGTGAGCCTCATAAGCATCATCTATGGGCTTGTTAGAAATGTCAATTCATGGACACTTGTGAACCAAAAGCTTTGTTTAAACAAGCCCTCCAGGTGATTGTTATGCACATTAAAGTTTGGAGACCACTGCTATAATAAAAGGTAAATTATGATTACAAATTTTGAAAGGATGTCAGCAGATCTAGGAAGTAGAAGTGATGCCTTCTGATGTAGATAAGGGAAGGCTTCTGGCACTTGAACTGGAAAGTGAGGATGGCTTTTTACAGGCCCTGATGGAGAATAACTATGTAGAAGGGAAAGAACTGCATAGGTAAATTTTCAAGGCCAGGGAAACACAAATCTGTCATTGTGGAGAGGGCAGGTAAGTCAAAATACAAAGTCTAAAGACATTATCAAAGTACTTCATGAAAAAAGTTTGATGCCAAGAAGTGTGAGGGGAGGCTTCATGGAGTAGCTTATGTAGTGCTGGATCAAGAAGGGTAATTCCCACTTACAATGGTCATATAGACTGAAGACAGAGAATACACAAATTTAGAATTTTAGAGCTGAAAGAGGCCTTCAAGATGATCTAATACAACTCATTACACAATACATGAGTTCCTCCTCCACAACATGTTGGATAAGTGTTTGTGTGGCCTTTGTTAGGCTACATTGCATGCTACCAAGATTCCCTTACACATAAAGAAGATATCTAATTAGCAAGACAAAGGTGTCCTCTTCTAGTGTTCTCAATTTCTTTTTGTTTATCATTTTCACCTGCTTATGAGTCAGTATCTCTAGATATAGAATATTTTTAATATACATTATTCTTGCCTGTTTTAGTATACTGCTTAATTAGTAGGCTTGTATTTTATATCATTTCCTCTTCCCTGAGTTTTTTAACCATCTACTCATGAATTTAAAATAACAACATGAAAGACTAAAACAACAATTTTCATTGATGTGGAATGAAAGGGTATAAAATTAAATTATGGGACATAAAATCCAGGATGGTCCAACACACAGGAAAGGTTGCATTTACCTATACAGTATGATCGCAGGAGCACCAAAAGGCTTGACTGACCCAAAACACCTCCTTACCGGCTGGTTATATGGTTAAATAAGATACATGCACTTTACAGGGATAAGCCTAGGTTATGAGATTGCTTCAGACATCTAAATGTGAATAGGGTTCATTGTATCTGTTTAAGTACAGAGCAATTGCTAATATCTAGAGATGGTAGACCCCTAGCATTAGGGAAAAAGACCTCTAGAGAGGGTAGACCTCTACAAATAAAACTAAGTCATCAGGATATGACTTTTTACTTATATTAAAAGTCTGCTTATATGTAAATTAACCACCATTAAGAGATTTTGTAAATACTTTCTGAAAAAATGAGACATCTTGTGGTTTATCTGAGATAGACTCCCTAAAGCCATTTTGGAGAGACACTAGGGAGTATTCTCTAAATGACCCGACTTTTATATTTCTGCTGTGAGGAAAACTATCATACACTCAATTGGATTGTAAAATGCCTGGTGCGAGGTGCTTCTAGCTATTGATAAAAGAGAAAATTGTATAGGAAGAATGCATTCAGAGAGCGAAAATAAGAGCTCTAAGTGGAGGAGAAGATAGGAGGAAAAGCGGAAGAAAAGGGGAGAGAGTAAATTGTAGGTGGGAGGGCTGCAGTCTCTAGAAGAGTGACAGCTATCACGGAGCAAAATCATTGTCTAAGACCTCTATCTTCTGAAAGAATCTGATGCCATGCTGGAGAAGGAAGCCGTGGATCACTTGTTAGGTTTTTTACTGGTAATCTGGATGCACCGAGGGCTGATTAGGTGAGTTTGTTATGAGAGGTTTGTTTGTTTATTTATCTCTTCTTAATACAGGTTTCCATTTCTTTGAATTAGTCAAAAATCCCACTCATTTGAATAATTAAGTCATTTATTATGGAGGACATAGAATCCTGTCATTTGCACACGACCTCCTCTGGATTATAGAATTAAGTGATAGAATTTTAGTGCTAGAAGCACCTTATAGAGTATCTATTGCCACATCTTTATCTAATGGAATGGTGAACTCTGTTAAACTCACTCAGCTACTCAGTGAGAGAGCTGGCTAGGATGGAATATTTGTCTTGTGACTCATTGCTGCTCTCTTTCTACTGTTTCATGTTGCCTCTTTCTAGATGCTGTCTAATGGTCACTGGCTACTCAGACATTAGGAGAGAAAAGTTGTTTGCTTTGCATTTATATTTTAACAATTTGGCTTTATGTTATTATATGATGGGTTAGTTTAGTTAGTTTAAAATCTCAAAAACTGTTTCATAAAATAGGATTATTACCTAATATACAGCCTCAAAATAAAATGCTTACCAAACAACATAGAGAAAAATAAACAGTGTAATTAAGGCTCCTTTGTATTTCAATGAGTAAAACTGTTCATTTGAGTTTATTCTTGAGTCTGAAGCATAATCAATATGTCTTTAGGAGTTCTAAGGGTTTCTTTATATTGGGAAATGAATTGCAATAAAGTATTTCAGAAGTCATCACCCCCAAGCGATGGTTTAATGACCTCTGAAATATCTTACTTCAAGTCTAGTGCTAAATTTTTTTAACCATACTAACACAGAAGCTCTTCAAAAGCCAAGAGTCACAAGTTAAGACACTGGCTTCATTATTTTATATGGATAGGCATAAACTCAGTCACCTGTTCAGTCAGCTCTGCCCTCAGCACTTCCTGGCTCTCATTCACCATGTTGTCATCTCCATGTACCTAGTTATCAGCCACAACAAGGTCTGTAGCTCTTCTTACAGTGCATTATGTTATTTGTTAACCTCAAGTTCCGTGCCTTTTCAAGTTTGGCATCTGCAGAAATATCAACATACATTCTAAATACTTTAAAACTTGATGTAAAAAGTCCGTATTTAGTTATTCTGCAATTGCTCAAGGCCAACCAGTAAACTTGGTAAAAACCACACCAGAGAACGAATTCATCTGCCGGCATGATGGCATTAACTCTACCATTTAGAAACACATTGTAAAGATGCACAGAATATCTAAAGGACTAGAGTATCTGTGCACCATCCTTTAAAAGCCAGGCCTGATTCTAAAGGATGTACTCCATATGTATGCACATTTATTTGTTCATTCAATTAACAATTATGGAATGGCTACCAAATGCCCCATACATGGAAGAATTCTGGCACAGAGCCAGAATTCTAGGTGCTGATGACTTAGCTAGAGAGAAAAGACACACATTACTCCATGATAAGACATGAGTTTGAGTCATATTAAAGGCATCTACAATAGGGGGCTCTGGTAATCACTGTTGTACCAACTAACTGCAAGCTTTCCGCATGTTCTTTAAATTTTCTATATGCAAAATGAAGAATGCAGACTAGAAGTTCTCTTAGGTTATTTTATTTGGCTGTCCCCTATCCAATCAGATGTAATAAAGTTGATTTTGTCATTTGGAGTAAATGCTAACATATATTACTAGGTAATATTAAAAGAATAGATTTCAATGCCAAAATCATTTGCCAAGACAAAGAAGGATATTTTATAAAAGGTATAACAGAAGAAAAAGGTTATGAGCTTTGAATCCATTCCGACTTGTGCACGTATTCCAGCTCTGCCGTCTTCTGTGTGACATTGGTAAACTGATTCGTCATTCTTAACCTTCCTTTTCTATAAAATGAGGCAAATAATATCTAAATGAAATAATGCATGTCTGGCACACAGAAGCACTTACACAGGGTAGCTATTTCTATAAGCATTATCTGCATAGTATTTTTTTTCCATTTCTAAGCCCTTGCACATTAACCATACAATATTATCTTCCCAATACTCTGTAACGTGGTATTATTCCCATTCTGCATTTGAGGAAACTGAATCACAAAGAAGTTCAGTCATGGCCGTAGGGCATATTAGGAAACAACTTCTATGTCTCTCCATAAAAACAGAGGGAGAAAGAGTCTAAAGTGAAAATTCCTTGACTCCCCATGAGTGTCAAATTTTGCACAGCTATTTTCATCCCAATAAAGTCAATCTTTAAAAGTTTTCTCCCACAACTAAATACCTTCCTGTTACACACTGATGACAGTGGATGCATCGTGGTATGTGTGCATACATGGGTATGTGCTGGAAAGACAGTATCATGGAATTGTGATTGGTAGAAGGGGTTATTAATTGCATATTTTGCACATTTTTGGTCAATAATCTCAAAGAATTATCCCAGAGAAAAAAATATTCTTTTCATTAGGATGATGGAGATAGAAGGCACAACAGAAATAAAATGCTGGGGGACTGTTACTTACCCAAAAGCACAATGTCCATAGTCCAATGGCAGAACTAGGAATAGAACCTTATTATAATATTTTATTTTATATCACTTGACTGTTGCTTACAAGATAAGAAAGTGTCTATCATCTTAGACCTTAATGTTTTTAATTTTTCCTATGTGGTCTGTAACTTGGAGAAGGAAAGTACTCAGTATGTTAACAAGGTAAAAAACAAATCCGTCCTGCTCCTAGGAAAATAATAAATGAGCTGGAAATTCTTCAGGACTAAATGGTTAATCATGGCCCCATTTGTGAAAAGGAAGTTGCTAAATCCGCATTTATGTAATGATCACACCATGGAAGCCTGGAGACCTCTCTATTTAGCTCTTGTAAAACTGCCTGCAGGTCACACTCTCAATGCAGCACTAGAGTCCTTTTTCAATTCAGCAAGTAGTTTTAGAGCTGTGAATCTTCGAAATGCAGATTGAATTATGGAAAGCTGATCTACGCACCATCTCTTAGGCTATCTGCCAGTCACAACTCAGGTCTAATCTTCATTAGCTCCCTGCAGAAATGTCTGAAACTGACCACAAATTTCAAAAGTGACATGCTGTTTTGTCATGAAAATGTGGTTTTCTCATGCTGGGAGATTTAGAGAACAGGACTCCAAAAAAGGAGACTTCTGTACCAGTGATGAATAACTACTGTAGTGTGGGTCGTTCTGTTACAATTCTTAGGGAGGAAGGTATCCTAGAAACAAGCATAGAAATAGATGGATCTTGGGTGATCCCTATGCTTTTCCTCATTTATCTTCCACTTGCTTTTTAAAAATGGTTTATAGCAACCATAAAAATAATAAAATTAGGTACACAATGAGAGGATTTTTTTTCCCACTGGCATGAACTCATAGGCCAAATAGGATGCTTGTATTGACAACGGTCCAGACATCTAAACAGAAGAATTGATGGTGACAGTCCATTTCTTAAAGAAAGCTGCTGACAGTGCTTCCTGCTGTTAGTTCTTGCCACAGACCTCATCGACTCATCTCTGGCATCAAAGGTAGCAGCACCACATCATGCCAAACTTAAGCAAGATGGGGAAATTGGAGAGTGTGATAACATAAAATGTATGCATTCTGGAGATTAAAAGCCGTCAAAGTTCTCAAAACAAGAATTCCAGATCCATTTCTGTGTCCCCAAGCTTGTAAAGTAATTCCATAGCCATTTTCACCGACTTCAAGGTTATCTTTTTTAAAAATACTGCTGCTTTAATGTTTCTCTTTTGGTCCTTGCCAATTTTGCTAAAAACTGTTGAATTTTTGAAATCAGGTAAATCTGCTAATTTGAGTGTAAATGTCCCCTTGTGGCTGCTTTTCTAGGTGTATTTTATATCCTAAGTGCTGCTAGTTGACAGATACGCTACAGCTCCTATCTAATTAATATCCTGGAGATTCTGTCTACAGTGTTTATACAAAAACATTGAAGTAATATTGATCAACTGTTGATCAGAGATAAAGATGTTCACTAATAAAACACATTTAAAAATGAGACATTATCTTAGAATTTCATTTTTATATTACCATATTTTCATTTTTACCTGGGATTCTTAAATCACTAACATAATTAATTGATCAAGTTTATTTTTTAGAGTAGTTTTCTGTTCACAGGAAAATTGAGTGGAAAGTCCAGAGATTTCCCACACACTCCCTACTCCTACACAAATGCATAGCCTCTCCCTCTATCAACAGTCCCCACCAGAGTGGTACATTTGTTACAACTGATGACCCTGCATTGACATACCATATCATACGTATCACTATATTCTATGGGTTTGTACAAATGTATAATGACATGTATCAATCATTATAGTATCATACAGAGTACTTTTACTGCCCTAAAAATCCTCTGTGCTCTGCCTATTCATCCCCTACCTCAACTCCTACTACCACTGATCTTTTAACTGTCTCCATAGTTTTGCTTTTTTCAGAATGTCATATAGTTGGAATCATACAGTAAGTAGCCTTTTCAGATTGGCTTCTCTCACTTAGTGATATGCATTTAAGTTTCCTCCATGTCTTTTCATGGCTTGGTAGCTCACTTCTTTTTAGCGCTGAAAAATATTCCATTGTCTGCATGTACTACAGTTTATTTGCCCATTCACCTATTGCAGGACATCTTGGCTGCTTCCAAGTTTTGGCAATTATGATTAAGCTGCTATAAAATCAATGTGCAGGTGTTTGTATGGACAAAGTTTTCAACTCCTTTGGGTAAATATCAAGGAATACAGTTGCTGGATTGTATGGTGAGAGTATGTTTAGTTTTGTAATAAACTGTTTCAAAGTGGTTGTACCATTTGCATTCCCACCAGCAGTGTGTTAGGGTTTCTTTTGCTCCACCTTCTTGCCAACATTTAGTGTGGTTAGTGTTTGGGATTTTGGCCATTCTAATTGGTGTATAGTGGTATCTCACTGTTGATTTAATCTGCAATTCCCTAATGACATATGATGTTGATCATCTTTTCATATGCTTACTTGCCATCTATATATGTTCTCTGGTTAGGTATCTCTTCAGGTCTTCTGCCCTTGTGCCCATTTTTTAGTTGTGTTGTTTGTTTTCTTATTGTCGAGTTTTAAAAGTTCTTTGTATATTTTGGATATAGTCCTTTATCAGATATATCTCTTGCAAATAATTTCTCCCAGTCTGCGCCTTGTCTTCTTATTGTCAACATTGCTTTTTGCAAAGCAGAAATTTTTAATTTTAATGAAAACCAGCTTTTCAATTGTATCTTCCATGTAAATGCCTTTAGTGTTTTATCTAAGTCATCACCACACCCACGGTCATCTAGGCTTTCTCTTATGTTATCTCCTAGGAGTTTTATAGTTTTGCATTTTACATTTAGGTCTATGATCCATTTGAGATAATTTTTTATAAGTTATAAGGGCTGTGTCTAGATTCTTTTTTCTCTATGCAAATGTCCAGTTGTTCCAAAACAATTTCTTGAAAAGACCATCTTTGCAAATATTTTCTCCCATTCGATAGGTTGTCTTTTTATTTTGTTGATGGTTTCCTTCACTGTGCAGAAGCTTTTTGGTTTGATGTAGTCCCCCTTGCTTATTTTTACTTTTGTTGCCTTTGCTTTTGGTGTCAAATGCAAAAACTCATCACCAAGACCAATGTTCAGGAGCTTACCACTTATGTTTTCCTCTAGGAGTTTTATGGTTTCAGGTTTCATGTTTAAGTTTTTAATCCATTTTTAGCTATTTTTTGTGTATGGCATACGAAAGTGGTCCAGTTTCATTCTTTTGGATGTGGCTGTCCAGTTTTCCCAACACCATTTATTGAAGGGACTGTTCTTTCCCCATTGTATATTCTTGGCTCCTTTCTCGTAAATTAATTGAACTTACATGCGTTGGTTTATTTCTGGGCTCTCTATTCTGTTCCATTGATCTATGTGTCTGTTTTTATGCCAGTACCATATAATTTTGATTACTATAGGTCTGTACTATAATTTGAAATCAGGAAGTGTGAGGCCTCTAGCTCTGTTCTTCTTCATCAAGATTGCTTTGGCTATTTGGGGTCTTCTGTAGTTCCATACAAATTTTAGAATTGTCTTGATTATTTCTGTGAAAAATGCCAATGCAATTTTGATAGACATTGCATTGAATCTATAGATTGCAATAAGAAATGGGTAGTAAAGACATTTTCATATTAATTTTTCCAACCCATAACCACAAAATATCTTTCCATTTATTTGTGTCTTTTTCAATTTCTTTCATCAATATCTTATAGTTTTCAGTGTACAGATTTTTCACCTCCTTGGTTAAATTTATTCCAAAGTATTTTATTCTCTTTGATGCTTTTGCAAATTAGATTGTTTTCTTAATGTCCCTTTTTGATAATTCATTGGTGTATAGAAATGCAATTGATTTTTGTATATTGATTTTATATCCTGCAACTGTACTGAATTCCTTTATTAGTTCTAATAGTTATTGTTGGAGTCTTTGGGGTTTTCTATGTATGATATCATGTCATCTGCAAACAGAGACAATTTTACTTCTTCCTTTCCAATCTGGATGCCTTTGTTCACCAGTTTTATTGAGATATAATTGGCATACATCACTGTATAAGTTTCAGGTGTACATCGTGATTGTTTGATTTACATATATTGTGAAATGACTACCAGGATAGGTTTAGTTAACATTGATTATCTCATATAGACAATGAAAAGAAAAGAAAAGAAATTCTCCTGTGATGGGAACTCTTAGGATCTACTCTCTTAAAACTTTCCTATATATCATACAGCAGTGCCAGCTATAGGCATCATGTTGTACATTACATTCCTAGTATTTATTTGTCTCATAACTGGAATTTTGTACCTCTTGACCACCTTCCTCCTTCTCCCCCCACCCTTTAGCCCTATCTTCAGTAATCACAAATCTGTCCTTTTCTATGAATTTGATGTTTTTGATGTTGTTGTTTTATCAGATTTATATATAAGTGAGATCATATAGTATTTGCCCTTCTCTGTCTGATTTACTTCAGTTAGCATAATGCCTTCAAGGTACACCCACATTGTCACAAATGGTAGGATTTGCTTATTTTTTATGACTGAATAATATTTCATTATAGATATATATAATGTGTGTGTATATATATATATATATAAAATGTGTGTGTGTATATATATATATATAATGTGTGTGTGTATATATATATATATATAATATGTGTATATATATATATATATATATATATATATATATATATATAATACCACATTATGTTATGTGGTATAATATATACCATATTATGTGTATATATATTATACCATATTATGTGGGTGTGTATATATATATGTGTGTGTGTGGTGTGTGTGTATATATATATATATGTGTGTGTGTATATGTATATGTATGTATGTGTGTGTGTATATATATATATATACCACAACTTCTTTATCTATTAATCCATAGATGGACACTTAGGTTGTTTCCATGTCTTGGCTATTGTAAATAATGCCACAATGAACAGAGGGGTGAAGATATCTTCTTGAGTTAGTGTTTTTGTTTCCCTCGGATATATTCCCAAAAGTGCAATCACTGGTAGTTCTGTTTTTAATTTTTTAACTTTTTGTGGAACCTCCATACTGCTTTCCATAGTGGCTGTACCAATTTAAAATCACACCAACAGTGTACATCCACATCAGCATTTGCTATCTCTTGTCTTTTTGATGATGGCCATTCTAACAAGGATGAGGTGATATCTCATTGTGGCTTTAATTTGCATTTCCTTAATGACTAGTGATGTTGAGCATCTTTCATGTACCTGTTGGCCGCTCATATATCTTCTTTGGAGAAATGTCTATTCGGGTCCTTTGCCCATTTTTTAAATGGGCTTTTTTTGCTATTGAATTGTATGAGTTCTTTATGTGTTTTGGATATTAACCCCTTATCAGATATATGGTTTGCAAATAATTTTTCCATTCCATAGGTTGTCTTTTCACTTTGTTAATGGTTTCTTTTGCTGTATAGAGCTTTTTAGTTTGATGCAGTCCCACTTGTTTATTTTTGATTTTGTTGCTTTGTGCTTCAGGTGTGATTTAAAAAAAATCATTACCAAGACCCATGTCAAGGAGTTTTTCTCCTATGCTTTCTTCTAGGAGTTTCAAGGTTTGGGGTATTACATTTAAGTCTTTAATCCATTCTGAGTTAATTTTTGTTACTGGTGTAAGATAGGGGTCGTTTCATTCTTTTATGTGTGAATATCCAGTTTTCCTAGCACGATGTATTCCCAGAGAACGTTTTTTCTCTATTGAGTATTCTTGGCTCCCTTGTCAAATATTCATTGACTGTATATGCTTCAGTTTATTGCTGGACTCTCAACTCTGTTCCATTGGTTTATTTGTCTGTTTTTATGCCAGTACAGTACTGTTTTGATAACTATAGCTTTACAGTACAGCTTGAAATCAGGAAGTGTGATGCCTCCTGCTTTGTTCTTTCTCAGGATTTCTTTGGCTATTCAACATCTTTTGAGTTCCATATAAATTTTTTGAGTTTTTTTTCTATTTCTATAAAAAAATGCCATTGGAATCTTGATAGAAATTGCATTGAATCTATAACCGACTTTGGTAGTATTGACATTTTAACAATATTAATTTTTCCAATCCATGAACATGGGATATGTTTCCATTTATTTGTGTCTTCTTTGATCCTTTTTTTCAATGTCTTGTAGTTTTCAGAGTAGAAATCTTTCACCTCCTTGTTGACACTTATTACTAACTAGTTTATTGTTTTTGATGCTCTTGTAAATAGCATAGATTTCTTTATTTCTTTCTCAGAAGATTTATTTTTAGTGTATAGAAATGCTACTTCTTTTTGTATGTTAATTTTGTATCCTGCAACTTTACTGAATTCATTGATTAGTTCTAACAGTTTTTTCTTTGAGTCTTTAGGATTTCTATATATAAAATTATGTCATCTGCAAACAGAGACAATTTTATTTCTTTCTAATTCTGATCCTGTTTATTTCTCTTTATTGCCTGATTGCTCTGGCTAGGACTTCCAGTACTATGTTGAATAACAGCAGTAATCATGGGCATCCTTGTCTTCTTCCTGATCTTAGGGAAAAAAGCTTTTAGTGTTTTCTTATTGTAGGCTTGTCATACGTGGCCTTTATTATGTCTTGGTACATTCCCTCTACACTCAGTTTGTTGAGAGTTTTTATCATGGAAAAGTGTTGAATTTTGTCAAATGCCTTCTCTGCATCTACTCAGATCATCAAATGATTTTAATCCTTCATTTTGTCAAGGTGGTATATCATATTGATTGATTTGCACACGTTGAACCATCCTTGTAATTCTGAAGTAAATCCCACTTGATCATGGTGTATGATCATTTTAACGTGTTGAATTCAGTTCGCTAATATTTTGTTGAGAAATTTTGCATCTATTTTCATCCTCATTAGGAATATACTCCTCAAGAGGAATAGTGGCCTATAATTTTCTTTTCTTGTGGTATCTTTAACTGGCTTTGGTATCAGAGTAATGCTGGTCTCATAAAATGAGCTGGGAATGCCACCTTTTCCTCTATTTTTTGGAAGAGTTTGAGAAGGAATGGTATTAGTTCTTTTTTAAATGCTTGGTAGGGGGCCGCCCGGTGGCGCAGCGGTTTCATCTGCGCTTGGCAGCCCGGGGTTCGCCGGTTCGGATCCCGGGCACCCGCCGACGCGCTGCTTGTCAGCCATTCTGTGGCGGCGTCCCATATAAAGTGGAGGAAGATGGGCACGGATGTTAACCCAGGGCCAGTCTTCCTCAGCAAAAAAAGAGGAGGATTAGCAACGGATGTTAGCTCAGGGCTGGTCTTCCTCACACAAAAAAATAAATAAATAAAAAATTAAATGCTTGGTAGAATTCACCAGTGAAGATATCTGGTACCAGATTTTTGTCTTTTGTGGGGGGTTTGATTACTGATTCAATCTCCTTACTCATTATCGGTCTGGTCAGATTTTCTATTTCTTCACAATTCAGTCTTGGTAAGTTATATAGTTCTGGGAATTTGTCCATTTCTTCTAGGTTGTCCAATTTGTTGATGTATAATTGTTCATAGTAGTCTCTTACAATCCTTTGTATTTATGTGCTATCAATTATAATGTCTCCTCTTTCACCTACAATTTTATTCATCTGAGTCCTCTCTCTCTTTTTTTTTTTTTTTCTTGGTAAATCTAGCAAAAAATTCATCTGTTTTGTTTATTCTTTCAAAAAACAGCTCATAGTTTCTTTGATCTTTTCTATTGTTTTTTCTGGTCTCTCTTTCATTTATTTCTGCTCTTATCTTTGTTATTTCCTTCCTTCTGCTAACTCTGGACTTAGTTTGTTATTCTTTATCTAGTTCCTTGAGGTGTACAGATTGGTTATTTATTTGAGATCTTTCCTGTTTCTTAATGTAAGCATTTATTGCTATACTTCCTTCTTAGAACTGCTTTTGCTGCATCCCATAAGTTTTGCTATGTTGTGTTTCCATTATCATTTGTCTCAAGATATTTTTTATTTCTCTTTTGATTTCTTCTTTTACTCATTGGTTGTCCAGTAGCATGTTGTTTAATCTCCACATATTTTTGAATTTTCCAGTTTTCTTCTTGTAGTAGTTTTCTGGTTTCATACCACTGTGGTTGGAAAAGATGCTTGATATGATTTCAATCTTAAATTTATTAAGACTTGTTTTGTGACCTAACATATGATTTATCCTGCAGAATGTTCCTGTGCTGGAGAAGAGTGTGTATTCTGCTAGAGAAGAATGTTGGATGGCATGTTCTGTATGTGTCTGTTTGGTACCTCTAGTCTAATGTGCAGTTTAAGTCCAATGTTTCCTTATTGATTTTTCTGTCTGGATGACATATCCATTGTTAAAAGTGTGGTATTGAAGTCCTCTGCTATTTTTATATTGCTGTCTATTTCTCCCTTCAGATCTGTTAATAGTTGCTTTATATATTTAGGTGCTCCTATGTTATGATTGTGTGTTTTTAATTTCAAATTCCATTGGTCATTGCTGACTATAGAAAAGTGATTGACTTTTGTATGTTAACTCTGCTATAATCAACTTTGCTATAATCGCTTATTAGTTCCAAGAGATTTTTGTCAGTTATTTCATATATTCTACATAGACATGTCATTGGTGAACAAAAACAGTTCTATTTTCTCCTTCCCTGCTTGATATTTTTAGGCTAATATTTTTTATTGCAACATTAATATATTGCCAGACATTGTCATAAAAGCTTTACTTGAGCTACCTCATTGGATTCTCATAAATATGCTATTATCTCCATCTTCCTAATGAGAGATTAGAAACCCAGAGATGCTTAATAAGTTGTTTAAATTCACACAGTATTAGAATCAGAATTTGTTTTGCTGACTTTATGCTCTTTCCTACTACATTAGTCTGTACTGCCTTCTAAGATCCTTACAAGTTTTAGTATTAAAAGCAGCACCAAACTTCTTACTTAAATTAGTTTTCAAATCAGGCCAGCTAATTAATGGGCAAGTTTTCTGGAATTCTTTTAAGTACACACACACACACACACACACACACACACACATATCCACCCCCCACCCCCATATACTAAGAAAATAAGTAGAAAATCTTACAATGGATATTTTTAGTATAAGAAATAGGTTAAAACTGTTATTATTTAAATATTTAACAACTAAAAATGATTGGATACTGAAAACTACAAAACATTGATTAAAAAAATCAAAGATAGCTTAAATAATTGGAGAGATATGCCATGTTCATGGATTAGAGAATTCAGTATTGTTGAGATGTCAATTCTTTGAATACTGATCTAAAAATTCAGTGCAATTCCATTATTAATTCCAACAAAAGTTGATGGCCTCATACAAGAATTTATACAGAAAGACAAAGAAAGTAGAGCAGCCAAAACAATTTTTAAAAAAGAACAATGTTAGAGAACTCACAATACCTGTTTTCAAGGGTTACTATAAAGCTACAGATTTAAAGACAATGTGGTATTGGTGAAAAGTAGACACACAGAGCAATGGAATAGGACAGAGAGACTAGAGGTATACCCACAATATTGGAATATTGGTCAACTGATATTTAACAAAGGTGCAAACATGATTCAATGATGATATTCTTTTGAACAAATGATGCTGAAACAATTGGACATTCATATGAAATAAATAAACAAACCTTGACCCCCTACCTTGTATCATATACAAAAAGTAACTCAAAATGGAATAAAAATCTAAATCTAATAAAAAAAAAACAATATAAAACTTCTAGAAGAAAACACAGGAGAAAATTTTTGTAACCATGAGTTAGGCAAAAGTTTCTGACATAAAACACACAAGTATGATCCATATATGATATTATTGATTAATTTGACTTCACCAAAATTTGTAAGTTCTGCCCTGAACAAGATACTGTGAAAAGATTTAGAAAGATAAGCCGTAGATATAGAGAAAATATATGTGAACTACATAAACAACAAAGGACTTTTATTCAAAATACATAAAGATCTTTTAAACAATACAAAACTAAGTAAATAAATAACTCAATTTAAGAAAAGGTAAAATGTGTGAACCAATACTTCACCAAAGAAGATATTCAGATGGAAAAAAAACTTACAAAAAGATGCTCAGGGAATTAGGCATGAAAATAAAATTAAAGACATCCAAATTGGAAATGAAAAAGTACAATTATATTTGCAGATCACATGGTCTTGCATATAGAAAATATTAAGGAATACACACACACATATATATACAGAGACTAATAGAACTAGTAAACAAGTTCAGCAAGGTTGTAGAATGCAAGATCAATACACCAAAAAAAATTGCATTTTAATACATTGCAAAAAAGAACCTAAAAATGAAATTAAAAACAATACCATTTACAAGAGCATCAAAAACAATAAAATGTTAGGACAAAAAATTAACAAAAGAAGTGCAAACTTATACATTGAAAACTACAAAACATTGTTGAAAGAAATTAAGCAGATCTAAGTAGGTGGAAAGACATCCCAAGTTCATGGATCAGAAGACTCAATATTGTTAAAATGGCAATACTCCTCAAATTGATCTACAGATTCAAACCTCTATCAAAATCCCAGACAGTCTTTTCAGAAATTACATACTTATCCTAAAGCTCATATGGAAATTCAAGAAACTCATAATAGGCAAAACTATCTTGAAAAAGAAGAGCAAAGTCAGAGGACTAACACTTTCTGATTTTAAAACTTACTACAAAGCTATGGTTTCAAGACAAAGGGGGCACTCACATAAGGATAGACATATAGAGCAATGGAATAAAATTGAGTCCAGAAATAAATCCTCACATTTATAGTCAATTGATTTATATCAATTCAATTGGAAAATAATAGCCTTTCAACAATTGATGCCGGGACTAATGAATATCCACATGCAAAAGAATGAAACTGAACTCTTACCTAATACCATATACAAAAGCTAACTCAAAGCTGATCAAAGACAACATAAATGCAAGAGCTAAAAGTATAAAACTCTCAAAAGAAAACATAGGAGTAAATCTTAATAACCTTAGACTAGGCAATGATTCCTTAAATATGAAACCAAAAGCACAAGCAACAAAGGAAAAAAATAGATAAACTGCCCTTCATCAAAAATTAAAACTTTTGTGCTTGAAAGGATGCCATTAAGAAAGTGAAAAGACAATGCAAATTATATATCTGGTAAGATACTTGCCTCTAGAATATATAAAGAATGATTATACCTCAATGATAAAAAAAATAATAATCCAATTTTTTAAATGGGCAAAGGATCTAAATAAATATTTCTCCAAAAAAAGAAATACAAATGGGCAATAAGCACATGAAATGATGTTCAACATCATTAGCCATCAGGGAAATACAAATCAAAGCCACAATGAGAAACCACTTCACATCCACTAGGGTGACTATAATCAAAAGCAAACAATAATATGTGTTGGCAAGGATGAGGAGAATTGAAACCCTCATACACTGCTGGTGGGGATGTAAAATGGTGCAGCCTGGTACCACTGGAAAGTTTCTCAAATTGTTAAATACAGAGTTATCATATGACCAGAAATTCCACTGCTAGGTATAGACCCAATAGAAAGGAAAACATATGCCCACACAAAAACTTCTATTAAAATATTCAACAGAATTATTCATAATAGCCAGAAGATGGAAACAACCCAGGTGTCCATCAATTTATGAATGGATAAATAAAACGTGGTATATCCATACAATAGAATTGGCCATAAAAAGGAATGAGGTGCTGATACACGCTACACAGGGATGAACTTCTGGTTGACCAGCCTCCTACATCTACCACCAACTTACCTACACATAGAACAAATAAATAAACTCTTCTCTCTGGTTTCTAGAAATTTGAATGCCAGGAATGGAGAAGATTATTTAATCCCTCATTTTCTATTTACAGATAATGAAACTGAATTCCAAAAAGGTTTCGTGATTTGCTAAAGTCACTTAAGAAAGGGAGTAGAACTCACCTGTCTTAAAACACAAAAGACAAAAATGAAACCAGGTTTTAAACAGTACAGCTCTGTATAGATGAGCTCTATAGAGTACATTGTAGGGAATCACTGTATATTTTTTTTAATTGAGTGGAATAGTGAATTGATTAAAAGGAATAGATCAGCCCCAACTTGCGTAATCAGACTGGTGATTGAAACAAAGTTTGGCTTCTAGGACTGGGATTATTCACCAGTAATTGTCAGTTAGCATGTTTGCTTTTTAACTCTCAGCCAAATACCATCATGAAGAGTAATACTGGGAAGTTTCCAGTTTCAGAGAAGTTTCGCATACACTTTGGGTGCATAATTTCAGCAGGAGATTTTCCACATGCCATCTTTTAGCCTGTTAGTGTTTCTGAAAAACACTTTTATCTGTATTTGGAAGTTGGATATAAAGGTCCAACAACTATAGTATATTTGAAATTACCTAAATGAATTTTTCAAAAGGAAAATTTCGTTGCTCATCAGAGGCACTGGAGATTCAAGTGATCTCTTTCCAGATAAGAATTTGAAAGAAAAGAAAACACGTTAAATAGAGGAAAGGAAAGAAGACTAATATTCACTGAACAACAATGTCCACATCATGTGGCATTTGGTACTTTAATGTGTCATCCCATCCAATCTTAGTATTATCTTTACAATACACTTTACTCCATAAGTCATGCTGTTTACCATCTTATAAGATTTTCTGTAGGATTATGGACATTCTACTTTGTTTACACACTAATCCATTCAACGATGATTTATCGAATGCTGCACTTACATATATCAGGCTAGGGAAACAAAAACAAAGGCTGTAGACAGTATGCCGAGGGTCTAGCATAATATATGGCACACAGTAGGCACTGAAGACATATTTGTTGAATGAATGAATACACTCCTGTCCTCAACTTGCTGATCACCTGTCTAGAACTGCACTGTCCAATATGTAGCCATCAGCAACATATGGCTATCGTGCACTTAAAATGTGGCGAGTGTAGATTAAGATAGACTGTAAGTGTAAAATGCACACCAGATTTCTAAGATTTAGTTTAAAAAATGCAAAATTATAGATTATATGTTGAAATGATAAAATTTTGGATAGACTGGATTAAATAAAACATATTATTAAGATTAGTTCCACTTGTTTATTTTTCCTTTTTTTAGTATGGCTATTAGAAAATTTAAAGTTATATATGAGGCTTGCCTTCTATTTGTATTGAATAACATTGATGTACTGCCATTAAGTCCTGGGGCACTTGATTTTCTGTTCCAATTTTATTATTAAAACTAGTTTTCTTCTCTCTCTTTAATGTATGATAATAAGTTAGACTTTAAAAGCAGCCATTTTTAAACAGCAGTCTATGTTCATGAGATTCAAATCAATTGTTGTGGGTTAGAAATTTTTATATCCAGATGCAAAATAGTCCATACAGAGACTCTCCTAAAATATGACTTTCCTTTAGATTCTTCTCTGGTGAGAAGCAACTGCAGCTCTCCAAATCCATTCTTGGATCCAGTTCCGTAAGATGAAATCTAACCTTTCACCCTGGCAATCAAATATTCAAGGCTGTTCATCAGCTGCCTCTATCCCACTTCAGGCTTCTGCCAATTTAGCAATCTAGAGTTCCTTTCTACTGTGTTCCTGAATGAGGAATGAGCACTGTGCCTTTATTCATGCTGTTATCCCCACTTGGAGTTCTACTTTTGCAAATCCAATTCCTGTCTAATTTTCAAGTTTTGATATAAATATTGCTTATTTCATGCTGAATTCTCAAACAACTCTAATCCCATATAGTTTTCTCCTTCCTCTTAATTCCTAAACACTAATATTCTACTCAAAAATATCTACACTTGATTGTGGAAAGTCTCTGATTTTTCTATAATTGTACCACTACCCTTTTCCTGTATTCCAAAGACCATGAATGAAAAACTTATAAAGAAACCTCTAAAACACGGAAAGGAGCTCACTGTACATTCAGGTTAGGCTTTTAAGGATCACGTTTAGCAATGTCTTTTAGCTGAAAGAGGATTAAGATGCTGAGTAGTTTCTAATCCAGGAAGTGGGCAGTCACACCTGTGTGTTCTATTCTGCATAAGCAAAAGCATTCCTGACTTGAGCTATAACATCCTTTCCCCACCAAAAGAAGAGAGCTGCCAAGATGCTCACTGGGAACAGTTGTCGGTTTGTGTACAAGTATAAGTATGGGTTTGTTCTTTCTCTTTTTTCTCTTTCTCTTTTTAAGGGAGGGAAGGAGGAAGAATGGGATGGGACTCTAAAAGCTTTATTTATAACCAAACATTCCTTATTTGATAACAAATAATCAATTAAAGCAATGTGTGACACTTGATCAGCATTCTGCCAAAAAGCAAAGATATTAGTAGAGCTGATAGCAATCAGCACTTCTTGTAAACAGCAAGAGTCCCCTCTAAAGCCTCTCCTGGCACTGGGACTTTGTTAAATCTGCCTCACCATTTTGTGAGTGGGAACAATCAGCTTTGTAGGTTGGAGGGAAGTATTATAATTAAATGTCCACCCACTTTTTCCTTTTTGATGAAAGGCTCCCATGAAACTTACTAAAATAAGGTGCATGAAGACATGAATTTTTGATGAATAAGTCAAAGCACTGACGAAGCTGGCTTTTCACATAGAGAAACTTCTCTTTAATTCATAGGAAATTCTCAGGCCTAGATCATTAACACTGTCATATTTAATGATAATTAATATGGCAAAACCCATGGGATAAACTAGAGATTTTAGCATTTTAGTTGGTAGCAACTGTAGTGCTCGACCTGAACTGACTTGCTGAGAACAAATTATAATATGATTCAAAAATTATAGTGGAGTTTTAAAAAAATAATTTTAGAGAAATATTTAATAATAGCCGTTATAATAAACAATGCATTCATTGAATGTAATGGCATTCTTCTGAAGAATAGTTATATTACCACATTAAATACAAACTATATCTCCAAAGTGGGCAAAGTTCTTTAAAGATGTTATCAAATAGTCACAAACTCCTCTGAGGGAGATTTGGAGCAGGGTTTATGATATCTGCTTTTGATAATTAATGGCTAAAGCATTTACTAACATTACTGTCAAGAATTATTTGAAAGTATCCATGTACAGTAGAGTAGGGAAGCAGTCTACTGAAAAATTGGGCTCAGGCATATATCTCAAGTCCCCAAAGTCCACTTTTTAGAAAGAAAAACTGAGTTGCTGTTATGAATGTTCCCTCATTCAGTACAGATTTATTGGGCACTAGCTGTATAGACCTTGCTGTTAGAGGAGGCTCAAAGCAATAAGTGATAAAATCCTTCCTCTCTGGATTATTGAATTTTTTACTTTTTAGATAAAATTAATATTTTAAACTTCCTGTTTAATAGGTATTATTGGTGGAAGCCAGTAGGGTTAATGCAAGATCAAAGTACTGGGGAGCATAATTCAATGAGTACATTTATATTAATAGCTAATCACTATGTGAAGACGATTTTTAAAATGTCAGCCTCTTGACTCGTGCTTCTCATTTCCACTGTGGCTTGGTCTACCCAAAAACACAGAGTAACTTGGATGTTCAAAGTAGGAAAAGCTTTTACATAATAGTTACTTAGTTCAGCATAACTAAGATAAAATTAGCCACAAGGATCTAGGATCTCCAGTTATCTGCACTACCCCGAGTTTTATAACCATCATTTCACCCATGATCATTTCATACCAAACTATATGATAATATAGTAGACGACCTACATGATAATATAGTAGACGTCTAATATACTAGACGATCTCTAGTAGTAGATCCACTAGAGAATGGGAATGTTCAAGCCCAATTTATTGTCCACTCTGCTCCTCATTTCCATTTTTTTTTCCAATACCCCCAATCCTTTTGATTTCCTAAGTTCTATTACCATAGAATTTCTTAATGCTTTGTGTCCAGTTCCACTTTTTATTATCTTTTTTGTGAAAGTTACAAGTTGACCACTATCTAAAGTATTCCTTCAACAGCATGAAGTTTTTCTTCAAAGATCTGATAGGAATTCTTTAAAAATGGACTTTTTTTTTCCATT
Source organism: Tapirus indicus (assembly GCA_031878705.1). NCBI lineage: Eukaryota > Metazoa > Chordata > Mammalia > Perissodactyla > Tapiridae > Tapirus > Tapirus indicus. The sequence continues at coordinate 54,897,903 of CM062921.1, forward strand.
TAAGTCTTACTTCAACAAGTTCGCTGATTTTAGATTTCTCTGACAAACATAGTTGAGGTATCAAAACCTAGACATGTTGAAAATAGCTTTTTCTTGAAGTCATTTAGAATCGAAGACTTTCTGCCCTGCTATGTCAAATTACCCAGCCTGGGAATAAGATGGGAATATGTGCCTGTCTGTGTAGGGGGTGGTAGGCGGGAGGGAGGTGGAGAATTGGTAAGGAATCTATACAAAGTGAACCCACAATGTCCTCTAAAACCGATATATTTAAGCTCTCCTATTTCCGTGGACTCTGTCACAGACACTTTTGTCTCAATGTTTGCAGTAAATTAATGACGATTTTCTCTGTTGCTTTGGTGAGACAGCTTCTTTCAAAAAAGAATTTTTCCTGGAAGATAAATGCAGTGGTTTTTTTTTTTTTTCCTTCTTGATATATATAAACAATCTAGTGTGTAAGCAGTATACTTAAAAACAATCTTCATTTTCTACTATGTCTGTATCTCTTAGAAAACTAGAAGTTTCTCAGTTGTAAAAAGTATTTGTTAGATCATAGAATTTTAGAAACTAGTAGTGACCTTAGACATTATCTTGTTTAACCTTCACTTTATAGATAAAGCAAACAAAGCCCTGCGAAGAGAAGTGTAGCAGATTAAAGGTGGCCACAAATACTTTGCTATTCCTTCCACTAAGAGGTGGAGTCTCACACTGCCCCCTCTCATCCCCTCGTGTTTGGGAAGGCTCTGTGATTGCTTTGACCTATAAAATATAGTGGAGTTGGCACTCTGCCAATTTCTGGGCCCAGGCCTAAAAAGAATGTCAACTTCTACTTCCTGTCTCTAGCTTGCTGTTGGGACTTCTCATCTCAGAACCCAGCAACTACATTGTGAGAAGCTGAAGACATGTGGGGAGGCCATGTATTGGTGCTCCAGTCGAGAACCACAGTTAAGCTCCCAGCTGTCAGTTAACATGCACCTTTAGTCAAGTGAATGTGCCGTCTTCTATGTCTAGCCTGGTCAAACCTTTGGAGGGCTCCATCCCAAGCCAGTATTTGACAGCAATCACATGAGAAACCCTAAGGGAGAATTGCCCAGCTCCGCCCAATCAACCCACAGATTAGTGACAGAATAATAGATGGTTGTTTTAAGCCACTAAGTTTGGGGATGGTTTGTTATGTAGTAAAAGCCAACTGGAACTGAAAATGACTTAGACCCGTTTCTAAGTAATACCAGAGTGAGAACTAGAAGACTCTAAGGCTAGCATAATCTCATTATAATGTGTTAAGGGAGCATATAGAGTTAAATAAGACCCATTCTCAGTCCCCCAGCAGCTGAAAATTCCAAAATCTTTTACTCTTTCAGTATTTGAAGGAAATATAGAATTTTCAAAATCCGTAAATATTTAAAACAGATTGTTTGAGCTCTGTCTACATAATAATAAAGTATCATTTGGTAATTAATTAAGGTGGTATTCTCAAGTGCTTCTTGAAGGCAGTACCTTAGTAACAACTGTCATGAAAGAAAGAGTTCCTTAGATAAACTGATTTTGGGAAATTCTAACTTAAATTAAAGAGGTTTCTTTATCTCTGGACCTTTCAGAAATGTAAAATCTCCAAGAGGAGAAACAGATACTTTTTTCCGCAAAACTGTGTCCCTTCAAGGGGTCCTTTTTTATTGAGCCCCTCACGAGATTTATGTTTCATAGAAACACTAAACTGAGAAATAGGAATAGGGATGAAACTCTATTAACAGAAATCAACTTTTACTTTCAGAATATTTCACCAAAAGTTGCTTTCATAATTTGGTATGCTTTCAGCTTAGAGAATACATTTTTAGACAAAACTTTTATGGTTGTCAGGGACTACACTTGGTTAGGTGCCTTTAGTGACCTGCTCCCTCTGCTCTGCTTTCTTACTTTTAACATTTTCCCACGGAAGTAGCTAATAAATGTTTGAGGAATGAGTACAAGAAGGAAAAAATAAAACTAGATAAATAATAAATAATTGAATGATTTACTTAAAAATTGTGAACCTCGAAATCACCTCTGACTCTAATTAGTTTGGGTTTTGTACCTTTATTTCCATATAAGGCCAATGGGAATTGTAACACTTGCCCTGTTTGAGAGTTCTTGGGAAGTTCAAAGGAGATTTCAAAGTTGGAGGTGGGGCAGTTTTAGGGCTGAAATGATCTTAGTAATCATCTATTTATCCACTCCTTCCATTGTCTACTTGTGAAGACTGGAATCCAGAAAGAGGGTTTAAAGTGCAAATGCTAGCTACACTGGAAATTTCCTTCCCTGTGGATCCACATTAAAGATGTTGGGAAAGTCCTCTCTTTTAGTAGATGTTATAGTGAATGCTGTGATTCTAACTCAGGTGGTGACTATTTCTAACTCACAAATTTTATAAGCAATTTGGGCACCAAAACACATATTTCGCCAGAGTTCATGGCCAGTATAGGAAGGTATGTCAGTCAAATGTTTAATAACCATTATGGCATGGGCGCTGACAATGAGAATAGATGCTAGCCATAAACAACCGGTACAGTCATACTGATGGGGACCAGCAGTATAGCAGCCCTAGTACACAGATCTGGTCAATCACATTTTCCCCTTCCTGCCACTGGTTCCTGACCTTTGGAGTACTATCACCTTGCTGGTGTCAGAAATTCTTCCATTCAGGCTCTCTCTTATACTGTGGTTGCATTATTGATGCCCATAATATAATAGATTCCATTATCTATCTCCTAGGAATCACTCAGCACTTCATGGCTCCTTCAGCATTATGCCACCCTGCCCCCCAAATCAGGGGACATTTCCATGTTTCTAGTTTCTAAGAAAAGGGAATTACAGTTTTATCATCTCCTGTTGCCCCTACTAGGACATGGCCTAATCCACTATCCCTACTTAATTTTTTTCTGGATCTCTCTACCCCTGTATATCCGACATTCCTGCTCTATAGTCAAATTACATAGCTGAATATGATTTTAAAGTCTGAAGGAGTAATATAGCCATGAAAAGATGGTAGAGAATTAATCAAATGGCATGAGAGAGTATTCGATACTTTTAAGTTAGAATGGGAAGAAAGTATTTGAAAGGATAAAACTAAGTATCTGCATTTAACCAGTTTTTTTGTGTGCAGCTCTGAAAAAAAAATTCATTCTTTTAGAAAAACAATATTGATCATAGTTTTACAGCTCTTTCTAAATAAATTGTTCCTTTTCCAAGCCAATGGGGGGATGGTTTATACAATTTGGCATATATACCTTGATTTTTACCTTGGTCCAATTATGCTTCCTTTGTAATAAGTTGTCAAAAGTTTTTATTTGACTACAATTCAACTGTTAATGGGGAATGAAGGCCTCATTCTCCTGGATTTTGAGTAGTTACAGTTCTAGCACACTTACCTCTACGAGCCTGCTGGTGTGTTCACGAAATATCGCAGCATATTCTTTTATTTCCTTTTCCCGGCCATTCTTGGCAGCTTCAATAAGAACCAAAAGTGGGACTGTCGTATCCAAAAAGGAGTCTGACACATGATCTATAATAGCCTTACGGAGCTGAGAAGAAACAAAAACATTCAGCCTTTTATTTTCAGGAAATAGTTCATGCTATTTCCTATTTTTACAATCTCAGTAGTTACAAAATTCATTTTATATATTTTTTGCACAATCTCTAAAATCATAATATTTAAAACTGTGTACAAAAGTCACTTACAAAGCTAAAATAAGCAAGATATCCAAGAAAACAAATCATTGAGCAATAGCTCTCTTGCTCTCAAAAATCACTAATTTTTTCTTAAATTGTACCTAGCCCAGAGGTCAGATTATAAGTGATAATAGTCCATTTTTCTCTCGAAGAAATTACACCATTGTAATGTTTATGCATGTGTACCAACATTGTACATCATGTATTTTCATAATTACAAAATTATAAGATGTTTTCTACCTTGTTGGAGGAATTGATGATACATTCTGATTAGCTAAATTTTTGACTTCATGGTAATTAAACCAAGTTAGATCACCAATTATGCCAGTTCATAGATTAATAGAGCAAGGAGACTAATAAATGAGTTTGATATCCAATTTTCTCTGTTTGCATTAATTGTTCTTGCCCTCACACCTTAAATTATTAAACAAGTATAACATTCTGGTACAATTAGTTTTTTTTTTTTAATTAGATTATGTGTAAGCTTATAAATGACAATCAGGCAATTACTCTACTCAGAACATATTATCTGCAATTTAAAACTGTGTTGTAAATTAATGCATTGTATTTATATAATGTCAACAACTACAAATGACCCCAAAGTTTTTTGGTAAATCTCTTCATTTAATTTAATAACCTCCATACAATAAAACAAAGAGATGAATAGATATCAGACAGGAAATTTGTAATTTGCCTTTCATGAAAATTACATTTTAGGGCATTTTTTAAAACCAATAAAGACTTATCCTAGTTTTGGATTACATAAGAATTAATAATACATTTTCAAGGGGTTGAATGATGTAGCTGCATGAAAAAAGCACTATCTTCCTATAATAATTATAGGAAAACAAATCCATAATAATTATAGATTTCTGGGAGAAAAATCCCCCTGCCTGAGATGGTAGAACTTACTCAGAAGAACTGAAATTTTCTGGCTACCAACAATTTCACAAAGGCTGTAGGAAGATCCTCAAAGAAAGATTCTGCTTAGCGTGCAGAAAGGCAAAGCACTAATGGCAACAAATTAATATTTACTGAGCACTTACGAGGACAGGGTGCAGAGTTCTAAGGAGTTACAAGGCAAGGGGAAGACCTTGAGTACATGAACAACGTGTTTGATGTCCAGGAACAGTGAGGCAGGGAAGTCAGGCAAAAGGTAAGTTAGGATTTGAGCTGGGAACTACAAGTTGTGTTAGTTCCAGATACATAAGAGAAGAGTAGAAGGAATCTCTCAGAGGAGGAACAGTTTTCAATGACCATCCTTCCCCTTTATCTTTTTCTTCTTTCATTTGTAACCAGGATATATAGAAGGAGGGCTAAGAGGAGATCTGCATTAGAGATATGCAATTGAAAGCCAGCATACATATGGGAGGTAATTCAAGCAGAGGACATGGGTAGGATGATTTGGAGAAAGTCGCACAGTGAGATGTCCAAGAATGAAATCTTATGAAATACTATCATTTGTGAGAGTCATACAGATGGAAGAGTAGGACCTAAAAAGAAAATGAGATGCTAGCCAAGAAACAAAGAGAGCAAATGACCCACAACTAAAAGATAAACTTTCAAATAAATATCTATATCAATACTCTCCAAATGAAGTTATCCTAAAAAACATAATTATAATACCCCCATTATGGACTTGCTAAATCTTTTCTGTGTATTTAATTTCACTCAATTCAACAAATATTTCTGAACACCATTTTCTTACCTTTTTACCAAAACCAAGGTATTGTGAGAAATGTCAAGATGAAAACACATGGTCCCTTATAATCTAGTGGAGGAGCGAGAATCATGAAATATTACAATAAAGGAAAACCAGGAGATTGAGAGCAAAGAAATTTCAAGAAGATGATAGGTTTCAGTCTAATTTTAAAGATAACTGAAATAGAAATAACCAAGATTTGTCCGTTGAATTCGACCACTAAGAGGTCACTGATGAACTTAGCAAGAGTATTTCAGTGGAAAAGTGGAAGCAGGAGTCCTATTGCTATGGTTTGAAGAGTAAATGGGAGACAAGAAGGTGGAGACAATGAGAATAAACTCATTTCCAGTACAGTCATGCATCACTTCATAACAGGGATACATTCTGATACACGGTTAGGCAATTTCGTTGTTGAGCAAAACATCACAGAGTGTACTTACACAAACCTAAGGAGTATAGCCTACTACACACACCTAGGCTATATGGTACTAATCTTATGCAGTTATATATGCAGTCCATCCTCGACTGAAACATCATGTCGTGCATGACTGTAATTGGATTGTGACATGAAGAAGCAAGACTTGGTATTAACTATATTGAAACACAAGTTTAAAGAGGGATTGTTTCTCATATAAAAGACTTTGATGTATGTTCCCATCTACAAATATACCCAGAAATTCAGGTTGTCCTCTTGTGCTTTTCAAAAAATACATTTTGATTTATCACCATACAAAAATCTAGAGAGAGAATAGCTATTGTCTTAACGTGTGCCAATTTTTCTAACTCCTTCAATAATTATAGCAATCCTCCTCCAGCACTGGATGCATTTGCTATGGTCTGTGCTTCTCCCCTCTGTGGTACTACCTTTTGTCTTCCCTTCATTTTAATGGCATTTACTCCTCTGTTCTTTTTTTATTTCTCCAAGGTTTCAACTATATTTTCCCTGCTAGTCACTCAAGCCCTTCATCCCAGATACAAGTGTTGAAATACGCTGGAAAAGTAAGGCTTGAGGTATAGCTGATTTACTATTAATTAAACAAAAAATAAATAAACTCTTTGGCTAAATTACTTTTTAAAAAACTAAACCAAATTAGAATCACATTTTTTGCTTCCTTCCAAGGCATGTTGCTAACTACATACCACAGTAAATGAGGAAAGGTATATCACGGGGCAGGGCGAGGGGGGGGGGTGCAATATTACGTTCAGTAGGCCAAAACAGAAGGACTGGAAAATGAGCTTTCAAATAAGCTGTGTGCCAGTGTTTTCAAAATTCTGTTGGAAAATGGGCTGAAATTACCTGACATAATATAATGAGCAAAATAAATCTTCTTTTCTGTAGTTGTATATTCATTCAACTTAACAGACACAGTTTGAACTGTCTAAGGTCAAGGCACCAATCTAGGCAACCTGAGGAATGCCAGCATGACAAAAACAGGGTACTGCTAGGGAGTGAGAGAGACAGAGTTTGATGAGTATCTTCAAAGAAGTGCAAACAAATAAGAAAGAATTAGCTCTGATTGTCATGGTTAAGAAGGATTCTGTAAGGATGGGATACATGTATTCCATCTTAAAAGCTGAATAGGTTGTTAACAGTTGGAGCAGGGAAGTGGGAAGCATAGCATTCTAGGAACAGAGGCTATCATAAGCAAAGAAAAAAGAGGGATCCTCAAGACACCACAAATATCTAGTGTGACTTGAACATAGTGGTAAAGTGAGGATTGAAATAGGATCTCATTAAGTATAATGGAGGTCCTGGAAAGCATTTCAGGTAAAGAACAGAATAAGACAAAAAGATTAAAAGGTGACAGAAAGAAATGGCCAGAAATTGGTGAATTGTGTTAAACATGTGTGATACCTCTAAGAGAAAGCAGTCAGCAGGCAGGAGAAATCTTTCCCTTTGAAAGAATTTTAACCCGTGCAAACAACAAACACTGCAATTAACTCAACCAACCCATGATTTTCTCACCAAATTGTCTGTCCTTCTGATTCCTGACCATTTACCATCACATTCATAGTTATGATTATGGACTATATTAGGGGCTTTTGGTGCTTTACTTCTCATCTACTGGACCGGGCTCTGATTTCAGCTGTTGCTATGGAAGACGGTTCCATGTCCTCTGAAGATATCCCACCTCAAGTGCATCCCATGCTTGTTGTTCTTTCTCAGGACCTGCTCCAAGTCACCGTAAGATTCTCAGCCCAAGCACAGACAACCTGGAAGTTCTGGAGAGTCAACACCGCCGGGAGCAGCCCTCCATCAAAGAGGATGGGAGCTACTGGATAAAATCCTCCACCCATTGGTCAGACAATTTTAGGAGGCCTTGTGTCCCTTCTCAGAGGTCCTTAATCTCTGTTGCCTATCGCAGCAACCTCAGTAGCATATCCTTCCCTCCTTCCCTGCCTGTTTTCTTATACTTCGTGTTCTCTTGCACTTGCTTCTTGGAATCACCTCCCAAATAAACTACCTGCACTAAGGTCCCAGTCTCAGTACTGCTTTCAGAGGAATCCAATATAAAATAGACACACTTGTCTGGTGTTAATGTCATTTGGTCATGTACCGAGTAACAGACTCCGACGTCTTACATAAACTACCCATTGATGATCACACTTTGTTGCTTCTGCTTTGCACACCACTGGGTTTGATCCTCCCATTCCTTGTATTATGCTGACTGTGAAAGAGAAATTATTATGAGCTAGGATTAGAAATGCAGATGGGGACAAGACATGGAAGGACTTAAAGGCTATGCTAAGTAATTTTCTTTATGTGTTCTGACACATTCATATGGGGTATTTTTTCATTTAAATTATACAGTCATCTATATCTATGTATGATACCTAAGTAGTCACTATCTTATTTATTTCCATATTATTTTCCTGCCCAATGGAACAACCGATTCTTTTCACTTGGGTGATATACAAAAAACTTTAAAGGAGAATTCACTATGCCAGTGTAGAAATAGGACACTTAGAAGCCACAACACTAAAATCTGAAGTCAGTGGGAAGCCAGTAGGAGTTAGAGGTATGTATTTTCAATAAATGCCTGTTTGTGGCCAGTCATGAAAGATGTCAGGCACAAAACCAAACTGAGGGGCTTTCCATCTTTTTTCACTACAGTTTAATAAAAGGCTTTGAGACATCAATTTTTCTATTTCCCACTGATGTAAGTGGTTTGAGATCTCAAATAAAATAATATATTTCTCTACGATTGAAACCCCAAAGTGAAAGCTGTGTGTGAAAACTGTAAGAAACCCCGCCCCCACCACCACCAAATAAAGGAATAAAAAGAATGACAGTGTGAGGGGGAGAGGAATGGAAAGAAGAGAAAGTGTTTTAGAAAAGAATCATCTTCAGTGAACTAGAAAAACGTATATTTGTGTATATTAAAGCCATTTTAATTTTAAGTAAAATAGTAAAATATGACTTTCTGAATTCAATTGACTAATAGGAACTAAATCAGCTAATAATTAATTTAGCATATACCTACTGTGTCAATTGAATGGGACTTATATCTTATAAAAACAATATTTTTTGATGAGGAGGAGGAATAAGAGGTATAAGAACCTACATATGTTTTCCTGAGTGTGGCACTGGTATACAAACATGGAGAAGAGAAGGATATAGCAATTTAGCAACTAAAGAATTAATCAAGTTATTGTTTTGTTTGTTTATTTTTACCGGAATCTTATTTTATTTGACATGCTGTGAGATCTTACTTTGGTATTTACAAAATAGACATTTTTTTCTCAATATACACAAATAAAAATTTTAACCTGCCTTTAGTGAAATCAAATGTATATTTCACTCTGCATAATACAGTAGAAATGGAATATGTTTGATTGTTTTAATTTTTTGTAAAGGAAGTTTAGAAATCTTCCTCCCTTATTAAGAATTTCAATAGGTATGCAGTTCTCAAATGAATGCTGCAAAAAGAGACTAAAAGAAGAAGAAAATTTAAATTTAAAGAAGCATGTACAATAAATAATAAAGAAGAAAACAATTATGGTAGTAAAATCAGTGTATTAGACACTGGGAGTTCTGAAGGTAAATAGGCCATTATCCCTGGCCCCCGCCATGGTGGTTACAAATTTGGGCTGCAGTTGGATATACCTGGACTCAAAACTTGGCTCTATCAGTTAGCTGGGTAATGTTCAGTAAATTGACTCACCCATGAGATGGAGGTACTACAATTATTTCTTATTTCAGGGATAAAAATCAATAATGTAAGGACTACAATTGGTAGAGAGCTTTGGAAAGCATTTACTAAATGAGAGATGTTATCATAACTATCATCTTAAGGATTGAAAATCCAGTGAGAAGAAAAACCTATTAAAAAAGAAAATACAAGCAGCATATTATCATTGCTATAACAGAATTACATGTGCTCTAAGTGCTCTGGGAAGAAAAAGATTAATTCCAGCTGGTGAAAATGGCAAAGGTTTCATGAGAGAAGTAGTGTTTATATTAGTCTTGAACTTCCTCAGTTGAATAGGGGTTGGGTAGGGAGAGGAAGGGGTGCGGTGAAGGCACCAAGTTGAACAAGCCATATATACAAAGACACGTGTGTGTCTGGGAGTGAGGAGGGAGGTGATGGAAAATTTGGTGAATAGTAAGTAGACTCTTTAATCAGAGAACAGGTTAATGTGCTGGTATGGTGAGGAGGAGGAACTGAGAAAGAGAGCAGAAGGAGAAGGAACATTAAGAAAAATGAGGATTAAGTCAGGGCTAAATCACAGAGAACCTGGAACACCATACTAAAGACTTTTGTCTTTGTTCTCTGGTACAATAGGCAAGAAAGTCACGGAGAGAAAAGGATGAAACAAATAAATACTAAGTCATCTCCTAGGACACTTCATCTTATTGCCCCAAAATGTATAACTTTCTTCACCCCAGATATGTCTAAGCAATCTGTCTCATTCCTCACAGACGAAGTCCAATGATTCTCTGAACCAAAGTCAAAATGTTTCTGTGTTGTTGATGGACAAGCCATGGGTAAGAATGGGCTAAAATATGGGCTCTGTTTATTTTTAACTAAAAACAAACAAACAAAAACAGATTTATAACAGACATGAACATTAAATATTCCAAAGAAAAACATTTTAAAAGTAGGGTCTTTCTCTTTCCTGTGTGAAAGAGTGTATATAAGATGCTTAACTGCTTGATAAACTTTTTAAGAATAAGAAGAGGTGGAGATGACTCATGTTGCTATTTAAACTGGTTTTTATTATTGCCCAAAGCATAAACCTCAGGATGGAAAATGAAGTCCTAGGGAGAGGAAGTAAGGACAAATCATAGCAGCTACCTCATTGACATTGAAGACTATGGGTGTCTCCAAAGACAGCTCCTAATTATCCCACCCCTTCCTGTACAAACATGCCACTTCTCCCACAAAAGATAGAGCTTCTACTTGTTCCTGTTGAGCCGGGGCAGAGTTTATGACTATTTTGATCTATACAAAGTGGAAGAAATGACATTCTGGTGACTTTGGAGCTCAGGCATTAAGAAGGCCTGGCAGCTTCCATCTCTCCTTTCTTGGAACCTTGAACCATCATGTAAGAAATCCAGGCTACCCTCCTTGACAGAGAAGCCACATAAAGAGGTGCCAGAAAATTAGATACCACCTGGAGATAGGGAAGAAGAAGAAGCATGGAGGCCACAAATACCCAGCCCCGAACTCAGATACAGTCACCATTTGACTGTCACTATATGGGAGATAAGAAGTAAAAACACTATAGAAATGGACCTGCTGACCCCATAATCATAAAACATGGAATCATAAAACATAATAAAATGGTTGCTATTGTTTGTGGTGGTTTGTTAAGCAGCAATACTTAAGCAAAACAATGAAGATGTTGACCTGTGAAACCAAAGGGAATTTTCATACCTCTGGAACAGTTCTCTACAACCTGAAAACATCCCCTTACTATGAAGAAAAGTATTAGTAACCCACCATGCTCTTTCTATATCTCACTGATGGTAGGAAATACAAGTAGGATTGTGCTATAAAATACAAGATGCTTGATCAATTTGCATTTCAGATAAACACAACTCTTTTTTAAATACAGTTATGTCCTATGCAATATGTGGGACATACTTATACTAAAACATGTTTGTTGTTAATCTGAAATTCAAATTTAACTGGACATTGTGTGCTTTTATTTGCTAAATCTGGTAATCCTACACACAAGGGATTGTTTTATCTTGACTTTAAAAAAGATAATAATGATTCCAAAAGCTTTGGAGGTATAAATGTAGATGAGCTTTTTGTGCATAACTTTGTTGAAAGCAGTAACTTTGTTGAAGGAATGAGACTGGAATGAAAGACACAGTTGTTCATAGAAACAACTTTTCCAGCTCCTGAGAGGAGCAAATGGGGTAGAAATCCTGAAGAAGACGGAGAACAGAAGTCATGCAGTGAACAGGGAGGATGGCACTGAAGATGAGTTCCTGAGTCTCAGGTAGGTTATCACCTGGTGTAGGGTCAATGCCCGTTCTTCCTTAGGCAGGTCACCTCACCACACTGGCCTGCTGTCTCATCTGCATCACAAGACAAGTTGTGGAAAGTTTCTTCCAACTCTTACATTCCATGATTCTAAGTGCTGACAGTAGAAATAGAACTCACATTAAGGCCATAAAATTGAGAAATTGGAATTTTCCCATCCTTCAAAATTATGTTTTTACACAGCTACTGTTAACTGGCTGGGGATCCCTATTTATTCCATTTCCAAATCTACTTCTGAATTAAAAGATTGCTCAGGCCACTTTACTAAATCTTCCCATTAAACTACGATAATATATTGCATTAAAAGCTTATAGTTGAAAAGCTTTTGCCCCTCTTTTATGAGTTAATGGTGACCAAGTTAAAGTTGTACATGAAAAAGAACTCTAGTTATTAAATAGTGGAAGGGAATAGAAAGCAAAAGTCTTTGAAAAATAGCTAAGTCTTCATATTTCTGGGGAAAAAAATATAACTCATAGCATAATACTGGACTTCTATACTATTGATGAAATCCTTTCTAATCCTACGTTCCTGATGACCTAAGGTTAAAAAGTAGCCATAACTTAAACAGAAACCAATTTTTGAAGCATCCTGAAAAAAGTTGGAAGGGGAAATTGGTAGGGTATCTGAATTACTAGCTGTTGCAAGCATTTGGATGATAAACTCAGTTTTTAATGTAATAGAATCAATTTATCAACATTCCCTAAAATCTTACTATGTACCAGGCACTGATACACATTTCATTTAATCCTCACAGCCCTATTAGGTCTTATTAATTCTATTTTATAGGTTCAGAGAGGTTCAGGAAAATGAAATCTGTCCCCCAAATCATACAGCTGATGAGGGCAGACCTAGCATTTGATTGTAACTGCCTGACACACGCTCTTTCTTCTATTTTGCCGCAAAAACAGTTGAGGTACATAAACATGGAAAGTACATATTTATTATTCTTGTTTCATGTTCTAAATTAATTTAAAAAGAACAAAAACAAGAAATAATACTCTAGCAGTGGAAAAAAGCTTCTCTTTGCATGATGTTTCTGTTTTCAAGTCTCTCTTTTCCCTCACCTGTCTACGAAGGTCTCTTGTTTTCTTGCACATGTTGTCAATTGCAATATTCAGGGTATTACTCTTTTCCTTTTTTCCAGCCTGCAAGGGAGAAAAAAAACGGCATAAGCAATGGTATCAAATTACTCTTTATCACTTAGCAATTTGCTTTCTGAATTTCCTGAAAATAACAGCTTGAAAATTCAAGAATAGGTTTCAAAACTGCTATGATATTGCATATGATTCATAAGCACTTCACTTAAGACTAAGTAGAATGGTGATTAAAGCTCACATTATTTTCTTCTTTAAGCTTCTGTAATATTTCTGACACAGGGTTGGGTTGCATTTAGTGTGGCAGTAGGCAGAGCATTATCTTCAAGAAACTCTGATCTTCATTCTTAACAAGTCGACTCTTTAACCGCTAAGCATGCAATTAGCTTAAAAGCATTAGATGCCCAATTTGTCAACTTCTGTGGGAGTTTCTGAAGTCATTTTCATGGTGTATTGTGTAAGTTATGCAGAGCCATATTGGAGTTTTGCTAAACACTAAATAAAATATGCAGTGCAAATTCATACAATTTGCAAAAGTTGACCACAATTTTAGCTGACAATATTCCAAGAACAAATTGTTTCAAGTAAGAACTGGATGCTGTTTTTGGCTCTTTAAGATAATTTGTGCAACACCTTTTCATTCTTTAAGCAGAACAGTTCTCTGTGTTACATCCTTAACCTAAATCTTTAGGCTATTAAGCACATAGAGAGTCACCTTGGTTGATATTTTCTACATATTACTTTTGTGGGAGACAACTGAATTGAATCTAATCATACTTTTTTCAGTGATATCTTATATAAAAGAGATTGAAAAAAATCATTATGTGATTCACCTTTAGGAAAATTGCTACTATTTAAATTAATAAACTGAAAAGGGCTCTTGAGAGGAGACCTTGAAAATCTGTAAGGCAACTTTAAGCAGCTTATAACTGAGGGAGTTTACAGCATGAACTCCATGAAGAAGGACATTGAGGCAAAGTATAGACCATTAGGCAGCATGCCATATACTACCCCCAAAGACTAGACCCGTACATAAATCCACACCTTCAAGTGGAAAGACCCCTTACAAGGTGTTCAAGGCCATCTATACTCTATCCAAACCTAACTTTTTAGTCCTATCTTCTCCCACATCTTCTCAAGTACTATCCTTTACAGTGATAACATTTCTATACCTTTCTATTCCTTCTCCCAAGTTCTTACATATAATGTATCTTTGACTTCAGCAAGTGTCTCCCAAAATAACCCCCTGTTGAAATGCCACCTGTTCCTCAGTGGTTTCCACAGAGCCCCACTCCCCACAACAATAAATCTGCTCAAAAGTAAACTCTCAGCTCTCCTTGTTCCAGTAGCACTTTGAGAATTTCCCAATCTACTCGTTTTGATACTGTGCATTCTCATCACCCTTACAATACTGTTAGAGTCTTGATGTGGGCAGGTATATCTTAATTTTGTTCTTTTCCTGAGAGTGACTTGCATAGGACTTATTGAATTGCCTCAACTAGTTTATAAATGAATAACCTGATTCAAAACACAACATGGTTTTATTAGGGGCCCTTTATATGCCAGGTAGATGTCATATTAGATTGTGGAGGAGATTTTAGCATCTACCCATGAAGGCACAGCTAAAACCCTCTACTAGCTGAGGTTGCTGGTACCCACCTAAACCTCAGTTACACCTAGATTTTCTAGGTAGTAGTGTTATTGATATTTAAGATGGGAAAAATTACCATCATTTGAGACCATCTTGTACTGCAAGATGTTTGGCATCCATGGACACCTGTCTAATAAATTTCAATAACTCCCAGGCATTATGACAGCCAAAAATTGGCTCCACACATTTCCAGATGCCTCCTATGGGGAAACACAGTAGAGGACTATGAAGTCCTTTACCACATTTTATTTTTGAGAGTGAGCATGCAGTATATGCATAATGGAGACTGTGTCTAATGAAGGAAGTGGGGAGAAGAGGGAGGGAGAGATAGGAGAGAGAAATAAAGTTCTGGATGTCAGAGCAATAAAAGCAATGGTGGCAATTACCCAGACAAAAGTGTGACTGCCCTTACAGCTCCTACCCAGCATTCTCCACGCTAGCAGTGGACAATTGTGAAAAGTTAATGCAAGGCTATATAAGGCAATGGCGTAAACCGATAAACAATGGGCTATAAGACGGTTTCTAATTTTACCTGGAGAACCTAGTCCTTATTCTCCAGTTTCACGCAGTGTTAGCTTTTGGTTGGATCTCTTTCTACTTCATGAAAGCAGAGATAGTTAAAAGGGGGCAGGAGTGGGACAAAGACACACACACACACACACACATACACACACACACAGAGCATTCTGAGTAATGTTGTATTGGCCATAAAAACTCACTAGCTTCTATGATGTGATTCATCAGAACAACTAAAAGATGCCAGGCTTCTCAGAGCCAGCAGCAGTGGCATACAAAACGTTAATAAATGATGACAGGAGGTGACAGCATGAAGAGATTCAATAAGGACTGTAAAGATGATTTCCTAATTTCTACCCAGAGCTTAACCTTAGTTTAAAATGTTTCTTTGGGTCAAAGACATTTTGTTCTCTAGGTAATAATAAACAGTCCCTGTCATTACAGAAAATGTAAAGTTCTTCTTTCTTTCTTCCCTTTCTCTCTCTTCCCCTCCCCCATCTTTCTTCTTTTTCACCTCCTGCTTTTTATTGGGTCCTTGCTCTATTTATCCAGATTTATTTGGCTTCAGTCAGGTCACTTTATGCCTCTTTATTCCTTTTGCATGGCATAAAAATAAATAAAGCAAGGAGAAATTGCCTGTCCTGCTTAAAAGCCCTCATTCCTTCTGTTTTCAAAGCCTTAACAAATCATCAAGCAATGAGCTAGGACTGAAGGTGAATTGTGTGTGCTGAGGTAAGGGACAGAAAGCGCAGGGTATTAAAACACAACCACAGATAACAGTCAGAGCCTGCCTATATCCCAGGTGCTCAGAAGAGAGGATGCTCCTTAAACGCAGCCTTGACAGGAGCCATCATTAAGTCAACACAGCCCTGCTGATGGAAAAGGTACCACTTATACTGGAGTGCCAGAGGGAAAGACACTGAGAAAACATGGCATGGATCAGCGCTGTATAGGGAAAACAATCACATTCTTCATCAGAAAATAAACTGCCAGCATGTGTATGGAGATGGATGGTAATTAGTCTTTGGGTGGCGAACATGATGGAATCTACACAGAAATCGAAATACAATGACATACACCTGAAAAAGAATAATAATAAAAAATGAAAAGAAAATAAACTGCCAGGAAAGACTTTATTGAAAAGAAGTTCTGAGCATAGACTTCATTCAACGAAATTTCATTAAATCTATTATCGCACATTTAAAATACTGTCCCAATGTGATCGACGCTTATAATCTTAACTATGAGTCTTTCCATCAGTTCTGCCTCACGATCGATCCCATGTGATACCACAGTTAATTGCACTCTCTTGTTCCCTTAAAGCTGCCCACACATTTGGACAAAGTCTCTTTATAAATAAACTCTCCTTGAATTATCCCAATTTGAGTGTTCCATCTGTTTCCTGTTGGGACCCTGCCAAAGAGAACTTTCTAACACTGTGTTGTCCAATATGATAGACACAGGTCACATGTGGCTATTTATATTTAAATTTAATTAAAATTAAAGAACATTAAAAATTCAACTCCTCAGTTCCTTAATTGCTTTAGTGAGCTCACTTTAGTGCGCAAGAGCCACATGGATCTAGTGGCCACAGCACAGATATAGAACATTTCCCTTATCACAGAAAGATGTATTAGCACTGTTCTAAAACATATCTTTGTTTACTCAAATGTACAATGAGTTCCTACTTTTACATGTAACCTTTTATTTGAGAATAAAATAGCGAGCAAGAAACAAACAAACAAAAAATCCCAACCCTCAAGGTGTTTACTCTCTAGCAAAGAAACTTGAGGTCTAATTATGTCCCTTCTTTGTTCTAAAACCTTTCACTCTATTCCCATTGTTGATGGAATTAAGACCAAACTCTTGATCATGGTATTCAAGGCCCCACATGATTTATTTCTGTATTTACTCATCGATCATTAATAAGATGCCTTAATGGGTCCTTTATTTTCTGCATAATACAATCACAACTCAGAAACTCTGCTCACATAAAAACCTCATTTTGTACTTCCTGTCTCCTGCTTTTCTGATTATAGGCTTCTTTTAAGACAAATCTGTTACTAAATTTTTACATGGAGCCTTTTTTGATCTTCTCAGTTGGAATTAATTATTCTCTTTCATTATACTTTCTTATACTTCTTATATTTTTTATAACACTTGGTTCAATAAACAGTTCAATGTATTCAATAAATCTTTATTATTTACTATGTGCCAAGTACCATACTAAGGACCAATGACATATTAGACCTAGTGCCTGCCTTTGAGGAGCACACATCTAATGGCTGAAACAGACAAACACATAGTATTTAATAGAGGTTCCAGGGTAACACGTGGATCAATGGGAGCAGCACTCCCATTAAGGATAAAGGAAAGATTTCCTGAGGAGGTAACAAATGAGTATTGAAGGATATGTAGGAGTCAGCCAGGCAAAGACAAAAGAGAAGACCATTTTAGGGAGACAGAGATAGCTTGAGCAATGGCAAAAATCCTTAAGGAGTATTTGGTAACCAGTATAAAAAGTGTGAGGGGAGGCCCGATCCTGAAGGTTTGAGCCACATTAAGAAATGAGGTTGATCCTATAGACAATTAAGAGTCATTCAAGTTAAGCAGGTGAGTGACACAGACAGATCATTATTTCAAATACACCAATCTGGCTGGAGTGTGCACAATGTATTTGAAGAGATTAAGAACAGAGTGAGATGGAAGAGTTAGATGGTCACGCAACAGTCCACAAAAAATGAAAAGTGTTATAATTAATGTATTGGCAGTCAGGATAAAGAAAATCAACAGACCTAAGGACTCTGAATGAGTAAACTGGGTAGGATGATGACTGGCAGATGCTGGGGGTGAAGGAAAGAGAACCATCTAGGCTGGTGCCCAGATTTCCAGCAGTGATGACTGGCTAGATAATGGTTCTGTGACCTGAGAAGGTCATTTCAAGGGGAAAACCAGGTAGTATGAGGACGATGATATCAGTTTTGGAATTGTTGAAGGGCTTGTGGAGAGCTCACTTCCTTAGTATTTGTCCAATGGTTAACTGCTTACCTGAATGCATTTCTCTCACTAGACTGTATAATCTTTGAGGGAGAGAAACTTCTTACACTTAATTTGTCCCTCATAGCATCTAGCACAGTGCTTTGCACATAGTAGGTACTCAAAAGTTATTTGTTAAATAAATAGAGAAAAGAAAGACTGAATAAAGGTTAATATTTGGCAAATTCCATAACATTTCTAGGCCTTAATTTCCACACCCATAAAATGAAGATGTGTCCCAAATTGTTCCTATATTCCTTTCTAACTTTAAAATTCTATGAAAGCGCTATATTCTCTAAAAAGAATTATAGAATAATATATCACTTATTGTACAATTTCTTGCATAAACAGCCATTGAAAATGTGTTGGAAACATGTAAGTGTAAAATAAATCCACAATGGTACAAATAAAAGGAGACCTTTGAGCTGGGAAGGCCACGATGCTGACCTCAAAACAAAAAAAACTATGAAGCCTCAAAGACTAAGGGGTGAAGTTTAAAGCAAATGAAAATTTATCTAATTCATAATCAAATGAAAATGTTATCAGTGCACACATATCAGCCCTGTATGGAATTTAAATAGCAAGAAAAAGGTTTTTGTTGTTGTTTTGTTGTGTTTTCTTTTTGTTTTTGCATTTTAAATGTGTGCCATTTTATTCAACCTGTTAAAATGACACATTTCCCTTTAAATGGGAAATCTTTATTTCATGGTAAAGATGAAATATGATGCCCTTAACTTAGTTCGTCTCTGCAGAAATAGCTTTAAAAGTATTTTACGCTTAATAATACATAGGAGAGGCACAGATTCCAGTCCACATTTTTCAGGCATGAAAGACATACAAATAGACAGCATACAAAAATGAAATCTCTTCTTCTAGAATGCCCCTCACTGAATGGCATGTCAGGAAAACATCCTGACAAGATATCCTGAAAAATCTGAAGTAAGGTCTGTGCTATGAAAATAAAACTAACACGAACAAAAAATTAACTCTGAGACTTGAAATGAGGTTTTTAAAAAGAACTTTATAAGACTAGAATGACCTAGCTATCAAGAGAAATAGGCTGAAGATTGCAAGTGTCTTGAACTTTTGCATTGTTTGGGAAAGTAAGATGCCACCCCAGGTAGCTGCCTGCTGGGGTGGGACTGGGAGTCAGTGAGGGGAGCAACTTTGTCAAATATCTACCACAGCTAAATATTTGCAGGTATTGTCTCAAATGCCATTCAGAATAACTCTTCATCTATTTGCATGTGAAAATGCTGAAGTTCAGTGAGTTTAAATATCCTACCCCAGGAGGAAATGCAGTAAGTAGAGGGATCCAATTGAGCTGAGTCTAATCTCAGGCTTTATCTAGAATACTGTAACAATTTGAATGAGCTGTAAGTTAAACTCAAACTAATATTTTATATAAATTATATAAATTTGTTTCTTACAAATAATGAGCCAAATAGCATAGAAGTTTGTGGAGTTAGTTAAAATTATGTTTGAATTTGTGCTCCAACACTTGTTGTCTATGTGTCCTTGGACACGTTACTTAATCTCTTCAAGTCTTCTTTTCCTTACCTATAAAATGGAGATAATAGAGCAATTATATTATAGGGTTGTTGTGGGGAATAAAGAGATGCAGGAGGTACAAGTTCTGGCAAACAGTAATGGCTCAGGAAATGTTAGCAACTATTATTGTACTTATCAGTAGTGTCACATTGTTACCAACACTTGCATTTCCTGAACTACACCAGCTGGTTGATTACCCTATGCTTTTCCAAATGCTAAACCTTTATCCTGGAATGCCCTAATCTTTTCTCATTCAACAGGGCAATTCACAGTCCATAACTTGAGACTCAGTTCAAGTGCCTCATCCTCGACATCATCTTTTCTGACTCTCCTCAATCTCCACCCAACAATAAAACATAAAAATTAAAACCCCTCTTATTTGTGTTTCCACTAATTTCTCTACATGTTTCAATTATAATATCTGTGAAACTTTTTGTCATCTTTTATTTACCCTCTGCCTGATCTTTTAAATTGTCAAGTCTTAACTCTGTAATCTTAGTTTGGCACTCACTTAATGGCTATGGATAAAATATGTAAATGGAAGAATAGTCAGCCACACTTTTATTAATAGTAAATAATATTCAAATGGTTTTATCAATAAAATTAGTATTTATATTCTTAACAAAAATGAGTAACATTCATCTTGTTAGCTGCCATACGTTCTATTCAACTGCTGTTTTTATTCAAATACTGTTATCATTATTTCCTACAAGAAGGCACAACATAAACTTGGTATGAGGATGAAATCTAATCTGTGGATCAGAAAATGGGAATTCTGAAATAAGCTCCCTGGGTGACCTTAACTAAGCTGAATCACTTCTCTTGTTCTTGGTCTCCGCATCTGTTAAAGGAGGCCATTACACTAAATGATCTCCAGAGTCCCTCCCAGCTCTAAAAGTGTGTGGTGCTGGAGTTTTCTGTTATATAGTCTAGTAAGAGTCTAGTCAAGTACTGAACACACAACACTGCAGTCTGTTGCATGTGTTCTCAGACCAGAGAGGCTTATGCCAGACTGCAGGATTTCAACTGATATGTACCAAACAAAAGAAATTTGTGGGTTTGCACTGCAATAAAATTCAAATCGTTTTACTGGTGATGTTACTCACCTCCTTTGAATCTCAACGGTGGATATATACCATTGTCTTCTCTTTTAAAGATGCTGCCACGGAAAATCAGTCATACATATGTGCAAGGACAGATGCAAAGATCCACACCAGTGACGAACTTTGAAAGAGACTGGAAGAGTCAGAATTAAACTGATACTTTATTTCCTAAAATCCTTGGCTCTTTCACTATTTCCACTTCAAGTTATTATGATCTGTAATAAGCGGCCTCAATCCCTGCCTCACATTTTTCTTCTCTTCCTGCTAAAGTTTTTTGTCCTCTTCTCAAGCCCAGCAAACCCTGGAACTGACATTGTTCTTAACAAGGAGAAATTGAAAAGTTGGAGTTTATTAATTTCAGTGATTCAGCATTAAACTAAATGTGCTGTGACCCAGGCTCTTATGGGTTTCAGACCATGTCAGCTCCTAGGTCAGTGCCTGTTCCTATGAATCATGCTATGGTTACCATTAAATGAAGAGAATATGTTCAAAACTGAAGGTTCTACTTAGGTTCAGGGCAGGATGCAAAGATATTGTGTATATTAATTGTTCCTAAATATCTGTCTCAGGACTCATGTGGTGAAAATACAAAAATAGAGATAATCGAGTTATCTAACCATAAGAACTGTCTTTTAATCTGAGAGTATTTCCATTTTTTTATGTTAAAGCTTTTGTTATTTGTTTTATAAAATGATGGCTTTATTTGATGGTAACATAATATTTTTATTTGATACAGCAAAATGATAGAAAACTGTCAGTCTCACAGGTTGTGTATGTGTGTGTGTTCTTAATAAAATAAATACATACCTTTGGGGATTAAGGATTAAAACAATGAAATAAGAAATCTGCCTAATCTCACAATCAAAATGGACTAAATCAGTCAGTTGTGATACTGGCATATAAACAGATTAAAATAATTTCTGTGCTTTTAATACTGGACTTATTTTCTGAACTTGTTCAGGATATTTTATATCAATTGCTTTCATTTAAAATAACTTTTGTGTTAATCTGCTATTAAAAGTTGGTGTAATAGTGGAATCAGATAGATATTCTTCAAATCTTAGTTCCCAAATTTATTAACAAAGTGACCACACGCCATTTATGTAAACTAATCTTTAGTCTCCTCATCCATAGGATGAGGACAACAATACCTACTTTAGGGGTTGTTGCGAGAATTAAATGAGATAATATACATAAAGCATGTAGGGCAGTAACCACTTTACAACTGACATTTAATAAATTATATTTATTATCAGCAACAAAAATAATTGTCTGGGGGCCAGCCTCATGGCGTAGTGGTTAAGTTTGCACGCTCTGCTTTGGTGGCCCTGGGGTTCAAGGGTTCAGATCCTGGGCGCAGACCTAAACACTGCTCATCAAGCCATGCAGTGGTGGTGTCCCACATACAAAATAGAGGAAGACTGGCACAGATGTTAGCTCAGCAACAATCTTCCTCAAGCAAAAAGAGGAAGATTGGCAACAGATGTTAGTTCAGCACCAATCTTCCTCACACACACACAAAATTGTCTGTAAGATCACCAAGGGTAGAGAGCATAAACCATTTTGTTCACTGCTGTATTTTCAGCAGTGCCTGGCCATAATAGATGCCCAGTATTTATTGACTTAAATGAATTTTTAAAATGATTGAACTGATAAATGAATGAATGAACAAATGAAATATGATGTAGATTTATTTGAGGAGGATTTGCTTATGGTCATCAGAATGAGTGCAGAGATGTTACACAGGACACTGAGCCCTTGAAAATAGTATAATCTTCAGGACAGTCAATATAGACAAAATACAGATATCTAGGCCAAAGTTCACAAATCATCTAATTTCAATTAATGGTTAAATTGTACATTATGTCTTTACTGACATTTCAATTTCCAAAATCCCTTACTGAGTCATTGTCAGATATTGTTAGCATATTTCAGAAGGAGGTCTGGCTCCTTCTAGAAATCTTCTTGATGTTGTTATGCCTGACCCAGAAGCCAGCTTCAGGAGAGTCCCTACCCATGAAAAAAACAGCTGTGATGTTAACATAAGAGTGTCTATAAGAAAGTGGAAGAATGCAATGCTTTAGGTTGTCAATTATACCTTGAGTTCCTATAGCAAAGACTTTTTTAGTGATATTCAAAACCACTACCAGAGTCTAATGAGCAATGATATGACATTATACACATAGACCACATAAATTTTTTTCCATCTTTTAAATAAAATTGCTGCTCTCTAGCAATTTTTCTGTCTCTATAATATTTTGGGAAGTAGAGTATTGGAACAACACTGATCTCTTAATGAGATCTTATCTTATCTTTTGTCATTTCTCCAGTTTCTTAAGTCTAATTCCTACTCTTTTTGTTTCCTAAGCCAGGTTTTCATAGCTTAATTATACTTAATATGTCAAATTTCAGCCAACAGTGAGCTTTATAGAGTTTGAGTTATAGACTGTCCAACAAAGTTTTTTCCATGACCCATACATATGAAATCTAGACCAGATAGATGTCTACCATTTTGGTTATTGTCTCCACTTTCACCATCAACTGCAATCTGTGTCTTGCAGACATATTTAACACTACAAAATAAGAATACAATGGATTTATTCTATACTGATTAAAATAAATACTTTCTATCATTGCTATCCTCAATTAGCACTTTCAAGGTTCATAATTCAAAGAGTTTCAGATTCTGTGGCACAGAGGAAAGTTATATAAAGATAGGTTCCACTGTAAAGAAACTTGGCATATGAAAATTTTTCCTTCAAAGTAAATTAGTAGGTAATGATTTTCTTCACAAGTAAACTTCTTTATGGGCTTCTTATAGTAAGTCCACTTAGCCTATTGGAAACATTATTTGTTACAAAACTTGATTTGTGCATACATCTTTAATTGAAAAAAATCTCATAAACAGGATCTGACTTATGTGCAGTCAGAATAAATACTGATCTATATGGTGTTATTTGAGAGGTACCAATGGCTCCTGCTCGAAAATATTCTCTCCTTCCCATGCCCCCACTCCCACACTCTATGCAATATATGAAATTTTCCATCCTTCCTTTATTTCATTTAAAATGTTTAACTTTAACTAAAGCACCAAGATGCACATAGGGCATTTCACACTGATGTGCCAGACCAAGATAATGATTTTCAAAAGAAATAATTAAAAACCAGTTACATGACTCTGAAACCTCACATCTATAATGAAGTGGAGACTGGGAAAGGTTTTTTGGAAAGGATTTATACAGAGAAAGCTAATCTGAGATAACCATCCTCCTCCCTGCATTCTAACCCACACAAGTCTGGTAAGAGAGACTTCAACTGGACCATTTAGAAAGCATGATATGAGTCCTTGGCAGCTGAGATTCAGTGGGCAAGTGTAAACTCTCTCCCAAGAAATCTGCCTGGTGAGAGGTGGCTGGCTAGTTGCTGATGAATAGACAGAAGAAGAGGAGACTAAATTCCAATGTTTGAACAGTTTCCTTGGTCCAGGTATGAGCCCCACACAAGAGAGAGTTGGTCTGGTATCATCTTGGTTGTCCAAGATTATAGCCTAGATCAGTAAACAAAGCTAAGCTGAGAGGAGTTATAGAAACTGCTGCATTTTGAGAATAAGCAGTCAGCTGCAGGAGAAGCTATCACTCATGTCAAGTGAACTGCAGGTGAAATGGGGACCTCCAAGAAACCGTGAAATCACTTGTGCCAGGTTTTTCCATTTGCACCTCCAAATCCACTCACCACCCTTTTTCACCGCACTTTCTGCCCCCACAGCCCAGATTTCATAAAGATACTCCTTTATGCCCGCTTTCAAGTGGGTTTGTCAATGGGAAGCACAGGAGGGTGGGAGGAGAGTAAGGTTGGGATATTTATTTTTGGTTGCTACCCTGAGGAGTTGCTGTAAGTTGACTGTGTCCCTCTCCTGAAGACCACAGCTCCTGTCAGACAGCCTTCTTCATACAGCTACCTTCTCAGGGTCCAGGAACCACCCCCTCACTTGCTCCTTCAGGCCTGGGAGTGGTGGGCTCCCTGCAGTTGATGGCCCAGGGTCTTGCTCTATCCCTTGTCGGTTCCCCCAAACCTTGTCACATCTATGTAAGTAGGCCCTTTAATACATTCTCCTCAAATTACCAACTTGGTGTACCATATTTTCTCTTGCTGGGACCCTAACTGATATAGCAAGTCTAGGGGAGAAGTCAGCTTTCAACACCCAGAGAGCCAGTAATAACTTTCCTGTTCCCCTTACCTCTCCTCCTTCCCCTTACTCCATGCCAGAAAAGGGGAGAAAAAAGAAAGAAAAAGCCAAGAATTTCTCGTTTCCAACTGCTGATTTCCTACCTGCAACAGGCTTGAACTGTGGAAAATTGGGGCCCAATTTAAATCAAGACAGAAGTTTTGACAATTACTTTCTAACAACTGATTAGAAGAGAGAGAGTGACACAGAAGACCTAAGATAACTAGAAAAGTTTTGAGATTGCTTGACTTTTCATCCAGAGTCAGGGGAAGAATTTATCCACTGTATAAAATTAAAGGGATAGTGAGAGACAAAAATATAATTGCTTTATTTTACCTGCTTTTTGAACATCCTAGTTATTTTAGTTTTAAATTTCTAAAGCTGCCTTGGAAGCATCCGCATGTTGAGCATGCGTTATTGGCAAAGCATAGTAGGAGGAAGGGGATTTGTTAAGAAACATGTAGAATATTGACATTCTCAGAGATCAGGCCTGAGGATGGTGTTCAGGTTAGTCAAGGGGAAAGGAGGGTATCAAAAGAGCGATCTAAGGGTGCTGAGTCACACTTTTGAGTGTTGTCCCAGACTCACCTAGTGCCCCCCTAACAGAATGATGCAAATTTAAAATTTGCAATGCAACTTCAAAGAAAATCCTTCTCTATTCAAACTGATAGTTCTAAGACCAATTCCAAACACATCTTTCAAGTTTCTTTTTTCATTCAGAATACTGATGTGGAAAAAATAATCTCAGTGGTCAGAAGAGAGAGTTTAAGTTCTAACTTTTCCACTTACTAGATGTGTGAACTTGGGCAAATCACATAGTCTCTATGGGTCTCAGTTTCTTATTCTATTAAAGGGAGTATAGGAACAGACCTCTTGGGATCCCTTCCAGATCTGATCTCCATACACCTAATATTACTATTGGGATACTTATTGCCTTTTGGTTGTATTTCCCTACAAGGAAGAACATTTTTATTTCACTCCCTAGGAGAAAATACTAGTGGAGGAATATTTCCAGTTTGTTGGTCCCTAAAGGAGGAGCAACTTACCTGGCAAGTGAGCTTGGACAGAAGGTGGGGAAGTCTCATTCACAGCCCTATTTCTTGTGGGGTTTTCTCTCTTTTTCTCTCTACCTTGTCGCTGCCTCCATGGCAGAAGGTGAATTACTAGGGAATTGCTGAACAGGCTTTAATTTAGGGAAGAAGGAATAGGAGTGCCTTTATGATGAATACCAGTCCTCTTGTCTAGTTTTGTTAGTTCTAGTTCCCCTGGAAGGGAGGAGGGGCAAGTGATAGGCCACAACAAAAGCACAAAGGTAGGTAGACACTGGTGGCAGAAGATATTTTCATTCTCAGTCCAATCAGCAAGACTTAGAATGAAATATCATTTGGCCTATGGCACATGTAATAGGTGCAAGTGCTACCACATCCTATCAAAAATGCAGATTTAGTGAGTGATTCTTCTACAATCAACGCACAGAAATTTCTAAGGTCCTTCAGTAAGCTTCGATTAATGCTACTGAACAGAGCCTAGAAAACACCCACGTATCTAAGAGGCAAAACTAAATACTCTATATTCAAAAGGGAAACTATAAAATAACCATTTGAAATGCACTTATGAATGCAAAGCAATTACTACCACTATTTTCCCATCTTTTAGGAGATTTATGTTTCATCTTAAGTTTGCAAGGCAAACTAGGTATCTTGCTTCATTATTATTTAGCACTGAACAAAGGTCAGTAAATTTAACTTAATAAATTTATCATCTAGTTTAGTTCAGAGTCTTAAACGTTAGGTTATTTGTTTAATGACCACTGCTCTCTTTCCCAAGGGTCAACTTTCCCCCTCACGGAGACTGTGCAAACTGGCCTACCCGGTAGAAGAGATGAACATCTGAGGAGTCATAAACCAAGGCTCTCTGAGCTGGGGTGATTTGGACGTGGTGCCATATATCAGTTCCAGACGTCAGGGAAGACTGATAAAGCAGCGCAAAGCTCCCGACGAAGCCCGGCTGAGTTGCAAGAGATTGCTGTGATGATAATCGCCAGAACAAACCATAAATTCTGGACTCAGAATTAGGAATGGCCTGTAAACATCAAATAATGGGTGTCTAAATTGAAAATGAAACTATCTGTTGCCTGTAATATTTCTTGCAGGGTGGCTTAGAGAGCCAGTAACGTTGGAGACAGGCGTGATCCTATTAGAAAGCTGAGAATCAACTCGGAGAAACAGAGCTAAATGAACTAGCTAGAAATCAGGGGGCATAAAATACAGATTTAACATCATGCAGCAAGAACATTCCAGGTGAACAAAACATACAGAGAAGCACAGTATTGCATTTGAAGAACCACACTAGCAAGAGCTAAAGGAACAAGCTCGAATGATTTACATGGGTCACTCTTTCACACTTATCTATAAAAAAAAAAAAAAAAAAAATCTGACCTTCTTGCACCTGATTGTAGGGAGCTGTCAGTCAATTTAGTGTGAATCTATATCACACAACTATTTTAAAGATATGGATGTTTGGAGATCCATGATAATTGCAGATATGTACTGTTGAAGCTGGGCCATGATTTCAAGGATGTTTTAGGCACTTATTAAATGGGTAAAAATCATGTGTAATAAGTGCATTTTTAGTCCAGTAGGATAATTTATAAATAACAAGGGTGTTACTTGTTACAAGTGTTACCAGTAGGTGGAAAAAACTTTTTTCTACCATTTTATAAATAAAACATATTTTTTGCTCTATTTATATGCTTACTAAACCTTGATCCTTACGAAAAGAAACGATAGCTAAGATTTATAGATTAGTGGCATCTAAATTCATGAAAATTTACTATTACTCCTGCTAAATCAATGTAAACATACAATCCATTTATCCAAGATTTTATTTTTTATAATGACTTGTGGAAGAAAAGATACTGATTCTTGTGGGTTCTTGGTACAGTAATTAAGTGGAATATTTTCAGTGTTGATATAGGCTAATGTTGTGCATAAAGCAGTTAAATGGTAATGTGGAGTGGGGGTAGGGGCAGTGCTATTCAAATATTTTACAGGCAGGAGTGCATGAGCACCAGCACTTCAGCATAGGGGCCAGGAGCAGCAGGACAGGATTCGCCTATCCGAATGAAAGGATCTCCACATCTCAGTAGTCAGTGCTCTGGTAGGGGCAGGATGCTGAATGTTAGCTCAGCGGCACTTGCTGCTGGAGAAGTGAAGGGAAAAGATCTTAAAATTGATACGCAGAAAGTGCAAGGCACATCTGGTGACTCTTTATAAGGCTTGGGCCTCAATTAGGAGATGTCTCTAGCCACAAGAATGTTCCCTATCCCCACTGCCATGACTCTACAGGCCAGAAATACTCAAGTGAAAGAGAAAGAAAGCTAACAGGGAAAAATATTATTTCTGATTTAACAAGTAAAGCCATGGCCAATATTGTGCAGCGTGTACAGAAGGGAAGCAAAGGGTAAATAATACCAATAATATAACAACAATAAAATCAAATGTTAATAGTTTACTAATAATGTACGAAGCACTGGATCTACAGACATTATTTTACTGAATCCTCTCAAAGACCCTATTAAATAATTACTGTCTGTTTTTGGCATAAGCAAACTGAGGCTCAGGGGAGCAAACATGAGCTAGAGCTAGCATGTGACAGAGCCAGGCTTAGGACATAGGAGTGTCTGACTCCTGAGGTTTTAATTTCTATGTTACATTGCTCCTATATTGCCAAAAACCTGGTTCTAAAAATATACCTTAAATTATTAGATTAGCAGATATTAACTACAAATCGTCCATGTACAAAAAAGCAATATCCCAGCAAAGAAAATGTGGGACAAGAGCAGTGTGAGACACTAAAGAGGACCACTAGGCAATGGAAGAAGAGGCACAGGCTTGTACAGAACATACATTAATTTCTTTGCATCCTTTATGCAGAGGAAATTGAAAAGAACCACTGGAGAGTTTATATATTTTGTGATATGCCATAATTAATGTACAATAAAATGTATATTATTCTTCTCTTAGGTAATAAGATTGGTCATCCTAATTAAATAATTTTATTGTCCTAATAGAATTTGAACCAAAGAATATCTTTATGTCCAAAACCAAACTCCTGACCTTCTCACCCAAATGTGGGTCTCTTCACCACCAGCCATGAAGGGTCACACATTAGAAATCCTGATACCACCCCAACCCTTCCTTCTCCCTCCAATAGCTCCTCGAGGCCTTTCATTTATATTGCTGGAATCCATTCACTTTTATCTTCACCATCACCACTATCTTAATCTTTTATTGCTTAGACTACTGCCAGTGTTCTCTAACTGGTCTGCCTGTAACTTTTCACCCTCCCAGTCTCCTAGCCAATGCATTCTCCATTCTACAATCAGTGTGATTTTAAAATAAATAAATAACAAAAAACTCTCTGCATGTCATATCCCCCCTCTTTAAAACCTATCAATGGTTTCCCTTTGTAGGATTTTAATCAGATACTCAAATCCTTACATCCTAAAGCTCTATAGATCTTATATCCTAAGGCCATGATATGGCCTCTGCCTACCCATCTCTCCAGCTCCATCTCAGGCCACTTCTTCACTATTTGTGTTCCAACCAAATTCTTTCCAAACACACCATTCCCTCCCTCTCCTCAGGGCTCTGTTCATGCTGATCTCTCAACTCAGAATTCTCTTCCCACTCCCCACTCGCTGTAATCTTATCCTGGTTATTTCCTACTCATCCTTACAATCTCATTTCCAATGCTGCTTCTCCCAGGAAGCCTTCCCAGACTCACAACACTTAGTTTGTAATTATAAATTCACTTTTGTGGTTAATTGATTAATGTATATTTCCCCCAATAAATAGACTGAAAATACTAGGAGGGCAAAGGACTGAGTCACTTTTGTTCACCACTCTCTCCCCATCACTTAGTATAAGCCTGACACTTATAAGCTGTAATAATTATTATCAATTAATTAATTAGTCATATTAAAAGGATGTTGGGATTTGTGTAAAATATTTATACAAATATTGGGACTGAATGGACCTTATTACAATCAAGATTTTCTTGCCAGACTAAGCAGTACTCTGAGAAAAATACTATCTTACCAACGTTCATTTCTACATGGGTGGGTTACATATTACACTCATCCACTATAAACTGGTATATGTTTCACTTGTACAACTGCAAAATATATGATTTCACTGGGAAGATGGCACTCGATATGAGAGAATAACAACATTTCTACAGCACTATTTTGTAAAATAATTTTAAAAGACTGGTAACGTTACACTTACAAATTATAAATTATGATGACACATTTACCTCTTGAATTTATGTCACCATTTGCCTGTGTCATTTTAATATACCAAATGCTAACCTAAAATATCTTATTTTCTAAAAAAATTATATGTAATCTCCTTTAACATTTAGCTTGTCAAAGAATTATTTTTTCTGAAAATGAGTAATTTACATTTGGTGTGGTCTTGAAGTTTAAAATGGTAGTTGAGGGGCCGGCCCGGTGGCGCAGCGGTTTAGTTCGCGCTTGGCCGCCGGGGGTTCGCTGGTTCGGATCCCAGGCGTCCACCAACGCACTGCTTGTCAGCCATACCGTGGTGGCGTCCCATATAAAGTAGAGGAACTCGGGCACGGATGTTAGCCCAGGGCCGGTCTTCCTCAGCAAAAAGAGGAAGATTAGCAATGGATGTTAGCTCGGGGCTGGTCTTCCTCACAAAAAAAAAAAAAAAAAAATGGTAGTTGAAATCAACAATCATTTACAAGAACAACTAACATCACAGTGTCTATTAATATTCCTTATATTTCATTATTTTCAATTTGTGACCTAGTATCAGTAACTCATATAAAACATAATTTTAATTTTTAAGTACTCCAGAGCAGTGTTTCTCAAACTTCAATGTGCATAAGAATCTCCTGTGGATCTTACTAAAATGTAGATTCTGATACTTTACCTCTAGGTGGGGCCTGAAATTCTGCATTACTAACAAGCTCCCAGGTGATACTGATACAGCAGGTCCGTGAACCACACTTTGAGTAGCAAGGATATAAAGTAATCGAATACTCCTATCTAAATTCCACACTGTCCAGATAACCAACATTTTCTGTTCCTTTCCTTTTTTCTTTGAATTCTGGCACACAAACATATATAATCAACTTAATGTTATCAATGCCAAAAATCAAAAGTCAGTTACTACTTGGCAACATATTCTACCTATCTGTTTTTGAAATACTAAAAGCTATCCTGGAGTAGTAGCTATAATATTAGGCAAAATCATGGAAGATATTATCAGGAGTAATTATAGTATTCTGGAACAAACTTATAAAGATTGCCTAGTCACCCAAGTCTGGGCAAGGGTTTGCCTAAAAGCCATTCTATTTAGGTAATCAGAAACTTCTTTTCTAGAAATTCACAGGAGTGTTGAAGGGTTTTCAACTAATGGGTTTTCATTGACAAACAGAATATGGAAAACAAAACAATCTTAGTAAATATGTACAAAAGCCACTTCATTTTATAAATGTGGAAACTGAGTCAAAAACTTACCAAAATTGAACAGCTTGTTAATGATAGAGCTGATATCAGTTAAGTTTGCAATCCACTAGTGTTGGATGCCCAATGGCAATCCAGTGGAATAGTATTTTTATATTCTGAAATTCCTACCATGAAAGCAGCTTACAGGGATTTATAGCTTAGAACAACTTGTCTAAATAATAATTGTCCAGTATCTATTATATACCAGGAACTGTGCTGTTCTCTGATATGTGTTCTATCTACTTTAGTAGCAACTCTGAAGTAGATTATAGAGGAGGAAATAGAGTCAGATACATTAAATATTTTTTATGAGTGGTTGAGTCCATTTCTTTATGTTATTCACTACATATTTTAAATGTTTATCAGTATTTTTAACATTTTTATTGTAACAGCCTTTGAACTTGAGCAGTTGTTAGATGCATATTAATTGGCTCATGACATCTGCTCTCTTGATGTGTCAGTAGTAATATTTCTGCAGCTACATAAAGAGCACTTCTATTTATTCCCTGTATTGGGATCACATTCCTGACCTTTCTCCCTGCTAGAGTTATATCCAGCTTGGTTCTCTCATGAGAAATTAGTCACAAATACAGTAATACACACGCAGATTTGGAATTTTGAGTCACTAAAGATCAAAGTATCCCACTCACCTTCTGTTGAGGCAACCATTTAATTGCAGGCTAATACATTTTAATACTAAGCATTTAAGATCAAATTACCTGGTCAGAAATAGATCCTGAAAGACCTGGTTAAAGCAAAATTAGGTCATGGTTTAGAAGGGCACAGAGATAATGTGGTAAGAGAACTAGAAATGTTGAGAAGACCCCACAAAACTCCAATCAAATGATTCAATTTTTAGGCCTTAAACAACTGTCTTTTACTTGAACAAGTTGAGAAAATGTCATGGATGGAAATCAAATATTAAGGAAGTCTAAAAGATAGCAGTCTGAAAGACCATGTAAAGATTAACAATGAAGGAATGAATGAGTGAATGAACAAGCTGTACCCAAAAGCACAGAGGCTTCAGAGGCCATGAGCCATGTGACAAAGTAAATCTGATCTCAGCAAGATGATCTAGCCATCGCTGTCCGACACAGTGTCAGTGCTTTAGTCTAGTCCACACATGTTCTGAACTATCTAGATTTTTCATTATTATCATTTTTATTATCCTTCATCATTATCTTTTTCCTTTTTTGTTTCTAATCTTCAAATACATGACTAGTAACTATTCTTTGGATTTAAAGTCTGTTGACACAATTTCAAGAAAAAAACAACTGGAATTAATGAAGAGCTTGTAAATTTATTTCCTACTGAACAGCAAGCACAAGAAAGTTAACTTGTTGACCATCAAAGTGCCTCAAGTGATTATGTTTTCTTTCTCTATTCTCTGTGTTTATTCCCAATCCTTCAGACCCAAACAAGGTCCCGCCACAGAGGAGACATATTTCTTGAAGCTGGAAAAAAATTTAAATATATCACCCCAACACTTGTATGGTGACAAAATACCTCCAGCTAGGTGATGCCTATGTAGTGGTTAAATTATGGTTCCCAGGATGGCAATTCTGCTTTTACACCACACTAGCAGCCCCACAAAGATACAGTTCACTGCCTCAATGGATTCAGCAATAAAAAAGAACACATTTAAATACTAAAGCCATTGTGCATGAATAAATGGCAAAATAAAGGAAACCCTTTAAGTGCTTTCCAGGAGCTTAACCCAGAACCATTCAATTTCTCTTTATTTGTTCCTCTTAATAACTTTTTTCCCTAGGTAAAGCTGGGAGAGCACAGTGCCATTGTGACCTTGAATCTGGTATAAAGCCAATAACACATATTGACACTGTCAGTAGCTATGTGTGTGTGATTTTCCTGCTTTTACAGGAGAATTTTTTTAAGGGAAAACCAAACCAAAGGCTTGGGGCTTGCCCTTTCTTAAGTTTTTATGATTGTCTTGCCCCAGGCCTCAGGTTATTTATTTCAGTTCAACTTGGAGAGATGGAGCGGGGTTGTCCCTGGGTTAACATTTTCTTCAGTCTACAAATTAAGTTAAACTCATGGAGTAAGGAAAGTAAGTTAAGCTGAAAATTAACATAATAATTTGCATGTGTAAAATTTCATAATAATCTCATATTTATTACCTCATTTAACACTCTCCTCAATCTTATAATGTCAACAAACCAGGTACTACAGCCCTTGTAAATTATTATAAATTCATTCAGATATGAACCTAGATTGGACTTGGATATATATCTTACCACAAAAAGACTATTAACACTGAACACGTTACCTACTTTCTTCTTGATATGTTTGCTAATTAGCTCAGCAGAGATAACTACCCACTTGAATGTTGGAATTTTCAAAAATTGCTTGTGTCTCCATTGTTAATGAAGAATTAACGCTTGGAAATACCAAGTCTCATTTGGCTAGCACATATTATTCAGTCTCCTCTAAATTTTCAGTAAAATACCCATGAAAACATATGAAAAAAGTTGAAGGTTAGTAACAGTATTGATAACTATGTCCTGTAATTAATCTATGTTTAGAATTATTGACGATCATTACTTAGGATGAAGTCAGTTTCAAAAAAACTGAGCTGATTTAAAGTTTGTTTAAAGGAAAATACTAGGCAAATAATAGTACAAGTGGGGTTTAGATATGGAAAAAGTTATGAAAATGGTGTGAGAATGATGGAAGTTTAGGAAACTCTATAGTTCATTGCAGGTACAACTATTCTAGGTAGGCAAAGGATTGTCTAACCCAATTAAGATCAGTAGCTCTTTCTACAGCTAGTTTGAGATTCCACATTATGGAAAACATTGGGTATAAAACAGAGAGAACTAGAGATAGTGCATTGATGAGTTAAGGCCCAAAGAGGTAAACTTCTGTAAATTGAGTGTTCATACAAAAAGATTCTAATATCTCTTGTAATGAGTATGGCAGTCTTTTTGCCATATACTCCATCTGTTCAAGGTCTCAGAAAGTCAAAAAACTGGAATAAAAAATAATATTTCAGGCCTATTAAGTCATATTAGATGAAAGCCTGCTAGACAATGACAATTGTTCTCTGAACCATATGCATTAATCTGTCATTCATCGTAGATCTGAAGGGGGATTCAGTCAGCTAAACAAAATAGAGTGTACAACTAAACAGAGTATAATTCAAAGGTAATACATATATACTGTTTCTTAATAAACAACAAGCCATGAGAGAGCTTTCCTTGCTCAGAGAGTAAAAAGAAAAGAGAAAAAAAAATCATCATTTAAAAATTACAAAGGGACTCTCAACCAAGTTTTGACAGAATCAAAATGATCTGCCAATAATTTAACTCACTGTCAGAACAAAATTCAACACCGTTAAAAGAAGTTTAAAATAATCCAAAGCCTCTAAAATATATGATCCACAATATTTAGCTTACAATAAAAATTAAATAGGCACGTAAAGGAACAGGAAAAGGTGACTGCTAAGAACTAAAATAGCCAATAGAGATTCTCAGAGATTTCCCAGATAATGGCGTTAATGGACAAGGACTTCAAAATAGCTATTACTAATACTTCAGTGAGAATGAGTAATGGATGAGCAAAATATATGAAAATACAGAGCATTTCCACAGAAAATTAGAATCTATAAAGTATTATGTGGACATTTTACAAGTTCTATATACTATATAATCCTCAAGCTCTGAATCTATTTCAGAATATAGAAAACGTGGAAATTTTTAAGCACCATGACATTATATGTAATTCTGTCTATGTAGTTCTAAAATTTGGATAAAATGGATGTCTTTATGAAAAAAATATGACCAAATTGACTTCAGAGAGGTAGTCTGAATAGGCTAATTAGTGAAATAGCCAAAAGATTTTCAAATAATTCTAAATAGACTTTTAAGCTCAGGTGGCTTAATGAGTGAGTTCTTTCAAACTTTTAAGGAATAATAATTTTTTAAAACTTTCATATAATATAATTTGTTTCAGAACAAATAAAAATGGAGAAGCCTCTCAATCCATTTTACTTACTAGTATATTATTTTTAAGAATTTGACAAAAATAGCATCAAAACAACAACAAAAAGACTTATCTCAGACTTACATGCAAAATATTCCTAAATAATATATAATCATGTTTCACACACAAAAACCTCAGACTTAGATGACTCCACTAGCAAATTCTATCAAAAATTTAAAGAAGTCATACTAGTCTTACATAAAATCTTTTGGAAAATACAGAAAGAACATTGTCCAACACATTTACAATGCCAACATGACCCCGATACCAAAACCACACTAAGTCATTTCAAGATAGGAAAATTATAGGCCAATTTCTTCCTTAATTACACATGCAAAAAATTTTAACAAAATGTTACCAAATCATATTCACCACTGTATAAAAGGGATAATACACCTTAGCCAAATAAGCTTTATCTCAGAAATGCAAGATTTGTTTAACATTCAGAAATCAACATCATTCATGACATTAACAGAATAAAGGCAAATAACTACATGATCATTTAAATATATGCAGAAAAAGCATTTGAGAAAATTCAGCACCCATTTATGATAAGATCTCTCAGCAAACTAGGAATAGAAGTGAACTTCCTCAACCAAAGATAGATCTATAGCTAACGTCAAAGGGTTTTCTTCTGAGATTGTAATTAAGACAAGAATATCCATTATCCACACTTCTATTCAAAGTTATGCCAGAGGTCCTAGTCAATGCAATGAGGCAAGAAAGAAACTAAAAGGCATAGCAAGTATAAAGGAAGAAGAAAAACTCTTAGACAACATGATTCACAGATAACATGATTGTGTACATAGAAAAATAACAATCAATCCATTATTGAAATATTAAAACCAGTAAGCAAGTTTAAGCAGATCATAGGCTACAAGATCAATGTAAAAAAAATCAATTATATGCTTATATACTAGCAACAAATGGAAAATGGAACTTAAAAAACAATACCATTTGATATAGCCTCAAAAATCATAAAGCACTCAAGGATAAATTAAACTTAAAAAACGTGCACAACTTTACACTGGAAATTGTGAAATATTTCTGAGACAAAGTAAAGTCTTAAATAAATAGATAGCTATGACTCATACATCTATTAGAAAAGTAAATATTGTTACATTGTCAAATCTCCCAAAATTAATCTATGGATTCAATGCTATCTCAATCAAAATCTTAGTAGAGTTCACTGTAGAAGTTGGCAAGCTTATTCTAAAATTATGGTAATGGAAAGCATCTAGAATAGATAAAATAATCTCAAAAAAGAACAAACTTGGAAAAATAACAGCACTTGATTTCAAGACTTCCTATAAAGCTACAGTAATCAAGAAAATCTGCAAAAGGATAGATACATAGATCAATGAAACAGAGAGTCTAGAAATAGACCCACCTTTATATGGTTAATATATTTTTTACAAAGCCTCCAGAGCAGTCAAAAAAAGTAGGAAAAAGTGTCTTCAATAAATGGTGCTATGACAACTAGATAACCATATTAAATAAAAAAAGAACCTCGATATCTTTCTTATACCACACACAAAAATTAGCTTGACAGGGTTCATAAATGTAAAACCCAGGAGTAGAAATCTTCTGGAAGAAAACATAATATAACATGTTTGCAATCTTAGAGAAAGTAAAGATTTCTTGGACATGATACAGAAAGTCCTTACTCTTATAACAAACTATAAAAGAAAAAAAAGATATATTAGACTGCTCATAAAACGTATGATTCAGAAATTGCATTTCTAGGCATTACTCAAGAAAAATGAAAACAGCATATCGAAGAGATATATGCACTCTCATGTTTATTGCAACATTATTCAGAATAGCCAAGATATGGAAACAACCTAAGTACCTGTCAGTAGATGAATAGATAAAGAAGATGCAGTATATACATACAATGGAATATTATTCAGCCATGAGAAAGGATATCCTGCCATTTGCAACAACATGGAGGGAACTTCAGGACATTATGCTAAGTGAGATAAGTTAGACAGGGAAAGACAAATATTGTACGATACCACTTATATGTGAAGTCTAAAAAAAGCCACACTTGCGAAAATGGTAGTGTAAGAAATGGTAGTTACCAAGGGGTGGGGAGTAGGGAGATACGACAAATGTTGTTTAAGGGTACAAACTTGCAATGAGAAGTAAATAAGTCCTAGAGAACTAATTCACAGTATAGTGAATATAGACAACAACATTGTACTATAATCATCAAACTTGCTAGGAGACTAGATGTTAGTTATTCCAACCACTAAAAAGAAACGATAATTATGTGACACGACAGAGGTGCTAGTTATTGCCACAATGGCAATCATACTACAATATATAAATGTATCAAGTCAACATGTTGTACACCTTAAATTTACACAATGTTATACATTAGATATATATCAATTAAAAAAAGACAAGAATATAAATAGGCATGTCACAAATGGGGAAAGAATATTCACAATACGTATATCTAAAAAAGACTTGTGTGAAGAACATATAACTCCTTCAACACAATAATAAGAGCACAAATAAAAACAATAAAAATGAGTAAAAACAGGGGCTGCCCGGTGGCGCAGCGGTTTAGTCCGCGCTTGGCAGCCCGGGGTTCGCAGGTTCGGATCCCGGGCGCCCGCCGATGCACTGCCTGTCAGCCATGCCGTGGCGGCGTCCCATATAAAGTAGAGGAAGATGGGCACGATGTTAGCCCAGGGCCAGTCTTCCTCGGCAAAAAGAGGAGGACTGGACGGATGTTAGCTCAGGGCTGGTCTTCCTCACAAAAAAAAAAATGAGTAAAAACATTTCTGGACACTTCACAAAAGATATATGAATGGCCAATAAACACATGAACAATTATTCAACACCGAATATCACTATGGAACTGAAAACCCACTTCAACATCCACTAAAATAACTAAAATTAAAAAGACTGACCACACCAAATGTTTACAAGGATGTAGAACAACTTGGAACTCTCTTACATTGTTGGTGGGAGTGTAAAATGGTACCACCTCTTTGAAAAAAGATTTGGCAACTCTTATAAGATTAAATATAAACCTACAACCAGACAATTCCACTCAGGATGCATCTAAGAGAAATTAAAATATGTATCTACAAAAATAATTGTACAAAAATATTCATAGCCATTTTAATCACAGTAGCCCAATACTGAAAACAACTCAACTGTCCATCAACATGAGAATGAATAAACTTGTAATTTATTCATTCAAAGGATTACTATGCAATTATTAAAAGGTTTAAACTATTGATGTAGGCACCAACATGGAGGAATCTCAAATATATTTTGCTGAGTGGAAGTCTTACACATTTCATTTACATGAAACTCTAAACAGAGCAAAATTAATCTATGATCAAAGAAATCTGAGCCTGAGGGGGTGTGGCATAAATGGTTTGACAGTAAGGAGGCCAAGTGGACTTAATGGTATGTTGTAAGTATTCTAAATCTCTACTCTATGTCTTGTTAGAAGTGTGAGTTACGTGAGAGTACATATTTTTGAAAAAATATCAGACTGTAACTCATAAAATTTCTACCTTTAATTTAAATACACCTTATTTAAAAAAATGCAAATGTGTTTCAACTACTTATTTATTCTTCAATACATAATTCACTTTTTTTTTCCCAAACTGAGCGATTATTAGTTCATTTTGGTTTGGTTCTGGCTTTCCCCTTGAATCTCTTCTCATATTTTACAACCACCCATATCAACGACTTATAATTCCCCAAACATACATTTGCACATGAATTCTGTTTGCTTGAAATGTCCTTTCTCTCCTTCTCCACCTACAGAACTTCCACTTGTAATTTTTAAGACTCTAAAGTCAGTTCACTTCCCCTCCAGAGCCTTTCCTGCTCTCCTAAGAAAGGCTCTGGAGAAGAAGTTAATCTTTGGAAAGACAAGGTTAACACCTACTTCTGTTCAATTCTGCACCTCATATTAACCTTTATCACTGCACATTGAACATTTGGAGAATTTATTTGCATGTCTCTTTCACCATATTTAGACCTTAAGTGTAGTGACCATTTCTATAGCACCTGATATACAGTAGTAACAGCAAGAACACGAACCATTTATTGAATAGATACTTTGTACCAGGCATATAGACAAGAACCTTTTGTAAATATTTCAATTAATTTTCAGCATAATTCCCATTTTATAGATGATCAAATTAAGACAGAGAGAAATTGTGTTGCCTGTCAAAAGTCACAAAGCCAGCATATTGAGTGTAGTTAAGCTTTCAAATAAAGGCCCTCTGATTCAAAAATCCATACTCTTAATCACTGACTAAGATTAACTACCTCCTATATTTGTTATGAAAAAATAATAGACATTAAACAATGATTGCATTAAACTGGCCAAAAAATTATACCTTCCTCACAACACTGATAAACAAACTAAAACCAGTCAAAATCAAAGATGCCAGAATTATTTTTTTTAAAGCAGGGGTGTGCATGTATTGTTTCTCTTTCTCCTCTGTTGCCACTGACATGTTTGAATATTTTCAGGCAAAAGTGTATTCTTTGACCTCCACTGGGCATCTGATTTGATTTTTTCTTAAATACTGCCTACTGTAATTGGCTGTGTGTGTATGTGAAAAATATTTTTATCCTAGATATATTTCAGTGGTTCCCTGCAAGAAACAAAAAGAATATACTACAAGCCCTTAATCTGGCTTCCAAAATATTGAAATCCTGTTTGACAACCCAAGAACTCCCAGACTTCATCTTTCAAGCAGATTAGTTTTGAATTTTTTGTTTTGTTTTTTTGAATCATTGGGCTTTGTGACTTTGGCTCTGGTATCTCCAGCTGCCCTAACTCCTCGTTAGTGAATGGCAGCATCATCCCTACAAACTCTCATCTGTCTCCTCCCTCAGTATTACATCTGGCAGCACTCTGTCTCCTGCTCTCCTGATAATGAGAATGAAACATCGAATCCTCCATCCTGCATCCCACATACCCCTTAGTCACCTTTTTATGTCCATACGTACACTAATTTTAACCTTTTCTTCTTTGTACAGTCTCTGAGAAATCTAGTGAAAGGATCCTTCCTTTCATAAAATATTAGAGGGAGAAAATCAAGGCACCAATTTTTTCCAAATTGGCACTGAATAGATTAATTTTCATTGTTTCTATAATATAAGATCTATATTGCTCTCTTCAGTTATTTTCAGATCTAATCTTGTTGTGTAGTGGTTCTTACCAAAACAGACTTTAAAAGATTATATGGATTTAGAAATATACTCGATTTAGCTCACGTGCAGAAAAAAGTTAGCATAGCAGGCCTGAGACTGCTATCCCTAGAAAGCCCTTTTCTCAGGGTTGGCCTTTGACTGGCATCTAAGAACTTGAATGGTAAATAGACCCACTAGAATGATAAAATTTTCTCTAATTAATAAGAGTAGTTCACTGTGCCTAAATGTTTGTACAAAAAATATAGTTTATGCTGAAGACCAGCTTTCTTTCTAGGAGTCTAGAATTTTGGTACATGTTAGGCAGAGAATGGTTACGTGGCCAGCTCCCAATAAAAACTGTAGACTTCTAGACTCAGCCAAGCTTCCTTGGTAGATGACAGTTCACATGTTGTCACAATTTGTTGCTGGAGGAATTAAATGTGTCTTGTATGACTCCACTGAGAAAGGACTTTTGGAAATTTGAGCCTGGTTTCTTCCAAACTTTACCCCTTTCATTTTTTTCTCTTTGCTGATTTTGCTTTTTATCTTTTCAGTGTAATAAACCACAGCCATGGATACATCCATATCCTGAGTCCTCCTAGCAAATAATCAAACCTGGGTGGTCTTGGGGATCCTTGACACAGCTAGTATTTGGTTTTCTTCTTTAAAAAATAAGGGAAAAGACTAGAACATTCCGTGAAAAATCTCCTCTCTTTGAAGACTACATTTAATTATGTATTAATGGATTTTTTCACTTTTTGTCTCTAGACTCTTTTTTTTTCCATAATATACTCTTCAACTGTATTCTTGGTAATACAAATAAGTAATAATGGTAATTTAAGGAGGAGCAAAACATAAGGAAAGACATACTGAGAAGTTGATTTTTATCAGAAAATTCAAGCCATCACTTTTATATATTCATCTGTAAAGTCAAATTGCTAAGAGGAATCGATAGATCCAGATAACAGCCGGAAAATACCAGTTGAAGTTCTGAAAGTTTGGTTCCTTGAAAATAACCATCATCCTCACCAGGAGATAATGTTTTGAAGGAATTATAATATATATTTTCCAGGAAAAAAAAAAAGTACATCTATGTGTTGGTACCAAGAGCAGTGAGAGAGAATGGAATGTAATTAGTATAGTGGAAACAACTAGAGAAGTACATATTGACTGGGTTCCTGTGATGTCAAGTACCAAGAAAGTTTCTTCAGCTTTCCCACTTACTCTTCACTGTCTAACTTGAATGGATTAGGTGATAATCCTCTTCTTATGCCATTCACAAGGGTAATTTGGACTATTTCAAAGCAATAAAATGGAAAATCAGGGGGAAAAAAGGTCATTCATTTAGTAATATGAAATGCTCAATGATGAGCTATCAAATAAATACATATTTGATTATATGAGTGCTTTTGGGAAATAGAGGCACAAAAGGAGAAGGAAAATTTTAAAAGCAGTAAATGCTGAAGTTAGAACATGACAAACAATTCCCAGCAACATAGCATTTACTATGTGCTAGCCATTGTTCTATACATGAACTCATTTATTCTTTGCAACAACTTTAAGAGATAGTTGATATTATTATCAACCTTATTTCAGCGATGAGGAAGCTGAGGTCACAGAAATAAATAAGAGTCTTTGAAAATCAGTCACTGAGTAGGAGAATTGGAACCCCAAGCCAGATGGTCTGACTCCAGAATCCAAGCTCTTGACCACTATACTATGTTGCATACTTAAAGACAAGATGTGGTATAGAAAGATTTCTCAAAATAGTGATTAAAAATTTTTGGCTTGCTTACCAAATTTGTAGTTTTATAAGGAACTAAAAACTGGGTAGAGAGACCAAAGTTAAATTTTTTTCTAATTTTTCTCACAGACCCTAACACTATTCCTTCCACACACAGATACACCCAAGGAAACGCTAAGACTTTTCCGAGGCCACATTCTCTATGGATCTTTCATATGATTTGGAAGTATTTTGAATGGTCTGAACTACTTAGGGTTTATGGATAAACATTTCAGGAAATAGAGGTCTCTACGTTGATATACACCAAACCACCAAAAAACAAGTATACAGAAGAGAGGTGCCTGGAAAAAGCTTGTGCTAGGACGCAAGTTAACTAAAACAACAAACCCTAAGCGCTGCAGGCAGAAAGGGTAAAAAGATAATTATCATGAACACTTAAAAACTATTTTCTAACCTCAGGAATCTTAGGTTGGTGCCCATCAGTGATTGGGGCCAAAAGTTTGAACCTGTATTTGGAGGACTAATGTCTAGCCGAACAGAACAATTAGGCCAATGTCCATTGGCCCAAAACTCCTTTCTCTCAGTATGAGTGAAATCTCTTAGATCTGTTTTCTGAAAAAAACAAAAACAAAATGAAAAAACATACACATTTAAAGAGCCAGGCGGGTAGTTATTTTCTTTCCTGGGCCTCAGTTTCTTCCTTTGAGAGTTGAATTAGAAAGAAGTTTGAGTTTTCATATGCTTTGATGGCTTCTTGCATTTGTTAATAAGAGCTCTCATATCTATTTTGACTTAAGCTGTCAAGAAACTCATTTTCAGGAGCTTCCTTTAGTCTAGGTTTTCTATTAGTATTATCTCATCACTCTTGCTTGCTTGGTTCTAAACTCACTATGCATAATTTAGTTATTTTATTGTATTTGGTGCTCTCATGATAAACCATCGCAATTTTCTTTTGAAGTGTATTAAAAATAATAAGTTTATGAAATGCACTGCCTAAATTGAGGATAAGAAAGATCTGTCTCATCAGCAAAAATGTAAAAGAATAGATTCAGAGGTTTTATTGGACAGTAAGTTCAATGTGGTTAAGAGTATGCTGTGACTGCTAAGAAGTCAACTCCATTTTCCTTAGGCTGCATTCAAAAGCATATGGTACCTATGATAACAAAGAATGTGTCCCTAGCAAAGTACTCAGCACATAGCAGACCAGCAAAGCAAACAATGTTTTGTAAATTTAATCAGATATTCCCGTTCTTTAGATCACACATGGAATATTGTGTTCAGTGAGTTAAACATTTTTAAACGGATATGTCTGACTCTACCAAGTGTCAGTAAGTAGGTCATTGCTGATGTGAATGGAAAATTTTACAATCACGTTGGCAAACAGTTTGGCAGTTACCTAAAAAGTTAAACATATATCTATCATATAACCTAGACATTCCACTCCAAGACAAATGAAAATATACATGTACAAAAATACTTGTACATGAATATTCATAATAGCTTTATTTGTAATAGCCAAAAATTGGAAACAACCCAAATGACTGTCAACAGGTGAATGGATAAATAAATTATGGTATATCCATACACTGGAATACTATTCAGCAACAAAAAGTAATAAATATTGATGCATGTAAAAATATGGATGAATTTATAAAGCATTATGCTACGTGAAGAAAGCTTGACTGAAAAAATTACATACTGTATGATTCCATTTATATAAAATTCTAGAAAATGCAAACTAATCAATAGTGATAGAAAGCAGAGCAGTGGTTGCCCAGGAATGGGGTTGGAAAGAGGAATGAATTACCAAGTGCCATGAGGAAACTTGAGGGATTTAGAAATGCTTGTTGTTTTGTTTTGATGATGGATTCTGGGGTATACACATATGACAAAATTCATCAAATTGTACACTTTAAATATGTGTAGTTTATTATATGTCAGTTATACCTTAATAAAGTTGTTAAAAAACAAAATGGAGAAGAAATAAAAAGGATAAGGATAAACTAGAACTATCCAG
This sequence comes from Tapirus indicus, assembly GCA_031878705.1. NCBI lineage: Eukaryota > Metazoa > Chordata > Mammalia > Perissodactyla > Tapiridae > Tapirus > Tapirus indicus. The sequence goes on from CM062921.1 coordinate 54,942,468, forward strand.
AGGAGAGCAAAATGGATGGTTGAAAAGATCTAAAACCAAGTCCTCATTGAGGAAGTGGGAATATTTGGCCTGGCAAACAGAATCCCCATCAAATCAAAATAGTTAACATCAAAGTGACTTC